>VRYO01002184.1:14430958-14540780 GCA_009812075.1 Sialia sialis | reverse complement strand
TTATAATCAGGTGTGGCTTATAATCAGGTGCGGCTTATAATCGTGAAATTACTGCACTTTTGCTTGTAAACTGTGATTGTGGGATTCTGATGGCATGAGGTGCTCCTCTTGAAGCCTAACAGATGCTTGTCACACTCACAAAGGATGGAGGAACACAGATAATGCTTGCTTGATGGCTTTGAGTTCCTATTTAGAGAAGGCCTGCTCCATTCACCCTGTTGGAAATTTTTTACAATAATGTCTAAGCCATGTTAAGTACAAAAAGCATGATCTTGTTTGCACTGAAATCAATAGAAAATACCCATTCAGCTCCATTAGTCACACTCCATGAGCAGAGCTAAAGTAGATCCCTATTTTCACTGAGGAGGTCTCTGGTCTTTTAAAAGTTCTGGCTCGTTGATAGTTCTTGCAGAAGGCAAACTGAACTTAAGAACACCGGAGGAAGGATACTGTCCATTAAACAGGCTGAAGCTCTGCATACAAAAGAAATTTTCAGAAGTATCTAAGATAAAGTAGGAATTCAAGTCTTACTGCAATTTTAATTTTGAAAATTAATTTCCACATTTTGGGAGATAATCTTCTTCGCAATAAGCACAACTATCCAAATAAAAAACTTCTCTGGATATTAATTCTACATCCTTTCCACCACCAGCACTTTCAACGAGACAAAGTCCTGGTTGGGCTAATGGGAACCAAATCGGAGAAAAGAAGAGTTTACATTTGAGATTCTAAATTTCTTACTCATATATAGGCTGTGCTGAACATTTCCTAATCAACAGAGCCTGGCTTTCAGAGCAGCAGAAGTGTTTTCCTTATACATCAGCACTAGTCAGAGCTTTCTGTGATGCTCTAGTCTTTGGACATCAGAATATGCCTATAAATGCTTATCTGGAGGCAAGGAAACAGTCATTGGATGTCAGGAAACTTGGCCAGTCTGGGGGAGAGGTAACATATAGAAACTTGTAATTCTGCTGTAAGCACCACAAATTCTAGTAAATGAGTAGCAGAGCAATTTGTGAAGTTCTGGATTTTGCCCAAAGGCTGCTGGGCTCCCAAGGCTAGGATAATGCAATATATAGAAATCTAGAAATGCAGAAAACCAACCTCCCTTCCTTCAAAGGAAGACATCATCTGAGCAAAAATCTTGGCCTGTTAATATTTCTCTCTCACTTTGCGCCTAAGACCTCCAACAGAATCCTTTTAAAAAGTTATGGTATTTTAATCACACATATACACACAAAATTAGCTGAAACTGATATCAGAGCCTCTGTGTTGGTGCCAACATCCCAAGCTGTCACCTACCATGGAAAGGGAGAAAGCTAATTTTGTAGAACCTGTAGATTCAGGTTAATAGCTCTAGCAATAACCACTACATAGTTACTCTCAAATATCTCTAGTACAAAACTCTGAGTGCTGCTGTGTTACACAGGGAAAGAAAGGGGCCAGGTGCTCCCTCTAGACAGCATCTTTTACAGCATCAGCTACAGGAGTCTGCAGAGGAAAAGCCACAGGTCTGACACAGTGGTGCACTTCTTATCTACTTAAGCAGTATCTGCAATCAATAGAGAAAAAATAGCTTACAGCTAGGCACAATATGCTTTTACAGCTGAAGGACTGGCCTGTCTGTATCCAGCTGGAGCGTGTCTCAGCTTTGGCACCACACTGAGTGAGCAGGGAGGGAGAAGCTGCAGCCCAGGAGAGGTAATGTGAGTCACATTCTTTAATACAGAGAAACACAGCTAAGTGCTCCGGAGAGAGGCCATCCAGCCTCTGTGCTCACCTGAGGGTGAAAACAACTCTACATAAATTATTCTTGGTACATGTTTATCTATTCAACACATCCACTATGGAAACTGCACACTGAACATGCAAACCATGTTCTGCACCTCACCGCTCTTATTGTTAGAAAGGATTTCCTAATATCTAAGCTAAACATCCCCTGGTGCATTTTAAGTTCATGCTGGCCATAAAGACTAGTCTTATTCCCTGCAGAAAATTTAGTTGTCTTTTCTAGACTAAACAACTCCACTCCTATCAGTATTTCCTGGCTGACTGGAAAACTAGAAGACCTGACCTTTTTTGCTGCTCTCTTCTGGACACCCTCCAACTTCAACTGCTATTCTTTGGTACCGATCTTGGCCACTAATAAATCACCAGACTGTTTATATGCCATTTCATGAACTGGTAGCAGAGATATGAGCTCCTCACTTGCTTTCTCTGCTGAATGAACAAACTATTATGTTGACTTATTCAAAAACCATGGTCTGAATACGGATTATATAAAGTGTGCTGATCGTAAAAGTGTTCCCCCATCACCTGCCACCCATGCCACTTCCTGGTGCAAACTGTAGCCACTATGTAAAGAAAAAGAATACCTGCAGCTGCAGCCACACCAGTCCTCGTTTGTGTTTTCTTGTCCTGAGAGCTGGAAGGCATATTCTTCTTCAGTGAGTTCTCACTAGCACAGATCTCTTGCTGCAGCATGAGAAGAAAAGAATGTAAGTGACTGCCAGTCATGGGCACTCACAAAGCTCACCCTGGCAATCCCACAAACCTGGCTGTGGAAATGCAGCAAAAGCCAGGCAAGGATGGCTGGGAACACCCTCTAGGAGGGAGGGAGAAGGCAGTGAGGAAGCTAATGCAGCTCAAAGCTGCTACATAAATATACTCTGGGCAATAAGAAAGCTCTGAGAAGGCTCAGGTTTGAGCAGTGCAAAGGAACATATAGGATGATCCAGCTCTGAAAGCAATCCCTGTGACAGTACAGTCACAGGTGTTTGCTCACTTGCATCAGCTCTCTGTCTCAGTGTTTTAGAGGCCAGTTTGCAAAAGTATCCAGGTGAACTGGGGCAGGATTCACAGCCATACAACATTACTTGGTACTCTACCTCCCCTTGATCCACTTTGGCCAAGGCTTTGTCTTCATCTTTATGTTCTTTGGCAAGAGGATGGTCCTGGAAACCCTTTTGTTTCAGCTTTGCCATGGAGACCCAAGCTGGTTCAGAGGAGGCAGGTTCCAAATATGGAGGGACTTTTTCTACAAAAGAAGCATTTTGGAAGTAAAGGAGGGATTTAGGTCAAGTCAGCCTAAAACTAGTGCTTCATGTTTTAAATCTTTCAGCATATGTAATATCCTTTGAACATGGTGGAGATAAAATTACCTCCCCTGATGATTTTGTCCTTGGCAATAACTGTTTTCTGTTTCCTCTGGAGTTTTTGACCCAACTGTGCTTCTGTCTAAGTCACTGGCAGATGTCCCACTGGGATCATTGTGAACTGGATTTTGGCTTTGAAACAACATCCTTCCATTGCAGATTAAATGAGTACTACAATACTGGTTTTTTTTCATGTAGGCAGTAAAATACAGGCTTCCTTGTCACTTTTTAAATGTTTTAAATTAAATCATTGTTTAAAAAAAAAATCACACCAAATGCAACTCCTAGTTAAGGTTTGAGAAGCAGTAGTTTGAATTTTTAACTACAAAACTTCAGCCAGTTTTAAAAAGCTGTGTTAAAACTCCAACTATATGCACAAATACCTCGTACCAGAAATGTTTCAGAGGCATTTAAGCTATTATTCTATTGTTATTCCTGCCAGAACACACCCTTCATTAAGGTAAACCAAGAATTCTCTTGACTGGCCAAATCATCAAGTGAATTAAATTATAGTGGTGATGAACTAAAGGCTGAATTTGGTTCTCAGCCAAGAGGATTCTTTTTTTTCTGTGCTGCTCTGCCAAGGCTCTTTACATGACCACTGTTTTCTGCAAAGTTTGGATACAAATACAGTGTAAATACCTGAAGGTTTATAACCATTTTGCTTCTTTGCCACTTCTTCTGATCTTGCCTTGGAAGGATTTTTGTCTTCTAGGAGATCTGCTTTTTTAACAACTGAAATGTTGACAGGAAGGTTTGGAGGTGGCTTCCCAGCACCCATCACTTTCTGATCCTCCTTGACTGCAGCAGAAGAAGCAATTGGAACAGCTGAGGGGATCAGCTTTGGGGGCTCTACACGGCTTTCATTCTGGTATTTTAGTAAAGATGATGTTCTTCTCAGTCTGACTCCAAATGGGTTATCAAAGTTTTGTGTTTCATGGTCAGTCCACTCCATAAAAGAATTCAAATGAAGATCTCTGTCCTTACAATCTTGGTCAAATCTATCTGAGTTGTTTTTTACTGATTGCTGCATAACTGTGTCAAAGCGTGTGTGTTCCTTTGTCATTCCTTCAAAGAACTCTGGTCTTATAGGGGATGTTGGAGAACTTCTGGAATAGCAATCTTCCTTGGAATTTGAACCCCCTGAGAGAGACCTTTGCCATGCTGGTGCAATGGTAAATCTGACTGGTTTAGCAGAAGAAGTCTTCAGCGGACTTTTTACATTTTCATCTGATGATTGACTGCCTTCTGCTGTTTTTCTGTGAGAAGCTGTACTGCTTATCTGGTACTCCTTCCTGTCAGCATCAGAAGATATATTACTCTTCAAGCCAGCCAAACTTGAAGAGGCAAGATACCCAATGGAAAGTTTTTCAGATATGGATGTGTTGGCCTGTTGACTGCCTTGGTTGCCCTTTGAAATTGGAACAGTTTCTGCTTTAAGACATACTTCCAATTTACTGCAAGGTGCCATACAAACTTCTTCTGAGACAGATGCAGCAGGGTCTATTTTTTTTTCTACACTGTCCTTGGATAACTGAAATTCCATAATTTCACAAATTTCTTTGTCATTTTTTGCTATCGAACTCCTTTCAGACCTCAAAACATCTGTCTTGATGTCAGAACAAGACTCTGAGTCAGCTACTGCAACTCGTGGAATGCTCAGTGCAGTGCCAGAGACAGCAAGGTTGGAATGATTCCCAGTAGTACCAAAGCAGAGTTCTTCTTTGCCAGTAAACAGTGGATCTCCCTTTTCCTGGACTTTACTGTTTGGATCCACAGAATTTACTAAGGAACTTCGTGCAACATCTGGCAATATATCCATGCCCACTGTTTCCACATCACAGCTAAACAAGTCAGCTGCTGGTTTGTCTGGAGACACAGCAGCTTCTCCTTCAAGCAGTTGCAATTCTGGAAGTGCAGGTACTTCAGCAGTGGTACTTTGTGGATGTACTTTAGATTCAGTAGCAGACTCATCTGCAGAGTACAACACTTGAGCACTGTGCTGCTCTTCCAGGTTTGCTGGGGAAGGCTCAGACCTCAGAAGGAGTGTGGCTCCTTTATAGTGATGGTCCACACCAGGAAGGCATCCATCCTCTTGCAGCAAAGTACAGGGGTCTTCCACCACAAATGTGGAATCACAAGCACCAGGGGCAGCATCAGGGGGAGTTTTTACACCTGGTGTTTCCTTAAAAGCACCTCCCTTTGCCCAGTGTCCCACCTGGGCTGATAATCCTATATTAAAGAGAGGAAAAGAGTGTGTACTTAAAGGTTACAATTCAGACACCAACCGTACACATTCCAGATAGTTGCAGTCCTTGAACATGAATGTCCCACGTCTGGGCACTGCTGACTGATAAATAAGCCTGTTCAGAGCCTGTTTAGAAATGGGCTGTCCAAGTGAGAGAGAAATAACGTTTTAGATTGAACATCCCTGATCCAGGGAATGACTGAAAGTCACTGGCTGTTTCAGATGTACCACAGTGGTTGCTGTTTAGTTGTTTCCTGTGCATACCCTTAGTTGTAAGACTACTGGCCAGATTTCCCCAGGCATTTCTGCATGTGTGTGCTTAGAAAAGGCATCTACAATGACGGGGAAAATCCAGGAAACAGAAGCCAATCAAAGCCACTTGACACATATATAATGCCAAGGTTAAGGTTTTTCTGAGTGTCAAGGAATTCAGTTTCACGTTCACTGAGGTCTAGCCAGCTGTGTAGGACATGTGCTTCTGAACATGGTGTTTGCACCTCGTGGGTTATTATTTTAATGCTGCCCTCAAAGCTCACCACTTCAGCCTAACATTGTTGAGTGTACTTGACTTTTTCCATCACAACAACTTAGCAGCCAGGATTGGTTTTATGTTATAGAGCCAAAAGTTTGAAAGGACTTACAATACAAACAGGTCCTGTCAGTGTTATGCAGGAGAGTTCAAGCACCCAAAGTAGCAATACCTTTGTCTCCATTACCTTCCCAATCACTTTTATGTTTGTCACTCTCAAGTAATTCTGTTGAATTTCCCTTCCTTTCTGGAGTTGAAGGAAGATATGCTTCATTTTCCAGCTGTTCCACCTAAAGAAGTGAAGATTCTTTAATTAAAGAATCACACCCCAAAATTGTACTTTATACACCTGCATTTCTACACTCAAATCATAGACACAAAACCTCCATTCTGTAATTTGCCAACACTCTGGGTAATGCACTATTCCAGTTAAGAAACAGATTTGTAAAAATAGACTTTGGCCTCTTTAAAACTGACATTTAGTGTTTTTACAAATGAAGCATAACCCACAATTTTTAACTAAATAATGGAAACAAAAAATTGCATCTTTCTTCAGTTTCCATGATTTTTCCAAGTTTTCAGAGTCTTTTTTGTTTGGTTGGTTGGTTAGTTGGTGCAAAAAGAGGTGTTTTCCCTTATTCCAATGGAAGAAGTAAATGAACACGGATAGGACAGGAGAAAAGAAATTCAAATATTTGAAATAATACTTAAAAACTCACACTAATTTCCTTCTGCTCGGTGATTCTTTTCCAGAAAACACCTACCTGGAGAGGTAGCTGATGCTTGTTGGTAAAGCCTCTCTGTTTCCGAGGGTTGATGGCAATCCTGTGCCTGGCTGCTGAGGTGTCCAGGCAGCCAAGGGGGCTGGCAGGGATGGTAAAATCAACAGGAAGGACACTGCTGCCCCGTGAGATGGGGGTCCCGTGAGTGGCAGGGAATAAAGGACTGATGGGCCTGGAGGAAGCTCCAGAAGGTATCTGTAAAACAGAAATACAATGCTGTATATATTTTGTTTTACTTCTCCACATCTCTAGAGCACTTCTTCTGTTAGCTCGTTCCATTTCAGAAGACTGAAACAACTGTAGTTTTGGACATAAATCCTCATTTTAAAAGGCATGCCTGAAGTCATCTCTGCAGAGAGATGACTCGATGCTGTGTGTTCAGCTGTACCTAACACAGAAGGAGAAATACCTGTCGCTGCCTCAGTGAGAGCCTCAGCTCATCCCCACCCCAGCTCCAATCTGCAAAAATGTGCAGTCTAAGCACACACCAGCAGGAGACACTGCTGCCGTTTGTATAGCTGCCTTTTTATCCCAGTAAAGTGACCCAGTGCAGAAATACATTATTAAAAAGCCACAGAAGTCGCATGGATAATTGCTCCTCATTATCTCTAAGAAAGCTGCCTTAGTCACTTTTCTCTTTCAACATTCACTTTCAGGAAAATCAAACACCTCTCAGTATATCAGAACCATCTCCCAGACAATGTACATCTCATCCTGACAGCAGTGCTGCTCTGGGGAGCTGAACAGCAGCCACCTTAGATTGTGCAATCAAAATAAAGGGTTTACAGAAATGTTTGCAGAAAGCCCCTAAACATGAAGTTTGAGTGGGTTTGCTGCTGCTTTGAAATGCAGACCAAACTTTCTGGAACACTTGCAAAATGTCACAGATGTGCCAAACGAGCTTCATTTATAAAGCTGGGTGACATACAGCCATTGCACTGTGCCTGGCATTCACAATTCAGTTTTGTTTAAGCTTAGGATGTAACACATCAAACACATCTGCTGATGAAGTTTAAACATCATGAAAACATCTTCACATCCCATCTACAAAAACTGTCAAGGTACACCAAAAAATATGACCTCTGTAAATTTTTCCAATCTGGTCAAGGACTGTGTTGTTCTGAGAGCAGAACTTGCTGCTTCTCATAGTCATTTACCATCCAAAGAAAATTACAAATTTAAACACACCCTTTCCTGTGGAATACCTGCCATCAGGAAAGGTTGGTCCTGCAATCATTTCCCATGATAAGAGACATGTGGGGCATTGCTCACAAGCCACTGCTGATGGGAAGGTGTGATTATTTGCTATGGGGTCCTGGGACATGGAAGCAGAATTGAAGTGCTTTTCCTGGTCCAATTTTCATACATTCACACTGTGTCACAGAGTTGCCTCTGTGCTGGTGACACAACTCACTTACCAGTAGATTTCTGCCTGTCTTTATTTCTTATTCAAAACCCTGAGAGGTGCATCTTAAGTATCATTTGCCTCACTCTGGACTCCTAAAGAACAGTTTCCTAGGATACACTGCACCCAGAATAAATTTTAAAAAATAAAATTACTGTACTGGCTCCATATAGACTCCACATATGCCATCTCAGGGAAATTTATTAGCAGGAAAAGTCGCTATTTACCTGTTCATCTTCACTGTCTGTCCCGCCTAAACTCAAAGAGCTATGACGCTGAACAGGGTTGGAGGACTGTGGGATAAAATGAGGAAGAGGGTAAGTCAGGGAAGTCACACTGAATTATCTTGAGCTGGATATCCAGGGCTAA
The DNA here is from genome assembly GCA_009812075.1 of Sialia sialis. Lineage (NCBI taxonomy): Eukaryota > Metazoa > Chordata > Aves > Passeriformes > Turdidae > Sialia > Sialia sialis. The sequence goes on along the minus strand of VRYO01002184.1, from coordinate 14,532,292 downwards.
TTATGAGAAAACACACGAGGAAAAATAAAGGAAGAGTCACTGGGTCCCTGCCTTACACAGCAGGTTTAATTTTTTCACTGGCATCAAACATAAAGTAGGGGAGATTTCTCCTGCATTGAGATACCCCAGGAAGGTTGACTACAGAAGGCCATATATTTTATCAAGTTATTTTGGATTATTGTTTTAAAATCTTCAGATTTACAAATTCTCACAAGTTCACTGAAGTCTAAAATCATGCATTTGCTAATGATAGAGGTCAGAGTCCTGATCTACATAAAAGCATGGAAAATTGTGCCCAGAAAGGTCAATTTCTAGGTATACCTCAGTGAAAAGTCCACAAACCATCTAGGTAATTTCTTCTGGTTCTAACTGATCTGTACCATTATGTTTCATCACAAGCAAAGAACTTGCCCTTCTCTAGGCAGATTTTATCTTTTCTTTATGGATGGTGAAATGACAATTATACCTTGCTTGGTGAATCTGTCAGAACCTCATGAAGGGTTGAAATTTCAGGAGGGCTTCTAGGTAAACCATCATCTTCAGAAACAGCACCTGCATCTTCCAGTTTTTTCCCACTTATAACAAGAGGAGGTGACCCAAGTCGGATGTTCTGCTGCAGCTGAAGCTGTGGTTGAAATATAGAACATAAACTTTCAGTGGTACAATTTAAAGGAGATGTTCTGGACATTGTAACCCAGATGCTCCTATTAGATATGCAGATTCTTATAGTAAACAGAAAAATTTGAACTAACAGATCATTTACAGAAAAGAGCCATTAATAAAATTTTATCTGGCTATGTTCATCAAGGACCCGTCACTAAAACTGGTGTAGGTATAAAATTAAAATCAAATCCGGTTTTATTCAGTAATTTACCAAAAGAAGACAAAAATTTCATCATTCCAGAAAATTTACTACAGCTTAAGTCCATTTAAATTAAAAAATTTCAAAATTCTAGATTTAATTCTGTACTCATATAAATTTAATTATTTAGTCACACAAAGTATTGCCAGTCAGCATTCCCAAGCCAGGGTTTATGTAGTCACCTTTCCCTCACAAAGCCCTTCCAAATCTGAGAGCTTTTTACAGCCCTCTCCCACACAAGTAGCTGAGTCACGATTTTTATACAATACCAAATTAATTTCATTTCTGGTCCACTCTAATTAATTGCTTGTTAATTTTCCCCACCATCACATCCTGATCATGTCTACAGCAAGTATGGTAACAGCAGCCAGGAACAACTTTGTTTGTAAAGAAGTATGGGGATTCTTTTCCAGGATTGCACAAAAGAATGCTCTGGCAGGCCCTGACCCTAGAAAAATACAACAAAGCCTACAAACTCACAAGCAGCCAGATATTCCCTCAAACTAAAAATGTTCAGATCTCAGGAAACACCATTACTAAAATTCTTGGCTTGGGTCTGTCAGCTGTGGAAGAGCTGGAATAGAAACAAGGTCTGAACACAAACTTTGTCCTTCAACTGAAAACATCTCAATAAAATATTCCCAAGATAAACATGTGGACTTATTTTTTTTCTGTTTCTTTGCTTATTAAACCATATTGGGTAATTCTAAGCCCAGTTTTGCATTTTCCTGCAGTCTATGCATCCATTTACACCCCTATAAAATAGACCAAAATAGCTGCAATTCTTATTCAGCAAGATTTATATAATTCCTATAGGTTCCTATAATTCCTATCTTCCTATAGAATATAATTCCTACAGATCTAGCTGCCACACATGGTAGCACAATGTCCTAGAACACCATTCTCCCAGTTCAAACAGCTTTCTTTTGCAATTTATGGGCAATATATTGCAATACTGTGATATATGGGCAGCACAAGGCATACAACATAAGTGTAATGGGAAGGGAAAGACAGAAAGTCAATTTGGCTTTGGTCTCTTTTCACAACTTCCTGTCTTAGATTTATTAAATTTATTACATGCAGACAGCAAAGTGGTGTGGGGGAAACTCAATCTGCATTCTGTCTTCTACTGGTAGAAGTTAACTAAGAAAGTAACTGCTTTTATTGGTGCTTGGCTTTTATTCTGACGAGTCAAGCTCACTGAAAAAGCCTGTCTGTTAGAGCTACAAAAATAGTGCTGGCAGTATTACATTACTGTGCAGGATGATGGATGAGGAGAGGGCACAGTGGACTGCAAACAGCATGAAAAGAGCTTTTCCCCCCATCAATGTTCTGTAATGTACAAACATGATTTCCTCTGCTACTTCTTTAGTTATTCAAAAAATAGCTTTGCCTATTTTGCAGCCTTAGAGAAAAGCAAGTCCCTCTGTGCATCTTCTATTACTTGACATGTGACTCAATTGTCTTTTGCAACATGAAGCTCACACTGAGCAAAGGAAGAATTTCAATGACCTTTGGCTCCTTTATCAACCATTTGTACTCAGCCTTTGGAAAAACCTTAAACTTTTATCTGAGTGCTCCAAGCTGGGCAGTTGATGAAATACAATTAATAAAATCAACAGTTCATAAGGGAGCTGTCAAGGAGGGTTCAGTATAACCTTGGAAGAAGGAAATGACCCAGCAGAATACAGTATCTTTTGCTGGCAGAGATCAAAAACATAATTATATAAAGAAAGCTGTCAGAGCATCCTGACATATCCATCATCCCACACACACAGCCTCTCGTACTGCCATGTATAGTGAAAACATCTGAGCCAGAACTGCCAAAAAGAGTAACACAAATAATATTTAAAGAATAACAGTTTAAGGGACACATTACAGTATAAATAAATGGCCTTAACCCAAAAGCAGTAGCTATGAAGTAAAGAACATAAATTCCATTGAAGAGGACACAATAAGGAAAGTTTCCAAGAGTTCATGAACTGGATTCACATCACACACTATGAGATCTGGGGAAGGCTGAAAGCACCAGGAGTGCTCAAAAATTCAGTTCCAAGAGGCAGAATAGATCCAAAAGTAGCGAATTTGGTTTTGGACACTTCAGTCAGCAAAATCCTAAGGCACGCAGCAAAGGAATCAAGCAACAGACTTTCCTGGGAAACAGCTGACAAAAAGCAGCACTGCTGATGAGGGATGATGTTCTCACCTGCAAAGTTTTCACTCTTCCAGGAATGTTTTCCTGAGACAAGACATCACCTGTCACATTTCCTGGTGCAGATTCAAAAATGAAGACGCTGTCATGGGACAAGGCTTTGTTTCCCATGCCACCCTTGGGCCTGGAAAGGAAGGAAGGACGAGTGGTCAGTGCACTGGGAATATTCCCCACACCACCAGGGCAGCAGGATGACAAAGCGACCAGAGTGGGATGCATCACGCTTAACTTCAGACCCATGCACGTTTAAGATAGCCACTGTTTGCTTCTTTTATACTCAGAAGGGAGGAGAAACACATTTGATGAAATGCAGCTGTCCCTCTGCAATGCACTCAGCATCTGCGTTGAACACACAGGTCAGTCTGCACACCAGAGAGGGACTCCAGCGTGATTAGGTCTGATGTTAGGACATAGGTGGGTGCAAATCACCCTAAGAAAGCTCTGCAGCGCAGAAGGGGACAACAGACAGTCCCCTGTCCTCCTTTGGTGGCAGTGTGCCTGGCATGAGACATTCAGGATACAACTTTTGCAGCCTGGTGTGTGTCACACCTACCACAGATGGTGGACGTTTTTTTCCCTTCTTGCAAATATAGGCAGAAAATTCAACTTTGATATATTAACAAAATTTATTTAAATCCTCTCGTGTCCAACAATGAAACCAGCTGCTTTCACCCATATCCTAAATATGGTCAGATCCAAAGTGTTTTGAAAAATGTGGATGGGACAAGTGTCCATGGCTACATTACAGACCTATCAATGGCCAGGTTAAAGTGCCTAGGTAAGATATTCCTGCTCTGTTTCTGTGCTCATTGCTTGTTCAGCCCAGTGAAGCAATGATGAGATCCCACAACAGCTGTTAATTGAGTTGTAATTAACTGAGATTGATTGGGCTTGGGCTATTAAGTTATGCAGAGCAAATTTTGCACTTGAGTGGCACAACAAGGAAGGCTCCAAATAATTTATTAACCAAGGTCCATCAGCACAGGTAGGTAGTATTTGTACATTACTTTGTCCAAAAGACAACAAGGATAGCCTCTACCAGGATTTCATCCTAGTCTTGAACTGGAAAACAGCACGGACTGTTCTCTCGTTGTTGCCCATGAGACTATTAACAAATAGTTAGTTAGTCAGTTAGTTAGTTAGTTAACAAATTACAAGGATTCCTTGGCTCAGATGCTTCACAGGCAATGCTTTGCCTCTGAAAGTTTGGCTCTGGGGAGCAAAGGATGATTACGAACACAACTCTTACAAGAAAAACTCAATACGTCTCCTACAAGAAAATCAAATAGAAGAGGCCTCTACTATTTGGGTAACCACAGATTCTCTCTTTATTTAGAAGAAAGCTGTGAAAGACTGAATATTTTTTTCAGTAAATACGATGTCAAAAACCCAAACAAATTACTCTTTTTCCTCCTGCATCCCCCTTCTTTACATCTCCAGAGGCACCTCCTCTAGCTGCTGGACTAACCCTTCCATTGCCCCAAAGGTGTAGTCAGTCAGTCTACAGTTATACACAGCCTCACAGTAGGGCAAAATAAATTTTCTCTGAGTTTATGTTGTGTTGAAGGCAATCAGAGCTGTTTCTCTCACAGCACAGGTCAGAGTTTGTGCTTCCTCCCATTACACATCATGGTTAATGTCTGTGTTAGTCCACAGGACAGCAGTTCTACACACAAGCAAGGCACTTGCCTTATTTCATCATTAATGAAGCCATTCCTTCCTTTTGTGTTTGACTTTTCAGCATGAGAGGTACTTCATATGTGCAAGACATAATTTTGCTACATTAAGAACAGTCATGTAGCTTTCATTTACTGTAATGTATATTCACTACCAGTTGGCATATTTTATTTATTGCAAAGAATGCATGTGCATTAGGCTGTATCTCTGTCTTTCTTTCTCTCTCTGCATATGTATCATATGTGTTTGCAAGAGAATTACTGTATTTTCTTCTGGCAGTCACCAAAAGAGCATAGGATTAAATACAGAATTAACTGCAGCTTTAGTACAGATCAATCTCTTATGTGCAAAACGACATTCCTCTGTAATTCCAGGCAGTATATTTGTATTGCTATTGCTACCGCTTTATATTTATATTAATATTATTTATATTTATATTTATATTTATATTTATATTTATATTTATATTGCTGAAGCTTATTACTTATGCTGAAGCTAAAGATGCACTAACTAAAGCCCAGATGTTTCATCCATGGTGTGTCCACACTGATTTCCATATACAAGTGCTCAATTTATTCATGTGTATCAACATTCAAGCTTCCCAACAAATAGGAGGAAATGATGGGACTCTACAGGCAGCCACAAGGCTCCTAAATCTACCATGGCTTGTTCCATCTTCTATTTCTGTTGCTCAACCCCATTCCTTTTATTAGTGTTTGAAGCAAGGGGATGAACAGTGATGGTAATTGGTGAGTGATCTCTCCTTGTCCTTATCTTGATCCACAAAGCTTTTAATTAACTTTTCTTTCCCATGTCCAGCTGAGGACAGGAGTGACAGAGCTTTAGTGGGCACCTGGTGTCCAGCAGGGTCAGCCTACTACACATGGTTTAAGGGAAAAAGAAGAAAAAATAAAGCAGTGCTTCTGCCTAAAGAACACGCAAACAGCAGCATTGTTCTAGCTTTGGGTTTTATATTCTGCATGCCAGGAATTGCAAAGCTCAGGGTCTTTCTATAAACCCTCCAAAAGTTGTATTTCCAGTGGCTTTCTGGATCAGGTTTTATAAAGGATTATGTAGTTCAGTCTCTTTAGGTACTTAAATATGGAAAGTCTGTATATGACAGGGTTTTCAAGTAGCACAAACATATCCCTCAGCTTTTTGGATAGTCCCTCTTATCCTATCTCCAAGGGGAAAAAAAAGAAGGATTTTACTCACTTCCTGATCTCCGATCTTGCAAAACAGCTCATAATCACTGGAAGATAGAACTGAGGTAAACAGCAGTTGGACTTGAAATACTTGGTTAAAGGCAAGAGAAAGAACTCTTAGCCACGGTGCCTCTGGAGCAGACAGCTGGTTCTAAGCCAGATCCCTCCTGTGGGCTGATGAGGCAAGCTCAGATGTTCCTAAGCATTTTGGACTGGGCTGACTAATTTGCCTTGCCCCAGGAGCCTGGTTGTGTGGTCACTTAATCTGTTGCTTCATTGTTGTTTCATTCCCAAATCATTTCCATGACACGTACAGCAAGTGGAAAAAAGTGGGGCAAGGAGAAACAAGTACCCATGAGAAAGCAGTACCTGCAAGTTTTCCACCAAAGCAGTGTTGGACTCTACCAAACGCCTCATTTGATGACAGAAAGCATCTGGCAGCAGTGCTGCTTCCAGCATGTCCCACTCCAGTCACCTGTTCATGCCACCTGCTAGTGTCACCTCCATCCAGTGTCTCCTCCAGCAAAGCCATTGGACACAGCCAGTGACTTGTGACACTTTGTGTGTGCTGGTCGGCTGTGTGGCTAGCAGGGGAGGATGAGGAGAGTGGGGAGCTGGAGAACAGCCAAATTACAGGTTACAGTAATTTCAAGGTTATAAACCGCACCTTTTTCATTGAAGAATCCAGCCTACCCCAGTAGTGCGGCTTATATTCAGGTGCGGCTTATCTATGGACAAATCCCAGTGAAATGCCAACCCGGAAGTGAGAGCTGGCAGGGAGGGCGCCTGGGGCTGCCTTTAAAGGCTTCACTGGTCTATGAAAACTGTTTGCAACTTGAACACCTGACACCAAACCTCGCACTGGCACGATTCTGTTGCTAATTTGTTACTTTTTTACACATGGATCCTCACTTAAAAAAAAAAAAAAAAAAGATGCGGCTTATATTCATGTGCGGCTTATATATGGACAAATCCCGTGGTCTACCCGGCTACCGGGAGGTGCGACTTATAATCAGGTGCGGCTTATAATCGTGAAATTACTGTACCTTACCTGATACCATTCCATAACAGCCCTGGAAAGGGACATGACCATGCTCAGAGGGCTGTTCCAGGCCAGACTCAGAGATTTGCTACAGAGGTGTTGTGTAGTTTGATGGTGTAAAGATTATTAGTGAAGCGGTATTTGCAGTGCAAGCTGATAGTCTCTCACCGACTGAGAGAAGGACATAATTTTGGACTAACACCATTCAGAGAGCTCCGAAATGCTCTTATGGACTTGCAAACCTCACTTACATGCACAGCCCTCCAGAGGTGGCTGACACAAAACCAGGGGCCTTCAGCTGTTATCTATGCCTAAAGGGCTAGGTAAAAAAGTTAAAGAAGCAATCACACACTGATAATACCCCAGAAATACTTTTCTCTTTACTGCAGCCATGACAGAGGGCATCACCGATGCTGAAAAAAACCACAGAGCTTCACATTTCTCTATACTAGCAGTACTCAGTCATCATCCTCTTCTTGTAAAATTGCTGCTGGTCAGATCCTCCTAGACAGGCTTCAAACACTAAAAACAATCAAAGCAGTCTGGAATATCTGCAGTCTTAAACTAAGCTGTTGGATCACCCCTGCCCCCAGCTGCCCTCCCTCTCCTTTCCAGGCTGACTCTTCAAGCAATAGCAAAGAAAGAGGAAATTCCTGGAATTCCTTCATCAGCATTAGGGCTTGTTTTGCACGAATTTGGACAGAGGTTGCTCCTAAGGGGCCAACTCATGCATTCATCCTACTGCTGTGAGAGGTCCACTTTTATTTATTTTCCTTCCCCGGCAGCTTACCCAGCCTCCCTCGGTGAATGAAGTGCAGTAGTGTTGAGCACAGCGATGCTGACATCGCTGCTGGACTGGCAAGGTTTTAAATTACTCTCTCCCCTGGGAGGTGGAGGCTCTTTCCTTTTCTTCTTGGCAAAGAAGTTCTTGAAAGTCTGAAATTTGGACTTTTTCTTTCCTGCAACATGAAAAAAAATGAAAATTTTTGAAAGTTGGTGGTATTGCTTTGCTTAGGTAATGTTATCTCTTAAATTCTGGAGGAAGGAAGCCTCAAAGCTAGAGCAGCCCATTCAGTTTCAGTCAGCTCCTCTGTAAATAATTCAGTGCTGGAGTCCACTGAAAGGTGAAGCTTCAATTCTTACATTTGGTTCTTATAAAGCAGCACTGGCATTAGGCTGACAATAGTGGTGCCTACCTAGGTTCCAGTCTATGCAAAATATACTTTACATAGAGAATGTATCTATCTACAACTCAACAGTGGTCATACTTGGTATATTTTCAATTAAAATTGCTGCTAATGTTCTTTACTTAGTTTGGTTTTGTTCTCACTCTTTATTCAGTGCTCTAAGGAGGACATTCAACATTGGCAAAAAGAGTGAAACTGGAAAAATAATTAATAAACTCCAAAGCAAAAATATCTGTTTCCACATCAAAAAATTGTCCCAAAATAAAAGCAACAACTCCTCCAGGGACAAAAAAAGCAAACTTATATTAATTTAATTGTCTTGCAGGACATGAAAACCCCAAACATAGCAGCCCTAAGAACACAACTGGAAAACTATTAAACTATTCAGATTTTCCATAGTCCAAATGAAAGTACAAAAAGAGCAAAAAAACCAAAAAAAACAAAAACTCATCATGAAACATCACTGATCTTTTATTTTTAATAAGATCTAAGACACTTCAACATTCTTATGTATATTTTCTTTCAGCACATGAGTGCTGCACTTTGTCCCTGACCCTTACACTGAGTGACCACTTTGAGTTTTGGGGCCAAGCCATTGTACTAAGACCCCTGTGATTGACTTAAATACATAATCAGAGCAATAACATCATTGCATATCTGAGCCAACTTCATTGTTCAATTAATACTTTACAGCAATTGACATAATACATGTCCACAGCTGGAGGATTCCCTCATAAGCAAGGCATTATTTCCACACAATTATTGTCTTCTCCCAGCAATGATTTAGTTGGCCATGCTCTGTCTCAACGTGTGCCCTGTACGTGTAGGGATCTCTGCCAAAGGGTCTTATCTGGGCTGAAACTGTGCCACCACACAGCTGCATCAGACAGTGGTCACTTTGAGAAATGAACAATGATTCTGAGATCTGCTCCCCCTGTCTCCTCCCTGCTCCCCAGCCCAGTGCCAGCACCACGTGCCAGGACACACAAGGATGCTGCCAGTGTCCAGCACAGCCTGGTGACACGGCCACCCCTGTGCAGAGCCATCAAAGACCTGCATGCTGCTCTCCAAGTGACCTGGGCTGTTTCTGAGACCAAAGCATCTTCCAAACCATCTAAAGTGAACACTCACTGGAGTCCCACTCATCTCAATGGGATGTGGCTGCCCTTAGGGAGGGTTTTTATCTTCCACTGCTCCTTATCAGGCAATAAGTGAATGAGCCAGCCACAGAAAACATACAGGTTCTATTGCTGTGACCCAGACAGCCCAGCTAATCCCAAGGGTTTGGGATTTCTTAAGACTCCCACAGGGCTCAATGAGTTTCCTGCTGCACCCACAGCAAGAACTGGCAAGAGAAGTCAGGTCAGACGGCAAGCACACAGAGCCTCTCAAGTCAAACAAGCATGATGAGTGCTTCAGAGTCTTTAGAAACACATCCTGACCATTCCTGTCTTTCATATCACCAACTAGACAATGTGTATGGCATTCTTCCAGGAAACTTATCAAAACTGATCTGGCTTATCTTAGATACGCAAAACAAAAGTTTAACAAGTTTAACGAAAATAGTTCCTCAAAATCATCAATTCTGCCTTCTAACACAGCCAATAACTCAAAGAATAAAACGGCAAACTTTGAGACAGACAAAGAGCTCTGCAACTCAAAAGCTATCTAAATGAGAAACAAGGAATTGCACATTGGTCATGTATGTCAGTTGTACATTCAGAAAGCAAGCTGGATTCTAGTGCAGGCATTATTGATGAGCTTAATTAGATGCTGGTACTTCCAGAGAATCAGGAGAGTGTTAAAAAAAACCAAACAAACCCAAAACCACACCAAAAAACCCACCACACAGTAATAAAAAAGCAAAAAAAAAAAGCAATTCTAAGGATGTTTGAGAGAAACAGACATAAGTCTTGCCACAAAAGCAAACATTGCCAAGGTGCTACTCCAAATACTTGTCTAGATCAGAAGCGATGCTAACTTTAGAATGGGGGCTACAGAAAGGATTTCCAAACACTGCCAAGGACAATACCCAGCTGGCATGGGACAGAGAGGATCTGATGCAGACACATCAGTGACTTCAGAGCCTCCTCAACTCTAATTTATTACTGATGTGTGGGGTACACCCCCTCCAGCAATAACGCCTCTTCAACCACGCTTTGCCCAGCTGCAAACATTCAGTTACCTCAGATGAATGAAAAGACATCCCCCAAGTTTCCCTGTAGTTCCAGAAACTGCCCCTTGCCATATTATTATGTAAAAAAAGATATAAAATCACTACTCGACACTTAGTGCTGGATGCAGATGAAAACTGGAACTGTTCAATGTGAGAGCACTTAGCTAAAAAGACATGGTTCAGAAAGACAATGCTCTTGTTTGCTGCTGTGAGCAGCTGTGCTCTGGTTTTGTACACCACTAAAAGGATGCCCCCTTTATGCTAAAGGTGTCTACTCTCAGTGCACTGTGAAGCAGCCCAACATAACACGAAATTGGTAGAATGCTTAATGATACTTGAACTAATAAATTACAAGAGGACCTTAATTCTGCAAAAAAAAAAAAAAAAAATCTTTGCATAACTAAAATCCAAGCTGAAACAACGGTGCCTATTTCCCCTTCATCCACTGGTGATTTTTGAAATCTTATGGTTGCTTATCTTCAGTTTTATGGCATTAAAAATAGAAATAAAATAATCTCTGCCCTAAAAAGGGAAAGTCTTCCCAAAAATTAGTTGCTTATGCTATGTTTTAGCCAAGAATAATAGAAAAGAAGCAGGAATAAGCATTTTACTTTCTTGGTAAAGTTTGTGTATTTTTCCTGCCTGTGTACTGCCTATTTGATTGTGTCTCCTGTGCACAGAGAGAATTAACTCAGGACTTCCTGTTCCTCGAGCAGTTCTTCCTATAACAAGATAGAAAAGAAAAGAATGTTTCTTCCAGTGCAAAAATTGAAACTGCAAAAAGCACAGGGAACATCTGATTTGGGAGGTCAATAATTGTATTTAAATTAAACCATTAATTTGGGGATCTTCTATAGTTTCTGACTTCCTAAGGTACAGTCAAGACATATTTTCTACTTTTTTTACCCCCAAATTCAAGGACTAGATTGTTTCAACATTAAAAACACCAGAAAAAAAAAATCCCAACCCATAGACAAGATTCTCATGATTCTAGCTTCATAAAAAAAAATATCAGATATTGGCAGACAGGCAATAAAATAATGGAATTCAGTAGCACTAACATTGGGTGCTGACAGTTTTTGGACAGCAACCTGGCTCCTGCCACAAAGGAGGAGCAGCAAGCACTGGAAACCTTGTACTACAACCTCAAAAAATCAGTCTAAATGACAGGACTGTGAAGGGTGGGGATTTCAGCCTCCTAGAGCCTTTTTATCATGAGCTAATTATGAAGAGGGAGAGGTGAGGCAAACCTCCACTACATTGGAACTCAACTCCATGGCTACAGCGCAGCAATCTTTAACTACCTAAAATTTTGTTCATTTAGGATCAGAAATATTCCTGGTGGACTTAGAGGCAGCACTTCAGATCATGAGCAATCTCCTGCTTTTGCTATCACTCGGGTCAGAATTAGATCTCTTTTCTGAATCCTCTGGTGAATCCGAGTACAAATTTTTCATGCATGGGCTTTACACAAGCTTACCAGTTTGCTGGGATAGCACTAGACTGTGTGACAAACTAGCTTATAAATGTCAGAAACCAGAGAGTGCTGAGCATCTATCATTACACTTTCTTCACCTCTATCCATCTGCCAGGCAGAGTTCAACTAACAGTCTCTTTGCCATTTGCTTATCTCTTCTAACAATATTTTGATAGTGGCAAATATATTTCTAAAGGATAAAGCAGGATGACCTTTGAAACACAAACATTTAAGATGGTTGCAAAACATTAGCCAAAGAAAAGAGAGAGAAATGAAATGGTGTGACAGCCACTTCTCCAGAGATGCTTCAGACATGATGCTATTCCTCATGTTCAAAGGGGATATCCTTTAATGCAGACAAATCTCTGGCATAAGTAAGATTTTTTTTCTTGCCTATTATTCCATCCTCTCACACTGTTTCCATCAAACCATGCCACTAGATTAAAGAATAAATAACAAATGGCTGCCTGTGGCCAGAAGCAGAGAAAGAAGGAGGCTGCTGATACAGCTCCCTCAGACAGAGGCTCACTAACAGGCTCAGTTCCCATCTCTGCAGGATCCAGCAACACAGGCACAACAATCTGCTCTTCAAGCTGGGTGATGCTTTTAAAATCCAAGTCCGAATCAAAGGGAATATCCTCCAACGGGAGACGTTGCTCCAGTATTGCACATTAAAACATCTTTTCCATAATGCTGACAGCTGACAAGGACACACGGAATTTTCTTAACACTACAAAAGAAGCCCCAAAAAAACAACACTGCAAAACAGGTCACTACAGATCTGACTAATTGAAGAAAATAAATCTTCCAAATCAGCTATACATTCAGAGAACAACTGCTTACCTGTGCACACTTCAACTGTGTCTCCAGTTTCAGGTGATGGTGTGACCTCTGTGGGTCTTGTAGCCATTATATAGTCACTGAAACAGAGATGAAAGCATCAGTTAAATTTTAGTCCATCTCCCCTGTAGAATATGGCCCCACTCAGCATGAAGAAAGAGCACAGCTGAATCCTTTCTAAAACTACATGCCCAAATGGTTATCACATACATGGCTTGCACACTTTTTGCACTTTCTATGGAACTTTTTGTTTTTCAGTGACACTCATTTCTCCAGCCACAACTAACAATCCTAACAAGTCTAATCATTGCCAGCACCTCTCTCTTGTTAGGAGACCAGAATCAAAGCTTGCTTTCAGGAAAGATGTCATTACACTTGCTCAGCAAACACTGTAATGCTTCCCAGTCTTAGAATAATGAACCTTTGCTAGACGGTGACAGCTCCACACTACTGTAAAAACACAAGTAAGTGCTCAGCTGCACAGGGTTCATGCATTAGCGTCCTCACAGCAGGCACCAGTCTAGTCTGTCATCATTATTAAAACCAGTTAAGCATCAGCACTGAAACATCATTCCAGGCTATGCTACATTTGTGGAAACCAATAGATCAAATTTATTTTGGATCCAGTGCAATCAGCTTTTAACCACAAGCTCTGAAACCTTATCGCCAGCAGGGCTATTGATCAACCAAATTAGCTGATGGCATCATCTTCCTCCCTGATGAAAACAGAAGTTCAGCCTAGTTTTAAGATCATTCAGTGTTAACTGGCTGCACTTTGTATTTTCCAAATGGGTGTCTGTCACAGACAAAGGAATGAAGCAGCAGACCACAAGAGTTACAGTACAAATGTCAAGCAACAATGGAAATGTGACAGTTTAGCAGGGCAGCTCATAAATACTGTCCTTTGTTATGGAAGATACCTCAGTGATACTTTTATATAATTAGAGATTCCCACATGCTGTCAGGACTCGAAGAGTAAGAATCTTTACAATCAAATCCTGCTCCCTTTTCTGCATAGATCACATTTAACAATTTTCCACATTTAAATGGTGTAACGATACAGCCAAGCCAAGTATCTCAACAGCAAACAAGCCTGTGATTCTATAATTTGGCCAATCACTCAACTCTTCCATTTCTTCTGTATCACTCACCTACCCTAAAATCTGTCACGCCCAAAAGAGGCCATGGAGTTAAACATTCCCTGCACTGGCCACACACACATGGAAACTGTGGGGAGGAGTCAGGGAGGTATAAAAGAGAAGCAAAGCAATGTAATTCCAAATAATCTCTGTTAAAAACCAGTGAAAAAGTCATTGCAACAACGAGGAGTAATTACACCTTTCCTAACTGAAATGCACTGAGGTTGTTCTTGAAACAATTGTCAGACAATGTTGACAAGCAATGAAAAATAAGGTTTCTAGGTTTCCTTCTGGATGATCATAACCATACAACTTTTATCCTTTTTTCCCCCTTGATACATCAATTATGTATGAAAATGTTTCCTGCATACTTTCCTCAAGGCAGTCATCAGTAGACTTCTTTCTTATTGATTCTTTCTTTATATTAAAAAGAAATTTGGTTCCAATTTTTCCTCTCAACTTTATACATCATGCATACTGCGTTAGATTTTTCTGAGCATTTGGGAAGGGAAATACATTTGAAATAAAATATCCAGAAAGCATTCAACAAATTTACAAGGCCAAACTGACAAGTCTCCAGACTTGAGTTTGTTTTCACACAGTGTGAGTGGACCTGGCCTTTGGCTCATCTAGACCACTAATTTCTGCTTTACCCACCTTCAATTAAACCAAAGCAAGGGAAAATTGATGCTTTCAGATTCAGCTTTGTTTGTATCAGTTCAACATTTATTTAACTCACTAAATCATCTCAGCTGCTCGCTAAGAATCCTTCCAGCCTCTGAAGATATTCTGACTGCAATGTTTATTATAACTGCAAGCATTTCCAATTGGTATATCTTTTATACAAGTACAACTATAACTGCAAAGCAGTTCAGCTCTGAGACAGTTTCTTCAGGGTCAAATCAGCTCCAGTATTAACTCAATTTTATAGCCAAGTTCTCTGGGGCACATGGAGCTCAAGTGTCACTTACAAGCATGCCCCATTTAGGACCTGATGGTTTGGTGCCTTCCTATACCTCATCATATTTTTCCAGTGAACTGAACATCACAGATTTTCTCAGCCTTTGAGTTGAAGTAGCTGAATTACAGGGGAAAAAACCCATATTATATATGATGTATTTATTCCACCAGCAAAGGATGGAGGTCCCATAATTTAAAACCTGACAACACATCTGGAGGAAAGCTAGCAATTAGATGGCATTTAGACTTCAAATTCTAGAGGCAGTGAGTTACAGAGAACAGTTAGCAAAATGTTCTGAGCAACAAACTCTAGCCTGGAGGTCAGTGTAATGGAGAAAAAGAGGACAAAACCCTTTCAATACAAACACGTGTGAATGCACAGGCATTAACCAATCGAACCTCCAGACATTCACCACTTCCAGGCCTTAATAACAGCAGACAGACAGAGTGTCAGGATGTATCAATACCATGTACATCTAGTTCAATCAGCTGTACTGACACCCTGTGAGCTCTCCCAGAGCATTACACCATTAGAGACAAAGTTTTAAACAAATACTGTCTGTGTATTGATTTTCAGTGATAAAAATATCAGGTTAAACAAATGGCCTTTTAGAGCAGTATTTCTGATACTCCTGAGATGCTACAGGACAGCTGGGAGAAGATGCTCACAGAGGGATGCAGGAGACTTCTCAGGGTGGGATCAGGGACAGACACGGCCAGCTGAGACAGGAGAGTTGCCAAGTCACAGCTCCTCTTTGCTTCTCACTCATTTCCCCAGTTTACAGCTTTCTACCATGTTCTTAATCATCTCTCAAACAGCATTTGTAATCCTTGCATATGCACACAGCTCCTGCTGCACAGGGACAGGGCACACAAGATGCTGAATCTCTGCCGTGCCCTTCAAAAGCCAGACTCAGCCATGGCCAGTAAGTCCACTGCATCAATTCCTAAGCAGGGCCATGGAAAAGACTGAAAGTTTACCAAAGCCAGTGTTTGCCTCTCCCTGCACAGGGCAGGATTACCACAATTGTGATTTAATTAATTACTTACAAAGAGTGACTTCCTATACAGATGGAACCACAAAAATAATACTGACATTATTAGACCATATCTGCATTGCTAGGGTGTGCTTTAAAGCAATTAAACTCCTACAAAGTTGCAGAATTTGCTTTACCTTCAAAACAGACAATGGAACTTAGTGGTCATCCCTCCCCTCACTTGGTTTGATGCATTATATCTAGGCTCTGTGCTATCCCATACAAAATTCCATTGATAACCCTACTGTGCTGCACTCACTTGGAACTCTTCAACTCTTTACAGGAAAAGTCTGAAAAGTAGAAAAAAAAATCTCCAGGAACAGAAGAAATGTCCTTGTCTCCCCTTTACAAACTGAACCAACTGGACAAATATTTGGAGTACTCTATGGGAGGGCAGTGAGAGGGCAAAAGAAATAAAGTTCCAGGATTGTGTTCTGACCATTTGCTTTGCTGAACACATGACTTAACATGTACATGGAGGGCAGAGGGGTGGGAGAATGCTATATGAAAAAGAAGACAATTCCCTTTCACTGCTTGGTTTGTGTATTTAAGGGCTCCTGGGAAGTTAGCATTGTACAAGACTCAAGTTTCTTATACTTAACAAAGGTCCAAGACAAAGAATTTCTGCTCAGCCTCAGAAAAGGGACACCTGGCTGTCTCTCCAGTGGAGCAGAAGATTTGGGAACTGCACAGCAAGCAAACTCCTACGCCACCTTCAGTGTTTCTTCAGCTTCAGTCCCATGGCTCTGCATAAGCATTCCTGAAGTCCTATTACAGAGATCACAGGAGATGCTGAACCCTGAACAGCCTCTTTTTTATCAAATAAATCCTTGAGGAAATAAAGCCTCAAGAATGCAAGGCACTGCATCCAGTTAGCATCTTCATAGCCTATAGAAGACAGATAGTGGCAAGCAGCCAAGAGAAAGAAGTGAAATTTTGGCCTGGAGCCTTTAAAGATCCATTTTCTCCATGCTACAAAAATTACTTGAAATCAAGCTTATGCTCCAGATTTCAGAACACACACTTCTCACAGCAAGATGCATCAGCACAGGAAAACGGATCCTGTGGACTTCATCTGGTCCTCCAGGTCACCACCCTGCAGTCAGCCTCCACCAGAACACACTTCAAGCTACTGCAGGACCTCAGAGAAAGCCTCTCTATTTCTCCTGAAAACCAAGGTTCAAAAAAATACAGAATGAAGGATGATTTAATATTCAGATTACATTCTACAGCAACAGGTGACTGAGAGGTTAATTTTTCTTCTCTCTTATTAAAGCACATTCGAGGACTTTGGTCTGACAAAATGTGGTTCATGGCTTTCCTCTCTGGGAACCCAACAAGCTATCAATGAACTCATGAATCCAATGACAGCTAAGTGAAGTTTACCCTCTGCAACTCTACAGAACAGAATTTCAGAGTCAATCATACAGCAATAGCAAAGCCAGCAAGATTTATATTTACTTTTCACAACCCTTGAGCATATCAGAAACTCAGCAACCAAAGCCCCCCTTGCTCTCCATGAGATGAATGACCTGCACTTCAAGGCCCATGATCACAGAATATGCTGAACAGTGTGGGATTCAACAAAGAGCTTTGGTGAAACAGCACAGTTCAACATGACAGGAGGAACCAGAATCTGACCTTGTACCGCTGATCCCATTGTGCTCTTCTACAGTGTAGTGTTTCTAGGATGAAGTTCTCAGGTTTTTTTGCCAGCCCCTAGCTGGTATCTCCCATGTGGTTCCTCCCATGAGTGTTTTATGTCAGTATAAAAGAATAGCACAAACAGCAGTTTACCCCAGGATTCTTGCTACTTTCTCCACTGGTAATGGTGAAAGGAAGAGTTTATAAAGTTAATGAATATTGATCTCGTAATTTTCACTGAAGGAGGGATAGTTCAAGAAAGTTTAAGGTCCTTTTCCAAGGATCACAAATAATAAATACAGCTGTAGTACTCACCAGGAAGCCTGGATAAGCATTTAGATAATACCAATAAACCTTGACAAGATACCAGAGCAACTATGCACATGGAGAGGTCTGTTCTCATCTCTCACACTTTGCTTTCAGACAAAGCCCCCGATCCCCCTCTGTCCCCACACCTCAGCTCCTCTGCAGAGACTCCCCAGAAGACAGGTCCCAACATGCTGAACTCCTCTTAGCTATAACCTACTTTGAGAAGCCTCTGCCTGACAGCATTTCTGAAAGATTTCTGCTGTTCAACAGTGCCTGAAGCATTATGTCCTGCCCTCCTAGCGAGCGTGTGTGTAGGACTAATGGAAAGCAGCTGGTGGGCTGAAGCCAACCTTAAAAAAAAAAAGTAAGAGGAGGAAATGCCTTTCATACAGTCACACAGACTCATTCTGTAATTGTTGAGAAGCCAAGAGGATAAGAAGGGGGAAGGGTAAATGGGGAAAATTCATAAGCACTGTGTTACCAGTCCAGAAATGGAGAGAGTCAATGCCACTGTCCCCTGCACTGCTGCCCCATCTCCCCAGACTCCCCTCCCTCCATCCCTGCCCTCCTGCCTTTTGTTGATTCAGCACTAGAGAACTGTGTCCTGCACATGGGGACTGGTCTGTAGCACTGACCTGTACCTTAAACCTGAGGCAGGTACCTTAGCTGGGCAGCTGCTGTACTCAGCTCGGGAGGCCAAGCTGAACCCCAGGTACCAGAGCTTTGCAGCACTTGACATCCATGCCAGACAGATTAACTTGGTTTGGTGCCACTTCCAGCTGTCCTCATCACCTAATTACTCTGCTGTGCTAATAGCACAATCTTGGGTAGCTGCTATCTGTGCAAGATCTCTCTCAGACAACAGAGCAAATATCTACAGGTTAGCCGAAAGCCAATGAAAATGGTTCTTGATAGCCCACCCCTAATAATAATTTATCACAGAGATTTTACAGTACATTTGCAGGTCAGTACCAAACAGGAGAAATGTGACAGAAATTTGCCCAAATCAAGACTGGCTCTAACACAGTCATGATCTAAGCCACAGCAAGATTTTGGCCCCAGACTGTCTCCATTTTAAAGGAATGGACATTAAATGACCCAGTTAAATTCCACCATTTGGCATTAGCATAGGACTAAGCTTTCCCCATGGTAATTCTTTTTCTTCACACTAACACACTGGGGAAATTTCAGGAAACAGCTGGAATGAGGATCTTCTCATACTCTTCCTAAAAAAAAAAAAAATAAAGGAAAAGAATAGCAAAGTCTTCCAGCAACCACACTAAAGGAACCAGTTGCCAGCAGTAGGAGACACTCTCAGATCCACTTGACATGAATACATTGGAAGTAGTTGTGGAGGAGGAGGAACATGCATTTAAAAATCAACAGGGATGTGACCAAAGGCTGCCTTTGCCACTTAGGGAGCTACTCCCAGCCTTACTGCCTTTGGAAATGGATTCAAGGCAAAGCAACAGGAAATGTCAAGCCACTATCACTGAACAGCAGACATGCCTCATGCCAGCAGAGTCAAGATATGTGACAAATTCAACAAGTGTACAGTAATTTCATGCCTATAAGGAGCACCATATTATAAGGCACATTTCTGGGTTGCCAGAAATTTTTTCACACATTGTCCATGTATAAGGCGCACTGGACTATAAGGCGCACTTTTTTTTTTTTTTTTTTGCAGCAAGGATCAGCTCATAGCAAAGTAAAAAATTAGTAAGGGAATTGCACGAGCTCAAGACTGCCGCGGGCTCCCCTCGGCTTGGCTCTCGGCAGCCCCGTCCCACCTCAGCTCGGCCCAGCTTGCACTTCTAGGTTGGCAAATTTCCGAAATTTGTCCATACATAAGGCGCACCAGCATATAAGGCGCACTTCTGGGTTTCGATCAAAATTTCAGTCAAAAGAGTGCGCCTTATCCGAGTGAAATTACTGTAATCTTCCATCCCAGATCTGGTGATGGGCATACTCAGCCACTGTGTTCTAGCTTGTGTATGTGCTTTTTACCCCCTCTCCAAATCCCTAAGTAATTTTCTTTCACCTGGAGCCTTCAAGCATGAAGTTAGATGGCTGGGATCAGCCCTGTGGTGTGCAGAGCCCTGGGAGTTTATGGGATGCTTTGTAGGGATCAGAAAAAGGTGGCAAAGGAAAGAGGTTTGCCATCTGCTGGCTTCAACATGCTCCACAGAGGCCTGGAAGACTGTAAGCCTGAGAAAACTTCATGGAAATTGCTAATATTTGCAAACTTTGAAGGTGACAATATTAGTTTAGACAGCAAAATCTATGAGACAGAGCTTGTCTTTTAAACGTATTCTAGCAGATGGAGACTATTGGGCTTGGGTAAATTCACTTGTTTTCCAGACTCTATCATTGATAGCAGGGCAAATTACTGGATTTCTAACAAGAATTAAGTTATTTATCACTCAGCCATGAGCTGCTTTACCGGTGGAATCGCAGTGGTCACAGCTCCTGGAAAGCTTAATGAGCCCTGTGGAAGAGTTAAGCATCACCTCTGCTGGAGGAGAGCAGCAGGGACTGTATGGACTGACACAAGTGCTAGAACCATACAGAAGGTAAATAACAAAAAACTCCATAAAATTTCACAAGAATAACCTGCATATAGACCATGCCCCCATCTTTGAGATGTGGCGATTTCCAATATGTTATTCTTAGAAACTGGGAAGAATCATTACATCCAGGGCTTGAAAGAAAAGTGTTTGGAGGGATTTTTACCAAGCTAAGCTCTCTTACTATTGCAGGAAAAATTAGACTGAAACAATAGAGAACCAAACATCAGAACTGAAACATGAAACTTTAAGCTATATCTAAAGCCTTCTCCTTTTTTAAGGTTTTACTAAAACAATCACTTATCCCTCCATTTTTTGTTAAAGAGCAGCTTAAAGATGGCAGGGGGAACCAATCTTCAGATAAGATGAAACTTCTCAGGACAAAAGATAATAAAGGCATTTAATGGCCAAGAATTTTAAGTGCTCTGAAAAAAACAAAAGGGGGGGAGGCAAACAGAAAATTTTGGAAGAAACTGTTACAAATCTTCACTCTGAAGATCAAAATGCCATAAAACCACTCAGCCATCTTTTGGCCATAAAGAAGAAAATAAAACATAGGCTTTGTGGTCTCAAAAGCTGCCTTTGGCAGGAAGCTCAGGAAATCTCCCTTCATGTGAAGTCCCAAAACCTATCTGTCAGTATCCACTGCCTGTACACACAACTAATAAAAACAAGGCTAGCTCCTTCCTATGTTGAAACACTCTGTGTCTGGCTGGCTAATCCCAAATTCCCACTGCCCATGGGCATTTCTGCAGCTCAGAGCCCATTTTGACCTCTGATCAAGGAATGCCAGAGGCAGCACAGGGGCTCTTCTGCAGCTGTGTGTGAAGTTTGATGGTTTCCCTCCCTTCTTCTCCTTTCAAGAAAACCTCCCTGCTCTGCTCTCCCACTGTTCTCTCTAGAGCCTGGAGCTAGGCAGCTTCTGAAGGGCAATTGTTCTTGAAGCACATGGAGAATGTTGGAGCCAAGGGAGATCATCCCTGGACTCAAAGCAGTTCCTGAGCCATTTCTGTCCTAAGGGCAACTACTGACCTTTTGCTCTGGTATGAGCAACTACTAAAAAGGGATCCTACTTCTCTGGGATTCCAGACACAAATACCTCTCTAAAACAGGATCATCTAAAATAAGATTATCTGAGCTAATGCTGTTTTGCAGCAATGGAGTATCAAGCTGAATTCAACTGTATTTGAAGGCAGTGGTACAGTAGCATCAGGGAGCAGAGATGGTACAGCAGAAAAACGCAGGAGTGTGACACCAAAGACAAAAAGAACTGCAAGATGGGGTAGTGACAAGCATGCACATAGGGGAGAGAATCAAATGGGGGCAAACATTCTGTAAGGCCTAGGCTACAAGAAAGGAAGCAATAAGACAATTTGCATTTTTTTATTCAAGTTTTGAAACATTATTTTCACTAAACTGAAATTATGGAAAGCAGTTTGACTGCTAGAGTGAATCAGCAAACAATTCCTCCACACCTCTGTCCGGTCTGTATTTTCCTAAGTACATAGCTTGATGGTTACAATAATGTCTTCATCCTAATTCTGAGCTAGACTACTCAAATACATGTCATCTGCATCAGAACTACTGTATGGATTACAAGCACCTTGTTAGATGAGTGATACCTGGAAGCCCCAGCAGAAGTGCACAGTTACATATTTCTGAGAATGTGTAAGCATAAAGGAATTCATCAGGAATACAAGTCAAACATTTAGTTCACTGATTAACACCAGACCTTTGAATCTCAGAGGCCAAATGGAACAACCACCACAAAATTTTGAAGCTGGAATGACGCCTTGGCTATGGGTGGATGGCTAGAAAGCAAGATCAGGCTTGGTCTGTACAGCCAAGTTTCCCTGCTCTGACTGTGAGTGCTACAATTCCCTCTAAGAGCACCCTGGTCAGGGCTGAGGTAGAGTTAATTTTCATCATAGCAGCTGCTATAGAGCTGTGATTTGGATTTGTGTTTGAAACAGTGCTGATGACTCAGAGATGCTTCCTTTATCACTAATCAGATCTTACCTAGAGCCTTTTCTGCTCCTCACCTCACCCCAGCAGCAAGAGGCTGGAGGTGCACAAGGAGCTGGGAGGGGACACAGCCAGGACAGCTGACCCCAACTGACCCAAAGAGTATCCCAGACCATATGGCCTCATGCTCAGCATATAAATCTGGAGGAGAAGAAGGGGGGACATTTGGAGGGATGGTGCTTGTCTTCCTGTCACCATTACATGCGATGGAAACCTGCTGCTCTGGGGATGCTAAACACATGACTGTCCTGGGGAAGTGGGGAATAAATTCCTTGTTTTGCTTTGCTTGTGTGCATGACCTTTGCTTTATCTATTAAATTGTCTTGATAAACCCATTAGTTTTCTCACGTTTACCCTGGGATTCTCTCTTCAATCTCTCCACAGGAGAGTGAGTGAGTGAGAGAGTGAGTAAGTGAGGCGCACCTCAAAGCCTAAAATTTTGATCGAAACCCCGGAGTGCGCCTTATAATCCGGTGCGCCTTATATATGGACAGAATTCAGAAATTTGCCAACCCAGAAGTGTGAGCCGCGAGCTGAGCTGTGACAAGCCACGAGCCGTGAGAGCCACACACCATGAGAGCCACGGTAGCCAACGCCAGGCGGGAGTGCCGGGGCCCGCTGCACAGGGAGGGCGCCTGGGGCTGCGTTTAAAGGCTGCACCAATCCATGAAAAATGTTCACAAACTGAGCACCTGCCAGCAAACCCCACGATTGTGCGATTCCATTACTAATTCGTTACTTTGTTGCACGCAGAACCTTGCTGCAAAAAAAAGTGCACCTTATAGTCCTGCACGCCTTACATATGGAAAAGTTTGGAGAATTGCCGACAACCCGGAAGTGTGTCTTATAATCCGGTGCGGCTTATAGTCGTGACATTACTGTAATTGCTGGGGTTAAAGCACAACAGTCACAAAGATACCAACATGCTATAGCATAGAGATAGGATATAACAGATGACAGAATGTCTTGGCACCTGTACACTTACACAAAGGCAGCAGCACACATTGGTATAAGAATACAGTTACAGAAATGAATAATGATGTCTGCAGCCCAGGTCATGCCTTTTTCACACACATTGTGTTGGAAACCTTGGGCTGTTGGCTCAACCTTGGCTATTGGCACAGTGATGAGCAGTGACAGCTCAGCATGTGCAAGCAAAATTAGACAGGATATCAACTGAGTGGGATTTTTTTTTCTTTGTTTATACAGCAACTCCCGCAATGGAGTGAGAGGCCACCTGCTAACTTGAAACAAAAAATTATGAATAAAATAACAAGACAAACAAAAGAAAACAAGAGAGTTTGCAGTTAGTATTTGCTGTATTCCAAATAACATTTAAAACTACTTAATCCATAATACTAACCTTGAGACTATAACAGATGTAATGCAGAACTATAAGCTTGAATCATGTTAGTGTAGAACACCTTGTGCTCAACTGCTTTCCTACAGCAGGACAAATCTGGAGGGTAGAAGGGAATCAACCTTGGAATTACCTTGGGTTTTTTTCCTGTTTCCCCTTGGACAGACTAATCTCAGGTTTCGCAAATCTGGTTGGTAATCAGCTCTACTTGCCCTACACTAGCTCAGGTAGGTTGTCTACTGGAAGTGCAGCTTGAACCCACTGCATTTTTGTCCCATATATAATCAGATTTCAGCTTCTACATCCAATTCTAGGCCTTCACATTCACAGCAGACGTGAAAGCCTAAAACTTTGTAGACTTCTGCACAAGGAGGAAGTGACAAATTAATCTCTCCAGCTGGCTCTAGGGGTACCAAGCCAGACCCTTGGTGCAGTAGAAGTTTCTGTCTAAGAAGAGAACACAAGGGAAAATTATGACAAGATGTTTTCATGGCTCAGTCTGGCAAAATTATGTAGACAAAAAACCTGATGGTCAAATATGCAGAAGAGTGAGAATCAAATTCAGCTGATTGTCCCAACCCAAGCTTCTGCCCCACTGCAAGTGATGTAGGACAGGCAGCATTAGAGGTCAATTTGACAGCATATCTGCCAAATACTCAGAAACTTGGTGATAGCAAAAGGGCTGTTCTATTGAAACCAAATAAACAGGCCTGCTTGGAATTCCTCTGCCTACAGCCAGCAAACACACTGTACCACTGTGGCTGCTAAAACAAACACCATCCAGAGAGAAGCATGAACAGAATGAGGAGATGGGAGTGACTCACTGGTGTTTTAAGACAGAACTGAACTTCTTGCACAAAGATGAGTAACACAGAAAGAAACACAAAGAGAAATAGCTAATTTTTGTGTTAATAATATAGAACCATTGTACTAACAGTGCTCAAGTGCCTGCGGTGCCATGGCTCTGACACCTCCTAACTGCTTTTGTTCACCCTTTCTGCTATTTTTGAAAAAGAAAACAGGACTTAAGCGTCCATACATTTAATACTGGGCAGAGCACTGAACAACTCCTGTGGGCTGCAGACAAAATGCTCGCAAATGTCCAAACACCCTATAATTGCCAAATCCAGGAACATGCCCATAGGCCGTGTACTGAAAGATTCCTCCAAGAGACTCGCAACACCTGAGGAGTGTTTTCACCTCAGCTCACACTCTCTGATTTGGCCTTAGTGGGACAGCTCTCCACTTTCCATAAAAGCTGTTTCTTGAAATTCATCCAAGGATTGTCTCCACACAGGTGAACCTGCTTTGCTGGGCAGAAACTACCTATCATTCTCAGATACTTTCATCTCAAAATTCCCCAACACTGAAAAGCTGTTAATGATTGATTCTCGCTCTTGTGAAATAATATGCTAAAGTGATGTACAGTAATTTCACGATTATAAGCCACACCTGAATATAAGCCGCACTACTGGGGTAGGCTGGATTCTTCAATGAAAAAGGTGCGGCTTATATTCTTGAAATTACTGTACAATAAAAAGACATGTAAACAGACATATTTCAGAATACCCAAGTGTTTATGGGAAGCATTTCACCTTTCCTGAATTCATCAGCCACACAGACAGATCACCACAGGGGCAGTGACTCTGCCACAGCTCCCAGGAATCCTGCACAGCTGCCAGCTGAGCCCATGGACCATGGCTGAGCCGAGATGATGCTGGGGAATGCCACAGGCAGGCATGGCCAGGGAACTCAGTGTTTTGCTTTAAACACCCTGGAGTCTTGGAGAGATGCTTCATGCCGAAAGCCGTGCCAAAGAGCGAAGCGCCATTCCCTGCAGTCAGCAATGCAGCTCCTCAGCCCCCAAGGCCATGAGGGCTCCAGGAAGGGAGAAGAATGAGCTGCTGACAGAGAGGAGCCAGCAGCTCACACTGCCCCGGCCCCCACGTGTCAAGCTGCTACTCCAGCAGCACTTGATGGAGCTTTAAAACTCTTCCAATCCACTTGTCACTGTCCAAGCTAAAACAGCAGCTGCTTGCTGTGCATGGGGAGCCAAAGGCTCAAAGGACCCACAAGCATGTAAAAGCTGTACAAAGTGTAACTATCCTGAAGGACAAAGGGATTTTTGGGATTTCCACCATCCCCTATGAGCTTCTTTAACAAGAAGGCTGAGGTGAAGCTGCAGGGGCAGGGAACAGTTTATCATCAGGTGGACAGCTCTGTCCCATCTTTGGAATAAATCCAGCAATCACCGCAATCTCTTCCTGACACTTATCTGAACAGGCAACAACACAAAATTCAGCGACAGCACCTGACCCAGAAAACATTTTACTCAATTTCATGGTTGTAACATCATTTTAGATTGGCAATTGCTTTCATCTCAAACAATCTAGAAATGCATTGAAAATTCTACTGATGCATTCCTTGATCATCTTGCTTTGAAGTTCAATGCTGAATTCCTTTGCAGGATAAAAGTGCACATCAGCGTTTTTTGACAATTATGGAATATAGGAAAAGAACACAATACCCCGCTGGAAGTGCAAAGCTTAGCAAAGCAGAAGACATTCAAGCTGAAATGTGCATAATTCTGGGATTGTTTGTGAAAGGCACCATGAAATCCTGAGTGACCACATTAAATATAGTAGTTAAATACATTTTCTTATAGTCTGCTATAGAAACCAGTCTGAGCTGGCACATAAAGCCTTCAGTCAAATATTTTATATAGCTTCTAACACACTATATTTGTCTTTGGAAATTGGCAGTTTGCATTGACCATCAGTGAACCTTACTATTCAAGCAACCACATTTTCAGCTCATAACAACATACTTGGCTAGTCCCAAAAACTGAGGAGCATATGAAAAGACTCCTACATAGGCTTTAAGAAACTTTATCATCTCTATTCAGGTATAATTTTTTTTCTGGCACCATGCTTGGAGCAAGAAAAAAACAGAACTCTGCAACAAGGGTGATTTGCTATAAACTTAGCAGAACAATTCAAGATTACTCAGGTTCCCTATGCTGGTTAGAGAAATATGAAAGCAATCTAGAAGTTTTATTTCAGTGAAACAGCAGGCAAGATTTGGACTGTGATGAAGAATTACCTGGATTTGGCTTTGGGTCCTTTTTTTTCATTTCATAAGAGGACATTAACAAAACACAAGGATAAGACCATGTGTACAAAGATCAGATTCAGCCACACATTATTACACTGTACTAAGGCAGAGGCTTTTCCTTCTTTTGTAAGATGTGGGCGAGTGGGATAAATGTGACAGAAGCACAGGAGAGCACTACCTAAAGCAGGTTTTAAAACACTTCAGCTGCTTTAGCTGGACTCAGCAGCTCCAAACCCTGGAGGGAACCCTTCCCCAAAATCCATGGCAGGTTTCTTGGCAGGTACTGAGCTCCAAGTTACTTTGGCAAAATTCCTACTGGTACCCAAGCCAATTGCTTAAAGCATAAAAGTAATTTCATACCAAAAGAACTTTCATTCAGAAAACAAACTAACTCCTACAGGTCAAATGACCACGTGAGGATTTGGGGAAGTTGTTCCAATGACACATTTGTCAAGAAAGACAAATACTTCACGTTAAACTCGAAACAAATTCTACTGAAAATTAATCTCAGGCTAAAAACATCACTATTACTGCAACTGGTGTCTTGAACTTATTTTAACTGCCAATAACCACAGCCAAATCAGCATATAAAATTTGTGAAGACTGCAAAGGGTTAGTAGTTGCATTAATTCACCTGGGAATACATCACAGGGCTGAAATAACAGGCTGAGAAACATAATCTGTGCACATATATCAAGTATAGAGACCTAACTGAAGAATATCAAGAAAAAAGTCCCTGTTCCTCATAAGTCAAGTGGAGATTGACCAGGAAAGAAGAGATGTTTTACTACATGTAAAAAAGATTAATCTGTCCAACCTTTATAGCCTCTCTCTGAATTTCAAATTTGTTTTAAATGCATTAGATTCTGAAGGACTGGGGGGAGGGGAATCAAACAGTGTAAATTTACTCCTTTTTGTCAATCCAAGTGCCAATCCACCTCCTTCATAAGGACTCACTCATAGCCCTTTTGCTAGTTCTGATGGCACACTCTCCCTTCACCTAAAGCAAACTTCTCTGCCAAATATCAATTCCCTGTTACTAATTTCAAAGGAGGAAAGGAGTCAATATGGGATGCAAATGCTAACAGAAATCCAGCAGGAGTTGTGCACGTTTGAAAATGCACATTTCCACCAGAGTAATGTGAGACAAACTGTTGGTGTGAGGGATACAACCTTTGGGAGAAGGAAAAAGAGTCAGTGCCAGCTCAACTTCTGAACTATTTTCCTCCCTCTGCTGTCCAGGACTTACCCACACATTTGACTACCAGTGTTCACATCTTAAGCCTCAAGACACAGTTTCACTTGTCTTCTATTGTGCATGTTCCCTGTCTAATCCCTCACCCAGTGCAAGAATAGAGCCCTCTGCAGTCTGCTGATGAAAAACACGATCAAACAACTCCTCAGGTTTGGCAGCAGGAAATTTTGTCCATTCCTCTGCTGGGAGAATGTCAAAGGAAAAACACAATGCAGCTTCATGGTGGTTTAAAGCACAAATACTGATATGCATTCTCTCATGCTCTTTTCCTTGATAGTCTACTCCAACAGAACATGCCAGAGAAGCAATAAAAAATAATTCTTTTAAATACAACCAAATCTCTCAAGAGGGAGCAATTACAGAAACAAACCTCTGATTTCTTATAGAAAAACTGAGCTCATCAAGTTCTTAAACAGCATTTACTGTCAGACTTCCAGCTGAACATTTTTTAAAAGCCAATGTGAATTTCTGTATTTCTCCTTTTTTATGTGTTAATATATAAACAGTATAGCTAATCACTAGGGAAGAGGGCATTTTTTCTCTTATTATAATTAAACAGGAAAAGGTTCTTAATTCCTTTTTCACTATGTCATGTTTATACCTCTGAAGGATTAAAAAAAACCATGACCAATTTTCACCAGACTAATATTTTAGCCAAGACTTATTTTTTGCACTTTTGTGCTCAGGCTGGTACTTCAGACCCAAGGCACAACCACTTTGTTCAATGCTGCAGCTGCAATACAACAAAGACAGAATTTCCAAGCACCCACTAGACTCTGCTCCCTTTGGAAAGGTGGAGGGGAGGGCTCAGCATGGCACTTACTTTTTACTTTTCAGGCAGCCGTAGAACCCAGCCATGGCGCTTCCTGGGAGGCGTGTGTGCATTTAATTCATCCTGAGTGCTGGTGCCAGCACAGGGATTCTGGCACAGGGATTCTGGCACCAGAGCCCAGCGTGCCGCGGCAATTCCCAGCCAGATAAAGTTCCTGATCCGAGGCACTCAGGCTCTGTTGAACTGGCTCCAAGGAGGGCTGTGCCTGCTCCATAAATGGTTATGAATTGTTAACTCCCCCTTTTCCTGTCTCCTTCCAGCTATTGGTACGCACAGCATCCGAAGTGTAAAATACCATATGGCGTTTGATTCCCTCTCCCTGTGGGACTAATGAGAGGCTTGGTTGTAATTAGGATGTGAAGAAGTCCTGGGGAGATTAATTGTTAGTGTTATTTTTTAGGCAGAGGAAAGCTACAGAAAATACTTGCAACACCTTTGAAATAAAGACTAAAAGCTGTAGTTACTCTCCAGCACAAAAGGGGTGCACAGTGTCTTTCAAGACAGGCATTATCCCAAGTCACTCTAAATCACAATCTATTCTAACAAGCTATTCTGCACTTTAACAGAAAAAAACCCAAACTGCATC
This sequence comes from Sialia sialis, assembly GCA_009812075.1. Classification (NCBI taxonomy): domain Eukaryota; kingdom Metazoa; phylum Chordata; class Aves; order Passeriformes; family Turdidae; genus Sialia; species Sialia sialis. The sequence continues at coordinate 14,502,786 of VRYO01002184.1, read as the reverse complement.
CCTGCAATATTGCAAGATCAGGCAAAAAGCTCTAGAGTTTAAATTAGCCAGCACACCCATATGAGCGAATTACTGCCTGGTGATGACCTCTGACAATATATTAACAATTGTTACTCACTGTCCCAAGTCATGGCCACAACATAGCTGTACACATTTCTGGCATTACATTGCATTAAATTCACATGGAAATGAATTTACATCATGGCCATCAATGGCCTCTGTTGAGGTAAAAGCAGAGAGGAGGCAGGATATTGCTTGTGCTGCCTGCACTCAGGGAGGGAGCAGCAGCAGCCAGTGCCCCAGTGTGAGCCTGCTCCTGGAGTCTCTTGGCTTGCTAAGAATATCAGCTCCTGATTAAAAACTGAATGAATATTTAAAATTAAGAGGTTAATAACTCTCATAATAGCAACACAAAGATTTACAGTCATTCCTAGAAGATCAGAAGAAAACCACATTTATTTGTACTTCTCAGCTGGTACATAGTGTTTGAATACTTGGGTCTGGCAACCCAGCAGGAGGGAGTATTCTTAAGTATTTTTATATGAGTTTCTTAAAGACATTTAGTAGAAATACCAGATCTACAGTGGAGAAGTGCTTCTTGAATACTTGGAAAAAAGCATTTTATTTTAATTCTTTCCTCATAAGAGACACATATAGTTAGGAAATGGACCTCTGGTGAGGAGTCCCCTAAGTGGCTCAGCAGCTTTCTAACAGTGCAGAAATTTGACATCTGTGAATGGACAATTCGATTTCTCCATTTTCCATAAAGGCCCTACACAAAGGAAAGCTGTCACACAAATAATAGATGACAAGTGCAAGGGCCATCACAAATAGGAAACAAATCATACTCTGGTCTAGTTTCCCACTTAGCTGGAAAGCAAAAGCCTCTACAAACAACCAACTTCAATGCCATCCAGAGCGCATTGGCATTTGCAGATCAAAGCTGATATAATAAAGTTCCTGTCTCTTGGGAAAAGACAAAGCAGCAAAAACACAGTTGCACTAGTTGAAGTTTTACCCTAATGGGTTTCACTGTTGGGAATTACTGCGCTTGTCACGATGACTTCACACTGAATTCTTAATCCCAGAAGAAGAAGGATCACTAGAGAGCCTTAATCTCCATCTACCAGACAAAGCCCACAGGAATAAAAATTAAAAAAAAAAAGCAAAATCAAGGCTTCAGTTGTTGGGAAACCACCACATGGAAGGAATTCCTGGAAAATTACTGGAGAAATTCTGACTGGCCTAATGCACAAAACCTTGGATGTAGGACTGCATCTGAAATCTGCCTGGCATTTTGTTCAGAAAAATGCTGCCAACAGAAACATTTATACTACAGTAAGAAATGAAGGAGACCTCATGAGAAATTCACATTTATATTTAAAATCGAGAAAGATCAAATGGCCTTCCAGCGGGAAGGCACAGTCCCCAAAGCTAGTAGAAGGGTGTAATCCTAACGACTTTGGAAGAATTTCATCACTTTAACTGGCACAGAACAGCCTGGAAGCTTCAAAAAATCAGTGTTTTTGCTAACATAAAGCAGATTTCCTGTCTCCAAACTTCCTCAGATGGCTTGCCTTCAGAATATGCTTCCTTTCAATGTTGTTTTTTCTTCCATGCGTTTTTGTACCTGAACATGCAAAACTTCATCTGCTGGCTTCCACTGAGGTCAAACACAGTCCTGTTCTCAGCAAAGAGCAGTTTAGCAACACACATTGCACCATCTCAAAACCTCCTTACTTTCTAAGAAGCACAGACTAGTAAACAGTCATTAAAAATAATTATCCCACCTCAGAGTTTAATACTTTTTGATTCTCTATCTTCATATCACCCTCCAAGGCATGCTAAATTTATTATTCACTGCTCTGCCTCTTTATCACTAGCACAGCTTCAAATGGCTACACAGTGAGTGTTTTGGGTTCAGCCCTGAAATCTTAGATGTGGATCAGGGCTCTGTGTCCACAGGCAAACCAGTGCAAGAAGCAGGGATGTGCTGGACCTGCTCTGACAGCGTGACATCGCTGCTGACATTTGCTGCTCACTTGTCAAGTGCTGCAGTGAATGGGCTGTTCTACTGCCAGTTAATTAATTGAAGCTGGGAGGTAGACAAACACCAAATAACCACAGACTTTGGCAAAGTAAAGATGGTTCTTCAAAGATAGGGAAGACAGCAAGTTTAAACACCTGAAATTTCAATCAGATCTGGATTTCCTCTAAGGTTTGTGGCTTGGCTTGGTTGAAATAGCCCAGTCTGGGCCCACTTTAATTTGAAAATCATGGCTTGCTTCAAATTCACTGTCATAGCTTTCTCTCAACAGCCCAACATTGCACCAGCCCCTGCACATCCACATCACTGCACATTCAAATCACTGCACATCCAAATCTGCCTGGCTTCCCCTGCAGGGAAAACGAGCAGTCCCAGGGGCAAGCTGCCCTTCCCCAGTGGTACCAGCAACAAGCTTCCAGCATTTGGTAAACTTCCCAACAAGTTTCTTAATTTCTCCAAAAGGAACAAGGGAGGCAAGACTGAGCAAGGTCCAGCCGCCCAACCATTGAGAAATCCCTGCACCAAAATACAGCTCCTAAAATCATCAAGCTGTTTGTTCCACATGCGCTGTCACTTGAGCCATTGCGAAAAAGGACTCTTCAACTTGAGTAACCAACAGCAGCTGCTAATCCAATGGAGGAAACTCAAACAAACCTGCACTTCAAATACCCAGGGTACATGCCAACAGCTTGAGAGCAGAGGTGTGAGGAGCTACACACACAGCCAGCAATCCTGAATATGGTTCATATCTGACAGGGCTACTGTGCTTCTTGCAGCCTCTTGCCACTGGATCTCTAAGGGCTAACAACATCCTGGCCTCCTCAGCTCCCTGACTGCAAACACTTCACATCTCACAAAATGCTCATCCAAAGCTTGCATGGCATCAGGACACAGTGCACAGCAGCAGGAAGGGACCAGATGTCACACAGTAAGGAAATCATGCATTTCACAAACTGTATTTAAACAGGCATCTTTGGTTTACATTTCTTAAAATTTATTTCCAAAAAAGGGCAAAAGTTTCATATGAGCATTTCACTAAAATTTAGAGGTAGAAGTAAAAATCCTACACAAACTGATAGAATGTAGCATTTCAGATTTTCAGTGTATTTTGATGTCTCTGAACTGACTCCTTAGCAAGGTACAGTAATTTCACGAACATAAGCCGCACCTTTTTCATTGAAGACTCCAGCCTACCCCAGTGGTGCAGCTTATATTCAGGTGCGGCTTATCTATGGACAAATCCCGTGGTCTTCCCAGCTACCCGGAAGTGTGGCTTATATTCAGGTGCGGTTTATAATCGTGAAATTACTGTAAATGTCATATTGTGATAGGGTGAGCCATCATATCCTGATCCTTGAGCCACTTGGATTTTATGTCAGGAAGATTCTGTGTGTTCCTTACAAGCATGTTGCAACACTTTGCATCTGTGTGCCAACATAAATGTGCCTCTCAAGAAGCACATAGCTGACCAAGAAAGGGATTCAGCTTCCTTACAAGTGAAATTCCCAGGCTGGCAAATAGGCCAGGCTTAGAAATTTTCTGTGAAAACTCTTCAGTTCCAAAGAAACAACTAAACATGCATCATTGTTAAAAGCTGCACTATCAGAGCTTTAAACAAACAGACACAGTAGTCTGCAGACAACAAAGAAGTGAGATAAGAGGATTTCTGCTTGCAGAGTTTATACATCCATCTGTGATTAACATTATGAGGAAAATGAGGGTCAAAGCCTATCACTGAAACTGGAAGTAGACAGTGTAGTCAGAGGCATCCAACTATGCACTATTTCAGCTTTTTATTCATGCATTTTTTTACATATGCATGAATAAATTCTTCATGCCAGAAAAATTTTCTATATTACTTGCTCTGTAGTCTAATTGCTCTATGCTGCTCGAATTATGTGTGTTTTCACAATTTGTGTACAATGTGTGGGATTTGGGGGATTTTTGTTGTTGTCATTCCCTATTAGAGGTACTTCCTGCAATTTCCTTCAACACTAAGAATATTTCAAAGACCACAGCAATAATATAATAATCTCTTTGATTCCAGTGTTTGGTAATTCAGAGTCTTCATTGTTTTTTTTTTCAGTTTATCATGAACACACTGTCTTCTCCTCTGAGGAAGGAGTGAAAAAGAACTTTGGTGTATCCAGTGCATTACTGAATTCTATAATATATGTCCAGAAAAGTACTGGCACTCTAAATCTATCCTCTGTGTCCCCACGGCCAAATGTGAACTCTTCTGGATTAACTACAGATGAAGGTCAAGCCATGTGTCATTTGAAAGGTAATTTCCCCTAGATTTGCAACAGGATCACAGATGCAAACTCAGACTTCAGTGACAGAAAATATCAATTGCCCAACAAATAATACAGATCTAGAGATAGGATTGCTTGTTTGACAGTTTACAATCTACAAGGATTTATTTGCATATAAATATGTAACTTATTTTTAGATAAGTAACAATGTCCCTGTATACACAGACCAGGATGTGCTGCCTCTCAAATCTCAGCTTCCTTCATCCAGGACCATAAATCTAAAATCTAAGATATTAAAAAATCCAAATGAAAAACAGATTAATTTTGACACAGTGGAAGAGCTCGTATTTCCTGAAAATACTAGCATGGTCAATATTTTATATACTGGGAAACTGTGGTTCTTTTGTCCTGGTGGGGTTAGTGCAGAAGTTGAACAAAGGAGCTCTATTTCTGCACATTCTGACTTCAGAAAATACCCTGTTAAAGAATATTAAGTTCCAACAACACAACTTTTCCTTCTCAATGTCCAGGCAGGCACCAACACACAAGACCATCTGGAAAGAAATGTGAGAACACAGTATGTAGCTACAGGCATATGGACCAGTGCCTGGTCTAAATGTTGAACATCAGAGGTAACAGTTCCTGAGTCTAAACAAATATCCTGAGGTGATGTGAATAACGAATTGAGTTTTCTACACGCCATTCTTCCCAAATTCCCCTCTAGGGATAGATCCAGTTAATGTCCTTCAAACACTCTTGCCAAGCTCCCTTGGAGACAGATCAGACCCATACTGCCACTAATGCCTGTGCTGTGAACAGCAATCAAGTTTAATGACTTCCCATGTATATTAGTTTAACACTAATGTAGTCCCTCCTCTTCAACAGAGACACTTCTGATTTGTTTGTACAGCTATAAGCAGGAGGAGAACCAGGGACTCACACATCTGGAATAATATTCCTAAAATCAACAACATCCTGAATTCCAGCTGCAACTGAAATAAAACTTCAAAAGTGAAGGTCTCTGATACCATCTCAGTGACTGTCGACTGAAGCAATAATAGAGGAAATCAGGGAAGCAGAGCTCTGGGGAAAAGGCTCTGTCTGACTCCAATGCCTGCAAACACAAGGCTAAAGATAAGGTGACCATTAACCTCCAGAGAAGGGCAGGGAAGTCCCAGAATGTCCTGCCTGCAGGCTTTATTGCACCAAGGGGAAATAAACTGAAAAATAAGACTCAGAACTGCATACTTTTGACATTTAACTCAAATGAGTATGCAATGGTTACCTTTCCTCTGTATAAAGGCATGAATACAGTATCTGATTAATTCATTCCCCAGTCAGCAAAATAAGTGAAAATATTGAGTAATAATAAATTTATTCCTACCAGTTGATATCTGTGAGATATTAGACCTGGGCCCCTCTGTACAGAATATATTATTCCATACTGCAGATACAGTGGGGAGAACTGAGGACGAGTAATTTGGTGACTGTTTCAGAATCAATAAACTGTCACTCAAAATTCCTGGTGACTGAAACCATATTTTAGAGTCTTTCCCAATGCTTCCTTGCTTAATAAAGACAGCCAGAAAGACCCTACAAGAATAGGCACCCTATAAATATGCAAGATAACTTTAAGTTTACTAGCCAGCCTTCAGCCATTCTCTTACAGGAATACTGGCATCAAAATGCTGAGTTAAATTAGAAATCAGTGACTGCACAACATGATTTGGCCCTGCATGTCAAGAGTTTTAAAAGTATCACATAATAAAAAATACCTGATACTGAGCCAATTTCACCAGAGTAGACACATAGCACATCAGTCCTTACACAGCAGCCTAACACATTACTCAGACAAGTTCTGGCAACCTTAAAAAATCCCAGTGTGCTCTCAATTGTCTCTTAAATATGCTGGCGCTATTCCCACAGTAGTGGGAAGGGAAAATATCTAATACATACCCAAAGGCAGGAAATAAGCTAATTGCAGAAGAATTTTACCTAAAACTGTTGAATAAACTACAGTTCTGTGTCACTAAGTCACATAATCCCATGTTTAAACTGAATCTCTGCTTGGTCCTTCTCAACCACAGAACCTGGCACACACTTTAAGCTATTTGCTGAGCTGATGGGTGTATCTATCATCCTGAGATCAGTGGTAGCCAAAAAAGCTGCAGTTCAGAGCCATGTCAAACTTAACATTGTTTTTGTATTTTTCTTTCTGTTTTACCATGGAGTTCAGGCCTAGAGCTTTCCTAGGGTAAATGCCACTCTCAGCCTCACCTTTAAACAGAATATACTCGAGATCCACTGGTATTGGCATCAGGTATTAAATCATCCTTGCTACTGAGGGGATCCTTCCACCCAGGTATTCACACAGTGAAATGCCAGCCAACATTGCAGGTTCAGACAGAAAGTGGAGCAGTTGTCACCATGCACCATGGAGCTGAAAAGTCACCTTCCCCTTCGACAGATTTTATCAGCATCTACCCTAGAACACAAATTCAGCTTCTCTCATGAAACAGTTGCTTTGGATCTAACACAGAGGCCAATACAACTGATACTGCCTGGCAGAGTCCTCAAGGGACTCCATAAATCTATATTTTATATAGAGATAAGCTACTGGGAGTCCTAAAGATTAACTCTGCTTGTTCTGTATGCTGAGAGCTTCCTTTGGTGAAGGGAATACCAAGCAAACCCTCCTTCTGCTGAGATTATATTTAATGTACAGAAGACTAGGTAGGATTTAAAAGCCACTGAAGATTGATGAGCTAAGTTAACATGATGGATTTGCAGTGCTTTTCTGATTAACAAAACTGATATTGTAATATTTTCTTACCACTGTTGAGAGAGATTTAACTTTTCACAAGGGCAAATGCAACCATGTAAAAATGCTAAACAATTATAAGATTTCCAGATATTTTTCTTGGCTTGTGAAAAGTTTTCTCACCATGTAGTGCTAAATACAATGAGATGTTAGTCAAAACCATCTAAAGGAAATGCCAATGACTGTTACAGATTTAGTACTGGTCCCCAGTTAAAATGGTATTAGTAATGACATGATTAATCTTTTATTTTCATCAGAATCCATTACAAAACCAGCAAATACCTTATCTCTGAAGAGTCCCATACACCATATAAATGTAATATCCATTCTACACAAATGACAACCTGTTCACAATCTGAAATATGCTTCCTCTGCAGGAATGATTGCTGTGATTGTCCTGATGCTGAGTAATGTACAGTATAATAAAATCTAAGTCACAATCACTTTTAACCCTCTTATAACTACAGAATGAAGAGGAGATGCAATGGCCATAGTTTGAGGACCAGTAGAGCAGAAGAAATGGGATCATCAGAATCAGAGCAAGTAAATTGCTTGTATTTCTTTTTTTCCTCTATCCAATCCACAAAACTTGTGATAAGATTGATATAACATCGTTTCTTCAGACTCATCACAGTAATTATGGCTAGTTTGCTCATTTCTTTACTCTACCTGACATTATTTTGCATTGATATGAATTAAAAAGATAATATAAAACCTTTTGCATAGCCTAGAAGCTTGACAAACCAACTAAGGCAAGAATGGAGATAAATTATAGTCTCTCTAGGGCTCAGATTTCTTGCTTTAAGCTCATTTATTGAAGAACCTTAACATCTTATTCAACAACATATCAATTATTGCAGAAGGCACAGCTTTCAAACTTCAACTCATTAAATGCACTCTTCAGTCAGCACATATTTTTCAGTAGCAACACAATGTTAATGTACAGATGATAGATTTGAAAAAGAAAATAAGCACTAAAAATGCTCAGAGAAGTCCATTCTGGTTGTTAACAACAGGTGTATAAACATTCTCATGTTGTTCTGTTCATTGTATTGCTCTTGAACCCTTAAGAGTCCACAAACAGGTTGCATTGTGGTTTTGAAATTTACTTTGATGTGCTGCATGTTATGTCTCTTTCAAAGTGCAAAAATCTTTTAAAAATTAAAGCTTTTTGCATCTGTAAATAAGGTCCTTCCTAATCTGTCTACAAACAAAGAACAAAAGGTTTTGGGAAAACTTTCATTACTATTGTACACAAGGCAGTTCTGAAATGGCCTCTCCAGTCAAGTTTAGTCTGCTAATGCACAGGAGGTTTTCTGTGCTTCATTCTCTATATTATTGTGTTGACATCTCTGCCTTTTAAAATTCAGATTTAAAGAGCCAATTAAATAAACCCAGAAGTTCCCCATAACGTTAAAAAATTTGAAGCAGACTGAAACATAACACAGAGATTGAAAAAGCAAGAAAATCAAGCAAGCACCATTCATAAACACTCCCTGCTTCTAGCATGTTTCTGGGAATCTATACTATGGGTCTACAGATTAAATTTATAGAGAAACACTTGGATCATTTCTCAACTGTCAAGCAAACCACACAGCCTATCTCTCCCGTTTTCTTTCACTTGTCCTTTCACTTCCTCCTACTGAGATGATGAAATCATTATCATATAAAAAAACAGGGTAAATTCAGGAGAGCTCAGACATCCTGACACTCTTGGAGAGACAACAGGATCAGAGAATGCATCTTCTCCAAAACTTCCCCCTCCTGTCATTACCAGTGCTTAGGAACATACAAATAGCTTCTTGGACAATGGGATAAAATTCATCCTGACATTGTGAGGAAGAGCCTTAGATATCTCTGCTACCTGGCTGCAGCCATGTGCAATGAGTGACAGAACTGGGGAAGAAAGGTCAGTTTGCCAGGCACCAGGATTCAGGGAGAGACAAATATCCCCACACTGCATGGTAGGGGCTGCAGCTCAACTCTACTGAGCCAGACATCTTTAAAAAAAAAAAAAAAAAAAACAACAAAACACCAAGAAAAAAAGAAAAAAGCAAAACAACAACCAAAAAAAGAAAAAACAACAAAAAAGTTTTGGCACTCAAAAGAGCAAAGACTGGCACAAAGAACCAGCCAAATACAGCTGCATTAACCCTCTGTGTGCTGGCAAGTACCCTTCCCACTTAACCTAGTATACAAAAATGGTCTCATGAAGCATTAATTGGGAGAAAAGAAAGGACAGATTTGACCACAAGGTTCTATAATTTCATTAGCTGCAAATGGTACCAACAGTATTTAACAGACTCATATGAATGATGGCAGCCTTTTTTATGGGCAAATATCAGTTAACTCTAAGAAATGCATGCTCAGCAGAAGGAAAGCGAGTGGAACAGCAGATGAAAAGAATGGCAGTGAAATAACAGGAAGGGCTGTGTGATTCCTTGACATGCCATTTTGCTGAGGTTAGCCCTAAAGAGGGTGTCAAAGTTGTAAGCAAAATAAGTTTGCACACTGACCTCCATTTCCCCCCACAGGCTTTTAAGCAGCAATTTTAAGAAGTAAGATCCTCATTACTTCCAATAGTTTTAGGAGCCTAGAAAAGTGCAGCCACCCCAAATTCAGCATTCCTGAGTCAGCTAAACTATGAGACAGCTTAAACAAGTGGGTATATTAGAAATAATATTTGGTCCTCTCTTAATTCTGAGTTTCTGAATCATTAAAGATCCTGCTCTCAAGCTTTGTGACTGAGCATGTATTTTGGCAGTTTTGCTGCAGTTTTGGTTACTCAGAATAATGTTCAAAGTCTTGCATGATCACTTGGCTTTGTGAGTTATGACCTGATGAGATCTTACGAGATTTCAGGGGAGAACTGCAGGAGTCAGCAGGAGTCAGGGACGAAGAGCAGTTGAAACAATCCTTGTTAATAACATCAGAGAGTGTCTGCTGCTCGCCAAAGAGGTGGTTTCAAGTTCTAACCTGTAGCACTCCTTTCCATTACACATACAAGCTGTCAACTGAAGATACGGAGAGAAATCTATTTATGTTTAAACTACACAATAGACTGAAATTAGACAGAAGAATTGGCACAGAAACTCATCTGAGGGAATGATGAGAATGGCATTTCCACTAAACCCAGTGTCGAGCACCAAAATCTCATGCAATGTCTTTGAATTGATTTGGAAGAAAATGATGAAATACAAATGGCATCCATGCTTGTGGCACTGGCACTCCTTTTAAACTTTAAGAGGATGTATATGTATCTGCGCATGCATGACTCAACATGATGCTGGTGGCAGTCCAATAAAACCAAGCCACCGATTCTTGAGTTTGGGTCATGTCCAGAGCTCATTAAAATCAATGACAGCCTTTCCACTAAATTCAACTCTTCAGATCACAGCAATCAGCTTGCAGTCTGATGTACCGCAGAGACTGCAGTCACATTGCTTTGTCCCCTGTTTGACTTACAGCACAGCTTGATGTTTATGTAACATAACTAAAGATATTGAGACCAACCACACCACGCACACTGTCCACAGTACAAACATAAGGATTACTGAAAATCCTCAGCAGGAAAAAAATAATCAGCTCCCCAGTTTAATATACTGTGTGTACTTTCTTTTCATTTATATATATAGAGAGGCTTCGTATAAATCAACAAATACCTATGAATGAATGTCGAACACATTTCAACAGTATCAAATACAGGAAGCATCCTGGTCAAAGCTTGTAGTGGATTTTAGCAGATATAAGCAGGAACAATTAAAAATGTGTTTGTATTACACATGTATCAGATTCACACACACATAAAGTACTGCTCCCTGAGTACCCATTTGCACAGCTATTTAAAATTGAGTAACATCTTAGCCCTTTTCTTAATGCTTATGCAAGAGTCCAGTATTTGCACTTGCAGCTACTGCCTTCTTGTGAAATATTCTAAGTATCCACTGATCTCTAAATAAATTTATTTAGAAATTAAATTAATGTGCCTGTATTGAGCAAGTCTTTAGACCAAGTACAAATTCTTGTTTCTTCTCTCACCACCATACATCTTCTTCTGGCAACAGAAAACACACACATTGCACATAGCTGTGCATTTGCCTGAAGTAAATTTCCCTGACTGGTGAATTAGGAACCATTACAAGTGGAAAAAAACATTAACTTTGAAATAGAAATCAGTGCCAGTAAAACTTCTTAAGTGATAAAATTTAACTTTTGATGGTTGTCTGCACTTAATTGTTCCCAGAATAACTAAAATTAAGTATAAAAGGGCATCTACTTCCCAAATATCTGAATACAGCCCAAAACCCTGTACTGTAGGTTCCAAAGGACAAAGAGTTTTGAATCATTAAATCTGCATTAGGCACATCTCCATCTCTGTGGTCACAGGAATCTGTAGCATTTCATTTTCTGAAAACTTCATTTGCTGAAAATAAATCTTTGACAGAATCATAAGCAAACAGCATATGTGGAAAAGTCTTCCAACTCACAGTGATCTGAAAAAATGGAAGGTTTTACTTTTTGTTCATATAACATCCAAGTAATTTAGGTTGGAATATTAGAAAAAGCATTTATATACATAAATAAATGCCCTAATATCTAAGTATATTCTAAACTTAAGTAAAATCCAAGGCAAAAAGAAGTGCTTTGCACTTTATATACTATAGTGAGAACCGAGTCAACTTTTAATTTTGCAGATATGACCCAAAATTCTACATTGGACTGGAGAGTTCTAGAATCCTTGCAACCCTCACTTTGCCTGTGTGATAGGGCTGCATTTCCTTGATTGTGCAGGAGCTCAGTCTGGAGAAGTGTAGCTGTGTTCATCTTGATAAGTCGTCTACTGACATCCTTTAGAAACAGATGAACAATTTCACTAAGTCACTGCAAATTTTCTAGTACAATATTCTTCAGGAGTTGGCCTGAAGCAATAGCAATGTACTGGTCCGTGTATTAGAGAACTAGAGATCCAAACTATAAACAACCAAGTGAGCAAACAGTGCAAAAATTTATCCCATGCCATGAAATCATTGGATTAAGCTTTCATTGCGTTTGTTATATAATAGCAAAAGAAACATATATTTGCATTTCCTATCTCACAATGGATCTGCAAAGGTATTGGAGTCCTAATTATCATCTATTATATTCTGTGCGAGAAAAAAGAGAAAAAAAAAAAGAAACAGAAAACTCACATTCATGAAGCTGTTAATAAAAGATAAGGCCACCAAGCTTGCCTTTCTGTTTTAAAGGTCTCAAACAGTACACTTCAAGTTACCTGCAACTCCTTTCAGTTTCTGTCAAATACCAGAAAGACAACATGAAGTATAAAAGATCCATGAAGTATAAAAAGAATCCCAGGTGAATCACAATGTGTGTACTAGGCTAACTCTCAATTTCTCCAGTCTGCAACCCAACATCTGAAATGAGTAAGACCCCATCCAAACATGCATCAGACAATGTCTGCCCAGTGCGTAGATCTAGGCAGAGAATTCCACTCAGAGAGCTCTCCATAGGATGTGGTGCAAGGACACAGCACAAGGGCAGGAAGGGAAAAGGGTTACTTTGAATGGCATTTTCAAAAGAGGAGTTGAACTGGAAAATGGAAAAGACTGCAGGTGGTTTGCTGGGCTTCTAGGATATTTTGTGCTCGTACCCTGTCTGCAGCTTGTCACCTGGATGAAAGCACTCGCCCTTTCTTAAGCCACTCTGACTTGTACAAGCACAGAAAAGTCATCAAAGTTGTGATGCGATTAAGGCTTTATTCCTGCATACAGCTGTTTAAGATCAAGCAACTAAGTGTATCACCAAAACAGTCATGAAAGAAACGACAAAATGTCTTTTTATTCTTCAACGATTTATGGATCTGACCCTTTTCAAGACCCTACTACTTCTCTCATGTCACTCTTGCACAGAAGCTGAGACCACATGGATTCTCCCAGTTCATGGATTCTCCCAGTTTCCCACACCAGCGTTAAGACCTCACACCTGAAAGACAGCCACCTATTCCAGCAATTCTACTAACGACGCAAGAGACAAAATAAAGTCCGGTTCATAACAACAACTATAATAAAAACTAACTCCAGATACCTAACATAGGCTAAAAACCTGATTTGGAGCATAAAACGCAGAGGTCCGACACCGGAAGACTGCGAGTCTAAGCTCGGGATGAGGATGCGTTGGCAGAGCCGAGAATACAGCCCTGGAACAAAGAGTGCCTGACGGAAAGCTCAGCCGCTCGCCTCCGCCACGGCACAGCCGCCAGCTCTGTCCCAGCCCTGCCGCCAGCCGGGGCTCCGCGTGTGCGGCGCCCGCCCGACGAGCTGCCCCGGCACGGCGGCTGCCCGGGGCCGGGCTGCAGCCCTTCCCGTGCCGGGAGCTGGGGCCGTGCCCGTCCCGGTGACCGCCCTGCCCGCCCCGGTGCCGGTGCCGGTCCCGGTGCTGGTCCCAGTGCTGGTCCCACCGCCACTCACCGCCGCCGCCCGCGCCCAGCGCCGCTCCGCGCCCGCCGCCCCGGGCGGCCCCGCCCGCCGCCCAGCGGGCACCGGGCACCGGCCCCACCTCCCGCGCACCGCAAGAGCTCCAGCGGTGGGCACCGCCGCCGGGACACGCTGCCTGCGCCCGAAGCCTGCTCGTGGCCTGGGAGAGCAGCTTACTCAAAACGGAGGCGTTCGACACTGAAGGAATTTTGGCTCTTTCTCAAGCCTTGTGACATGGGAAGTCCCTGCGACCTCCAAGGCTTCCTACTGGTTTGTTGTCCATGGAATCGCACGGACTCCAGCCTGAGAAACCTGTAACAACTCAGCTGTGAAGGCACAACCATGGCGTGACCGTAGAATCACAGAATATGCTGAGTTGGAAGGCACTCATCAAGATCATGGGGTCCAAGTCCTGGCCCTGCACAAGACAGCCCAAGAATCACATCATGTGCCTGAGAGCATTGTCCAAACACTCCCTGAGCTCAGACAGGCTTGGTGCTGTCACCACTTCCTTGGAGAGCCTGTTCCAGTGCCCAACCACCCTCTGCATGAAAAACCTTTTCCTGATATCTAACCTAAACCTTCCCTGACTCAACTTCATGTGATGGTTGTGACAGTTTTTGGGGCTCGGCTCCTGAGACACAATGTCTCAGGAAAATATTCAGCTGGACCTAAGTCAGCACTCTGCACATTATCTGGAGGGCTCAAGGCCTCTTCTCAGCAACATGATTCAGGCAACATTGTTCAGGCTGTGGAATGACTTTGAGGGCCTGGAAGAATTTCCAGTTGAGGGCATTGTATAACTGGAACAGATGGAAATGCATCAGACTGGGAAGTCAATGGGGTGCTTCCTTAGCCTGTTGAAAACTGGATTCTACTGCATCACTATGGAGTGCCTTAGTTTTTGTCAAATCAAGTTCAGTGACTGAACTGATCTCAGCTAAATAAACTGATGTGAGAATCCATCCGTTTTGTTGCATTTCTGCAACTAAAATGTTGCAAGGTTACACCTGGGAAAATGCACAGTTTATTGATAATCATCTTCTAACCTTTGATTCTATTAAGGCTGAAGTTAGTTCTCAATTCCCATTGAAGCAGACTGATGGGCTCTGTTACAGAACTGACACTGCATCACAGTGGCAGAGAAGTTACAGGCCCTCCTTCAGGGATGCAGCGACATGAGTGAAGACAGCTCACGTGTTTCAAAATGCAAAGTGAGTGTCTCCAGTGTAAGTAAAAATAGGTCCTTGTGAACAACCTGTGTACATGCCATGAACAGCATTTCCATATCCAGCACTAATGGAACAGAGATAGCATTTCCTAATCCCTCCAACAGTGCTACTGGTTTGACCTGATCTGGGAATGCATCAATTTGCCTTCCCATCATCCAGGTACTTCTGATATATAAAATCTTTCTGGCTCATTAGGCCTGAAAGGAAATCCAAGTTGTTATTCTCAGGAAGTCGGGGAGTTCATTTACTCTTCCAGTGTCAATGAGTGTGCCTCCTAGGGCTACTAAGACTCTTACATTGCAAGAATCACATGTGTATTTATGTCTTCTTTTTTCCTCGCCTCTTCCAGAAGTATCTGCAGCTTGTACAGATAGGCTTGGACATCCACTGCCTTTCAAAAAAAGGAGCCAATACTGAGAATTCACACCTGGATTTTCATCTGTAATTAAAATACACCTCCAACACTTCCTAATGTAGTTGCTGTACATACTGACCAAGCAAGCTTTCTTGTCACAGTGACTGTCAGTCCTGTTCAATATGATTGAATTGAAGCCTGTAGTCCTGGAAGGGGTGGAGATAAAGCCAGTGAGAGAAAGATTTTAGCTGCAAGCTCACAACAGGATATTTCTGAGGAAAGCAATTCCCCAGCTCAAACATTCCGCCTTTCCAATACCCCTCTCTGACACATTTTCTAAAACTTGGTAAAATTTCCCATCTGGAGCTGGTTTATGCCGCAGATATTTACACATTTATCTCTAGGAATGACAGGATCTTGATAGCCTTCAGCATAGTGTCTTCCTCACATTCCACAGTCCTTTCTCCATGCACATCACTGGATGCAGAGCATAGCTAGAAAGTCAGAAGATGCAACTCAAAAAAAAAAAAGAAATTTGATGGAAATGTAAATAAAAACTAATCAAAAAAGCAAGTCCAGCAAAAAGATGGTCTGTGCTTTTGATCTGGGGACTAGATGTAATTCAGGGCATTCTTAGGTCAGGCACCTGGAACAGACTGACTTCATAATGAAAGCCCCTGGACCACAAGGCAAAAATTGTCTCTCTTTGGCTACAAGCTTTTTGTAATGTAATCCTACAATATCTTCCTGAAGTCTCAAATTCTCAAATAGGAGTTACAAATCAGACTTCAGTCTGGGCAGCAAAGATCTAACTTGCCAGTGGTTTTATTGATCACCTATTCTCAGTAGCTCAAAAGACTATGATACCTCCTCTCTACTTTGGAAAACCTGGGTCCTTTCAGGTCAAATAATACCAGCAATAGTTCCAGGTGACCAGCAGTTCCAGGCATCACAAGTAATACAAATGAGACATTAACATCTATGCAAACTTGCAGCCTTAGTTTAAATTAAAATAGTCAATCAGGTAAGTCAGAGAAAGGAATTCTTGTGAAGGGCTTCCAAAGGAACAATGAGAGAATATGAGGCCAAAACAATATGAGGCTTGGCAACAGTCATGGGGAACCCAGGCAAAGCTCACTTTGTTTAGAATCATTGAATTTGCTCTAAAAGATACATTAAATCTACCAGACAAGATACAAAGTGGAAATAGTGCAGTAAGAAGAATGATGAAGTGTAGCAGAGCTAATTTTGTTTCATCTCTTACAGATCTACACTGCTTATTAAAAAATGCAAGTAGGAGTATTTAAGAACAGTTTGAACTATCCTGATTTGCAAGGATATGAAAGTTGTCTGAGTTCCAGTGTTTTCTTCAATTAATAAGAAGAGAGCATTATACTAGAACACTGTGCTGAAGGCTATCAACCCATCTCACAGATGTAAACAGAATAGTTTCAAGGAGAAAGCTATTGTTGTCTATAGACTGTAGAGGGAAACCTGTGTGGGAGCAGAGCTAATGCCAGTGGTGTTAGCGAGAGCTGGGGCCAAATCCTCTCTGACTAGAACCTTAGTTCTGTTTAAAGGAATTGCCAAGTGGGCTTGCTGGAGGGAAACATATAACAAAAGGTTCATGAATTTAGATATTGACAACTGGTGTATTGTAATTTTATTCGTATCCTTTTATCTCTGAACAGCTGTTGTTATTTTTTCCTTAAGATGCATTCTAAGGTATATGAATATTTTTTAATAAAGACATGAAAAGTTGGGCCACTGTAACTTCCAGTACCAGTGCTCGCATGGCAAATTACTTGAGATTCTATCAATCCTGGCAATGTTTCCTGGCCCTTCTTAATCCAAGAATGAACTGTTCTTGAATTGTTTTTCTTGGATACTAGGCATAAACAAAGCTTCTTTTCCCTGCTTTAGTGTCTGATTCAAGGTCAAATTCAGGGTTGGGGTTGTTTTGGAGTCTTGGGGTTTTTTTCTTTATTGTTGAAAAAAAATGTAAAATATCCCTCCAATTTTTTTATACTATTTTTTTTTCTGCATCTATTCCTCTACGATGTAGTATCAACACAATGCAATGTAACAGTGTCGCGTCTACACTGAGCAGAATTAACTAGGTAATAGAGCTTCCAGTTTGAATAATCCTGAAGTTTCAGAGATTTCTCCGAAATAGGGTCAAAATGCAGAGACACTTTATTAACAAGTGCAAATATCAGTTATCAAATCAATGAAACAAGGAGTTTTTCAAGTTACATAGCAGGTGGAAGCCAAAGTCAGTGCATACCATGACAGGAGAGATTTAAGTTCAAGTGCTCATCAATAAACCAAGGAGCTTCCCAAAGGAGACAGCAGGTGGAACCAAACACCCTCCCTTGCAAGAGCCAACGTGTCTAAACATCTTAGTACTCAAAATCCTTGTGTGTATCCCAAAAGGCAACACTTCATCCACATCTGCAGTGACCCGCAGAGTTAAAAAATTTCCTAACACTGAGAATTAGAAAGTAAACAAAATGCCGTTCTTCTAGTTCTCTATAACTTCATGTCCCAATGCTAGGTTCAGTAAAAGCTGCATGCTTCCCCTGAAGCAGTGATATGAACCATCTGCCAAGTTATAATGTGAGATCAGGTTAACAGCTGGACTCGGTGATCTCAGAGGTCTTTTCCAGCCTTAATGACTCTATGATCAAAGCTGGTACACTGCATTTCTTCTCTATGTGTACCCCAATGTACTGACTTGTATAGAGGGAATGATGATACTCTGGCAGGACAGTGGTTTGTGTTCTTTCTGAAGGACATAGCCTGCAGAGGCAACTACTCAGACCCAAAACATCACTTCTGCTTTCTCACACTTGATACCAAGGAGCAGATGTCACCAGTCATATTCTACCTGTATTTGGGGTTCCATTTGCTCCACCGTATGAACACCATACCAAGCAGATACATCCAAGTTAGTATTACCTTTTAGTTCATCAAAGCTTCCACTGAAAATAAACATGAATACAGAACTCTATGACAGGACAATTTTCTTTTTCACTATATTTTAGTACATTGTGGTTGCTGCTTCTGAAGTTTTGTGGGGCCTGGAGGTAATAATTGAATGAGAAAAACCCACAAGTTTGGTAATCTCTTCCCTTTTCCTATATGTTAAGTCTTACAATATTTCTAGAGTACTTGGAAAAGTCACTGCCTCGCCAAGAAAGTGAACATGTGCACTAGCAAGGTTGGGTGAGTGTAGGGAATCACAGAACGGGTCAGGCTGGAAAGGACTACAGGTTATCTGTCCAACCTCCCTGCTCAGGCAGGGTCAGCCCAGAGGCACAGCACTGCATCCGATGGGTCTTGAATTTCTCCCGAGAGAGACACTTCACGAACTCTCAGGACAATCAGTTCCATTGTGTAGTCACTGCACGGTAAAAAAGGTTCTTCCTCGTGTTCAGGTGAAACTTCATCAGTTTCTGCCCGCTGCCTCTTGTCTCAGTGATTGGCACCACGGAGCTCAGCCTGGCTCCATCCAGCAGGGCCCGGCTGGTTCGCACAGCTCATCGCGGCAGCCCTGACACGGGTCTAACGCCACGCCGAGGTTATTTTATCCGGGATTTCTGTGGAACCGTGTGCCACGGAGCCGCCGCGGCGGCCTGGCCTGGCCTGACCCGACGTGCGGCCGCCCGGCCGGGGAGCGGCAGCGCCGGGACCCGCCACGGCCGAGCCCGCACCACCCCCTAGCGCCGGCAGCGAGCGCGGAGCCGCCGAGCCCGCCCAGCCTGGGGGCGGCCCCGCGCCCGCGCCTCAGCCCCGCCGCCCCTCGGCCCGCCCCACCGGGCCGGGTGTGCTCCGCGCCGCCGCTGCGCGCTCCGAGCCCTGGGCAGCGCACAGTGCGGCGCCATGGCCCGCGAGGAGGTGGCAGTGGCCGGCGAGGAGGCGGTGGCGGGCGAGGGCGGCGGGCTGCTGCTGGAGATCGTAGGCTCCCCGCTCAACCTGAGCCTGCTGGGCCTCTGCCTCTTCCTGCTCTACCAGATCCTGCGGGGCGAGCGGCCCGCGGCACCCGCGGGCGAGGCGGACCCGCCGCCGCTGCCCAAAATGAAGCGCCGCGACTTCACGCTGGAGCAGCTGCGGCCCTTCGACGGCGTGAGCGACCCGCGCATCCTCATGGCCGTCAACGGCAAAGTCTTCGACGTGACCCGCGCCAGGAAGTTCTACGGGCCCGGTGAGGGCGGGCGGGGGCCGCGGGACGGGCCCGTTCCGGGCACTCCTCCGGGGAGAGCGGCTCGGGGCCGGGGCTGACCGGGAGCGCCTTCCCTCGGCGGGGATCAGCGCTCCTGCCTCACCCCATCCGGCCCTGGTTCCCCATGCGGAGGTTTGGAAAGGGCTCGGCTGGAGCCCCTGCATTGCCGGGAGAGCTGCGTGCCACTGAGCCGGCGGGCAGGGTGATGCTGCTGCCCGGGCTCCAGATCCGCTGCTGTAGAAACTCTGCCTTTGTCAGTTCACATTGTTTCATTATTCTCGGTGTTTTCCCATGGCTACACGCACTGTGAGGCAACACTGTAAGGAGCTGGGCGGCTTTGTCGGCCTGGGCGGCCTTTGGCAGCCTGATGGCAGGCAGCAGAGGCGAAGTATTCTCTTAAATGTTGATATGCCGTTCCTAACTTTTAGTGAGTATCACTCTATTGCATAATATTTATACTAAATACCTGGCAATTTAGATTAAACCAGCTTTCTACCAGGAGCATAGTTCCAACGTGCAAAGATTGAATAACCTATGCTCGTAGAGCAGCCAGTGGTGAGGTGGGTGGGACTGTGTGCACCCAGGTGAAAGAGTTTCATCACGTCCACGAGGGCAGGGGGTTTTATTTTTATTTTTATTATTTTTATTTTTTTATCACCGAGGCTTGCTGATCTGTACCAGGATCTGCCTGGCATAACTACTCTTGAACTATCCAGACAGCCTGGTAACTGCAGTAGTGAGCTGCCAGTGCTACTTAGAGACAAGGAGAAAAATGCAGGAGACAAAATATTTTTGGAACTGTTACCATTTACTACTTTCGGGCCAAACATAGACAAGACTGTTACTGAATGATGCCAGGCTGTAACTTTGCATTCTGCAGCAGTCAGGATGGTATGTTCAGCAAGTCAGATGTGCAGTTTTGTATTTGTGCAAACTAAACCCCACTTTAGATGCTGCTTCCTTGATGACAGTAAGAGCTGCCTGTTGCATCTGATTTGGTAACTGCTTAATGGATCACCACAATGTCTGGCTAGTTTGATTTTCATTTTAATGGAAAAGTAAGATTATTTTGATTAATTTAGGAAAAAGCACACTCTGGAAGTTGGCATGTGCTCTACAATAACCAGAGTTCACATCTAACTTCTTTAAGCTTCTTTTAGAAGAGCTTTGAATGTCTAGTTGAACATGCAGTATCTCAATTTTTGGTTTGTCATGCAAGCAAGTTAATCATTAATGAAGTTTAGCAAGAGTTTATCTTGATGTCTCTGATCTGCTGTGAGTTGCATGTTTTGATCATTTGTGTTCATCTTGCATTTAGTTTTAATAACAGATGTTTCCTCCAACTTGATAATTTCTAGAAACTCCGCTATATTTTCTGTCAATCCATCCTTTCATCTCAACTCAGGAGTATCTGTTAGAAAACCTTTCATTTCACCCCAGACATAGAAATCCTTCCTGTGTTCCTTATTCTAAGGATCTATGTCCCAGTCTGTATGCTTATCCTTACGCTGTTTAGAGATGCCATGCACTGTTGTGTGGTTCATTGTCCTGATGTTTCAGCAAACCAGTATCTTTCTCCATGATTTTTTTTGCCCCCTTCCTTGTTTTCTTTATTACCAATTAGAATAAATCTTTAAAGCATTTCAGAAGCTTGAGGCACCTGATGCACGGCTCAGGGTAGAAACTCATCATCTGTTTTAGTTTGGAGACTCTGATCCCTGAAGGTAACGTAGCATCCATTACCTCTGCAATAATGCTGCTTATGTTTTTATTTTAAAGAGGGTCCATATGGGATTTTTGCTGGAAGAGATGCATCCCGAGGTCTTGCCACTTTCTGCCTGGATAAGGAGGCACTGAGGGATACATATGATGACCTCTCTGATCTCAACGCTACACAGCAAGAGACCTTGAGGGATTGGGAGTCACAATTCACTTGTAAGCAATTTTAAACCTATTTACAAAGAAGTAACTGATAATAGGGGAAGCAGTAGTTAAAAGGCTGGAAACATCACATGTATAAATGATGGAAATTGCATACACCAATAACTAGTGTAGTGGAAATAAAATGTGTTTTCTTTTTAGATATAGTGTTGAAAGATTCACTATAACCACCTACAATGGAGCTTTCTCTACACGATGTCATTAGAAATCTCAGTCCTGACCTGATGTGCCCCTACTATTTTGGCCCTCTTCCTGTTTTAATTAAGACTGTTAATCATGCCACACTGAATGGCTGTTTTATTATGCTAACAAACTTAATAAAACAGCCTGGTCACAGAAACCAGAACTATGCTATCAAGTATCTGACTTGAATTAGTGTTAAAATCTACCTTTACAAGTGTTGAGCGTCAAGATTGATGATGAATCCACTCTTTTTCTTACTGTGTTCTTGTAACAATTTAAAGCAATTATTTGCCATATTTAATAACAATTGCTAGTCTGAAATACCTGTAATCAGTGGCTTTTTCTGCTTTGTTGAAGTTGATAGGCAACATAGTGTAGCTTTCAGTCCTTACATGTGTATGATCGTGGCATTTTTACATGCTCAAAAGGAGATATAAAATAAATCAGAGGCTTAATCACATAATCGGATAACAGAGCCATCTTTATCTTTGGGGATCTCCCTTCTGTCCTATTGATTTTTAATACACATTAAAAAAATAAAACCCCTTCCAAGCTGTATGTTTGCACATATGCATGTGCCTGTTTAATAGATACAAATAGTCTAACAATGCCTTTGGTTGAAAAACCAGCTTTGACATTGGCAAGAGAAATAATCTCATCAGGATTCTGTTTCTTTGGCTAGGTGAGTCCCTCAGTTTGTGTTTATTCATCTTTTGGTTTAGGCAATAAAATGAGAGTTATATTTACTTGATGTTATTTTTTATGACAACAGTTAATAGTAGTTCAAGTAGTAGTTGATTTAGCTTTACTCCTTTCCCCCAGTATTTGAACAAATTTCTCAGAGCTGTTTTATTAAAATATAGACATCCTGTTCATTCAGAAAACAGTTGGAGGAGTTTAAAAAAGTGTCTCTTCAGGGCAGAAAAATTACTTGGATTTTTTTTTTTCCCCAGTTAAGTATCATCATGTTGGTAAGCTGCTGAAGGAGGGGGAGGAACCCACTGTGTACTCTGATGAAGATGAAAAAGATGCCCAGGATGCAAAGAAAGAGTAGATTGCAGTGAGAAACAATCTAATTTTGAACCATAAAGGATCATTTGTAACATTCCACTTCTGTTTCACAAAGTGCAGCAGCAGCAAGGCTTACAAAAGGTCCAGAGGTACAGTGAATGGTTTATTTTCAAAGATTTCCTTTTTAAATACAGTGGGAAACTGCTGAAGGTCTATGATCTGTCTTCCTTTAAACCCACGTAATAAGAAGTAAGCATGACAAATGTCTTGTGTAAAAGTAAACTGCAATTTTGGCAATAAAGGACTATTTTTCTGCTATCACCGTTTAGTGCAAAGCAAGTTTTTCATTACCATCCTAGCACTGTGGACACAAACATATGAATAACTTCACATATGCAACACATATACCACTAAATCTTCTTTTGTGTCGGCTTCTGCAGGATCTGTCCCCTGGGTTGTCATTTTTTCAGAAAAGGGACTATATTTTGTTCGTCCACAAAGCATCAAACTCATTTGTTGTGCAACATAATTCATTATTATGTAAGATAATTTGGCTTTCAAAGCATTGCATTAGCGACTTACAGATGAAACACTAACTGCTTTTAAAAAAGATGATGAATCTTTGAGAGGTTAAATCACTGTCAAATATTTAATAAAGACTGCTGAATGCTTGGTGTATTCAATATGCATAATTCTGCATAGACTAATGTTCTCTGTTCACTTTTAAAGCACATCTATAGTGTTACAAAAGTTTAAATAATGAGTGGAACTAGGCATCCCTAAAGGTACACACCATGGAGTGTGACTTGACTTTTGTTCATTAAATTTTCTTCTTAGTAAAAAGCACTCCTATGAATGTTAATGGAATTATTTTAAACATAGAAGATCAGCTGCTCTTGATTCCTAGGCCCAAAAAACAAGAAGTTGCTGGTATGGCATGATTAGCAAGTGCTCTTGTACATGCACCTTTACCTCACAGAAAAACATTATGTGACTTACATAAGTCAAGATAACTTACATAAGTTTCCTGTACAAAATAAAACAGTGTAAGCTGTTTCTGCATTGAGGCCTTTGTTGGTTTGGAATGTTGCCATTAAAAGAAATGGCACAATCTCATGCATAACCAGCAATGCTATACCTGTGGACCTGATCTTTGAGTTGCTTTTTACTCATGTGCTCTCTTAGCTTACCTCTACACTTAATTACTAGGTTTTTTTCTAAGTGACCTGCCTCCAACCAGAAAGGGCTGCATAAATGGATATGACCAAGGAAAAATGTAAATTCTCATCATCCAAAATACTTCTGTAAAACTTTCTTATAAATTCCAAGATAGCTAATGATTTGCTGATCACTTGTGAACTTGCTTTTTGTTCAGGTGATTCTGCTAGTGCAGAATATCCAGGATGCCTGTCTGGTGTAGTTCCCTCTATTCCATTTCTCTGGCTCAGCTGTCTGGTTGTTTCAATTTGGCAACATGACCTAAATGATGAACTAAGTGGGAAGGTATAAACTAGGCAAAAGTGTTCGGAAGTAGAGTGTGTTGCACAACAGCAGCTTTCATGAACAACATATTGAAGTGCCTGAGACTATCTGTGGTGAGAACAACTCCCTCTCCCTCAGTCCCAACACTGTCCTGGGATTTTCTTTTGGTTGCACTGGGCCTTCCACTGAAGAGGGAGGTTGTTTGTGCCAGAGCACTTGGTAAAGTGGTACCATATGAACTACCTAATGAAGGTCTAGAGACACGTGTAGACTTTGTAATGACCTTGTGTTGCTATTTTATTTTTAGAGACATTTGTACTCTCTGCGAACTACTACTAATGGTTTACCTCAAATTGGAAATATGCTTTTATTTGTTTCAGGCAGAAAATAAAATACTCTTGCATAACGGTGGTGTTTGCTTTTATTTACTGCAACCAAATGTTGTATTGAATACTCCCCTAATGTTTCAAGAGTTATTTTTCTTTCTCCAGCATGTCATATTATCCAACACATAGACTGAATAAGGTATGTTCCAATGGAGTGCCTGTAAATGCAGTTCACTAGCAAAACCTGAACAGACTATTAAATAGAGAACGTGTTCTATTACAGAAACAATGTTAAGCAGGAAAAAAACCCAAATAATTGTTAATACTGACAAAAGCTGGAGCTCTAGAAGGCTGCAACCTACCCTTCAGTGGACCCAACCACCTGACTCTTAAGTTACTCTGTAACATCTCCCAAGGAACTGAACACTATTTTAAGTATTAATCTGTACATCAGAACGTTATGCATCAAAAAGAAAAACAGTAACAAAAATGATCCAGAAAACAGGCAGTACCACAAGACAAAGTTCAGTTAATACTTCCTGGGGAGGATGTGTGATGCTTTCGTAACTGTTGCTTTTTCAGGGAAAACAGAGAATTTCTTGTGAAAGGAAATGATGCATGTTACAAAGGCTGCTCATAAAGCAGCAGGCATAGTTTTTACTTCTTTCCAAAGTGCTGAAGAAAATGGAAGTCTTTAGCTTCTTTTCCAGTCTGTCCATTACAACTTGTACCCTTCCTTCAACAGTGACTGGCAACAATGACAATGCAAAAAGAACCATGCCAGGCAGCTTATCAGGCTGTATATTAACCAGGTAGGACATGATGACCAATTAAATGCAGAGAATGTCACTGATCTCCCTCATCTGAGGTGTCCAACACTTGTCACAAAGATCTGCTCTAGAACAAATCAAAACAACTGAGTTGTATCTTTTTTCAAGCCAGGAAAACTCATACTGTTAACTGCTTTGTAAAATTCAGATATTCTTTCATCTGGACTCCACCTGCCCTTAATCACTTTTTTAGCTCTTACTTCCTGCTGTTTCAGTTAAACAAAAAAAAAGAGTTCAGTATTGAATGCTTCTGTAGAAAGTTACGTAAGGGGTTTTATGAAAGGTGAGGTATTTCTATGCATTGTCTGAAATCCCTGGATTAAGAAAGGGCTTTATATTATAATTGCTGTATTGTATTTCAAGCAGCTGGACTGATTTAATAATGGGCCTTGTGCATTTCTGCTTTAAAACCAGCCTGTAGGATTTTGAGTTCAGCATTCAGTACAAGATACAACCCACTGGTCACATATTTTCAGTAACTAAGCATTGTTCTCTTCATACCAGCTCTGTGAGGAGGCATTTTCACTAGTTCTGTACAGAAAATTAGATTTGATGGCAAAATCTGCAGTCTCAGGGGCCAAATTCTTACATGTCAGAGTAAACAGTGTTTCCATAAAAACCACCCAGCCTCTTGAAACAGCAGCTGAGCACAATAGCACGCATCAGGTTCAAACTCAAAGGTGTGAAATTATGCCAGAAATGTTCTACATTTCCATTACTGAACCATATAAATACTGCTTTTAATGCATCTTTTTATCTAATAAATGTTTTAATTGCTAAACATTCTGTAACTTTCATACGTGGGATGTGACATTTATATCTAAAACAACTGAAATCCAATCTACAAAGCCATGCATTTTAAAAGTTTTAAAGCAAGCTGTTACGTGTATCCTTAAAGATTAGCTGTCAGGATAATGAAATAATAATAACTATATTAGTATCTATTAATTATATATAAACCCATTGTATGAAAAGGTGGGCCTCAGATGTACTGACAGGAAAAAGGAATTCTTCCTGTGTGCATGGTGAGGCTGTGGCAGAGGCTGCCAGAAGAAACTGGATGCCCCATCCCTGGAAGGGTTCAAAACTGTGTTGGACACTGCTTGGATCAGGTGGAAGGTCCTTGGCATGGGGGTTGGAACAAGGTTTTTAAGGTCCCGATCCAAACCATTCTATGATTTTGTGAAAAGTAAAATTATTATTTGAACACTTGAAATTAGGTTCTAAATAACGTCAAATAGGAAACACAGAAATTCTCTTGCAGGATGAAGATTACAATGATGTCTCACATTTTAAAGTGCATGCATATTTTATTAACTAACAATGTTTTACAGGGAATGAGGACTTGGGAGATAAAGCAAATCCTCTATCAAATTTCAATACAGTGAATGCATGAAGCAATTACAGAAATTGAGTATTTATTTGTTATTGGTTATTGTGACAGCATGATAAAACACTGGAAATTTACACTGAAGGAAATAATCTTTATATCCTTCTCCCCTAGATTAACAAAAAGAAATTCTTCCTCACCTGTCACCAAAAGGCCTGTGTCATGGGAAATGGGAACTCATGGACACAAAACTGTCTGTAGATTGACAGAGGGGGAAGTTTTGTTATCGTTAATCTGCAAATATTGCATAGAGAAAAAACACCCTTGTATGTCACATCAGTGCAACTGAAAACATTTTACACGGTCAACAAATACAATCTTCATTATAACTGTATAAAATACTAAAAAGGAGACTTAAGCGGGGCATAAATGTTCTCCAAAATAGTCAGAAAATATTTCTGTCAAGAAAATAACATCTTTTTAGATAAAAGTAAAAGATTAACTACTTTGAGTAGCAACCATTTGTCATTCATGACCCTGAAAAGGCACTCAACATCTGAACATATGAACAGAAAGACTGATAAAACCTGGCTTAGAAGCCTTTAGGACTCACCAGTATTGGCTACTGGGGGAAAACCTATCTACCACAAACAATTACAATTATTCTTTTTTATTACTATTTATTAGAGCAGAAGTTACAAACATGGGTAAGACCTTTATGTAAAGAAGGCAACATTTTCACATTAACTTCATCTATTGACACATAATAAATAAAGCATAATAAAATGAAAGCTGCAATAATCAGTGTATTGAACTTCAAACTCTGTATCTTGCTAAGGGACTTTGTCCCAAAGCAACTGTGACTGTCTTCAAGATATAGCCAGATGAATAAATATGGATATAACTCAAGCTCCTAAACTGCATTTTCACATTTTTATCTACATGCAGCAAAACTCTGACAACATTTCACAATTCCTCTGGAAAGCATTTGTAAGCAAACTCATCCTAAACAGCTACCTCACTATATGTGCCTTCAAAATCTTTGTGAACTGTCAACCTGCATTTACATGGGGACTGTCAGCAGGCTGACATGCACTGCCCTTTCATCTAACACTCAGAGCTTTGCTTAGACAACCATTCCTGGAAATACTACATTGAGCATAAGTTCAGTGAAATCCTTCCTCCCAAAGGCCAACAAGTTTTCAGAAATACCTCTAGAATTGTGAATAGAAAACAAGGATTCTTCTAGTGTGGGTTTTATAGAAGATGGGAGTTTTTTCACAGTTGGAAATTTATTACTTCTCAAAGTTGATTATAATGTCCCCCACACCTTCCAGTCCCATCATTATAACAATCTGGTAGAAGAGATACTTCATATGCTTGCTCTAGGATTGACAATTAGTTTTTTTGGTTTTTTTCCAATGACTCATTATTGGTAAATACTGTAATTTACATGATTCCTGCATTCAATCTAACTGTAATGCTCCAAGATCTCAGTCTGTGTCCCTTCAAATTCATTAGCCACCAGTCCATGAAAGTTTGTTCTGGCTCTGGGAAAAGTTTTGGTCCTGTTACCAAAAAAAAAGATTCTGCTTTTGTGGCTCACGACACCAGTCAAATATTCTAACCAAAGGAATTACATAAGCAAAAAAAACCCAACAACCCCCCCAAAAAACCCAACCCAGTAGTTCATGTACCTTTTAATGATCAAAGGGCAATTTGCTCCCACTTCTTTATAAAAACTTCAGAGCTATAATACAGTAGCTGTTCAGCATCCTCTTCTGGGCTCTCCTCCACAGAAAGAATCTGAGAAGGGGTTTGTCTGAATTATCTCAAGAGGAAATAGAGGGCATCCTCTGACATCTGCATCTGTCTCTCTTCTCAACATTAATTTCTTCTCATCTCCTGTAGATAAGAAAAAGTACTTAAAATTAGTTTGCCAGGTGGGCAGGGAAGGAAAGGGAGTTGACTGCAAGGGTATCAACCACCCAACTGGAAGCACAGTAAATTGTGAAAAAGGCTGTAAGAACAGCCAGTGGCAATCCTGTATGAATATCAGATGTATTTTAGCTATGTCAAAATTTACTCACCTGAGACAGTACTTCCCACACAGCTGGCCACACATTGAATTTTTTATCAGTGTTTTAGTTGTCTAAAGTCTGTTGTTAGCATGTATGTTGTTAACAGAATAACTACCCATCTTCTAATGCCCAGGACAGATACTGTGCCACGCAATTAAGTGGACAAATATTACACTTGAGCTGCAGCTGTGTGTTTCAGAACTAAACTGAACAAACCCTTAATTGCAAAGAAGTTGCACTGGTTTGGGGTTTGTTTTTGTTGATTTTTTGTTTTTGTTTTTAATGCTATGTTTATACCTTTTAAAACCAAAAAACATTAATCACTGTAAGAATTGTGGCAATCTCACCTGCCACAGACCTGTCAAATTCAATCCCCTTAGCTGTGATGTCCCTCTCTCACCTCTCCTCTGGAGGGTCTCCTGAAGGGGCAAGCCATCATGAGGGGTAACATCTGGTGCTGCCATAGAGGTGTGATGTGTCTTGAATTTCACTTTTTTGTGCAACATTTTCTTACACTTTCTCTGTATCTTTCTGAGCGACTCCAGCTGCATGCAACTGTCTGTCTCTGAAAAGCTACATTCATCAGGCAAAAGATTAGAAGAAAGCTTTTTTCGCTTTTTCTTCATTTTATGCGCATTTTTCTCCTTTTCCCTGGATTGTCTCTCACTTTTCTTTCCTTCATACCTTAATTTACTACTAGACCTCTTGCATGACTTTTTAAGTTTACGTTCACATTGCCTTGTCAAGCTCTCATGGACAGAATTAGAACAGGAGTTACATTGGCTGATTTCCTTCTCTTGACCTTCCAGAGGTACATTTTTATGGTAAACCAGTAATTTTCTTTCCCCGGCTCTTGCAGACAAGCACCCTTTATTATAACTGCTGTAAATGTCTTCATACCTTCTTTCTGCTCTCTTCACTGAGCCACCACATGCCTCTCTAAAGTACTCAGAATCACTGATCTCTTCCAACAAATACTTTAATCTGCAAGCAGATCTACATGTTCCATACAGTACAGTGCCTTCATCTCTACCATCTTCTTGTTTGAATTCCTTATTTTGAGTAACAGTAGTGCACTCCAAAGAATGATTCAGTCCAGCATGTGGTAAGTTATCAACAGGGAGTGAGTCATTCCTCTGCACCTGCAGCTTTTTTGCAAGGCCACCATGGACCTTGTTTTTTAACACTTTATCTGTTGACTCAAGTTCCCCAAGAGTGATCACCAGCCTATAATTACTATCACTACTACAATTTCTCTTGTGGAGGTGTTGCACAGGACTCACTTCTCTGAAGTGCTGACCATGTTTGTTACTCAAGCTGATGTCAAACCCACTACCATCATCAGACACCACTCGCTTCCACCGGGACTTGTTCGTAGTGGTTTTTGGCTCTAAGCAAACACGTGCATAGCGTGGTGTCTGATAGTAGTTTAGTAAATAATGGATGAATTCATCAGTCTCATAAACCTTTTGCTTTTTGCAATCATCTTCCTCAGACACTGTCTGCATGTGAACTACATCCAGTGCTGGGTGGTGCCTTCCACGGAGAGGTTTGATGACCCTGCCGTCCTGGGTAACCGTGATCAGCAAAGGCCCACGGCCTTTGGCAGAGGAGTTGCACACATCTCTGCCAGGCAGTCCATCAGAGCTCAGAGATGGAGAGGGATCATTTGAAATTGTCCTGACTATGTGACAAGTGGGTGCATGGAAGTTACTCACATCTCCTTCCTCGCAACATAAACCACTACCTTTTTGGGTACACGGGCACTTGAACTCCTTACGTTTCAGCTCTTTGTGCGTACGATAAAGGGAGTTAATCAGCTCCTGCTGTATGTCTTTAAATGCTGCTTCTGAAAATGAATCATCCTTCTTTACACCCAGGGAAGGATCCACTTTTTGAGTTGCCAACTGCGAAACCAAGAAAATAGAAATTTATTGAACACATCACGTTCGTAATTAAGAAAGCCAATGTCAGATCTAATGGGGCCCTAAAATTCATGCAGAATAGTGAGGATAGCCTCTGACTTCAACTCATAGTAAATTACAGTCCTTTAGAAGTCTTTTACATTAAGGATTGGGAAAAACACAGAGTTGTTAAAAGCTGCAAGCAGATTTTTCTCTGCAAATAGTGGAGACAAAGCCATATTAGAAATTAAAACCTCTGTTTTCAGTTGAAACCTCTTGTGCCCAAAGCACTAAACTAAACCTGCAAACATTAATCTGTGTGCAAAACACTCAAATTTTCATCACTTCTCTGCTGGCTTTCTCAAGGCATTATCTGAATCAAACTAAAATAAGCCTGGTAATGAGTGCTGGCCAAGAAAAAAGAAGAGGCTATTAGAAATGCAATAGGTATAATCTGTGCCAATTTAATTCAGTAACTTGTAGACCTGAGACCAAAACAAGCAGAGAGCATCACTTATGTTCCCACTCCAAAATTCCTTGCTTGCAACACTGGATCAAGTCTAATAGAGCTAATACAGCCTTTCCAACCCTATTTTTACTCAGTAAAGACAAGGTCTTGAAAAAGCATCAAAGGCAAAGTTTCTGGGTAAAAATGCAGTACATTTGGACTGAGGGCAAGACTGAGAGCAGATTGTCACAAGACATGGGTCTCAGGCTTTCTCAGTGTTCAGTCAGCCCCAAAGCAGTCTTCTGAATAGCATAAATATCAAATGTCTAGTGAATTATTCAAGCTCCAATAAATATCCTTAAAATTTTAAAATATGTTTTAAAATAGTCTTACTTTCACACGATTTAACAGCACTGTAAGCAGTCTGACAGACTCCACTCTTCTCTGAGCTAGCAGAGATTTCCTTTCTTCCCATTCAGGCATATTCTCTGGCCACTGCTGTTCTTCAGCCGGTACCTTCTGCTGCTTTGGGGGATGTTCCTCATCTCCATCTATCTGCCTCTCTTCTCTCCTCTCGAGCTTAGCTTTCCTTTTTCTCTCTTGAACTTCTTTTCATCACCAAGTCTTTTTCTAGGTAATTATCAATATGGGACAATTTAGATGACATTTGTTTTATATTTTGTGTCCTGGAGAATTGGATATTTGAACTGCTAACAATAAGCAAACAGTCATCAAGAATCACATGTGGTTAATAAGGAATCTCGTTTGCTTAAATAACATGTTTTACAAAACATAAATTACACACACCCAGCTGAATCCCCACAGTTAGAAATTTGTGTCTTCAAACAGTTTGTATTTTTGAGTTTTCTTTATAAGCACTGCCAAGACAACAGCATCACATGATTATTTGTCCCCAAGGACACAGAGACTAATCATCTGGATCTAATTCTTAAATTAACAAATCTCCCTACAGATTAGCATGAGGGTCCCATTTAGGAGGTATTACAAGAGTAATTCAGGGGTTATCACTGAGCAAGGATTACCCAGAGCCAAGGCCTTTTCTGCTCCTCACTCATCCCACCAGTGAGGAGCTAGGGGTGAACAAGGAAATGGGAGGAGACACAGCCAGGACAGCTGATCCCAACTGACCCAAAGAATATCCCAGACCATATGGCCTCATGCTCAGCAATAAAGCTAGAGGAAAAGGAGGAAGCGGGGGGAGGGTGAGCATTTGGAGTGATGGTGTTTGTCTTCCCAAGTCAGTGTTATGTGGGATGGAGGAGCCCTGCTGTCCTGGGGATGCTGAGCACCTACCCATCCTGGGGAATTGAGGAATTAATTATTTGCTGTGCTTTCCTTGTGTAGGTGGCCTTTGATTTACCTATGAAACTGTCTTGATCTCAGCCCTTGAGCTTTCTCACTTTTACCTCTGTGATTCTCCTCTCATCCCTCTGGGGAGAGGGGGAGGGAGTGAGCAGCTGTTGTAGCACTTAATTAGCAGCTGGGGTTAAACCACAACAGCCTATCCACCACTTTTTGGAAACTGCCCTGTAGGAAGTAGCTCTACCAAATAATCAACATGGCACATCACAAAAACCTCCAGAAAATTCAAGGAACAGTGTTCACACAACTGAGTGCTTAAAAATAGTTTTTAAAGAAGTATTTGAATAAGAAAGAATTAGCGACAGAAGCATAGCAGTGCTTTTAGAGATCTAATATTAGATTCACTATGCTCTGCATTCTAAGTGTTTTTTTCAAGAAAGTACATAACATGATTGATTACCAGTCACAGTTTAGGATGCTATGCAAGCACATTATCTAAATAACTACAACTTCAATTACTACTATTACTTATATGCAAATTTAAGAACACTGCACTAAAGATAGATAAAAAACAACATGCAAAAAATGGTAAAGACAAAAAAGAATTCATTTCATAGCTCTGGATTTTCAGTTCAACTGGAAGGCACTGAGAAATTGTACATCACGTTAATTTTATTTCAGGGCACAAGGACATTGATTTAAGATGTTGCAGCATAAAGCAATACAAAAGAAACAACATGCAGAACCTTAAGGAATCAGTCCTCAGAACAATCTGAGAGCAAAAGCTCTTTGATTTCACTGTAGGCCTGCAGAATCATAGAATAATCCAATATGAAATCTCATAATCCTGACCCCTGCATCTGATGCCTTACATGCAGAATTATCGTTATGGTTTTCTTTCCAGTACATAAATTAACAACTGCATAGTATTGTTTCAATTTCTCCAACTCCCGTTTCCTCAAAGCCTGGATTTTTACACAGCCACTCTTCCTTGGTATTTTACTTGGTATGAGGAAGTGTAACAAATCTCAAGAAAACGGGACATTCTCTAAAAAAAATATACTCTCACCTTTCAACCCCCTCTCTTTTTTTCACCCTTTTTTGAACGTGTTCCTGTTCTTGCAGCTTTAGTCTTTCCAGGCTTCTCTTATGGCTCCTTCACTAAAAATGTCTGGTTGTGTCAAAAGCTACCTGTCACAGAAGCAGAATCAGACTTAGCAGCCCAGTTTGCTGGGTATTTACACAAACAACCTGCTGAGCAAATGAAAAACCCCAGGGGACTACCAAAATACCACTACATTCGTGAGAATGCCTCTCTCTACCCTGACATACCAGAACTTCTGAAGTTCATACT
Organism: Sialia sialis; assembly: GCA_009812075.1. Classification (NCBI taxonomy): domain Eukaryota; kingdom Metazoa; phylum Chordata; class Aves; order Passeriformes; family Turdidae; genus Sialia; species Sialia sialis. The sequence continues at coordinate 14,469,165 of VRYO01002184.1, read as the reverse complement.
GGGTTGTCAACCAAGCACAAACACCCCTCTCCCAAATGTCTCCTCCTGCTGTGACATCAGGGGCTCACAATCTGACAACATACCTTTGACCAAACCTGTTCCTGGTAGGCTCTTCTGGGGACTCAAAGTTCAGCATGTTCAACACAGCATTAATAGTTGCAGGAGTCATACAGTTCTGCCAAAACCAGAGTTCACTGACTCTTAGAGTAATATCTTTTGGATCAAATGCTTGTTTGCTTGCTTAAAAATTGATGGATTCTGTTGATGTGTGCTGCAGTTCATGAGCTTCAAATGCCCAGATGTAAGCACATTAAAAGAAAACACTCAAGCAAGTTGTATCAAGGTCTATCTACACAGAAAAAATAAGTAATAGGAAGTATTATTTCCAGCATAGAGGGATATTTCAAGGGTCACAGTTTAGAAATTACCAGCTGGGAAAAAAAATGAAACAGGATACTCCCTAATAAGTACTTATGGAGATAAGCTAATAGACTGCTGAAATTAAGCTTACAGGTTGCATATTTTCTTTTATAACACCACACTAGGCATAACACTTCAGAAGATTTATCTCTCAACATACTTAAACAAAAAAGGCAGAAGAGAATAGGTACCATTCTCTAGCCAAGAATCACTGGGCAGCTGCTCTACCTATTTCATATTTAACAATAAGAGACTAAGGATCTTTCAGAGTCTCATCAGTTCCTGAGATCATCTCCCAGTCTCAGTGCCAACTACACTGAAAATATTGACAACCTTTAGCTTACCAGAGAAATTTTTCAGGAAATCAAAACAGTATAATGCTGGGTTTTGATTAAAGGACTTCAGATACCTGAACTCCATATATCAGTATACCTACATCTAGTACAAATAGAACAGTCACACAGGGCTTTTTGCCCCCCGCATGATTTTTTGTCAAAAAAGTTTACAGAGAGGCTTCCACTGGTTATCAAGGACTTTTCAGGCCTAAATTCAAGGAAAGAGAAGTTGGCAAACCATCATCTGTGCCAGTTTCTTCCACAAAGTCTCAGCACCTAGTAAAGCTCAGTGTATATTAATGCAGACCATATGCTATATTTTTCTTTATTTTATAGACACCATTTTAACATAAATACAGACTAATCAACTGGAGAAAAATAAGATACGTATACCAAGAGAACTGCAAGAGTACCACATAAAAGCTTCTGCTGAAGAAATATGAAAAAAATTTGTAAGATGGTTTACACAGGTTATAAACTATACTGTTATTACTTGAAAAAGGCCTGTTTGCTTTCAACATGGGAATGTACAAGGGAAGACAATCACATAAACTGTTTGATAAAAGAGGGTGACTACACTTTATTGAGAATGACAAAAAAAACACCCACATATGTAATGGAGTAAAAGCTAGTGCAATTAACATTAACATAAAATAACCAGGAATCTCTGGAAGCATCAGTTACAGCACAGACTGCAGCATTGAATCGCTCCTCTTAGGGAGCTGCTGCCAAATGCACTCAGAATTAACTGCAACTTTGTCAGGCAAGGCTGAATCTCTTAGGATTAATCTCTTCACACAGCTGTGTATGTATACAGACACACCTTCATTGCCTCATACAAACAAAGCAGATACACAAAGTACTTTCTACAAAACTGAAGCAGTGAGTAATCTCTAGAGTCCTTTCTCCCCACTGTGCATTAAGATAAAGAGCTTCCTAAAGCTTTTACCAAGTAAGTGCCAACTAAACTTCTGCCACCCCACCAAGATTTGTGGTGCAGCGGGTTAAAACATGTAGGACACTGTCGTTACAACCTGTAGAGATATGAATGTTAAGCTTGCAGACCACCTGGTATACACAAAATCTTCTGTTTTGCAAGTACATCTTCTACTAAACCAACTGATATATTATCCTGCCCTTGCAAATCTTCTTTCACTTATATCCTTACACCATCATAGCTGCAACCATCTTCCTACTACTATAATAAATTGCCTAAAAGCCCTGAACTCTCTATGCAGAGCTGAGTAAGCTATAGCGCTTTACTGGTGCACACCATTACCCTTGCTCTTCCCCACTTGTGCTCATAGTCAAGAGCACTTCAAGCATCAGAAATTTATTTCTCACTACATAACTGCACCGAATTATTAATGACTGATTCACTGAATTGCTGCTCAGCAGCATGGCCTTTTGAATCAACCCTGACATATCAATAAGCCACTACCTTAACTGTTGCAACTGACAAATCACAAGGAATTTGATGTTCAATCCTTTTATCAAATTATTATTTCCTTTTGACCACTCTGCCATGGTAAAAACATTTGAAACACATCTGCCCTTGCACTAGGATTTACTACAATAAATGCAAGCTGAACTATCTTTATCTTACAACATCCTAAATTGTGTCACCGAAATTCATACTTTAAAACAAACTTATACTTTAGGGAAAAATTAACAACCTGCCAATATCTAACCTGAAACACTCACATAGTCTGTATGAGCAATATGCAAGTAGTGGGAATAATGGCTCCAAAAGCACCCCTCACATTTGCTCACTGTACTGCTAGCTCAAACAGCTCTTACCATCCCCAGTTTCCCAGCTGGTCACTCATGCCAGGCCCTGGGCCATCACAACAGTTTCAGAGGTCATACCACCAAGTCAGGAAAGAGGGTTATCTTGAAGAGAAAAAATAAAATCATATTTGGCTAGGTTACTTTTCAGAGAGTTGGCTTCCCTCTCTCACAGGCAGTGTAGTCCCTGAGCAGTCCCACCAGCAGAGGTGAAGGCAAGCTTGAGGCAGAAGAAATATTTTAATTCTGCAGAGGTAGATATGCAGGAGCACTACAAGATAATGCAATGTTGCAACTGTATGCATTGATCTACAGCAGCAGAATTCATCGTGCGCGGAAGAAAGCTGGGATTGTTCAGCCTGGAGAAAAAGAGGCTCGGAGGGACCTTATGGCTCTCTACAACCACCTGAAAGGAGGCTGGATCCAGGTGGGGGTGTCACCTCTCTCAAGTAATGTGAGAGGAAATGGCCTCAAATTACATCAGAGAAAGTTTAGATTGGATATTAGGAAACACTTCACTGAAAGGGTGATCAGGCATTGGAAGAAGCTGGAAACACAACCCATGGAAGCCTTCAAATGGTTTGTGGATGTGGCACTTGGAGATACCATTTAGCAGTAAACAAGGTAAATGTTACTGGTTAGACTCTGTGATTTTAGAGGGCTTTTCCAACCCTAGTGATTCCATAACAAGCACTTACCAGAAAGTCACTTGGAGAGTGATTTAAACTGATTTTTAACAAATTAGTTGACCCAGCCTGATCTATGCAAAATTAACTGAAAAGGAGCAATGATCACAAGTGCCACTGCTCTCACGAATACCGCAATAAAGGAGCGTTTTGAAGCGAACACTCCCAGCACCACTGTGCTCCACGCTGTCTGAGGTGAGGATAGAACAAACCGCCAGCCCCAGTGCAATGGACGGAGCCACTGAAGGCCGCGGTGCCGCTTGCAGGGCCGCAAGCCGGGTGCCAGCAGCGCCGGCCGAGGGCAGCCCGGTGGGCAGGGCCCAGCCCTCGGCAGCTTCAGCAGGAGCCGCGGAACCGCGACACGGGGGACCCCGCTCCCCGTCCCGGCTGCGAGTCCCGGACAGACGCGCACCCAGCTGGGGCTGCCCGAGAGCCGCAGCAGCCGGGCCGGGAACCCCCGGGCCCGCGCCCGCCGCGCCCTCCGCACGGGCCGAGCTCCCCCGGCCCAGCCCGCCCGCCCAGGGCCGGAGCAGAGGGAGGCTAGACCCGCCGGTGCTGGCAGGCCTGCGGGCTCCGTGCAGCCCCAGCGGAGCCGCCGGGAACCGCCCCAACAGCCGCGACAACTCTCCCTGGCGGAGCGAGCGCCGCGGCCCGGGCCGGCCCAGCTCGCCCCACCCCGGCCCGGAGCGCCCTCCACCGGCAGCGCCCCGCGCCCACTCCCCAGGGCCGGCCGCTCTTACCCTCCGGCCGCCGCGGTGCCGCCGGCCCTTCGGCCGCCACCCCGGGGCGGAGCGCGGCAGCGCCCATGGACCCGCCCCCGGGGCGCGGCTCCTCCGCTCCGGCCCCTCGCCCGCCTCCGAGGCGCTGCCCCCTGCCCGCGCCACAGAGCGCTCTGTGGGCATTGCGCGGCTGTTGTTGCGGAACTGTTCACGGAGCGTCTCCCAGGAGGTGCCAGTGGCTGCTCTTTCTGCCCGGCCCTTCGCCCGTGACCTGCACGGCCGGCCTCGGCTGCAGCCGCCTGCTGCTGGCCTGTGGGCATCGTGTGTGCGCGCGTTGTATTAAAAATAAGCCAAAAAGAAAAATGTTACTCCTCGGCAGTGCCTCGCTCAGGCAGAGCAAGGGCTTGGTTGTGACGCAATACCGTGTTTTCCTTTGTCCTGTAGCAAAGGGAGTTGATCTAGCACTGCTCATGAGCCATAAGTGTGAGAGTTTATGTCAGCCCTTCCCTGGCTTAGTACTGGCTTGGAGGTGTTTTTCTGCTGTGTGGTACGGCTGTCGGCTCCCAATGGTGCTGCTGATGGTACCGTCCCCACTTCTCTGGTTATTCTGAATTTAGCATCCCCGAGGGGATTCAAGGTAGAGTAGCACAGTAGCCATTTTTTCAAATACTCCCTCAGGTTTCAGTTTGGTTTTTTGTCTCTTGCTCTATTCTAAATGCAAGTCTACAACCACATATATATATATATATATACACACAGATCTTTACTTCTTCTCCTGGATCAATACAGTTGTGACTAGGATGGGTGATACACACAGGGTATATGCAGGGCTAGAGGCTGCAGGGAGGAGGGGTGTACCAACCATTTCTGCTCTGCAATGGTCTAATTGCTGAGTGTATAATTCCAACCCGAGACAAATGGTTACACATATATTTACTGAGGGAGTGCATTTCTGTTACAATTCTGTGTGCCTAATAGCATGTCTGTGTTTTCTCACTATACAAGTTGGTAAGACAAAGATACTGTGTTTACCTACAAATGTTTTTCTGGTTATTATATGCTGACATTTGTTTGAGGGTTTTTTATCTTAAAAGATAAAATGGTTTGATGATACTAATTTCTAATATATTCTCTCTAAGTTATGTGATTTTTTTTTCTCCCCCTTCTACATAATTTTTCCAAACCCAAATATCAGTTTGCAGCAGCAGAGTCGTTATATTCCCCTTCTGCTTTTCCAAGCCAGCAACAAATCGATGAACTTCAATGCTTTAGCTTTTGAATAAAAGGTTTAATGTAGCCGTACAAAGCTATTTCTTTTAAGATCGGAAAGTGTGTCCCCTGGATGCAGAAAACCAGTGCCTTGCCTGTATAATTAAGCAAATTATGTGTCAATACAATCTATTTTATATTCTGTATTTCAGGGAGCAAGCCACTGTAAGCTGTAGTCTTTTGGCTTTGTGGAATATCCTGTCTGCTGGGATCAAGCACAGAGCTGGAGCAGTATTGAGGATTCCTCTGGAAAAGGAATCAGGGAATGCACAGAGCAACATCACAAGTAAAGAGTTTGCTTTAAATCCCGGCAACCAGGGCACATAGACAAACTTCTCTGGAAGCTTCAGGATTAGGCTGGGGAGGAAGATGGTCGGAAGAAACTCTGAAGCTTGTTTAAATACATGAAAGGAATGCTCTTGGCTATGCTTCTGCGTGTGGCTTGGTAATGTCATTCCAGGAATTACATCTGGATGTTACATACTGCTCAAGTAATTTAAAAGCTAAGATAACTTTCCTGATTGAGAATATAGGTGTAGGTCCAGTACCACTAGGCTGTACAGTCTGTAGGAAAACACAAACCTCAGAGTTGTATTTAATTTTGAAATAGAGAACTGAAACTTGTTCCAAGGGGCGGTAAGAAAACTCGCATAGTTTTGTTTTGTAAATAACGATGATACAACCTTGCTTATTGCCATTTGCTGTCATTGCAGGTTTGACTCAGGAAACTAAATCATGCAGTGCTGAAGTATCCTTTCTTTAGATACTAATGTGGTCAGTTGTTGAGTGAGAGGCAGCTCAGCTACACAACTGCTTTCTAGCGATGAACAAGAGAATGCTGCCATCCCCTAGCTGGCTGCACAGAAAACTTGTTAAGCTTGCATGTCTTTAAGCTAATATTAGAAAGTACCAGGTGGTATTTTCTTTTTTCAATTGTCTAACTTTCCTGTCCAGATTTTCTAATCATTCTATTTGGTGATAGTTTTAATCTACAGGAAGGTTACTTCAGAAATACTTTGTATGTAAGTGGGTGATTTTGCTTAAGGGAAGGGAAGGGAGCTACCTGCCATGGGCACAGACACTTTCCACTAGATCAGATTCCTCAAAGCTCTATCCAAGCTGACTTTGAACATTTCTGATTTTTAATGTATGACTGGTTTTATTTTGGCAGATCCCTTTACAAAGGAGAAAAATTAACAACGGAGACTCTCACCAACCACCACCTTCTCCAAGGATTGCTTTGGGAGGCTGAGGTCTTCTGGTGATTCATTTAATCAGCTTGAACAAGCATGTAAAAACTTGCCCCAAAATGAGTAATGAAAATCGGAACCCTGTGGAAAATACCTGTGCTCAGTAAGAATCTTAAGTTGACGTTTGTCTTGTGCAGATGAGCAACAAAAGAAAAACCTTGGAAGAAATATCACCATTTTCTTTGAAGCCTTGAAGTAAGGTTTAAAATCTTCTGTTTCCAAGCACCATGAATATATAGCAAGTTATACCCATTTATTATTGTTTTTCTCCTTGATGGTTAAATGCTTTCTTCTCAGCAAAAAAATACAACACCATAAATAGAGGAGTTCCTGGAGAGAGATGCAATTCTAGAGAGACCTCTTTTATTGATCTGGGAGTAGTGCATTGGATCAGCAGCAGAGCATTCTTGCCAAAGGCAGACTAAGACTCATTTGACATCGTTCTACTGGATGCACTGTGAGAATATAGCTTTGCACTGAATATAGCTTTCAATTTCAGTGGAGATTTTTGTTTGGTTGGTTTGTTTTGGGGTTGTTTTGTTTTGTTCATTTGGGGGTTTTTCTGGTTTTTTTGCAGGGTGGGAGGGTTTGTGGGGTTTTTTGTTGTTTGTTTTTTTGTTTTGTTTGGGCTTTTTTAGGTGGAGACGGTTGTTTAGTTTTTTGGGGGTTTTTTTATTACAAGAAACAGAACATCCTGTTTTGGAGCAAATCTCTGCTACTACCTCCGTACTGGCTGTTATCTCCTCACCCCACAGATTCTGGTCTCAACTAATATCTCCTTTCCACTTTGCTTTCTCCCCTCCCTGTGCCTTTTTCTTTTCTCTGGCAGCCCTTGAAGAAATCCTGAACTAAATGACCTCGTAAATCTTATTAATGATGTTCACTCAATTCCTCAGTTCACTCAGCAGAGTGCTTCAGGAGCAGAACGTGGTGTTTTTGTGCAGTCGTGCCGTTTCTGCGTTCACTCCCTGGGGAAATAGGTTTAATTGTAAAGAGAAAGGTGTGCATTCGCTCCCTGTGGAAATACGTTTAATTAGCGGGTCACTGTTGCAAGGGCGCTTTTTTTCTGCTATATGAGTGGCAATGATGTAAGACTCCATGAAGTCAGGTGCAAACAGGAGTGGGGGCACAATCCGGGCAGGGCCGCTCCGCTCCAAATATCCGCTCCGGGTTTTCCTTCCGCCTCCACAGCGTGCGCCCGGGCCGCGCGGAGCCCCGCGCCACAGCGCCCTCTGGCGGCCGAGGCGGGCGGCGCCGCCCTCGCTGTGGCCGCGCCCCGGCGGGCCGGGCCGGGCCGGGCCGCTCCGAGGGCTCCGCTCCGCTCCGCTCCGCTCCGCTCCGCTCCGGCGGGGCCATGGCCACCCTGCGCCGGGACGGCCGGGTCACCGCCCTGCAGCGCCTGGGCTGCGCCGGGCTGGCGGGCGCTCTGAGCCTCAGCCTGACGGCGCCGCTGGAGCTGCTGACAGTGCTGGCGCAGGTGGGCACCTGGCACTGCCGGCGGGGGCTGCGCGATGCCGGGCGCAGCCTGTGCCGCAGCGAGGGCGTGCGGGCCCTCTGGAAAGGGAACCTCACGGCCTGCCTGCGCCTCTGCCCGTACAGCGCCCTGCAGCTCGCCGCCTCCCGCCGGTAAGCGACCGGCCCGCGCGGGGCTCCGGGGGCTCCGGGGGCTGCGGGGACTGCGCTCCCCGCCGGCCTTCGGGCAGCGGAGGGGAGGGATGGAGAGTGCCGAGTCCAGGCTCAAGTCTCTCCCCGCTGCTCAGCTGGCTGTGCGCCCCTTCTCCCCAAAGACGAGGAGCTTTGCTTATAATTTTAGTTACTTAATTTATTCAGCGCGTAGCGATCGTTAGGTCCTGGTGATATGCCAGCAATTGCTTATAAAATCATAGGTATTCACATGATGGAGTGTCAATAGGCTGTTCAAATTCTTTTGCTCAGGCTCATTTAGAAATGAAGTTACAGTGCAATCTGCAGCTGTGGCTGTCACATCTGTTCTTTGCAACCAATTTGTTTAATTAATTTATAACTCTCAAGTGCTTGTGTTGTCTGTATCAAAGAAAAGAACAAAATCACAAGTCAGATATTTTAGCCTATCATGCAGGAGTTGTTAAGCAAATTTGATCTATTTTGACGTTGATATGTGACATTATTTGTTTTAAGATCTTGTTTTTGATAATACACAGATACTAAAGTAAGGTAAGTGCTGGAAGGACTGCAGCAGGATGAACACGGAGCAGTGCTGATGGAGCTCTGCCAACTGTTTCCTAGGATTCCTTCCCTTCTGCTGCCAGGATCTCTCAGCCTTTACAGGGAGTGCCTGACTGCACACACCAGAATGTTTTGCCACTCTGGGGGCTGGGCTTTTTTTTTTTTTTTTTTTTTTTTTTTTTTTTTTTTTTTTTTATTGCAGTCAGCTGTTCCTGGTAGCACATGACATTTCCACCCAGCTGGGCAGTGAGTCTTTCTGTTCTGGGCAGCAGCACAGCCCTCCTGGCACTGCCAACCTGCTGGGTTTGTCACTCATCTGCCCCAGCAGGTCACCTGCCCATCACTGCCTGCACCCTTCAGGAGACCACAAATGAAGTCACCCTAAACTGGGCTGCTTTTTTGTGCCATAATAGTTGCAGTGGTCAAACAAAGAGCAAGATAATGTGATTGGGAAGGCACAAACAGTAATTTAAATGTAATTTAAAGTTCACAGAAAAGGCAGTGTGTTGCACCAACATAAAGCAATTGATTTTGAGCAAAATAACTTCATTGTTTGCTCAGCTTGAAACAGTGTATTCGTTTTGCGAGGCTAAAGCTTGTGTCTAGTTTGCACAGAGTGTTCTGAATTAGGAGTGGAAGTTGACTATCAGGAAATTAAATACAAGGTGCCTATGCTTAATCCTTGATACAATATTAGGGAGGTTTTTGATAGTCTTTTCTACTGGAAGAATGGTGTGCTAAAGGCAAGAAACACAGAAAGAGAAATGGTATAGGGCAGCTTAGGAAAACAGTCCCAGGAGGAGTCAGGCTGAGCACAGTCAGCACCCAGGGACGGTGACTCCCCACTCCCTCAGCAGTCACTCTTTTCTTTCCATGGTAGTTTTAAATATTATTGAATAATGCTTATAGACACTCCACCACCTTTCCCGAGCATTTGTGCATGCACGGGAAAATTAGGCTGTGTGGGTTTAGGGACTGCATAAAACAGACAGGAAAAAGGTTTATGCCCTTTTGCTTCTGCTTGGCTGGGCTTTCTGCCCTGGGCACTCCCAGGGCTCGAGACAAGTAGATGCAGCGATTTGTCATGCAGTAGAAAATGCACATTTACGTGAAAAAACATCAACTGAGCAAGCAGTGACTTGTAAATATTTGCAAGTTATTTTGTTCTGCACATGGTTACACCATGTGGGTTAAATGTAGATGTGCTGTTTAGATATTTAAGTTAATGCTACCAAAATAGAAGAATACATTTCTTTACCTCCAGCTAAAACTCTCAAGTGTTTTTATTTGCTTCTTGCTGCCTCCAGGTCATTACTCCTTGATGTAGGAATTTCCTGTCATAGAAAAAGTCCTTCAGCCCACCATAAATGCATGATTTGTATGTAGCTTTTAAAACTGTGCTTCAATTTCAAATTTTCAAATCAAAACTTAAACTCCTGAGCATAATAGTGCCTGGACATAAGTCTTCTCTAGAGGTGTGTCTCTGTGAACCTTCCTGTCCCAACATAAATAACAGAAGAAGGTTCAGTTGCTCTTAGAAGGCCTGTGATGTCATTGTATACATACTTCCTCTTACGTGATAACCTTAACTGGCAGGTTGGACCAGTGTCTTTAACTGATGATCAGATAATTTCTTGCAGTTGTGTTTTAAATCATGGTAATTTTCATCCTGTATATGGAAATGTAAAAGAAAGATTTTTATCCTATAGATGGATGTTTGTGTGGTCATATGTATAATAAGGTCTTGGATGAATCACATACTAAAATTTCAATTCCTGCTGCTGAAGTGGCATGTGAACAGAAGAAAATTTGCACCAAGAATCATCTGCCTTAATTTTTCATGTGTTTTCTTCATAGTGTCATTAATGTTACTTCTTTTATGTGTTTGCTTTAGACTTGTTACCCTTTTCATGGATGAGCTGGGCCATATCTCCCACTGGAGAGCCATCATGGCAGGAAGCCTGGCTGGCATGGTTGCCACCATCGTGACGTACCCCAGTGATGTAATTAAAACACGGCTCATCGTGCAGAACCGGCTGGAACCATCTTACGAAGGAATTCTTCACGCTTTTTACAAGATTCATAATCAGGAAGGACTCCGTGCACTCTACCGTGGTGTTTCACCAGCGATATTAGGTAAAACAAGGCTGGGGTGAAATTACTTCACTGCCTGGTTTTTGTTGCAGCTGTGTAGTGTGATAATTGTTCACTTGATTTCAAAAGCAAATGGGAATGGTCTTTTGTAGATGTGGAAATTTGCAGGGCACTGCAATACTGATAACCTTTGCTGCAGGTTTATTACTTCAAATAAGAACCAAGTGTGTAACATTTTATATATGGTTAAGTGTTCAGCAAAATACTCCTTTCCTTCTTTTGTGGATGTTCTAATTGCGCTTGGATTCACAATTTTCACTATTAAACTCATACAACACATTTATATATATGCACACACAGAATGCTTGTAGTTCCTGTTGTGTGGGAGCTTTTCCTGAGCTGTTCAATGAAACCAGTGTGAGCTGTAATTTATAGTGAAGATGAATTGTATTGTCTCTTTACTTGAAATTAATTTTTAATTATTTATTTAGTCTCCATAGCCTTTAAAAATGCCATTTAACTGGGTCCACTTTTTCACAATATGACATTAATAAAATGCAAAACAACAATAATAATAAATGTATAATCCCACATAATAATATATAAAACTAATGAGAACATGAAGTAAGCAAAAGAGGCCAGAAGTATCCCTCATCTACCTGACTGAGGACTCTGTTCACCTGTGCAGGTGCCAGGGTTAGAGTGGACTGGGAAAGAGCATGTCACAAGAGAGAAACACCCAACCTGTCAGGAGACTATAGCAGTTAATAATTCTGACAACATGCACATTCTAATAGGTGAATGTATGCCCCATCAGCACATCTAGATGGGTGTTTGGTGTAATCCAGGGACTAAAGTTCTGCAAAATCTGCATTGGGTTTGTGGAATGTGAGGTGCAAATTTGCAGTGGCTCCTCCCATCTTTCTAGTTATGTGAGGGGCAGCTCTCTTCCCTTAGTGTACACTGTGTTGATTTAATCCTGTCTGGTTTGCTTTCTAGGTGCTGTCCCATTTTCTGCAGGCTCATTCTTTGTTTACATCAGTCTGGACAAAATCTGGCAAGAACCCATAGTTCATTTCACTCCTCTTCAGAACTTCATAAATGGCTGTGTAGCAGCTGCTGTGGCACAGACACTTTCTTTCCCCTTTGAGACTGTCAAGAGGAAGATGCAGGTACAGAACATTCATGTTACCAGTACTTTGTTGTAGAGCCTGGTGAAACAGCTTGAAACAGGACTAGCCAGGTGATCATGGGTACCACTTTATTTCCCTCACCAGTAGGCTACAGAGACTTTGGTTTTGTTGGGTTTTTTGCTCGTTTGTGGGTTTTTGTTTGCTGTTTTGAAGTCTGGAGATCATTGCTACAAATGAGTTGTTATACCTTTAATGTGAGTTCAGGTACTATCATGGGACATGTGTATGCTCTCAGACTCCATCTCTGTAGCTTTATTTCTTTCCTTTTTTCATAGCAGTTCCATCAAATTCTCAAAATTCAGAATCGGCAAAGCTTCAGTGAAATACAGGTTGAAAGTTTACCAGCTGAAGAAATTCAGTCTCCTTGGTGGTAGGCAGGATGAATGAGATCCATGTGATTTTCAGAGCCTGTGTGTCTGCCATTTATGCCTCACCACAAAACAAACTTGCTCAGTATTAGGTGTGAAGGACCATAGCTGTCCTTGTTCTTATTTCTGACTCCTCTAACAAGTGACTTTCCAGCTGCAGGTGCTACTGTTTTACTGGATGATCAGCAAGATGAGAATTACTGTATCTTCCTGATCCTTTCTCCCGAACTTCAATAATAATGATCTAAAAAAGACCCAAACCCCACAAAACAGCCACTATCCCACAGCTTCCATCTCACGGACATAATTCACTTGCCGATGTTGACTTTTCAATAGAACTTCCTAAGTAGAAAGATGGTGAATAGTTTTCATCATATAGTCATTCTCTGGCAGGGGCATATGAGTTTGGGTTTTCAGCCTAGTTCCTGAGAATGCGGATTTGTGGGAAGCTTTTGTGATTTTATTAGGAAAAACAGTTACTTATTGTGGCAGCCTTATATAGGTCCTTGCCCCCTTCATCAAGTGGTAGCGTGGTTGGCAAGTCACAAGGTAGCAAAAGGTAAGTGAAACTGAATTTCTGCCTCCTGCTCCCCAAGTTCCCCTTTTCAGGGCTCAGATGCTGTGTCACAGGAGCCTTCACTGCCCTCTCTCCATCTTGTAGCAGAGAACCTCAGCAGGAGGAGTAAGGGATTTTATCCGACCAGCTCTTGTAGCTGATGTGTCCAGAAGTCAAGGTTTAAACTGAGTGCTTTTGTCAGGTATCTTATAAAATATTTCAGACAATAGATTCTGAGATCGAAAACTGGATCATTTTATCCAGCCACACCAATGGTTCCAAGAAAAGCAAATACCCCTTACAAGCCTTCTTTTACTTTATATCCTTAGGCTCACAGCAATACTGTTGCCCTGAAGAATAAGAGAAAAAAAAAAGGCATTTACTGTGTTATTTCCATTTTAATATTTTCTGTCGATGCCACAGTTGCTTGAACATTCAGCTTTTGTAGTCAGTTCAAAAGTAGGGTTTGGCAGTAGCTGATGGGATGTTTTGTGCCAGGCTGTGTCGTGACAGGCATGTGAAGAAGTGGGACAGGCCCCTGTTTCATTTTCCTGCCACCAGGCCGTGCTCTGTCACCGAAGGGAGGCTTAGATCGGCCCTTCCAGAGATACGGGAACTGGGTTTATTGCCTAAATATGTAGGACGTGGAGAGACTGAAAGTACTTCACATGGAAGCAAATGGCTCATGAACAAAGAGGGTTTCTTTCTCATAAGTGCATTGCAACAATGAATAGTGGTTTTCTGAGCTAAGGGAAACACTTCCTGTTCAGTGATTTATTCTGAAGGCATGGGAGAAGACAAATGTATTTCAACAGAACAAGCTGCCTAGTGTGAAATCCTGTGATTTGTTTGGTGCAGGAAATTACTTAATTAATGTAAAATTGTCCAACATCTGTTGAAAATTGCAAGCCATGCTGACACCAAGAGCACACTGGAACTTCTGCGAGGTTATCCAAGAAGTTTAGGTTTTCCAGTAAGCACTAGGGTATGACCCAGCTTTGCAGAGATCAGCTCTGCCTTGTGCTTGCTGGTCTGTGCAGTTTGTAGGGTGCTGATCAGAAGACAGAAATGCCTAGCACAGCACAAGGAAAGGTATCATGGAAAGGGATGAACCTAGAAAGGGAGAGAATAAAGAAAAGGAGAAGAAATTCAAGACATTTCAGAGTTCTGTGAAAAATGGAAGAGCAGATTCTTCTGCGTTTTTCTCAGACATCTTATTCTGAGCAGCCTCTATTTCAACTGATTCAGCTTTCAGTGATTCAGCTTTCTGGGTGATAGAAAGAGGGAGCTACCAAAGACTTCAGCTGCCTCTGGGACTTGTGTGTGCACATGGAGAAGTGCTGGGCTTTTCTGAAGCAGTGAATGCTGAGTTTATGGTGTATGAAGAAGAATCCAGCATGCTGGAAGTCAGTATCAGATTCCTTTTCTCTCTCTTTTATCCCATCAGTCTGACAGATGGAGGGAGTATTTTATTTTATTTTTTTAAATTGCTTTTTATGTTTTTTTATTGCTAAAGATTTTTCCAGTGAAGCTACTGTTAATGGAGAGCCAGGGAGTTGTAAGACAATCTCAGGAGCTTCAAAAACAGAAACTAGGACAGAAGGCTCCATTGATTCTGGGGTGGAGTACAAACATGAGACCAGGACACCTGGTTCAGATCTTTACCTGATATGCTAGGCAGTGTTAGAGGAGTTTAAGCCATTCATCTCCTCATCTGAACAATGCTTGGATTGTTTGCATAGACTTGGAAATTAATTTTGCAATGGGAGGAAGGATAAGATGCTATTTTTGATCTCCATTGTAATAATCTTGCTTCATCTTTTCTCACTTTACATATCTGAATTCTACACTTCTGATGTTGGCTGCTTCTGTCACTGACAGCTGTGGGAGTAGGAGCTGACTGTCAGCGAACAGTTCTTGAGGAAGAATTGCTTTGGTGATGCTTTATGTTGTCAGATTTGCTCTGTAACCATGGCTTTGCTCTTAGAATCAGCTTTATCAAGTTTACTCTTTTAAAAAAAAACCAAACCTCAAACTGCTGTGTTTGCTGTATATACTTGAATGTTTTTCTTAAAAGAAATGTTAATTAATATGAGTGAGTCTTACTGAATATTTGAGTCCTCTGTGTTGTGCTTATCCTAATTTTATTCCTTTGTCTTCCTTTTTTCACTTTGCTCCTGATTGGCATGTTAGAGAATTCAGAGGTACTGTATGCATGTTTCAGCATGGAAATATGGCTTTTGTTTTGCATCTGTAGAAGGGGATTCATGAAAGAGAGGGTTATGTTCAATATTAAGTGTTTTCCTGACTTACTTTCATGATATATCAGTTTCTGAACAAAAACTTACTGACCTTTATATCATTCTGAGTGTTATTCTTGTATTTCACAATATAGTATTCTTTGTTAAATCCAGTTTCTAAATGTTCAAGTACTGCCCTTTTTACCTTGCAGACTTGCATACAAGAACACTTTTTTCTTTTTCAATTTCTTTTTTCTACCTTTAGCAGGGAAAATTTCCTTTTAATTACTCCGGATCTAAGTAAGCACTGGTAATTTTTCTACTTTTCTACATCTTTTTTTGACCAATGATAACCTTCATAAGTGCCTGTTGGACTGAGCTGTGGCATTTCAATAAGGGAAGATGAATTTAAATCTGTTACAGGCTGTACAGAAGATTATTTTTAGGATGGCATCCATCCCAGGCTATGTATGGAACTGAAAACATACAAATACGCAAATGGTCAATGCAAACCCAATAGCCAGCTTTGGCACTTTCCTCTGTGCTCAGGACATGCAGAGTTGGGTGTAGACACCCCTGAATGGCACTTTTCAGCCCCCATCCTACAGTGACCTGTGATCTTGATAGTATTTTAAGCAAAATCAACAAAGATGTCCTTAAAGCTTCATAGACACTCCTCAGTTACTCCTCACCTACTTGCATGAACCAGCTTTGCATGGTTTTCAGAAAATCAGCCCTGTCTCCAAGTTTTAGTATCTTTGACTAAAACCTTTATTAAACTCTCCTTCACCAGTAAATGCTACTCAGGTATAGCTTTGCCATCAAACCCTTGCAATATAGAATAAATTCTACTGTTAGTAAAGTGCAGGATTCAGCACATTTTTGGTGTTGACTACACTGCATCCTCAAGCTGTGAGGACATCTCTGTGGGGAAAGCATTGTTCAGCGCTGATCTTTCTGTTTCAAAATGCAGGCTTTGACTTTGCTTCACTTCTGCAAACAAACAGGCTTACTGTTTTTGGTTAGAGTAGATTGTTGCCATGCATCACCCAAGAAGTGGCCTCTTTTCAAATTCAAACAGTTTGGCCTGGCTGCCTATAAATCTGCAACGTGTCTGGGGCTTTTTGTTGGATGTTGTTGTTCTTTGAAACACAAAATGCTCTGCAAATGTGAAATGCTATGTGTTAATTATGTGAAGAAAGCTAAGCAGTCATTTCCTTTGTGAGGTACCCTGTTTAAAGTAAAAACCTTTCTTTTAAAAGGAATACTGTTATTTAAGTATTTCTTTTAAATTACTCCCCTTGCATGGTAAAAGTCAGTCTAGCAAGAACCCAGTGGCTGTGGCTGGGCTTTAATGAGTTTAGTAAAAGATAATGATAAGCGTTCCTTCTGTCTGCTGAGATGATGAGCAGTGTTCCTGCTTTGCTTAAGCAGGAGCAACTTGCAAAGAGTTCTGTCATTGGGACAGTCACTGGGCTGGTGTGCAGCCTCTGGAAGCTCACAAGCTGTAGTGTCACTGCTGGTGGTGAGATCTGTGTTGTTGTCAGCTGGAAATATGAAAGTTATTGGAGTCACAACTGGGCTTAAAACTAAGAAGTCCTTTTTGGATGATATGGTTCACACGAACATCTCAAAAGTGTGCATGCTCTGAGACTTTGGGCAGGAACAGCATGAAACAGAAGTTGAGCCATTTGACCACACAAATTCCATAGTGTGGAAGCAAATAAAGAGCAATATTATTACTTCTAATATGATTTCCTCAGTGAGACTTATATGGTTGCTAGCTGTCTGTCTTTGTCCTTGCCCCCAAAAACTTCTGATTCTGCTGTCCAGCTTCAAGTAAACTTGACAAAAGAGTGGAGATCTCAGAGATACGAACTTCCATCAAGTGTTGTGAAAACAACTGTGCAGATAGGTGAAATATGTAGGGTCTTATCTTTAAAGGGGAGGCTGCAGAATGAGTTCCTACTTTTCTTCTCTCTGTGATCTCACGCTCACCTTCCTCTTGGTGCTAGAGCTCAGGCATCAGCCAGGTTCTCATGCCCTGGGTGGTACTGGAATTTGAGACCAGCCTGGCTCCTCTGGTTATCAACAAGTAGATAATAGATTCTGGTTGTGGAAAAATCCCTTATTTCCTTCTCTTTTTCACTGTATCTGAATACTTTGAGATACCTGCAATTTTTATTGTTTCATTGATGTTGTTACAAAGATATTTTGTACCACTTTCTGAAGCTGTTGCAGAATACTGCTTTGCTGCTTGGGGAAGTATTTGGTCTGCTAAATGGTCCAGATAATGCCTGAAAAAAGCTAAGGAGCAAAACGTAGGCTTTGCCTTCTGTAACAGCCTAGATCAGCTTTAATGAGTCAAATCTCAGAAGCATTTCTCTTAGATCCCCAGACTTCCACAGGAGGAAAGCATGAGGACTGACTGTCAAATTGAAACACTGAACAGTGTTAGTAGGAAAACTGGATAAGATGAAGAAATTGTAGATCAAGAATTGGAAGCAGGACTGGGCTGCTTTAACTGGGAGGTCTGCCTTGATTCCAAACCTGTTCATCCAAGAAGCTGTGATGGGATAATTATGTAATGCTCACCTTGAGGTAGATTAGCTTTGCACTGCAGCACAGTGGGCTGCTGAAGAAAAGCAGGAAAACACATTGCACCTGTTTGAAATGCAGGTAGTCTGACGGATGGCAGAATGCAATTCTCTCTAAATGCTCTTCCCAGACACCAGTGTTGCCACCGTGCCCCCAAAGTGAGATTTGGTAGTGCCAGCTGATCATGTCTTCCAGCCTCTTACAGCTGCCTTAGCTCTGTCATCAGTGTGGTGTGAGTGAGAGCTCTTTAATCTGCTTTGGGACAGATCAGATGGGTTAACTCAGCCCACCCTTTTAAACTCCATAAGCTCACTCAGCAGACAGGACCTGACACAGGCTGGGTTCGCTGCTGTTCACACACAGCTATTACAGACATAACTTTCAGCCAGGGGACAATACTGCCTCTGGAGGTACAGCTCTTACTGTTACCCTAAACATGGGTACTTTTGCATCAGTTATACAGGGCAGCCTCATATCCATTTATCTGTGCTTAGAGGGATGTGCCTATGACATGTGAGGTGACTAATTATGGAAAATACTCCATAACAGGAGCCAAAATTTGATTGACACTCTCTTGATGGCCACAACAAACCCCTGCAGTGCTACAGCTGGGGACAGAGTGGCTGGACAGTGCCTAGAATGGGACCTGGGGGTACTGTTTGACAGCTGACTAAACGTGTGCCCAGGTGGCCAAGAAGGCCAATGACATTCTGGCCTGTATCAGGATTAGTGTGGCCAGCAGGAGCAGGGAGATCATTCTTCCTCTGTACATACCTTGAGTGCTGTGTCCAGTTCTGTCCCCTCAGTTTAGGAAGGACGTTGAGACACTTGAGCACATCCAGAGGAGGCTACAAGGCTGGTGAGGGGCTTGGAACACAAACCCTGTGAGGAATGGGTGAGGGAGCTGGGGGTGTTTAGTCTGGAGAAAAGGAGACTCAGAGGTGACCTTATCACTCTACAACTACCTGAACAGTGGTTGTAGCCAGATAAGGGTCAGTCTCTTTTCTCAAGCAACAGCTGACAGAAAATGATGCACCCATTTGTAGGGCTTCAGCTGAACCATCATGAGGCATTTGGAAGCCATGCAGAGCTGCCCATGCAAGAGGTTTGCATTGCCTTGAGGAAAAAGACTTTTGTATTCTGTATTAAAGACTTCTTCACACAGCAGTGTTAAAGCAGGGAAGCTTAGGCTCAGCAGCAAAGGAGTGGTTCTGCAAGGAACTGTGAAGCCTCAGAGTACAACAGGCTTGGTGATATATATTTAAAGCAAAGAGTTAAGCTTCTGACCTAGCATGAAGGTGTTTTGTTCACTTAGAGCCCTTCTTCCCAGAAAGACATGATTTGGCTGCAGTTCAGGTTACTGAGAAAGGGACAAGCTGTTCCTGGAGTGCAGGACACTGGAGATCAGTTGTGCTGTGCTGCTCTGAACCGACTGTATCCTGATAGCTTGCCATGATTTACCTTCCTCTGTGCCTGAATACCTTTGGGTGGACTTTAACCAGGGGTAAGTCATCATTACCAAACCACTGATAGGGAATGAGTAAGGCTGACCTTTAGGAGGAAGAATTGATTAAGGCCAAGAGGATGCCTTTTTCCCCAAAATATTAACACATATTTACATTTGAATTTTTTTTGTTGTAGTGGAATGAAACATGCTTTCAAGCATCCGGTCTTCACTTGAGTGTTGACTGGAGTGGTATTAGCTTGAATGAAGACTGCAGTCCTTGACCTTCAGTTTCCTTTGAACTACAGCTGCACTTGCCTGTTGCATGTGCCCTTATTAACACAGACTGCAAAGACTTCTTTTTTTAGCTGCCAGATTAAGAGTGTGAACTCTTAAGCTGTGTGTAAATTGTCTTCCTGTACTTTTTTTTTAATGATTAGAAGTATAGGACTCCTGAATCTGCTGAAAATATGTAAATAACAATCAGTTTTACTCTATCCACCATCAGGATAGCACACCACTGATGATAACTATTCACTGTTAGTTATCTTCCATACTCTGTCCCAAGAGTACTGCATACTCTAAAAACAAATAGTAAATATTTGTACCAACAAACCTTATGAACAGGGAAAAGGAAGGAAGTATATTAATTAAATATGTGAATTCATAGTCTCTTATACATGTGAATACAAATAATTGCAAATCAAAATGCCCCAAAAAACATGTGTAAAGTTTGTATCTGCACAGGAGAGAGGCTGAGGGAGGTAATTGAAAAAGTCTGTAAGATCAGTTCCTAAAATGGGATTATGTTGTTCTGACAGTTACCTCATAATGCAGGCAGTGGGAGAGACGGTGTCTGAAGAGTCTTCAGGTAACAATTAACTATAACAATTAACCTGCAGTCATGACACTGCACCCATATTTAAATACTTTGTTTATTTTAAAAGAATATGAGTGCAGGTAGTTGGGTATTTTTTTGCATGTCTCTTGGGTTAAGAGTCTTGCAGTAGAACAGTGCTACCTCAGTGGATGTGTTGCAGTGACGTAGTCAGCTTGGTGGGCTCTGGATATAAAAATACTGTGTTTGTGAGAGAGCAGGTGGAGCCAATTCTGCCCTTGATGTGCTTTAATCATTTAGAGAAGCCACTGTCCGTCAGAAGTAAAAAGATAAGCAACTACTGCTACTACTATGAGTGACATCTTGGCTCTGTTATCAGCACAGGGAGCTGTATCCCCAGCCTCCCGCAATTTGAGACAGTTGTAACTGAGAGAAAGTCTTTAAAAGAGTTCCCAACAAACAGGTTTCCATGCAGCAGCCCATAGCATCAAGGAGAGTCAAAAGCAAGGAATTCCAGGTGCTTTGAGGTGCATGAAATTCTCTGTCATAAACTTGACCTTTTTGGAATAAGATTAGCTGTTTGATTTGTATGTCATGGTAGGTTTCTGCAAAAGAGGTAGGGAAACCAGTTTGATCTGTGGTGTTCCTTCCTTTTCTGGCTCTGGTGCCATAGGATGGTTGTGGGTGTTGCAATGTGGTGGACATGCTTAGTGCAGAGCCACCAAAACCCACAGCTACTGTTTTTCATCAACAACAGTGCTAAAGGACACACATTTGCAGTATTATTCTTTTATTAATACATTTTAACTTCATTTTGCTAT
Organism: Sialia sialis; assembly: GCA_009812075.1. Taxonomy (NCBI): domain Eukaryota; kingdom Metazoa; phylum Chordata; class Aves; order Passeriformes; family Turdidae; genus Sialia; species Sialia sialis. The sequence continues at coordinate 14,448,341 of VRYO01002184.1, read as the reverse complement.
GTTCCAAAATACTGAAGTTTTAACTACACAGTTTTTAGTTTTCCTCTTGCAGTAGGTGATTCTGAGATGCTGTAGACAATTGTTATTTAAATATTGTATGTAAGATCGTAGAAGCATACAGCTCCTGTAAAGCAGAAAGGCTGGCAACACAATACTTCACTGAAATCCTAGAAACAGCTCTATCTGTGGGGAATAGTACTAAAAATAAATTCAGTTCATCTGTTAAGAGGTCAATATCTATGGGCAGGTTGGAGATCCAGAGATTTGATCTAGAGGTTCCTTTTTAGCTGCCTTCTGGAGGTATTTACTGTATTACTGAAACCTGCACTGTCCTTGTCACTTCTTTTGGTGTTGCAGGCAAAAGTACTGTAATCAAAACCTTTGATCTATGCCTTTGTAGTATGTACAGTAATGAAGGGGGTTAAGTCAAACTCATGCAGTTAAATTCTGGCAGGCCATGCCCTGCCTAACACAAAGGGACTGAAAAAGGAAGGGAATCACATGTTAACAGCATTCTTGTGTTCCTGAAACATTTCAGAAACCTGCCTTTCTTTAGTGCTTGGCTGCTTATAACTTCATTTACTAGAAAACCTTGTAGAACCTGACTGACAGTCCAGAAAGCAGAACAGGGTTTTGAATCCACTTCTATGACTGCTGCTGCATGTTTGGAGATACTTCAATAATTTTAATTTTTTTCTAACCATTGCTGGTGCTAATACCACCATTCTTATGGAACTGGTTTCTGAAGTCTCAGTTGGAGCACTCAGCATCTTCTGCAGTACAGAACGTGAAGGTCTTTGTGCAAAAGGTTTTTACCTGTTGCCTGCCATAAGAGGGATTTCATGTGCATTTCAATCAGGCAGGAAAAAAATCTGTGTTTTTTAGACAAAATAGACATGCCCTCAGTGTGAGGCGTTATTGGGCTTTTTTTTCAGCTTATAAATTTTAACAGTAGACTTGCAAATAACTATTTGATTAGCAGTTTCTCTTATATACACAGAGTGTGAGTTTTGATGTTTGTCTTTCCAGCATATCATTTGCCAAGTACTTGAAATGCTATAGCTAAGGCACCTAAAAAATGTCATCAACACTTGTCAATTGATAAGTCTTGCCATAGGCTTAGCAGCTCTGTGAAGCTACAGGTTAGTCTGGACAAGGAGTGAAAAATCACTACATTATATGGGTTTCAGATCAATGGGGGATCATGATCCATATTCATCAATCAATCAATCAACTGTACAAGCCCTATTTTTATCAAACTTCTACCTTATGATGATCAGCCTGTCATCAACCTGTGTCCTGGGGCCCCTGACACCGAAGTGTCACTTGTCATGTATTTGAGTGAAACACTGATTTGTCAATGCAAAATAAATCCATGGCTGCATGTGCACAGATGGATGAGGATGGGATTATTCAAGGTCAGGTTATCCTGTCTGTGCTAACGCAGTAGGAGATTAATGAAGAAAGGATTTAGCTGTTAAAAATGACCAACTACACTTCTTCCATGTGAACAGACACTGTACTGCAGTTGGAAGTTCAACTGCCAGCCAGTGGATTCTGCCCAGCTAACTTTAACCAGTCCCTACCAACTGAGCCCATTGATATGGGAGCATGGGCAACAACTGCTCACCTGCCACCCTTGGTGGTCCTGAACAGCCTGTGCTGAAATCTCCAACCTTCCATTTCTGCTCTGCTGCTGCTCCTCAGCCTGTAGTATGGTTCATGCTTCTCACAGCAGTGCAGACACAGCCTCAGCAGCCAGAGACAAGTCAGCTGCTTTGATCAGAGTTACAGGAAGGCAGTGTGGTTCCAACCTTTGTGGTTCCAACCTTCCCTCTCACAGTGTTCCACTGCTAGGAATGTGAAATACCTCTACCTGGACCTGAGCAGCTGGCATGGGGCTGATGAGAGATGTGGCTCTGGTTCGGATGATCTGTCCTCAAAAGGGTGGGATTTATTGCTAGTAGTGACATGGCCCAAAAGGAGATGCTGTGTGAAATTACTGTTCAATTTCATACCTATCAAAGTGTGTTCTTTCTCTTTTAAATTTATAATTTAATGCAAATTAGATAATTTTGGGAAGAATCCAGATCAGTCTGTTGAAACCTGGTGTTGACTGTTCCTTATATACCAGAATGGAGAAAACAATTAATTACTTTGGTTTTCTTTGCTTGTTCTTAATCTCCCTGGGCATCTCTTTACAGGCCCAGAGTCCTTTGCTTCCCCACTATGGAGGAGTTGATGTCTATTTTACTGGCATGGCTGACTGCTTCCGGCAAACTGTGAAGTACAAAGGTGTGCTTGGACTTTGGAGTGGACTCACACCCAGTCTGCTCAAGGTGAGGTTTTACTTTCATCCCAGTCAAATACTATCCTGAAGGAATCAAGACAGTTTTGGACAGTTGGAGATAGAAAGCTTATGACATACCTTTGTACTTAATACCTTATAGATGGCAGAATCAGTGACTAAACAGGTTATAAACAAGCCTTGGAACTTGGCTTGGTTGTATTTCCCCTAATGCAAGCTTGGCTTCTAGATGTCACTGCTTAAAAGTTCATTTCAACATCTTTGAAGAAGGGAGTGCTCCTAACACACAAGATATGGAATGGATGGGGGATTGCAAGCAATCCACTTAGGACAGCTAAACAAATTCTCCTTCTGACCAGAGCTTCAGTAATTTGACATGTTGCAGTGAGCTGTAAAAAAAAAAGTATGCTTGTATAAGCCACTTGCCCAGAAGTCCAAAGCAGTGCTTTCAGCCAGCTATTTAATGCTTGTGTATCAGTTACTGCAGCCCTTGCCGAATTGAAAGCATGAAATAAAGCATGGTAGCTTAAACAGAAGGTAATTTAATTTACATAAATACGTTTTGTAGTACTGTGATGAGGATTACCTACATAGAGTACTACAGGTCAGCTAATGAGTGCTAATTGAGTGACAGTGGGATTGTGATGGCCTGCCTCTAACTGTTTTACCTTGGCTGATACAAAGCCAGTGGCCCTGGAGCTGCTGTTTTTCCATGGGGCAAAAGAAGAAAATTGTGGAGTCACTCCAATGTATGTAGAATAAATTCTATGTTTCCTGCAGGATTTGCTGAGATTGCTTAGGACATACTTGGGTTCTGGTTCTGGTAATCTATAGGTTAACACAGATCTTCTTCCTTGCAATATTGCTATTATTAGTTATGTAACAGCAATAAACTCCTACTTTCAGCACACTGCAGCTGCCAGCATAGTTTGAGATGAGACTCTTGATTTTATATAAATGAGGACAAGGTCTATTAGCAGATCAGATCTGATGTCCTAGCAGTTCCTTTTTTAAAAACATCTAAGCTATGGATGCTACTAGTGAGTCTGATTCTTTTTTCTTATATTGCTTTTTTTTATCAGATTGTTCCATACTTCGGTGTTATGTTTAGCACCTTTGAATTCTGCAAGCGGGTTTGTCTCTACAGAAATGGTTATATTGAATCTCCTTTAAATTACAAGCTAACACCTGGTGTTGACCAGAGCTTGCATCCACAAGAACTGAGAGAATTAAAGCTCCTCCGAAGGGAAAATTTTGAGCCAAGGAAATCAGCACTTGAAAACTGACATCAGAGTGTCCACTGCAAACATTCAAACACCTTTCTTAAGGAACTTTGCAAGAAAGACATGCTGAGCTACAGGTACTGACATTTCAGTGGACTGCATGGTTCTTGTAGTGAGATATGTGACAGGAAAGAATAAATCTGTATTGTATCTGAATGGGTGTAAAGAATATGACTGGCAAGCACATACTGAAGAGGAAAGATGCAATTAGTTTGAAAACTTTGTACTACTGGAACTTGAAATGACATTATTTTAGGTGCTTTTTATTACTGAATAGCCATTTGAGATTAAACCAGTTGCAGAAAGGCAAGAGAATAGAGATGAGAGTATAAATTGTCTTAGAAAACAATTAAGAAAAAGGATTTTTTTAAGGCACTCTGAGATACAAGTCAGCCAAGAATAATAAAACAGAATAAAATACCTGTAACGTGCAAGGACTTGTGCTGACATCGCCAGATTTTTTAGTGATACTGTGTGGAAGTGGCATTCTACAGAGTCAGCAATAGTCTTAGTTCAGTCACACTCCCAAATCCACTCCTAAGTTTTTGAAATGTACTTGAGAATAATAATTTTATCTGATTCTCTAGTATAAAGATGAATGTGTGCTGCTGCAACTGTGCTCTTGCTAAGACAGAACTGTAATGTGCAAAATGAACTGTAATACACTGGAATGACAATCTTGCAAACTTAACTTAAGTGCATATTCTCTTTCTCGTGCATTGTTACTGCATGTATGTGAATTACTTCACAGTTTGAAAAATAACTTTACTGAAGTTCTCTAAGTGAAATATTTCCTGGAAAATGCAGTTCTTAGATGTGTTAGATATTTCAGAGTTACAAACTTTGTCATGTTGTTTAGTTACTTTTAAAGTTCTATATTTTCATTAGACCACTTTTTACTTCCAGTGCACAGACCTAAGCCTACTGCGGTGCTCTGAACTTGCACACAGAATAGCACCATGCACACCGCCTGTGACTGATCCATTTGAAACGTGCTGCAGGGGCTGCAGGCAGGTCCTGTAGTTAGACACCTCTGCAAGAGCACCAGGTTACTGCCAGGGCCACTGCAACAGATGGGCCTCTTTGAGAGATGTTTTTTGGACAACAAAAGATCATCTCGTGTTGTACCTGAGGAACCATGGTGTTGCTCCAGTCCCTTTGTGGAAGTTCAACTATGGAACAGCCCCCATCCCAGTGCCTTCTGATAAAAAACCCAAACCCCTGTCCATGTGGGAAGCTGGCTGTGCCTCTGGCAGCGTGGGAATCACAGCAGCTCACAAAGGTGTGTGCACACTGACTCCCCTGAGCTGCAGCAGCCTGGGCTCAGCAAAGCATTTGCTGCCTTACCCAGCTCCTCATCTGTGTTTTTGCACAGTTTACACTGTTTTTGCACCTGATGGGTGAAAATAAGTAAATCTCAGAAACTGCTTGGTTAGAACATGCCACAGCAGGGTGAGGCATTGGCAAATCCATGCAGGAACAGTAACTATGGAGAGAAACTTGGAGAAAGATTTAGGACAACAGTAAGGTCTGCCTTGCACCTAGAACTCATTGTTGATATATCTTTCTTAATGGACTTGCTCTGTTCTGCTGCAGTGGTGCTTTATACTGATTTTTTTCGCAGAATAGAAATGCAAGCATAGATAGCAAAAAATTAAGATGGTAGAGAGCAGGTCTGGTGGCTCGTGCATCACACTGAGGTTGTAAGTGCTTTTGGTTCTAATCAACCTGCCGAGTTACCATGATTGTCTGTGCCTCAGCTTTCCCATAGGCACAATGCAGGTAATAATAGTGAAACTTACTGGACATGTATGGATATGGAGATGTGAATTGTAAGCATGTTGGGGAGGAATGGATTTCTTGCCCTGTCCAAGCATACCTGTATGTTTTTTACTAACACTGTATTTCTAAATAGATTTTAAATATTGAATGGGTACATACGAATGTCTGATCAGCTCTTCAAACCTTATAAGAGTCAAGTGAGTCAAAAAGTTCTCTAACTTATTTCTGAAGTGTTACTACCACCTTTGTATTGTAGTTCACTTGTATGGCCCATCAAGCACTAACCTTTTGTAAACCAAGCCTGTCCTTTGTAATCACCAATATGCATTATAAATCCTCAAAAGGTGGCACTTAAGTGTTTATGGTGTCACTGAAAGAAAGCCCTTCATCAGTGCATCACTAACAGGTGAAATGGTGTATGTCCATGAAGAGCCAGTCATTAACAAGCTTCTCCTCTTGGATAGATGAAGTTCTCGAGTGGATGCCGCTGTGTGATGGGGGGGCGGGAAGTATCTCTTGGGATGTGCTTGTCTGAGCATCTCGGCTGAGCTCAGCACTGTGACTGCAGAAGAACTCCATACACGACCTGGAGCCCTGTGTGCAGGGTGACAGTGTCCCGAGGGGTCTGTGAGCAGGAGTCTGAGCTACGGCTGAGAGAAATGGGGTCCTGTACGTGCCCGTAGATGAGGCAGCCTCAGAGCCCGCCCCGTTCCAGCCCGCGCCGCGGCTGTGCTGTGCCCGGCCGCTCTTGCCACGGCATTGGGATGGCGCAGAGGGGCCGGGGGTCGCGGTCACGGATGGCCCCGTCACTGCCATGTGTTGTGACCGGGGTAGGGATAGGCTCTGTGACCTGACCGGGGCCGCACGTACGTCCCGCTCGCGGTGCTGGCGGGATCCTCCATGCCGTGATGCCCCATGCCGGGGTGCTTTATCCCGGGATCTCCCATTCCGCGGTGCCCTGTTCCGGTGTGCTCCAGTCCGGGACGTGCTGTCCCAGGGAGCTCTATGCCGGACTCCGGCGTGCGTCGCTCCTTCATCCCCTCATAGCGGCCATGTGCCCCCCACCGGTTCTAACGGCGGCCCCGTCCCCCTGCGGCGGCCACGCCCCCTGCCGCAGCCAATGGGCGAGCGGGACGCGCGCCCCGCCCACACTCGCGCCCAAGCCCCTATATTAACGGCCATTGCGGCGCCCCCCTCAGCGCCGCCTCCCGCCTCCTTCGCCCGGCATCGTCTCCCGCTCGCGCCGCTCCCGCCATGACCGATGCGGCCGTGTCTTTCGCCAAGGATTTCCTTGCCGGCGGGGTGGCGGCCGCCATCTCCAAGACTGCCGTCGCCCCCATCGAGAGGGTCAAGCTGCTGCTGCAGGTGAGCGCCGGCGGCCGGGGCCGTCCCAAGGTCGCCGCAAGGAGAGGGTGGGCGGCGGCGGTGGGCCGAGGGCTCGCGGGGGAGCGGCGCTGACAGCGGCATCTCGGCCCCTGCAGGTGCAGCACGCCAGCAAGCAGATCTCCGCCGACAAGCAATACAAGGGCATCATCGACTGCGTGGTGCGCATCCCGCGGGAGCAGGGCATCCTCTCCTTCTGGCGCGGCAACCTGGCCAATGTGATCCGGTACTTCCCCACCCAGGCCCTCAACTTCGCCTTCAAGGATAAGTACAAGGAGATCTTCCTGGGCGGCGTGGACAAGCGAACCCAGTTCTGGCGGTACTTCGCCGGTAACCTGGCATCCGGGGGTGCCGCCGGCGCGACCTCCCTCTGCTTCGTCTACCCCCTTGACTTTGCCCGAACCCGCCTGGCAGCGGATGTGGGTAAAGCCGGGGCCGACCGGGAGTTCAGTGGGCTCGGTGACTGCCTGCTCAAAATCTTCCGCTCAGATGGCATTAAGGGCCTGTACCAGGGCTTCAGCGTCTCTGTCCAGGGCATCATCATCTACAGAGCCTCTTACTTTGGCATCTACGACACTGCGAAGGGTAGGTTGACTAGAACGGCACTAAAAAGGGAGATGCTGAGCTGTGGCAGGCCTGCAGTGCATTTTGACAGTGCTGGTGTCTTACTTGCCGTCCTCATCAAAGCCTCTCTCTTGCAGGCATGCTTCCAGACCCAAAGAACACCCACATTGTTGTCAGCTGGATGATTGCTCAGACGGTCACTGCTGTGGCTGGTTTGGCCTCCTACCCTTTTGATACAGTTCGTCGTCGCATGATGATGCAGTCTGGCCGTAAAGGAGGTAAGTTGCTACCTCACTGTGTAAGAGTTATTGGGCATCCCTGAATCAACAGTTGGTGGTGGAGCTGAAGTGAAGGCAGAGTGGCTTGGCCACTACCTGTGCAGATGTCCTCATCTCTTGTAAGCGGGACTGTAGGAGGGGCTGCAGAAGTAGATGACCAGAAGGGGCACGAATGGGTTGGCCTGTGCAGCACATGCACCACACCTCTAAGGTGGCATGCACAAGTCAGGTAAATGTCAGTAGGTAGGAATAGCAGAACTCACCCAAGGATGTTTTAAGTCTTGTCTCCGGGACAAGAAAAGACAACCTCCATAGCAGGCACAATCTAGCCAACGGTGCAATAGCTTTTGGGTTTGGAAGTGTTGGTAACAAAATGAGTTGCTGCCTTCTGCTTGAACCGGTCCTTCCAGTGTCTCCCAGGAACAATGCAGCAGCACCACCTCTCCTGGGCAGTCTTGTCCTCTGATGTGCTAGTGTTGGAGAAAGTCAGCCAAGAAGTGGGATGCACTTTGTAAAGCCAGCAGATACATGAGGTTGTTTCTGACCTGGATGTTGGGGTCATGGGCATCCAGTTCCTAAAGCTGTCTGTCTCCTGCAGCTGACATAATGTACTCCGGCACTCTTGACTGCTGGCGGAAGATTGCCCGGGATGAGGGCACCAAGGCCTTTTTCAAAGGTGCATTGTCAAATGTACTCCGAGGAATGGGTGGTGCTTTTGTCTTAGTCCTGTATGATGAAATCAAGAAGTATACATAAGTTGTTTCTTGTTGTGAACTGGCATGTTGTTCTATGTAATCTATGACCGTTCATGGACTTGTTTGAAAACCATCTAGTTACTAAACAGTGGCGGCTGATGTTTCTACAGGTTGGCATGGGGCAGGGATGACTGCCTGCCCTGTCTTTATCAAACTATTCCCCCTGATGGGACTCATGATGGTTTCTATTTCAGTCATTCCTGCTTAAAAAGTACAGAGAAATAAAAATCTGAAACCAATTTTCTTCATCTCATGTTTGTTCTTACAGCAGTTGAAGTATGAGGGGGCTGAGGGTCTCAGCAGTTGTAGAGAAGGAGGAGCATGAACCATTTTCATCCTGCAAGTCTCAGTACCTGCTAAGTACTGGCAGGTAAACACAGGCTGCCAAGGAAGCTAGGTAGTGTTTCTTCCCAGGGGAAGCCAAGAATGGGGACTGGCATCTCTGAAGGGCTCACCCAGCTGACTCCCTGAGACTCTACTAAGCAGAGATGATGGACTGAGTGTGTGCCACAGTCCTGCCTCTGGCCTGTCTACTCCTTGGAGCTTGTGAAACCTGATTTTGATGCCAAATGCCTAAACTGTAAAGCACAGCACTCCCTATGGCACTGAATGCCTGGTAGGCTGGAAGAATGTCTTAAGGGAGTGTTTGCTGCTCCCTGGAGGAGCAAACCCTGGCATCATGTTCTCTGTCTTAGAAACTGAGCTATCTACTTGGGCATGTGGGTAGCCAGAGGACACAAGTGCAGTTATTTGCTGCTGTTCTGCAGCTTCCCTGGCTGGCCTTGCTCTCATACAGGGTGCTGTGCTGTGGGGATGCAGCAGCTGAGCAGAGACAGCTTCTGTACTAGCTGTGCTCGCTAGGCAGGGAGGTGTATTCCCAGGCTCATTCCTTACCCTCCGAACTTAAGGTTCACAATTCCAGCAGAAGAAGAAAATTCCTTTGTGCTGCTGGGATATTTTGAGGAAAACTGCATGATGGAAAAACTGCATGTGTGCGGTGTGGCCTTTTCCCAGATATCTCTGTAGGTCTGTGAGTCATGCCTGTGAAGCTGCCTGGTTTCTGCCTGGAGATCTGGAGTGGTGAGTGGATGCTCTCCTGGTCTTCTGCCCTTCAGATCAGTGAGTCTCCTCACTTCCCTCATGCCTTTGGTTCTTTCTGGCTGCCCAGGCCTGCTCAAAGCAGTTGATTTCAATCACTGAAACCAATCTCAACCACTGCCCAAGGCAGTTAAACAAGAACTTGTGTTGTGAAGGGCAACAGTCATTTTTTATTGCTGGAATCTAAGCAGGGCATCCAGGCATGAGAGCACAGCACCTTCCTGCTGCAGGTGGTGTGGGCTTGCCAGGGTCTCTGTGATTGGGCATGTGCCTTCCTGATGGAAGACAGTCTTGTGCCTCACAGTTGAGCCGACTGTCCTTGCTGATGATTTTCAGCTGCCCCTGGGCTGGTGCAGTGTGAGATCCCTCACTGCCTGCAGTGGATACGAAACGGCTGTAAAGGTGAGATGTGAAGCAATGCCACAAGCAATGGGCAGTGCTGGGGGTACTGTGCCACGGGGCAGCTTTACCAGGGAGCCCTCCCCTGTTGTACAAGTGCCAGCTATTAGTTAAGGGCTCTCAGCCTCCTGCTGCTAAGGTCACCTGGATTTCAGTGGCTGTTCTGAAATGCTTCTGGTTGCTGAGCACGGGGCATCTTTTCCTGTCCTTTTCTCCATAGGGGATGCAGAGCCAGGCCATTGGCACAGTAAGGTAAGTGCATGATTTTTCACTGCACATGGTGGTGGGTGACTGAGGCACTGAGCTGGGCTGCTGTGCCAGGCTGCAAAGGACCTGAGCTGGAGGATCCCTAAGTCCTTAAGACCTACAAACTGTGCACTGGACTTGGGGTGCAGGGCTGGCACTGAGTGAAATGGGTTTTAGCTAACCTACCTGCCCTAATGACTGCTTTGGGGATTCAGGAAACAAGAATGTGTTTCACAGCTCGTTTTAGCTCTGGTAGATAGGAGATGCAGGGCAGAGCCCACAAGGGGTTTTTCCTGCACTCCACTGTTGGGTAACACAGGCTGGTAGACTTTCTGGGATTTTAACCTTCTCCCTCCTGGGAGCACCTTTATCTGGGTACCAGGCTTGTGAGGTTCAGCTGCTGCTGTGCCTGTCACAGGAGCACACTGTACAGGGATGAACGTTCTTGTGGGGAAACTGAGGTGTGAGAAAGGTACTGGGGCCAGCCAGTGGCAAGGCAGCAATCTGAGTGCAGTCCCTCCAACGCAGCATTTTGTGCTGCTCCAAGAATGGTATGGATGGGGTGAATTTTCCTTTTAAGTGTGATTCTCGTGTGGGAAGGGCTGAACATCACACACGTCATGATTTCCTCCACAAGAGCTGTGTCCAGCCTGGTGTATCACCTCCTTTGCTGGTGGGAAGGGATGAGTGAAGGCCTGTAATGCAGCTTTTGTCTCAGCCCCTTGCTCAGTAGCCATAAATCCCAGGCTCAGGAGGTGCTGAGGCAGCACAGCTGCATGGGGGATCGTGTGACACACTTGTCAGTGGCTGGGGTAGGTGGTAATTGGTGTGGGATGGTTGGAATGGCTCAGGGTGCACCAGCCTGCCCCAACTGGGCTGCGCCTGGCTATGTGCTGAGTCTTGCAGAGAGCATCCCACTCCAGGGACTTGAGTTGTAAAAAAGACCAGCAGAGTGCCAGCTCATCCACTCCACTGTCCCCTTCAGCAATCGTTGGGTCACTGCAGGCTGTGTCTCTGGGAGCACCGCTGCCTCTGTGTCCTTGTCACCCTTGGCAGGCATTGCCCCGGCACCTTTCATGTGCTGCCTGCTTGACTGGCAGTGTCTGGTGCCGAGGGGCAGGGGAAGAGGCAATGTTTGTTATGCAGTCTAAAATCAGTTCCCAGTGGGGATTGTTCCTGCCACTGCCTAGCCATGCAAGCTGCCCAAAGCACATGCATGGTGGGTTGGGTTGTGGGGATGGAGCTAAGCTCACACACCTGCAGGGACACAGGCACAGTTCTGTTCACCCTGGAGCCACGCTGAGCTGCTGGCGAGTAGTGGTTTTGGGAACAATGAGTCCTCAGGACCTGCCAACACCCCACACCAAGACTGGCAGTATCAGGAAGATTCTGGGAGGTGTCATCCCACCAGTGGTTTGCTGGTTGACACTTTATGATCCTGCTGGGATTGACAGGAGTTACAGCCTGGCTGCAGGCATGGGGATGGAGTTTTTCTGGCTGACAACAAAAAAGAGATTGGCTGCTCGTGCCTTGACATCTATCCAAAACCCCAGCATGCTGTGGCTAGCTAGGTTCATAAGGATTCCTCAGCAGGGAAACCTCAGCTTCCATTCCATCCTTGGAGCCCAGCCCTGGAGCCTTTTAAACAAGCCCATAATTTTATACTTTTAAAATGCATCAATGTGGCAAAGCCCCATGGGCTTTTTAGGATAGCACCAGCAAAAGCTGAGGCTACTTCAATTCAGGCTTGATCAGTTAGTGCTGCTCCCAAGCTGATCACTTTGTCATACACATTGTTATGTGTATTTTATCAATGCAACAGTCTAGGGAGTCAGAGCGAGCCATCTGCACATCAGTCAGTGAGTAAAGTAGCACAAACATGGAGCAGCACAAGGAGAGCTGTAAAGGGTTGGCCAGAAACTTCCCCTGAGGGGCCAGGCCAGCAGGATGCCATGCTGCTCCCCAGGCACAGCTGTGATTAACAGGTAGGTTGGATTCACTGTTACCACTTCTCTTGAGTGTTCACAAATTGTGTGGAGGTTTTGCACAGGTTATGGGGAACCAGGCAGCATTGTTACATCCAGAGCTTCTGACATGGTACACCAGACTAGGGTTTTGTGAAGGTGCTTAGAAACTGGTCTGGACTAAGTCATGAAATATAGTAAGTCTGGCCATGTGTGCCATTACTTTTGGAACAGATTCCCTCCCTCACTTTTATTTCACATTTTGTGATACCTCTGCATCTGGACAAGTTCTTACATACAATATAGTGCTCAGTGAAACAAATCGCTATCACTTACCTGTATCTACGGATTTATAAAAACAAATGTTGACTTTTACAGTAACATGAAATCTGACTTTTCTTTGGTCTGAACTCTGCTCAAATTGCCCATTTGCTACCAGGGTATGGGAAGCCCTGCAGGACAGCTGGTTTTATCTATTATAACAGGACATTTAATCAATTATTTGGTGACCCTGCTTCTGTTGCTACAGTCAGCTAATATATTTTAATTAATTTAGATTTAGGAATGAAAAACCAAACCTGAACTACCTCCAATTGAAGTAAGAAATACGTAATAATGTATTGGATTAGACTGTCTGTGTTGGAGTTGTTTCAGCCATGGACTGCTTAACTAGAATATATCAAAAGCACATCAGAAGAAAGGAGGTACTCCCCTTTCTGACTGGGTGCATGCACAAATCCTGAGCCAAACTAGATAGATTTCCAGTGACAAACATTGATTGAACATGGACTGGCCTTCCAGAAGGCTGTGCTGTGCTGTCTCACAGTTCCAGGTGGCAGCTGAGTAAGTTGATGGCAATAACAGCTACTTTGTTAACTTGTGCTGAGCTGTGGCACTCACCAGATTCTTGTGCCTCGCCAAACTGCAAAGGTGGTTCTATTCCCCACCTGGCAGACCCTTGACAGCTGGAGCCTTCAGGCGCTCCCAGCCTTAGCCCTGACAATAAATCATACCATCCCAAAGTTAGCTTAGTCTTCTGGGGTCACATGAAGCAAGACCACACTTCATCCTTGGACAACTGGAGACTCAGAATCTGCATCCTGGTGCCTCTCACATGGTTCAAAACCTATTTTCAGATGTGAAAGTCTTTTATTCTTGCTTGGGGGAAAAAAAAAAATCTAAATTTTTATAGAGAGTGACCTGTGGTTACCCCAGGCTTGGATCGCTCCCAGAGGAACCCTGAGGCCCTCGCCTGGCTGGACTGTGCTAACACACTGGGAAAGGAAATCCCACACTTCTCCTGTCCTTCCCGAGTACTGTATACCACAAAGGGCCTCTGGCCATAGGCTTCCGGAGGTAGGCTTCAGATTAGCAGGTGATGAGCAGGGAACAAGATCAGCACTGTGTGAGTTAATGTGAACACTGCTTAGCAGCCTGGTATTAAATTGTCACAGGATCTACAGACCCATCTCTGTTAGCTCTGGGCCAAGTTCACGCTCTCTTTTATTCTTTGTTTTCCCAAGAAAGGTTGGACAGATCCTTAGGTAAGCAGATCAGAGTTTTCCCAATCAGGGTTATAAAGCCAGATAGAGAATCTTTATTGATTATAGGAAGTTTTCCATAATATTTATGGGAGATGGAAGCATCTTGTTCATTGCTTGCATTTTATGAAGTGTTTCCTTGGAAGAGTAAGAACATCTCAGGAGAGGTATTTTAGTTAAAATCTGTAATATGGTATTTAATCCAACATACAGCAACGAACACATGGGCTAGAAAGCACTGTTATTACATCACAAGAGTCACAAAGTACTATTACCCAAACAAGGTACTTTAAAAGCTGGTGTGTAATGTTGTCTATCCAGGTCCTTAGTGGTCACTACATTCAAAACAATTTTTACTTCACAACTCCAAATAGATATTGTTTTTCCTGGTGGACTAGTTGAGACGTGCACTTGTATTCTTTAATGATCACTGGCTGTGTCAGTAACTTCCAACCATGTATTAGTAGCAGTTCTTATTTACAGTAGTTTAAAACAGGCTTGGATTTTATATTCTTGTATGTCTGTTGTGACTGTGTATTTCTGTACAACTGCAGCCTTGTGATGTTCAGCAGGAGCTGTGCTGGCTGCCTCTGGCAGGTCAGGGTGAGCAGCAGCACCATGCCCAAGCTTTGCATCCCAGTCATTCCAGACTGTGTTGGAATGGCATGGCTCAGCTGCTGCACGTTTTGGACACCTTTAAAATAATAAATGAACAACAGACATAAAGCTTACTTTTGTAAGGATTTCTTTGTTGTACAGTTACCTGTTCCAATATATTCAAGGAAACACTTTTGAAAACTCCAAAATAAAAAGACAGGTATCTGAAGATGAAGGCACCCAGCAAGGATTTTCTTGAAAGTAAATATTCTACCTGGAACAGCCTGCTCATAACACTGGGTCTGTAGAGAACTGCAGTTTGTGCAAAGTCTCCAGTGCCATTGGAGTTAAGACTGGTACCCAGAGTACCACCTACACAGAGGGATACAGAGAAGTTCTCATCCTCCAAGCTGGCTGCAGCACAGTGCAACTCTTGAACTTTGTTACTTCTGCTTTGTTGACAGAACTGTGATAGCTCTTGGTAGTTTTCTCCTGTCTCCGAATACGCAGCAGATACACAGCATTTCATTTGAACTGGTTATCAATCAGGGTTCCCTTCATCTTGGCTTTCTTGGCTTCCAACTCAGCCTGAATAGGAAAATTAAGGCAGAATTAAATAATATCTGGATAACTTTCTCTTCAGAGCTTCAATTAAGTTTGCTCTTCTTCTCTGACCAACACAAACTTTTCAGTTCCAAAAGCAGGAGAAAGAGCTCAAGTGCTTTGCTGACATACAAAACGAGGACCATCTTTAAAATCATAAAAAACCCAAGACCAGCTGCCTAAAAGGCAATTTCATACTTTCTATTCTAGGTGGAAGCTGCACATTTCCTCCTAATCTCCATTTACTACCCTCCTGTCACAGGAGATAAGATCAGTTGTGATGTTCTTGCCATTTATTGTTCAAGTGTCCCTTGCAGTAGCAGCTGAGCTGCAGATCCTCCATAAGAGCCTTGCTGTGCCCTGATGCCTCATGGCAATGACCGGCTCTGCCAGGCAGGCAGGAGAGCACAGGCTGGCAAAGCCATGGCCTCATTTCTCCTTCCCTTGTTCCTCATCCAACAGGTCAGAGAAAGCCACCCTGCAAGCACTCTGCGGGCTGCTCTTCAGTTACAATGGCATGCAGTTTTAAGTTCAGGGTGATTAGGACATCTCTATAAAACTTGTAAAGGAAATCTCATGCTCACAAAACTGCAAGTTGCCTGTGACTCCACTCTACACTGCAGTCTCAGCTGCAAGATAGGTTTTGTGTACAAAGCCAACACATCTCAAGAGTTTGTGTTCAGCACCAAAGAAAAACTCACCAACTCTTGTAGCCTTTTCTTGCTCATGCCTTTCCGTTCCAGCTGTTTCTCAATCACTTTTGCATTCTGTGCGTATGAGTCTGCAATCTCCCTCTGAAATACACACATCACTTTGCAACAGCACACCTCAAAGTAACAACATTTCATACAAGCAGTGAGACCATTGCTGGCTCTGCCTAGCTCAGATGTGACTGCCACTGAGGGCATCCAAAACTCACTGCTTCAATCTCCTCCTCCTCTTCATCAATTGTGGAGACTGTGACAGAACTGAACTTGCCCATGTCCTTGGTCCGTTTGGTCATCATCACCTGGGCAAAAAACAAGAATATTTTGTTAAACCTTGGCAACAGTTGTGCCAGTAGGGATTGCTTCCTCCTTCCAAAGCTTTTAAGGCTTCTTATGCAAGCCATCAAGATTACTGAAGTCTGTGGGTGGCAAAGGGGAGTTATGCTCACCAGAAGCAAGCTCACTGATATACAGATGAGCCAGACTTTGAGAATCACTGTGCAGACTACCAACAACCTGACCAACTTTAAAATCTAGATTGTGCCTTATGTTTAGGCTCAGTTAATCGAAAGTTTCCATTTTTAAGTTTATTTTGCTCTCCTTTAGTGTTAGGATTTTACGCTGCAGTGACCTCTGTCAAGGAAAACTTTGTTCAGAGATCCTTTTCTTTTTCTTTTCTCTCCCCTCTGCCCTCACCATTGGGTTATTTTCTACACAGCGCCTTTAGAAAAGCAAAGATATCCATCTTCTGCAAAGCCAATCACCTTTTTAGGAGGTTCTTGTTTCTGAGTATATATGTTTGTTTTCCCAAAGCCCTGGCCAAATTTGACCACAGCACCATCAACAATGAACGTCACAGGAGCATTCTTCTGTTGGTGTTGATAAAAGAGCAGCAGTCCACATCTGGAAACAGAAATATGCATAGCTGAGAGAAAACCCCGATTCTGGATTTCTACGGTTACCTCATATAAAGATTCTAAAAGTCATTCAAAAAAACTAAAAAATGTCACTCACTTGCCACACTTCTTCCTGAACTGCCGCTCTATGCCTTCGGGTCTGGGGTAGAGAGGGAGCGCTTGAGCAGAGCGCACGGACACAGACTCTCCGTGCCCGGCTGGCGGCTCCCAGCCGCGGGGGGAGGGCAGCCCCTTCCCCGGGCCTGGGGCTCAGAGGGACGGGGGATGCAGAGGCCGGGCCCACCTGCGCAGAAAGACGCTCTCCTCCTCCTCGGTGTTGCAGAACTTGTGGGCGTGCTTGGCCGCGTCCATCACGCGGGCGCGGTCCCGAGGCCGCATCGGCAGCTTCTCCAGCTGGCAATCTGCAGGGAGCGGCGGGGCCGGGCTGGCGGCGGGGCCGGACGGGCACCCCCGCCAGGAACCCGCAATCCGCGCCCTCACTGCGAATCCCGCACCCCGAACCCACACCCATATCCCACATCCCGGACCCGCTCCCGCACCCCGCCGCCGCATTCCCGGGCCTGCTACGCTGCGGGGCCGCGGCCTGCCCACGGCTCACCGAGCACCAGCACCATCTGCCCGCACAGGCAGTAGTAGACGTGCAGCGGTTTCTCCCCATCGTCGTACTCCTCGCGGTCGCGGGTGTCGGAGCACACGACGGAGCGCGACACCACCTTGGGCATGGCGGCGGCGGCGCGCTCGGAGCCGCCTGGCCCGGCCCGGCCCCGCCCGCCTGGCCCCGCCCGCCGGGGCGGCCCCGCGGGGCTCCGGGACGCGCAGAGCCCGGCGGCTCCCGGAGCTCCTGTGCCTCTAACGGCCGGGCCCTGGACAGGGCTCTTCTTGACAAACGCCCCGAGTTCACACGGTTCTTACTGCACAGGCTGGTACAGCGGGAAAGGTCGGAGCGGCCGTTGGCTGT
>VRYO01002184.1:14412816-14429958 GCA_009812075.1 Sialia sialis | reverse complement strand
GTATGGCCTCATGTTTTTGGAGTGATGGTGATTCCCAAGACACCGTTACGTATGATGGAGCTCTGCCGGCCCTGGGGAAGTGGGGAATTAGCTCCTTGTTTTGGTTCGCTCGTGCTCCTGCCTTTGCTTTCCCGACCGAACTGTTTTGATCCCAACCCACAGCGCCGCCGCCGCACCGCCCCCTCCGTGACGTCACTGCCTACGTCGCGCCCCGCCCTCCGCCGCCATTGGTATCGCTCCCCGCCCTGGTGGTAGAGGCTGGGCCGGGGGCTCAGCTACATCCGGCTCCGCCCCCCTCTCCCCGCGCCGTTGGTACATCCCGGGACCGTCCGGCTGCCGGCGCAGGAGTCGGTGCAGCCCAGGCTCCCCCCCGCGCCCGTCGTAGTGGTAGAGGCCGCGATCGCTCCTGTCCGTCAGCGCTGCCGCCGCCTCAGTCGGAGCTCGAACCTCAGCCGCGCCCGGCGCTCCCTCCGGCAGTGTATGCCTGAGCTATAACCCTCAGCCCGCCATGTCCACTCCGGCCCGTAGGCGCCTCATGCGGGACTTCAAGAGGTACCGAAGCCGCGGGCCGAGGGTAAAGGGGCGGGCGGGCGGGAGGAGGACGAAGGGCCGAGCTCTACCGGGGGAGGAGGGGGCAGCACAACATGGCGGCGGGGCAAGGCGCGCTCCGCTGATTGCGTAGCGCGGGCGGCGCTGCCTGGCGCGGGTTACGCTGTTTGCGCAGGCGGCGGCTGCTCGGCCGGGTTACGCTGTTTGCGCAGGCGGCGGCTGCCGGGCCGGGTTGCGCCCTTTGCGCAGCGACGTCCCGGGTTACGCCGTTTGCGCAGCGCGGGGGGCGCGGGCCGCGCTCACCGTCCCTGTGCCCCACAGGCTGCAGGAGGATCCCCCGGCCGGGGTGAGCGGGGCTCCCTCTGAGAACAACATCATGGTGTGGAACGCCGTCATCTTCGGGTGAGTCGGCAGCGAAGGGGGCGGCGGGCCGCGGGGGCCGCGCAGCCGCCGGGGGGTTGGAGTCGGGCTGCCAGCGGGATAACGCTGTGCTTTGCTTTCCCTCCTCCAGGCCCGAGGGGACCCCTTTCGAGGACGGTAAGTGCGGCGTGCGGGGCTGGTGTTTGGCTTTCTCCGCTGCGGTTTGACACGGCCTTGGTGTCACTACCGTAGACTCTGCAACAGGTGTGGGCCTGCGGATGGCGTGGGGGGGACGTGGATGCATGTTCACCTGACCACACACGTGTGTGCCTGCTTTATGTAAATATTTTTTTTCTAATCCTACTCTCAGAAGGTGTTGTAGATTTAGATTGCTGTGTTGACTTACAGAAACATACAAATTAGCTTGTACAGTCTTGCTTGTAATCGCTGCATCTATTATAAGTTATTTTAAGGTTCTCTGCAAACTTTTCTGTTGAACTCTGGATCATGTTTTTAGCGACATTCGTGTTTGGGTAACTATCAATAACTTGGTATAGAACTGTAGTCTTTTGAGTTGTTTTTGTTCTGATGCTGGAAGTGTTTGTGAGAAAGTTCTAACGTGAGTCAGCTGAAGTAGGCTGAATGTTAGAGGAAGTTCAGAACAGTGGCTTTTTCTTGTCGTTTATTTTGCTCTGCTGCAATTGATATCATTTAGGGCTTAAGACTGAAAAGAACTTTGAAGTTTGAAAGCTAACTGAATAGGTCCTGGTGACATACCTGTAGTTTCCATCTGGCCTTACTGACTTTGATAGGTTTTGCTGTATGAGTACTTGTGAAAACCTGTCAGACATGAAATACTGTCTAACTGAAATTTGTGATGCGTTTTTTAAAATACTTTCAGTGTAGGCTATAATTAATCTTAGATCTCCATGACTCATGACAAAAGCATAGGAAAAATTCCTTAACTCTTATGTTGTTCTTGGCTAACTCCCTTGTCTTTGTTTATCCTTGGAGGTAGCACCTGTGGATGTGCCTCTGAATTGCAGATCGTATTTCTCTGTGAAGATTTTGAAGACCTTAGTATTTCAGGCCTAAGAAAACTCTGACGATTCACTTCTTTTTCATGTATTTCATTAGTTAATTAAATTGCTCGAGTAGCAGCTTCAGCAGTCTAATGTTTAGAACTTGGATTTAAAACGTTGCATAATAGAACAGCTACACTAAATGTGTGTTGCTGTCTCATCTGGTAACCCTTAAAGAAGGGCTCACTTAAACTTCTGTGGGGGTTGTTAGAGCTTCTTAGGCTCTTGGAGCACTGCTGCTAATAGAGTGATTCACTGTTTGGAGCAGAAAGTTGTCTCCTTGCAGTGTGCTAAAACGCAGGTTCTTGCCATGCTCAGGCTCTTCCAGCTCAGCATGTGGTTAACAGATGCTATAAGGACTCTTTTCCATATATTTCCATTTAGTTGCAGAAGGCTAAGGACTGCTTTTGAGAGCCCAGACATTGATTTCCTCTCTGCTTTCTGAGGCAGCATTGTGTCTTTGTCTTGGATACTGAGGACATGCGGCACTCACAGGAGTTTGAGGCTGCTGCTGCTGTCCTCCTGCTTTGGTTGATGTCATAATGCAATCTCAGGGTGTGTTGGAATGCTCTTTTCTTAGCAAATTCCGTGTTTTCACACTATGTGCTTAGGAAAACAGATGTCTTGTGTTGCAGGATACCTGCTTATCTCCTCTCCTCTGAAAGTATCTTACCTTACTAGATAACAAAGCACTAAGTGGTGCCTGGAGATAGGGCTTGTTGGTGCTTCAGCTGTGCTTTCCCATTCAGTGAGTGGAGTAGCACAGTCCAGATAATGGTAGTGCAGTCCAGATGCAGTTCAGCTCCTTGTAGGTAAGAGTAAAGAAATTTTAACAGTATGTTAGTTTGGACTTGCTTGGCAACTGCGCAGCCCTTGTGACTCAAAAGTACACTGAACCTCTATAATCATTCTCATGAAGCTTGTGCAGGTCCGTGTTCTTTTTCATTTTTAGGCTCTTCTCTCTCTGTGGTGATTCTGTAAAATTTCAGATAGCTTAGTTCTTGTAAAAGTAGCCTGGAAACGTGGGGGAGGGGAGGTTGTTACTCTAGAGGTATAATAATGCCAACATTATGAGAGTTACTGTTCTTTATCCTTGTTGTAGTGAGGCCCGTCTCTGTTTGCAGCTTCTGAGGTGTCATAGTTTGTCTGGACTGCAAACCTGAAGTTGAAACGCATTTGTTTACTTGCTGTGCAGCATTCTGCAGCTGATACCCCGCCTTCTCCACCCCCAGC
Organism: Sialia sialis; assembly: GCA_009812075.1. Classification (NCBI taxonomy): domain Eukaryota; kingdom Metazoa; phylum Chordata; class Aves; order Passeriformes; family Turdidae; genus Sialia; species Sialia sialis. The sequence continues at coordinate 14,426,734 of VRYO01002184.1, read as the reverse complement.
CTTTGGAGGGTGTTTTCACAACTCAGTGTGCAGGCTGGTGCAGCTTAGGAGCAACCACTAATTTAGATCAGCAGCATAACTTCCATCTTCTGGTTTAAGAGGATTCGATTGCAGGTGTCTGCAGCAGGACCCTGGGGATATTTATCCTGCCCTTCACCATATTTCTAAGAATCTTTATGTGTGTGGCATTTAAAGTGCCAATGCTGGCACAGCCATGGAAGTTCAGGCTGGCCCAGTCCTTTAGAGCTGTTTCTCTGAAACTGGATGATGATACTGTGCTTAGTGTAGGATTCCTGGCTCAGAGAGATTTAAGTAGTTCAGCTGCTGTAGTATCCTGTCTTGCTGTGATTGTGCAGGAGGCTTGAACTGAGAACACAAAGCATTTGTCCTCTGTGTGGTTTATACCTTGCTTATGGAATATGGATCCTGTAGCCTCGTGCAGGAGGGAAGGAGCTCGTCCCTGCTTTTTGGGCAGTGGAATGGAGGGGTTGCTCTTGGGGGCTGCAGAGAGGGGGCCTTGCAGGGACACAGCCTCTGCTCTCTGGAGCTGCTGGGTCTGGTGCACAGGTTGTGCAGAAGCCTCTCTTGGCTGTGTCAGGGTTTCAAATCCTGAGGTAGAAGTGATCAACAAGGTAAGTACAGGGCAGAGAAGAGAATGTTCTTCTAAGATTAGTGGTGATCCCAATATCAATAATGACAGTAAATATGATAATTGTTTTTAAAATGTCTGTTTAGGGTAAGTTGTGAGAAATACCAGTTGAAAGTTAAAATTAGTTACAGAAGAGATTGGATGCTGAGGAACTCATCCCCAGCAGTGTACTGATACCTGTTGTGGGCTTTCAGTGTGAGTGACCCTTGGACTTTGGTGCGTCAGATCTCTGGATTTGCCCTTTAATAAAGCTCAGTAGTGAGGGTTTGCCTACTGTGGACCATTTCCAAAGAGCCATTGCCACTCTGGGCCCTGACTTGGAAATCTGAGTAGGTAGATACTCCAGCTGGATATTGTTCCAGATGAGCCCCTTGCTCAAATTTGTGTTAAAAGTAGCACTGTCCTGTCTCCGGTGGGACAACAGCTTTCCTTTCTTTCAGTAGTTTTAAGTAGATTCTAAGATCAAACTGCTCCTGTTACTGTCAAACCTCTGTGATGGTTTGTGCTTGGTTTTCAGCCTACTGCTTGCTTAGTCACTCCTTCCTCAGGAGGAGGCTACTGAGAACAGAACTGAGAATGTCTGGAGTCAGATCTCCAAGCACTTGGTTCTAAGGGGCTGATGTTTGCAGCTGGTAGAAGTTACTAACTTCCCAGTCCTGGGTTTCAAGCTGATCTCAGACCTGGCTCTGTGCCTGTGGACTAAGGTGGAGTAAACTTGAAAACCCCCCTGCAGAGTTCCACTAATTTGAGCAATCCTAACTCCACTGTTCTGGCTTGTTTGTTTCACAGTGAGATAGCATAGCGTTGCCTCTCTGCTGTTGCATTGTTAGGCTGCTAATAAAAAACCAAACATGCATGAACTTATTTTTAGGGTGTTGAGACTTCCCACTGCTGTAGGGAAAGTGCTAAAGCATCTGTGCTGTTTCTTCATTTGCTAACTGGAACGTCAAAGCAATGACCTTCATTTCTTGCAACTCAGTGTTACAGTTTATCTCCTTCTAAAAAGAAAGGAGTCCCTGGGAAATCTTGCAGGCCCTTGCTGATCTGGGAAAAAAGTAAAACCAAAAATCTTTTCTTGGCTTACCAGTTGTTGGCACATGTTTGCCAGCCAAACAAAGGAATAACTTCATATTAATGCTGGAAAACTCCCTCACAGTAGGAAGCAAGGACACTGAGCATGGGGGAGACAGGGGGAACCTGACTCATCACTGATACATAAAGATGCCCTTTCAAAAAGGAATAAAAGCCCCACCAGCTTGTTCCAGCTGTTACTATCAGATGCAGCCCTTCTACAGGAGAGCTGTATATTTCTAGGATGGTGCTTCAGATGCTCTCTCTGGGGCTGGTTGCTCTTGGTGGTAGTGTGCCTGGGAGGAGCTCACATGGTTTGCAGTGGAGTAGGTAGAGTTCCTTAGTTACCAAGCTGAATCAGGAGCAGTCCTTAATCCTCTGAACCCATACATGCAGCTTGGCTGACAGACTTCTTATTCTCAGATTGTCATAGCCTCAGGAGAAGGGCTAAAATAACTTAGGTTGGTGCAGGCTGTTAAAATGGTTGAATAGGGACTCAGCTAGTTTTCTGTTTCTGCTTAATCAGTCTTTCTCTAAGGATGACCAGTTAGCGTGAAGTAAATAGGTTTATATTTTAAAGTGTCAGATTCGGATGTTGCATTCATTACTACTTTCCTGCAAGACCAAATTACAGAATTACAGTTGTTGAGAAACATGACTCTTTTTTTTTTTTTTTTTTTTCTTTTTTTTTTCTTTTTTTTTTTTTTAGTTTAGAAGAAATAAATTACAAGGTCCTTGCCATGACAGCATATTCCATAGATAGGACTCACCGAATGATGTTGTGTTACACAGATGGTTCTACACCCACTGCTGTTTGTACAGTGTGCTGGGATTAGGCTCTCTGGAAGAAAACCCCAAGGGCAGATTTATTTCCCTACATAAACCTTTTGACTGGTATTGGCTATAAAAGTAAATCACAGGAAATACTCTTGTACTGGTACTGTCTGGCACTTCAGCGTTAATGATTAACTCCATGAGAGTATAGGAATTGCACAATGTGTGTTCCATATCCAGCGTGCCTCTGTGAGCACAGTAGTGTCAGTGTGTGTTGTGGGGAAATGCTACTTACTCATCCCTTGTGTAAATTCATGCTGAATAAAGGTTGCTTATCTCTCTTTCAACTCCAGGAACTTTCAAACTTACAATAGAATTCACAGAAGAATACCCAAATAAGCCACCTACTGTCAGATTTGTCTCTAAAATGTTTCATCCAAATGGTAAGTACTTGCACAATGCCTGGGTTTACTTTTGCTCTTTTGTTGGAGGTTTGGTGGGAGGGAAGAGAAGGCTGGGGTGTTTTTTGTCATAGCTTGCTGTATTAAAAGTCTATTTATTATAAAAGTTTCTACTATCTAATAAGGCAGCAAAATTCCAATATGGTTGTGTAGTTTTGGTGAAGATGGATATATGAGCAGTGCTCAGGCTTGAAAAGAAAGGGGCAATAAAAGGAGCCTCTTACCTTTCAGGTGTCACAGCACAGTACTGATGAGACACTCAACTGCCTGTTAAGCCTTACAGAAGAATGTTTTGTACTTAAATAGCAGTGCTTTGGACTTCTGTCTGTATGTATTGTAGACATAGCATAGTGACACTGGTGAATGCAGCTGTCTTCTATCACTTTTCTTCCCCAAAATGCCTGTAAGAATGATATACCATGAAATGTAGTGTTAGGGTCCAGCTACAGCCAGGGACAGTAAGATTGTTTAATTAATCCCCTTCCTTGGTAACTAGAGGCTAGAGAAGTATTCCTTGCCTCCAAACAAATATTAGCTTTGTGCAGAAACACCAGTAAGCTTCCAACATGGCAAGTGTGGGTACAGTGCAGTTGAGGGAAGGCTCTCCTGTAGCTGCTGTGAGTAAGGTGACTGGGCCCTGTTTTAGAGACTTCATGGGGAAACTGTGAGTGTGAACAGCTGTGGGTGTTCTTTGTATGGTTCACTTCTGGGTAACTAAAACTTTTTTTGCCTTAAAATCTGTTTTTCCACAGTAGTAGTTGCAATGACACAAAAGTTTGTGAGAGAATAACCAGGGGTTCAGTTTAAATACTTCAGGCTTCTGTGTTGAGGAGCTTCACTGCTTCCTACCTACAGGCCTGTTTGCAGGATTTCCACCTGTCAGACACCATTGCAGTGTGTCTGCACACAGGTTTTCAGGACCAGGAAATACTAGGGATAAAAGCCAGTAGCTGTACAAGTTGTTTTAAGCTGTTTTTTTGACCTTTCCAGTCTATGCAGACGGTAGTATATGTCTGGATATCCTTCAGAATCGCTGGAGCCCCACTTATGATGTCTCCTCCATCTTAACATCCATACAGGTAAAAGAACTCTGCATGAAGAGACAGAATTGCATTGGGATGCTTTGACAAACACAGCTCAGGAAACTTTTTTGCCCTCTCCTAAGAGCCAGTATAGCAGCTATACCTGTGTAGCAGTATAGCAGCTATATATTGGCAGTGTGAATCCTTCCCGGGTGTGAAGTGGCCGGGCAGTGACACGGTGCTCGCTGCAGGTCACATCGCCCCACAGCGATGCATTGCTTGGCTCTCACAGCAAGTCACCTGCACTGTGCAGGAGTGACACCCGTCACTGACTGCAGGGATGCAGTGTGCTGCACCTGGACTAACATCTCTGCTCTGACTAGTGTGGATAGTCTAGAGGAGGTGTTGTCAAACTGTACTTTGCAGTGCCTAAGGATCTTTTTCTCTTTGCACAGTCCCTATTGGATGAGCCCAATCCGAACAGCCCAGCAAACAGCCAGGCAGCTCAGCTATACCAAGAGAATAAGCGGGAATATGAAAAACGGGTTTCTGCAATAGTAGAACAGAGCTGGCGTGACTGTTGACCCAGGATGATGCAAATGAACACTCTGTTGATGAGGAAAATAAACAAAGTGTCCGAGTCATCTTTTTCCTCCTAGCATTTACTTTGCAAGCAAAATAGCTGTTGTGCTGTTGCCACCCTCCCTTGCTGAAGCTTCTTCTCCTTGGACATCAGAACACACCCACTTTGAAGTCAAACGTTCTGTACTTGGGTTACTTGCAAAAGAGTTACTGATGCTGAATTCATTTTCTGTGGTCCCTCTCCAGTCTTAGGGCAGTATTGTGCATTTCTGTAGTGTACACTAAGCTTTTAATTGTAATTGTGTTATACACAGTGATGCTTATGTGTAGCTTGATAAAAGGGATGTTTATATACATACACATTTTTTAACTGATATTAACTAAAGTGCTGGTGTGTCCAGGCTGGTCACTTACCTCTACTATTGATTTAGACCCCACTGCGTTTGCAAGTACTGGGTGAAGAAATCATCTTTAGTTTCCCTTTTGTATTGGTTTATCAATTCCTTTACTCATGTTAACAAAATCAACTCTTCAATTGATTCCAGTTCAAAAATTTAGTAGGACCCTGAAATGCTTGTTACTTCTGCACTTCACATGCAAGATTTATGTACAGATCTACATAAATTACTAAGACTGTGGTACTTGGATCTTTGCTGAGGGTGAGAAACAAGCCCTTTTTTTAAATTCCTATTTTAAAGGACATGCCTACAGACACTGTCAGTAGGTTTCTATAGTCCTGTCACTGAGGCATTACTGGACAAAACCAGGTAGAACTGTGGTACTCAGCAAAAGGCCTTCCACATTAAGGAAGAGGTAAAACCTCACCTGTTCCAGCAATGGAATTACTCTCCTTCAGTGTCTTTCTCCTACCCCTTATCTTTAGCTGAGAAAGATAAGTTGTTTGGGATCTAACTTTGTCTTATGAAAAGTTTGAATTAAGTCCAGGGTAGGCACTCGAGTCTCTGCAGTTTCTGCTCTTTGTAGATGACCGTGTGGTTTGTGTGAGCTACTGCTGCATGCTTGAGTTCATTCCCTTCAGTTTTATGAAAGTATTTTTTCAATTCTGAAAAGAAAACATTTGTAAGTTCAGTCACTTTTTTTGTAAGGCAAGTTTGTACCTTTGGATACAGAACCTTAAGCAGCAGTGTGGGATGGAACCTGCAATTGTGTTGTCCACTGTTCCAGTGTCTTTTGTGTGCACATTGGTCTGTTAGTTGAAAACTATAACTTTGCACAAGTAACCCATGTAAGAAACTGTACATTTTTCAAAAGTTGTAAATAAAGTGTAACCTTAGTGCTTATTGTATAAATAGGCAATAAGTGTACAACTGTGCTTATTTAACTGGGCTGCCAACAGTTGGGTGAGGGGTGAAGCTCCAGCACCGTGCAATACGTGCCCCTGTGGGCAGCACGGGGGGTGGGGGGAGGAACCTGGGGCAGGGGAGGAGAGACGGGGCTGGCTGCACCTGCAGGAACAGCAGGGCAGGGACTGGGGACAGACAGGAGCCTGTGACCCTGCGCTAGCTCTGTTCATGCAGGAGCTGCATTCGTTTTCCTCCTCTTAGCAGGTGGAAAACAGGATATTTGATGAGTGGCAAATAACAAAAGCTGGTTCTGTTGCTGAGCTCCACAATTATAAGTGGCTGTACTCTCAAAAACTTTAGGGCAGATTTGTACCTGCAGTGCCAACAGCCTCATGCCTGCTGCAGCACAGCCCTGTCTGAGGGGGCCAGGTCTCTCTAAGAGGCCTCAGAGCAGTCCCACCATTCTTGTGTTTGTTTGACTAGTATAAAAAAGCCAGAACTTGGTGTGGATCCTTAAGGCAGGCAGAAATGAGCAGCTCAATCCCACCTTTGACCCTTTATCCACAGCCTCCATCACAGCCCCCAGGTGTCTCCTGCAGGCGGAGGCTCTGCAGCCCCCCTGGGGACAGTGACACTGCCCTGCCTCTCCCAAAAGAGGCACTTCTCATCCTGGATACCAGCGGCGCTCTTAACTGCCTGCCTTGGCATCACCAAGCTCCAACAACCTGGTGTATATCCTAGTTGGGGAGGAGGAGCTTCAGTTTTCTTTCCCTAGAAAGTACCAGGCTTCTTCCACTCCTACAGCACCATCTGCTAGAGCCCAGTGTTCTTGAGAGCAGAATTCAGACATAGGGAGAAGAAATAATGCACAAAAAAGAACTCCAAACAAAATGAAAAAAACCCCTACTTTCAGAATTCACTACCATATTATTTTTTCACAGAAGCAGCAAGTTGTTAGCAGGCCAAGCAGGCAGAAACTGTGCTGCAGCCAGGCAGAGGAGAGGACACTTGCTCTCTGTTTCCTGAATCCCACTGGCCAGGGCAGTCTCTCCTCTTTCTCCTCACCCTGCAGGGGTGAAAAACCCCCCTAACTGCTCACCACCGGGACATTCTGAGATCAGACATCCTCACCTCAGCCTTGAGAGCATTTAAAAACAGAACAAGAGGAGGGGAAAAAAGGTAGAAGAGGGTGCAATGATTTGGAGAGGCAAAAATAAGCAGCAAAAAACTGAAGGTGATGGCTGAGACGTGGCAACAGGAGACCAAACAAAAGCACTGCTTTAGGACTGGCTTAGCAGTACAGAGGCATCTGCAGACCCTTCTGCTGACAGAACAATCGGCATTTCCAGGCATCTTTCACTCCTGGCTCTTCCAAGGTCAATTTAAGCTTCCTTTAAGCTTCCCGAGCATGGAGTGGTCTCCAAGGCTCAGAGCACTCTGTCCTATAACCCTGCCCGCAGAGCAGGAGCTCAGAGGCTGCTTCCCATAAGGAAGGAAGCACTCCAGCCTCCCAGGGGCATAAGCTGGCCCCAGAGAGCTCCTACACTCACACATGGTCAGAGCAAGGCTAGAAGTTTCCTGGGGAATCACTCTCACCAGGCACAAGCACCAGTACAGGGATGGAGCAGAGAAATAACCAGGCACAGATTCGGTTTTGTTCAGAATTAGAGAGCTGATATTCCAAGTAAAAAAATAAGTTACATAACAGTCCCCACAAGCTACATGAGCATCTTTGAACGTGGGCTCTGCACTTACCTCCAGTTTTTATATTTCACACTTCACCACAGTATCTGCACATGTCCACTGTTCTCCAAGGTAGAAACGCTGCAATTCTCAGTCCCATTCGCTGGCAATGAAGGCACCTTCAGTGACTCTCAGAATGGGAGACTCAAGGTAGAAATCTATGAATAAAGCTACCACTAAACTGGTTAAGGTTTACATACTGTACATACAGACACAGCAGAGACAAGACCTCGATATATGTATTTCTCAAAATAATCAAGTTTTCACACTTTTTTTAATACAAAGTGTGACAAAACCTTTTTTTTTCCAGAAATAAAACTTTATTCTTGTTGTCATTAATACCAATTTTACATACAAGTTTATGCCCCCAGACTGCATTTCCTTTGCTTTTTTTTTTTTTGTTTGTTTGTTTGTTTGTTTTTTTTCCTTCCTTGTTCAAGAATAAGGGACCTTAATTTTAAAGAATGTCAAATTCCTTCTCGTTGGACATGTGTGTTTGCTATTACAAAACTATTAAAATGTGAAGGAACAAGTAATATCAAAGACACATACAGTAACAGCACTACTGCTTTTGGGTTGTGCTAATGCGCTTGAACAGAATTCGGTCGGTCCTAAACACCTAACAGCATTTTAGAAATTATATTGCCAAAGAAAAAGACTTCAATGTCATTATTACCCACAAGAAAAATGCAGCATCTCTTTCTTTAGTTGAGTGTCCAGGAAATTCAGTCTCTGGTCAAAGGGGACACCTCACCTCAGTTTGCCTGGGGCATGATAAGCTCATAATGCCCAACCTGGCCTTCCTGCTTCAGCTGGTCTAACAGATCTTCCTTGCGCCGCTTCCTGCTCACCACCAAGTATCTGTTGTGTCCCTGCCCATGGGATTTACTTTTAAGACCGTATTTTTGGGCAATTTGATGTATCTGCTTCCGTTCATCCATGGTCAGTTCTCTAGAGAAAGTCAAGTCAATGTGACTGTCTGAGCGTGCATAGTTTCGAATGATCTCTTCAATATCTCTCTTAGCAATTCTGTTCACCCTTTCTACATCAAGCCCAAGTCCTTCCCTTTTGAACTGCTCCTTTACTGAAATAGGCTCCCTAATTCCTTCACCATCCTTCCCTAGGCCACCACCTGTCCAGCCCATCTTTCTTAAAATTTGGTTCCCAATGTTGTCTTCTTTGATCTTCTGTTTGAAAGCCTCTTCTGCTGATCGGCCTCGAATCTCATTTCGGGAGATGACGTCTTCGACGGTGCCTTTCTTCAGGTTATTAACAACAGTTGGCTGAGTCTTTTTGAGGATTTTCACAGCTTCCTCTGCTGCCTCATGCTTGACAGATTTCTTCACTCCAACTGCTTCTGCGATGAATTCATCTTCAAGCATCACCTTGCATTTCCATCGCATGCCTGTCATCCTCTCAAAGACGTACTCCACCGTCATCTTGTTGAACTGGGCAGTGTCGTTCAGGGTACACACTGGGTTACTGGAGTTCTCGTAGATCACCAGGTCCTTCAGGTCCTTCTTCCTCCCAGAGCCCCGTGAGGAGCAGCCCACTTTCTGCACCTGGGTCACTTTAAGGGATGCTATATTTGACTGCATCTTCTGCAGGATTTTCAGTGCCTCCTCAGCTGCTGCGTGCTTACTGGTCTTTTTTGTGCCAAATCCCTCGGCCAAGCAGTGATCTTGGAGATAAACCTGACAACGCCACGAGCGGTTGGGCATTAATTCATACTTATATTCAACAGACATTTTATTATATGAGGCAGAATTGTTAAGTATTCCTATGGCATCACTGGCATTCTCTGTGAGGACAAAACTAGTCCAGTGTTTGTTGGTATTTGCAGAACCTTTCGTGGCTTCGGTACCAGGCTGCATTGGGACACAGTCCCTGTTGGCAACTACGAACTCCTCGTGAGGTTTGAGCGCGGGAGGGAAATCTGGGCGACACACACCTGCCTCACACACTACCAGGTCCTCGTGGTAGGTGTGCTTGAACTTCCGCTGCACAATTCGAACTTCCACGGATTTCTTCAGCAGCTTCACCGCCTGCTCTGCGGCTCGATCCCGGGAGCCGTTCTTGCTGCCGGCGTAGCCAGTGGCCAGGTAGACGTTCTGGCATCGCACCTCGCAGGCAAAGCCATCGGTCAGGAGCTTCTTGCTCTTGGGCAGGTCAGCAGGGGCGATCTCTTTCAGAGGAACATAAATATATTCAGGGTTTGTCTTGCACGCCTGAATTGAACGTGTCAAAAGATACGTGAAGTTAATTTTATCCGTCCCAGTGTTTGCATCTGGATTAGTAAGATTTTTCCAGACAGCTGCTGACAGTTTCTCCATAAAGCTCTGCTTCAGCATTATTGCTGATGGAGGGAAAGTCTCTGATGCAGACGGGGCAGTTGAAGGGGTAGCAGAAACCTGCAAGGCGTTGCTTGTGGTAGAGTCCACACTATTCACAGCCATCTTGGTGGCTGCTGCTGGGCTTGGCTTTGCAAGCCCTGAACTGGAGAGCTGGGGATCCACCTCTCGTGCATTCACAAAAGAATTTGTACAGTTTTCAGCTGGCTGTGCCATACTGTTTGTATTTGCCTCCCGGTTAACCTCCTGCGTTTGGTTATCCAGAGAATTGTCCTTCTTGTCATCCTTCTCAGCGCTGGTGACAAAATGTATGGGCTCAAAGCGTGGTCGCACTCGGAATCTGGGGACCACCTTTTTGGGTGGCTCAGGAGTCATTTCTGGCTCTAGACCTATGAGATAGAAGCAAATTACACAATTACCGATGTGCTATGACAGGCAGACAGTATTTTCAGAAAGTGAAATCTCCAAGAGGAGCCTGCAGGCTCTGAACACAGGATTTGCATTCCTTAGCCAAAATCCAAAATGTTTCCTTCCAAAAGACATTCACAATTCATCAAAGACAACCAGTCATTCTTGTGTAGGTCACTACAGTGGTATTTCCACCTTCACAGCCACCACACGAAAATCTCTCCATATTTAGTCACATGATGCTGCCTTCCAGCATTGCACACTGACCCATGTGGCCATTTCTGACATTAATCCCTTCAAATCTACTAAAATAAGTAAAGTAAGTAAATAAGTAAAACTATGGCAAACAAGACAGAACACCAGAGCTGGACTAGAGCCTCAGCTCTGACTCTGCTGCAGGGTTGCAGGATGATGTCAGATAAGCTACTTTATCATCAGGTCTTCTCATCTGAGGCGGAACACAGTGCTACCAAACCCCACTTTCCAAAACACACAGGGCTTAAAAGAAGCACATTTTCTCTCAGTGTAATTGCTTGGGGCTAAAGGGCAGCAAACATGAAGAAATCTGCCCGAGCCTCAAGAGACAGCTGCAGTGACTGAGGGCCCCATTACTGACAGACCTCTTGTTTCTTCACCAGACCAAATGCAAATGAGACAGACTATCCTGGTGTGCACAGCTACTGCAGAAAGGGAGAATCAAATAGCCCACAAGCAAATATGTTACATCTAAGAGATGGTTACACAAGACTTCTCCTGTGGAAGATCCAGCACCCACGTGCTGACGTGGTACATGTGTGTAATTTCATCGGAGGAGCAAAAGGCCAGCTCAGTGCCAGGAAATGCTGCCTAACCCAGTGCCAGTGTGTGCTGCTCTGCTGTAGGTCAGGCTGTCTAGACATCAACCACCACAGCACAGGTATCACACCCAGCTCGCTGCAGGTGAAAACAACACCTGCACACAGCACCAACAGCCCTTCCTTTTGTATTGAAATCAGGTGACAAAGCTCTTATGCATTAAATCCTTTGCCCATCAGTTCTGATGAATTAAGGCAGTTGGCATTTCTTTCTCATCTGTTTTTGATGGTTGCACTGCAGCAGCACCTAAAGGCTCTTGCCAGCAGAACAGCTCATTATGCCGTCTGTGCAACAAGCCCTGGAGAACCCTCAGGGCTGCTGCCTGTGACAGACAAAACACAGGAGAAGAGCAGTGTCTCCTCAGTTTTGCAGCGGGCCCATGGAAGCACAGAAAGATTGCTGGTTGTCAAAGGGAAGCAACTTTGGCAGAGCTAGAAATTATATCCAAGCCCAGAGGATTCCTGCTGTCTGACCATTTGTGCCTCACACAGCCACACTGCTGACTGACAAGGGGGCCTGCCTGCACCCAGGCACAATTCCTGCCCCTCTCCAGAGGGAGGACAGGCAGCTCGGAAGGTGCCATGGAGAAGCCAGCAGACGGAGCCAACAAACTGGCAGCCCTCTCTGCCTGCTGCATTTCCTCCACTGGAAAAGCTACAGCTGAAACACTGATACCTAAGGCCATGGGCCTGGGCTGATATATACAGCACTCTTCTGAGCCCAGCAGGGAGGAAAAAAAACCCCAAAACTACATATCATGTCTGCTCCCTATCCCCTTAAAGCTCCAAGCAGGTTGCAACTCAAAATCAATGAGCTGAACATCTCTATGTACATGACCAATCCTTCCTTGGTCAGAACATCACCCCTCACCACAGCAAAGCCAGACAGGTATTCAATTCCAGACACCATCCCCTAGGAGAAACCAATTACCTGGTAATTGAAATGAAAAATGGTATTTTCTTAAGCAAAGACAGAACTCTGTGTGAATAATGCACACGGCAGAGATGGGGAAACTGCTCTGCAGTCCAGCAGAGCACACCACAGGTACCTCCCTCCAGTTTGCTGTGTCAGCTGCCCTGGAAGTAGCCCCACGCTCGCAGGGATGGCCACCAAACAGGGACAGGGAAGGGGTCACTAACAGGGCAGATGTACTCACTGTCTGATGGAGAGCGGTATCTCTTCAGCTTCCTGTTGGGCACCAACTCGTACGACCTCGTTTCCCCAATGTCGATGCCTTCAGCCATCTTGAGAACCTTCTCCATGAGCTGCACACCGTACCTGTGTGGGTTCAACAGCACAACACCTCAGAGCCGGCCCCACGGGGCAGCACACATGCACACACAAGCTTTTATTATGTAAAACAAGAACTGAAGCTGCCTGAGACACAGCAGCAGGTGCAAGGCAGATGCTCCTCTGATCCTGCTGGAGCAGAGCAAAGCACTGACCACTGTCCCTCTGCCACAGGCATACAGCCACACACCAGCTGACCTGGCTCTGCGTGAACAACTTCTGAGTAAACCATGCAGCCACCACAGTGACAGTTCTAAACTGAGATTTAAATATGTTAGCTGACAAAATACAGTATTTGGCAGAGCTGCCAAGAGCACTAATAATGAACACTGGGGTGTGAAGGAGGAGCAGCAGCTTCAGTGAAACAAACACAGGAGCTCAGACTGACACTGGAGTCCTGTGTGGGGCAGCAGACACGTCACCAACACCACAACTGCCATGTCAGGTCACTCTACTCAGCCTTCATCGACCACTCTTTAAAAAGCCAAACTAAATTCTAACTGGGTGCTGTAAGCCAAATGTTTTAAGAACCATGAGAGAGGTGAGGTGGCTGTGACCAGCTCTGAGTAAACCCTGACCCTGCTGCAGCACCCACAGTTTCACTCAGGCAGGACATGATGGCACAGCCCTGTCCCATCCCTCTAGGCCTTACATCCCCCACCAGCCAAGTTTTCCATTGCGCTGGGGATCTGTCACATGATTTTGAGCCATTTGCATGCTGAGGCTGAACAGGAGAAAACCCGAACTTTTCGATCCAAGGAGAGCCTACAAACACAGTCTGACACTAGCCTCTGACAGCTCCACACCATGGTTCAGAGAGAAGGAAGAGCAATGCTGCACCTGCTCCATGGTATGCTCACCTTCACACTCAGAAAGCATCACTGCTCACAGACTGGAGCCCCAATGGCCAGGGCTGCAGTGATTTGCACCAGCTTTTAAATACTGCTGTTTCGAGGGCTCTGGAAATCTACTCAAGCAAGGTTTTTTCTGCTCCTGATTTAGAGGGACAGGCAGGAATTAGATTAGTATAAACTCCTGGGTGAGAACTGAGCACAGACTACTGCCAGTCCCTGCTTCACTAGCACAGTTCAGCCCTCAGTGGAGGCAGTGGAATTGGGAATGGGAAGGAAATTCAGAAGATATCAAAGGCAGATGAGCTAGTGGTGATACCCACCACCATGTTGGGGGTTGGGATTTTTCATTTTATTTCTTTTTCTCATAAAACTTTGTCCCATCTGTTGCTAAGAGACAATAACGAGAGACTAAAGAAATGGCCAAGGTGAGGGAAGTGTGCAGCTTGCTACTCTCTTGCCTGGGGGGTTTCTCTTTGGAAGGGCAAAGATACCATGAGATTTTGGCCCGGAGGCGAGGGGCTGGGTTCAGCTCCACTCCTTCTCTTGCTGTTGGC
>VRYO01002184.1:14365332-14411816 GCA_009812075.1 Sialia sialis | reverse complement strand
CCAAATCTCATCTCCCCCGAGAGCTGCAGGTGAAGGAGTCCATCACAGAAAGAATGTGCACTGACAGGCTTAAACTCATCAGTTTTTGGGATTTGGAACCTTCCCACACAGTCGCTCAGTTCTATTATCAGCACCCTGTAACTGTTAATGCACCATTCCCAAAAGCTGAGGCACAGAGAAGGTCTCCCACTAAGACAGCATACAAATACATTAAGATGGACACACAGACTCTATATGAAGAAAACATTCTCAATTTTAACGTATTTCTCAAGCTTTGGAATTTAAAACTATTTTAAATCTATGTTTAATTTTGGTGTTTGTAGAGTAGAACAGTTTAGTACTTGACCTAGGGGGAAAAAAAAGAAAACAGGCAGATCTGTATTTAAAGATATTGATTTTGCTTTGTAGAGATGACACAAAGTATTCCCAATACTCCCCCACAAGGCTGCGGGATGGAACGTTATTTAAAGTCCATCTAAGTGCCATCAATGCTCACAAGCTACTCTGTCACTGCACTTTGCAGAAGTTGGTCGTTAAGCAACTGCTTCGGTCCTTCCGTCCAGTTAAAAACAATCACATCATCAAAGGTGTCAGTGGAACGTGGGTGACGTTTCTGGAGACCTCCACAATCTGGCTATGGACAGTACGGCTAGATGAAAGGATACCCCTTCCATTCTCCACACCCATTTCTCCCAAAAAAGCTACGCGTTCAGTTGACTGTACAGGCTGCTTTGTGCTCAGAGGGAAACTCCTCACTTAAAATGACACAGCACAGCACCACAAACTTAACGAGTCTCCTCGGGGCGGGACATAAAGAACTACTTGCAAAACACACATAAACTTTTCCAGTAGCTTGCTCTCCTCCACATATAAACACTGGTATATTCGAGCAAACAAAACTAGCCAAGGACAGAATTCTCTTGCATCAGCCCCTCTCATCCCAGCTCTTCCGCGGCTACTTTTTAAAATACATCTGGGGCCGAGATTTAACCATGACGGGAGCCTGTGCCCCTTCTCCCTGTGGGAGCTCCCGTCCCGGCTTCAAACTTCCACCCTGATCTGCCCGCAAGCACGGATCGTCCGACTGAGCCCCCGACGCCCGCGTCCTGCGAGGCACCCCCGGCTCACAGCGATCCCAGAGACCGCCCGCCGCCCGGTCTGTCCCCGGGCCTCACCTGCAGCCCATGAAGATATGGTTGGTCCAGAGCACGGAGAGCGCCAGCAGCTTGTCGATGGCGGCGCCGGGGTACGCGGGGAGGTGGCGGAGGATGAAGCGGCGGCGCAGCGCCCATTGCCGGTCGGTCTCGTTGTACTGCCGCCACTGCTCCAGCATCGGATCGGGCACCGCCTCCGCCTGAGGCTCCGCCGGCGGCGGCATGGTGGACAAAGGCCCTGGGGCCGAACCCCGCCGGGGGCGCGGACCCACTGGGCCCGGGCGCGTATGGCGGGATCAGGCCCCACGTGTGGACCAGGCCGCGGCCGGCTGCGCGCCACCGGGAAGCGCCGGCCCGGCCCAGCCTCAGCTCCCCCGCCACCTGCCCTCCGCCCGGCCCCGTTCCCTGGCGGTCCCGCCCCGCAGGTGCCGTCGCGGTGCCGGTTCCGCTCCCCTCACTCGAGCGGGGCCGAACGGCGCGGCCCGGCCGGCGCCGCGTCACGTGGCCGCGCGTCAAGATCGCGCGAGATGCTGCGAGAACAGCGGCCATGGCGGGGCCGGCGCCGCGGGCCTCAGCGCCCCCTGGCGGCGGCTGGTCCGCGCGGCAGCGGGGCCTGAGGGGGCGGGAGCGGAGCCGGAGCGGTCCCGACCGGAGCGGTCCCCGAGGCACCCACGGTCCCCACGGCCCCGCTCCGCGCCCGTCCTCTCCGGGACCCGGGGTTCTGCCTAGACCTTGCCGAATAGCTGCAGCTGCCCCAAGGGTGGCTCTGCCCGGGGGATGCGCCACCCGGGGCCCCGAACCGCCATCCTCACGGAGCTCCGGCTTCCCCGTGCCCAGCACACACGCACATACACACCACAGCAGCCGCGCTGGCTTTCGTAATTTTTTATTTAAAATTTACACGAAAGTTAGAAAGGTAACAGGCGGAACGGTGCTGGTTCCTCAATGTTTGCGGTGTAAATACAGACCGCGGTGCCGTTTTCACGCACTTCCATGGGTAGAAAGGAAAGGAGGCGGGCGCGGGACGGCGGCTCGGGGAGCATGCGGGGCGCGGGCAGGGCGGCAGCGGCGGAGAGCGGGGCCCGGGCGGCTGCGGCACCGCCGGGACACTGCACCCGCTCCCGGCGGGCATGCAACTCATCCTCACAGCCGCCTCTCCCTGGCACTGCCAGATTCTCCTAACTTTACACGACAAGAAGAAGTGGAGTTAGGAAAGAGAAAGCACCGCTTGACTCACGTCCACCAGCCAATGGGGCTCTTTTAACAGGATGGTGAGACACAGGAGGACACCAGTGAGAACACACAGTTCTTACTTTATTTCTTTGATAAAATTAAATATTTCGTGGCTGCCAACAGAGCAAGTTGCACCATGTTTATATTTCCTTTGACTCTGAATGCGTGGTTTCCAAAACCAATCGAACAACAGCATATTGAAAATATTCCTTAGGCTTCACACCTCAGGGAAGCCCATTACATTTATATTATTAAAGACAACATTAGAAAAAACATATGCCCATAACAACGTTTGAAAATGTATTCGCTACATCATTAGTCCCAACAGCACATTTCTGCGGCTCTTCCAAATTCCAGGTCATCAGTTCCCCCCCGCATCACCCTGTCTTGTCACACAAATTACAAGACACTTCAATTTTAAGTATCATGCAAGTCATTAAAAGAGCTTCTTTCCAAGACACTAACACTGAAGATTTGTTTCCCCCCTCCCCAGACATAAGACCCTTAAACTCTTCTAGAAGTGGCAGTCTTCTCCCTCAGACACAGTGCAGCTGGCGAAGACAGATTAAAAAAAGCTACAGAGAGAGAAAAGGGGGAAAAAGAGCAAAAACAGAAAATTAGTAAAAAAGAGAAAGCCATTCAAAAAGCAAGAAAAAGACATGCAACATGGAAATAGCTGACAGAGGAGAGATGGAACCTCCTTGTGGTACCTCAAGTACTTCAGGGAAATCACACAAGTAAAAATCTTTTCTTTAAAATCTTTAAAAACATTTCACATAACTTTAAATAACATTCTAATAAGGCAAATTTTCAGGAGGAACAGTGACCTGCAGTATGGTAAAATAAGTCACATTCAATTGTCCTTTTAGCAGATGATCTAGAAATCATTAACAGATTAATATTGACTGGTTTTGGGAGCAGGTAAACATTCAAAAGTAGAGGAAGAAGAAAATATTCAAATTATTTTGCTAAAAAAATCCCAAACAAACCACAAAGCAATCAAAGAGCTCTATGGGAAATGAAATTGTATTTGTGGTGAAACAGAATACCTGAGAAAATACATTGCAATCAGGAGTTTGGAGTGCCCTGACTGCTGGGAACAGAGGCCAGGCCATGGTTTGAGCTGCGGCTGCTGCTGTGAGCAGGAGCCAGGCTGAGCCTGTGTTGAAACTGCTCCTGAGCCTGTGGCATCCCCCAGAGCACTGCTCAGGTAAAACCTCAGCAGCAGCTGGCACTAAACAGCATCACCTATCAGGGATAGGCCTCAAGTCCACTTATCTTCTAAAAGCCTGGAATCTGGAGGGGGTTTGGGAGGCTGTCTGGCAGCACACATCTGATCTTTCAGCAGGGGCAGGACGTGTGGATTATTTAAACTGCACTGTTATTTCGCCAGCAAAAATAACTCACAGAACTTATTTCCATACACCTTATTTAGCTGGGTGGAATGAGACCAGGAAAATGGGGAAAAAAATATGGCAGGATTTAAAGTTGTAGCATCCAGAACCTTGTTATGAATAATTTTACATTGTTTAATAAAAGCAATAACCACCAGTACATAGTAAAGACAGAATCACAACGAGGACATAGGAGAGAGCAAGAATAACACCCTGGAAAGGTCACAGCTGAAATGCTGTCATGTTTTATTAGACCCTCCGATTTAACAAATAAATGAAGGTCCATTCCAGGCCATTGTATGCAGAGGTAATTACTCAGTACAGAGCCATGGGTTACTGTAAAAGAAGGGCAAAGAAAACAAAAAACAAAAGAAGTAAATGTTAACCAGAATTCACTGTCCGATGAACTCTTTATTTAAAAACAAAATTCAGCCAGAAATACAGAGAGAAGAGACACTTGCAGGCAAATCACAGTTGCACTTGGCCAGAGTGAGCTGCTGGCCGAGTGAGCAAAACACCCTCCTTTTTAGTGCAAATCTTGCAATAAAAACAAGGCTTTTGCTGAATAGAAAATATGAGAAAAAACCTGTCAACATCTGTACAATTCTAAAGAAATGCCAGATTAAAAACAAATAAAGGTAGTATTTTTTTTCATTAAAACCAGAAATTGTTGGAATCACTGAGAAGAAAGTCAATGAAACAGCATCGTCTTTCTTCAGAAACACTGATTTGTACAGCAAGGTGACCAGCTTTCCCTGAGATTGGATCCAGGATGTGCATCCAGGGCAGCACACTGAGAGGGAGACCAGGCAAGAGATCCTTCATGACCCCTGCAGCATTCAGAGAACACTTAGTTGCAAACCATGGATCCAAATTTGAGATTTCCTTGAGCCTGAGAACTAGAAGTTTGGACTCATGCCCACACCTGCGAGGATGTCAAGTTTTGCAAGAAGTCCTTGGAAGTTATTTGAGTCACACATGGCAGCACAGGGCGTAATGAGGGCTTAGGAACAGCAAATTAACATGGGGAGAGGGCAGCACATCCTACCCCACGGCAGCACCGGGCTGCACCCCAGCAGGAGCTAACTGCACCCCCTAAGCAGCTCTGACAGCATGGAGCGGGGGAAAAGCTGAGCAGGAGAGAGGGGACACTCACTCAGGAGCAGTGGGAGTCCTGCTGCTGCCCAAGGGGCAGGAGGAAGCTGGCACAAGCCTCTCTGGCCAGCAGAGTCCCTCATAAGAACAACCCCAGCAGCCAAGAGCTCTGGTTTAACCCCGAGTAGTGAGCACAGGAGAGGAGCAATGGGAAAGGTGAGCAAACAGGCACAATGGCACAGCCGAGGGTGGGGCATTCGCCTCTGGGGCCAAGGGAAAGGTTCTACAGGAAACCCGAACTGAAAATGAAAGAAAAAGGCAGGTTAATGGTTTTATGGATTAATGACAAAAAACAAAATAAAAATACAAATTTTCCTAATGCGCACGTACACACAAAAAAGAAAATGTTGCTAAGTGTTAATAAGGTTTAATCTGACTACAAAACATGCTTTATGCAGACACACACACACTCAGCAGTGGGATGAACCAAATTTATTTTCTAAAACAATCCTTTCACAGTTTTGCAAGCTACAGGACTCATCAACTGTGACTTGTTTGTATCCTTGCAAAACAGTGAAACCCTGCAACACTTTATGGATCAATATGGAGAGTGTTTTCTAAATCCTGGAAAAGTACCACATATACATATTTAATTTAGCAATGACAAATGCCCATTGAACAAGGCCCTGTCTGCATTTGTGTAGTGGGAACAAAGAACTTCATTTGATTCAAAGCTCAGCACACAACAGTGTACAGTTACAAAGACTGCCAAAAGCAATCCAAAACCAACAAAAATCAGTAATGTTCACTCTAACTGCACTTTAGCTGCGCCTTTGTACTGAGCACCGGAATGAACACTATTATTCTTTGAGCCTTATTTTTCTACATTCAGAGCCTGATAAGCAGAGAATTGTTCTTTTCATTGTTCTACAGTTACCGTTGGCAGCAGAGACATTCATTCATCTGGACAGGTCAAGACAACTGCAAGTGCCAGTTCGAGTCAGTGCAAGACCCTTCTGAAGCTCTTCTGTTAAGTGGAAGGTCCCATTTAAATTACATTAAAATGCCTCTCATTGACAGCATAATGTTTACTTGCTTTTCCATTTCCCTTGGTGGAGTTACGAGGGAAGGAACCCTGGAATCAGCTTCTACCAGTTTAAAAGGCAGACCATAATTTAGTTTGGACTGTCCAGGAGAGACTGTAAGTCTTAGCTTTGTCCTCAGGGAAGGGTGGACTCAAAAATGAGTTTTTAGGGTGTTTTATAGTTTATTTCCAACAGGTTTCCTTCTCTGAAAGGCCTGTGCACCTCAGCCAGAGTCACTGTCACGCTTGCCATAGATAATGAGTATTGCTGCTCTGTCAAGAAGCAAGACATTCCTGTGGGATGTTTTCCTCTTCCTCTCACCAGAGAATCACCAGCAAATCAAAAATGCTCAATTAAACCCACTCAACCTAGCTGTAAGTAGACCACTGTCATTAGCAGTTTAACTAATAACCCTAATAAGGATGACAGAAACTAGTCTTGCATCTACCTTCACCTTCACTGTAACCACAAGTTAACATTACAGCTTGGAGGAGTGGGAGGGAAGGAGGAGAAAGAAAAGAGAGAGACATTTTTATGGCTAGCTGGGCTGTATCATCAGCACCACATCTCCACAGCAATTGTTGCCATAGTATCAACGTGGTCTGTGTGATTAAAGAATAGAATTTATTTTTAAGAGAGATGGAATAAAGAGTCAATGAAGTGCTGGGAAGATTTTAAAGGAAGAGGACATAATCCTTATTCTTCTATGTTCCATATCCTGAGTCTCTGAATTTAACTTTGCAGAGTCTTCAAAGATAATTACATACTTTTTCTACAACTGCAAATATAAAGAGTGACTGGTAGAGCATATCTAGTGAGGGTGAAAGCAGAGGAAGACACAGATAATACTTATAAGCTTCAGGACTTGCACACAGCTTGCTTTTCTTGGAAAGGTAACTGATCCCACTGTGAGGTTCTATTAGTTAATGACGCTTACCAGGACAATGTGCCTCATGCACCATGCAGCCAAACAGCAGCTAACTGTAAAACAGCACACATGTAAGACCTAATGATGATGACAATGATGTAACAACAACCAAAAAAAATAAACCAAGTCATGATTAGTGCAAATTACAGAGCTAGGATTTAAACATGTCACCTGTGAAAAAAAAAGGTTATTGTACTGCCAGCCAGTAGTAAACAAGCTACAATTAAGCTCCAGCTTGCTAAAGTCATGGATTGTTAAGAAAAAATTATGATCGAAATACTGAAATCCATTATTAAGGATAATCAGAGAAGTTACAGAGCAAAGAAAGCAGCACCATTTCTAGCCCAGAAATTCTCCTGAGGCAAAAGAGGCTTCCCATTATCTTCCCAAGCCTTACTGAAGCACTGACCTATCTCTGTGTCATGGAGTTTTCTGTGCCCTTAAGTGAAAAGGACAGTACCAAAGCTTTTCCATATCAATATGCTTGGTGTCAAGGAGATGTTCTGAGATGGGAACCACTTCAAGGACCAAGAGTTCGGCCTGGGCCACAGCAACTAATTGCTGATACTATAGGGCTGTTGCCTCCCTTTTCTGCATTTCTCACCCTGACTGATCTCAAGGCTGAAGCCTGCAGTCCTGAGTGAGCAGATGTCTAAGGGCTCTAAGCATAAAAGATCTCAGCTGGGTATTCCTCACACAGTCCAGGCTGGAGAGACAACTCTTTTCCCAGTCAGTCTCAGACTCCTCAGTATGAAAAGATATTAAAACCCCCTGAATGTGATTCAAAGTAACAAATCAAAATAGGCAGTGGAAAAAGGAATGGTGAGTGAGAAAAGGGCAGTACTAATTGGTCATTGCAAAAGAGTGTTCATGTTGAAGCAGCTTCAGCTCTAAACTATAAGACTAAACCAGGATCTCATTCTTGTAATTGAGTCTTTCCTCCACTGTCTCATTTGATCCCAAGCTTAATGGCCACAGGCTTTTTTCTTGACAAACAGTGCTGTCATCACTTTGAGCATGCCCTATACTGTCCAATTTAACTGCACTTCTTCATGTACTTAAGACTGCACAGTGCAGGCAAGAATTGCCCCAAGGCTGTGCAGAGAGGGGCTCATGGCAGTGGTACAGAACCTGTTTGTCTGCACACCTGCACAGGTGGCACAGCGCTCCTTTTGAGAAATGTACCACAGAGAAAAGGAAGGGAACTGCTCAGTACTGGGAGAACTGGGAGATCTGTTTGACTGTACAGCTGGCTGCTCTTGAGAAACTGCAGAGCTTCAGGAGCAGGCACTGCAGACAGTCCAGATCCCAGACCCCGATGAGGGGCTGGATCTTGTCACACCAGTCCCTGGCATGGGAAACCCCTGCTACAGCCATGCAGTATCTCCCACTGTTTCTATGGAGGGCAAAAAGCTGATTTAGGATGGAAGAAGAGTACTAGTGCTAATGAGCTGCTATGACATGTACCCTCAATTTGCAGTCTTACATTCTGCAGATTCTGGAATTCAAAACTGTTAGTCTCCATGAATAATTTCCACAATGTTTTCAACCTAAACAAGTAAGAACCTGAGCGAGAACATGCTCCTCTCTGAGGGTAATGAGACTCCCTACTACCCACACCCTAGCCTTGGCAGCTAGTATGGTTCCACTTCTTTATATGCACTGAGAGACCAAGGGAGCAACAGGGAATCTTGGAGAATAAAAACAAGTTCATCCCCTCCCATGCTGTCAGAAGGTAAAGAGGGAGGTTAGTACTGCTCCCTGCTCTTCAGGATGACAGCAAATGTTACATGCTTCCAGATATTGCTCACCTTTGCTAGGATTAAACCTGGCTGCAAACCTTCCCCTGATAAGGACTGGCTATGTTGGGAGGGAGAGATGAGCATGCAGAAAAACAGGAAAGGAGAACCATTACTAAAAAGCAAATACCTCTGGGTTAGCAACTTACTTTTTCCTTTCCTTATCCCTTTTAAGAGTTTGTGATCCTCCAGCCTGCTGAGCCTGTGACTGAAGCAATTCAGCTGCTGTCTTCCTTTGTTTAAATGCATTTACTTCATCATCCAGAGACTTCTTCTTATCCTCTAGCTTCTTCTTTTCATCCTGATGCAACTTCTTCAGGCGATCAAATTTTTCGTGCAGCTAAAGGGAAAGGAGAGGTGAGCAGGACACAGCACTACCAGATATTCTGTTCACAGGAAAAGAGGAAGATGCAAGGATCCCTTGAGATCTGAATCTGTGAGTCTCCATTGGTCTCCATATCTCTTGTAGCTCCTGAGCTGACACTGCCCAAAAGGCAGGGAACAGCCTCCTTCCACAACAACTAACAGGCAGTGTTCTAATAATGCATCATTGTGCAGACTAAGAACAGAGGATTGAGAGAGCATAACTGTAAAACAAAACTCTCATCCATCTCCAGGGGTCTCTTATTCCTCTTTAAAGGGCAGTAAATTAATGGATTTTTCACAATCCTAAGAAGGTTGTATGGGTGTATTTTTTGTAAAAAAAGTTCATCTCAAGGGCTTCTTCTCTCCTTGACTTTCACCACACTGCAACTTTCCATCAGAATCAAGACTCTGGCCCTTTACTGGTGCAGTAAGTTGTACACATCAAGCACGGTGATTCAGTTTTGTCCTACAGACTGAACACCTTAACATCCCCATGCAAGTTAAACCTCAGACTTCTCAGTAAGAAAGTCCTAAACCACACTCTGCAGAAAGTGCTTTGGCAACAACTACCTACTTGGGAGTGAATCTACCACTCACAGCCATGAAGACACAAGTACTTCAGTCTTTACCTCTTTTTCAGCCTCCTTCAACTCTGCTTCTTTTTCCTTGACCCTCTGGACAAACATCTGTCTCATTGCCTCTTCCTTTTTCTGCAGTTCTCCCAGAAACTCATTTCTTTTGGCTTCGTAAGTTTCTTGTAAACTGAAAAGGAAAGTCCAGTGTTAAGACTTGGGACAAACTGCTTTCCCTGACCCTCTGAATCAGGCCCTCACCGTGACTATTGCTTTGCACACAATACATTTGCTACTCACTCATCCACACATGCCCAAGGTCTTCTTTATCCAGTGATTTTTGACACTTCTCTGGATGTTGAATGTTGGGCAATTCAAAGAGACCAGCTGGCAACAAACACATGTTCAGAGGAACACTGCTGTTGATGCCTTAAGATTTTAGCCTTTATATTTTTCAAATCCTGTACATCATTCTAAACTCCATATAATTTGTTAGTTAACTGTTAGCTGTTAGTTAACACATTTTGGTCTGACAAAACAACCCCTCTGGGCCTGAGATCCCTATTGCATCAGACCCCAAAAAGTATAAACAAAAGTGAATTGGGGAGGAGCAAACTGGGAGTATATGGTTTGATTACCTGAAGCCATAATTAGAGGATTAACACCTGATATGTAAATATATAAAACTTATACCTGTTTGAAAAACTTGTGACCCTCATCTATTTTGTGTGTAGCCCCTTAGGGAGGTCTCTTAATGTACCTGAAGGCCCTTCATTAAATATATCTACTTTCATCCTTTTAACTTGGTCTGGCCTCTGTTTCTAGGTATGCCCAAAATAAGCATCACCATCTCTCTGCAGCACAGACACTTCTACTCCCATACTTGCAGATTCACAGTCAGTCCTGCTTATCCTCTCTGTATTTTCACCTTCTCCTTTGCTGAAGTCTGAATTTATCTGACCTGGCAGTTTTTCTTGCTGCACTGTTTTTTTCTGTCTCCCCCAAGGACACACACACACACAAGCACACAGCGCATCCAACAATGCCTCTCTTAAGCTCTCCTGCCTCTCCTGGGATCTCACCTGAAGGGTTTGCTGTCTGGATCAGTGTCCTTGAAACCCATCTCTTCCAGTTTACATCGCCTGTAGAGCTCATAGTGGCGTGTGTGTGTCTGTTCACGAAGGTCTTCCATGTTCACGCGGATCAGCATCTCCCGCAGCTTCACAAAGTCACAGTGAGCTTCATTCTCCACTGTAAGAAGACATGGTAAGGAGAAAAATGTGGACAGAAACTAAGATCTCTTCCCACATTCCCCTACTGTCTATTTCTCCAACAGGTTTAACAGCCCTTCCAAGCAGAGAAAACTGGCACTATAGGCCTGACACAAGGATTTAACAAAGGATAATCCCCCATGGATAATCAAGTCCAGCAGGCCCTTGCTCCTTTTATGAAAGCCCACTGCCTCCTTGCACAAGTGTCACCATTCATGCCATGAAAATCCCAGGGCTCAACTCACCCTGCACTGTGCCCCAAGGGTACTGACGAGCTTTCATCATTTTGTTTCCTATTTTCAGTTCCTCTGTACTCCCAATCACTGCGAATGGCAAGTGGGCCTGGAACAGATTTAATGATATCCATGTTAGTCCCTCTCAGACCTAGCTGACCCACCAGCACACAGAGCACAGCCACTGAGCAAGCCAGTCATTATGCACATGCTAATCTCAGGGAGTCTAGTCACTGGCCACTAGTCCAAGACAAGGGGTAGCAGGGTGGGTCCTTTTTTGGAAACCTTGTTAGTGCTACCACTCTATATCCTCTACCTGGCTGATCCTCCCAGCCACAGAGCCTCAGGTGAGATGAGCCAGTGCAAGACTGGCATCAGAGTGACAGCTGGAACAGAGTGCTGCGGCTCGGACTGCGGTGCTGTCCCAGGGCTTGCCGTGCCTGAGGAGAACATCTGCACAAGCACAGAAGCAGTAAGAGGTCTTGGAGCCTTCTTGATTTTATCTCCCCACCACTTGTTTAGCTCATGCTGGAGCACAAGACACCTTGCTCTGTCAGATCATGAGATGGAAGTCCATCCTTCACCCTCAGAGTAACAGCTCCTTCCTCCCTGCTTGCTTCCACCCTGGTGAGGAAGGGCTGAACATGTCCCCAGCTACCCTGTCAGGTGTGACCCAAGGTTACACTCTTCAAGCTGAGATATGCACTCCACGTTATACAAAGGCTGACTAAGAACAAGAGGGATTTGCTTTTCAGAAACTCAGAAATCGGAAACAGTCACTTCTTAGTAAAGAAGCCTCTGCAGAAGCCAAAAAGAGACTTGCCCAGGGTAAACTCAGCAAAATTAGAACTGAAACCCTCCTAACACCTATCTAGACTCTGAAGATCTCATCTTATAGTTTTCTCATTTCCAAAACTCAGGCAGCCAAGCAAACCCCCCAGACACTGCCATCGAACTTTGCTGCATTTTTCTGTAAGTGAGATTTCTCCCCACCTCCCTTGCTCCTGCAAACTATACTGCATTCTGCTTAGTCCCCATAAACCTGGTAATTCTGACTGTAATAGTGGATTAAAGAGTTGATTTGTCTGTGCAGCAACTGACACAACCCAGAACATCTGCAACCCAAGACAACAATCCCCTCCTAGGAGATAAGTAAATGTCTGAGGGGAAAGACAAGCAGAGGTTCACTTTCACCCTCAGAAAGGCTAACACTGAACTGCTCTGACTAGGAAACCATCAGTGACAGCTCCTATGTCAGGACAAACTTCATGTTTTTTCAGGCCTCTCCAGAACACTCTACAGTTATTAATACTAAATACAACTATTAATACTAAATCAAGAGGTAGCACAAATGCACATGGGCTAGACCTCTACTACATGCACAGCAGTAAAGCTATCAAGTTCCCCTACTTGATTTCCTGTGAAAAAGCCTTGTTGAAAATGAGACTATGGTCAGGATATGCTGCCAGAAGGGCCAAGGAGCAGTCTGCAGTATCCTCAAGGAGCCACAGACAGGCACCCACGATGCTGGGAAGGCCAGAGCCAGAATGGACGCCTGCAAGCACCTCGAGGCATGTCTGGTCCAGGTTGTGTATTGTTTTTCACACCTTGCTGGTTAAGCTTTGTAATTCCTTACCACAGAATCCTGTGCGTTTACTGGTGGGAGGCCATCAGGTGATCCACAGGATCCCTTGAGCCGAAAACACTGATTTCTGATAAGGCCCTCAACAGATACGCACAAGGAAGACCTTAAAAGTCTGTTTTCTGACTAGAAAAGCCCACCAGAGAGGCAGTAAACTACCACAAAGCTCTCCTAGCCTAGGATGACACTACAGAGATGAGATTCGTGTGAAATCCTCTGTTTTTAAAACACATAACAAAAGGGAAAGTAGATTTAAGAAACATCCCAATATGGGCCACCAAGCTCTACACTGACAGTGCTGTTCTGGGAGAGGAGGAAGAACTGAGTTACTTACATTCATTGTCCCATTTATCTCTGCCACTGATTCATCATCTGTTGGGAACTGGTAGATCTGCACCCCATTACTGACCAGTTCACTTGTGATTTTAATTTTAAACTTGGTCAGCTCACTCTTGGAAATGGCATCAGATTTGGCAATGATGGGAATGATGTTCACCTAGAAAAAAACAGAGGTATGAAGTAATCAACTTTGCTCCTTGGAGTTTCTCTAAGTCTGCAATATGACCTTCAAAAACTTGTAGGTGCTCAATAAATCTACAGAATTATCTGCCAACTCTGTCATTTCCAACAGAAGGGCTATTCAAGGTGGAGAGATCCTCTGGAAAAGCAGCAGCCTTTCCACAACGCAAACAGTAAATCTGCCCAGTAAGAGTTACTTGTGCCAACCTTGCTGTCGAGCTTCTTCATCGTTACCAAGTCCAGGGATTTCAGTGAATGGCCCGTGGGAGCAATGAAGTACAAGCAAGCGTGGATCCGAGTGTCATGGTAGTTGTGCAAGACCCTTTTTATCTTCAGTTCTTCTTGCAAGTAGGCTTCAAACTGAGCATCAATGAACTCAACGATGGGCTTATAGCTGTGGTAGAAGGAAAAAAAAAAGCTATATATCTCACAATCAGAGCTAAACAAATAGGATAATGTCCCTTGGCTTACTTTTAAGAAGCAAGCTATTGATAGATTTTATTTTCCATTTTCAACTTTCTGAGACTAATTCTCTCTACCTCCCTTGCTCCCCTCCTGTAAGAAATGTTAAAGTTGTACCGCTGACAGGGAGACATAGTCCTACATTAGACTCTAGCAGCCTGTTTGTCAAAATACAGTACTGGGATTCAGCAGAGGACAGCAGATACGCCATCCTCTCCAGGGAAAGCAGACTCTTGTATTTTGAAATGCAGGGCTGAGAGACTTTCTAACACAAGGCTAATGTAGACTCATTTGCAGCACTGTGTAACCCTTGCTTGCGCTCAGGGCTTGCTGCTCTCACAGCCCCAAGTGCTGCTGGTGGAAGACATGGTTTCATTCAGTACTAGCTTTCCACAGTGCTCTGAGGCAGGAAATTCCTGCAACTCCCTTGCAAGGCCTTCTGAAATACAGAGCCTGCCACACTCATAATATAAAGGACATCAGTGCATTTTAAACAAACTTTAAACAGTATCTAACAGACCCACAAAAAAACAAATCCCATCAGCAATGTCTCTGTTGAGATGCACCTTGGAAACTGATTGGTGTACTGCACATCCCTTAACCAACACACTCCAGCCACTCTGGCATGTGAGCTGCCAGAGACAGTTCCCCGGGGTATCTCACTGCACATTTATGTGCTTCCCATGGAAGAGTGCATATTAAGCCACACAGATGCTAAACCAAACTAGTGGTTTGGTCAGCAGCTTGAGGTCAGCAGAAACCAAAACAAGCCCAGATACCCTGGAGCATTTCAATCTCCCAACCAGATGAATTTGGGCAGAAGGTTGCCAGCAGCACAGAAATTGCTCTGACATCATGAGAAAAGCTGCTTTATAGCTGAAGCAGTGCTGACACTCCAGAGCCTCAGTCCTCTCTTCTACCTGTCCCATCCCAAAGAGGTGACAAGGACAACTCCTAAAAAGCAAGCAGGAAAACTCCAGTTTGGCAGTCAGGCAGTTAGGGCACAGGGAGAATAAAAAGCCAGGTCACAATACAGCTTCTCTGCCCCCACACTCACCTGTCCTCTTTGTTGATCTGATCCCCAAAGCCCACTGTGCTTACAATAGTCAGCTTGAGATTGACATTGCTCTCCTGCAGGTCATAGGTACTGGATTTCAGCTGGACCCCAGGCTGTGAGTGAGATGCTGGGTCACCTTCAAACTTGGTGTTGAAAAGAGTGTCCATGAGGGTGGACTTACCAAGGCCAGTTTCCCCTATCGGAGAAAAAGAGAGTTGAAACGTTCTATTGAATATTAATATGGTTTGCTCCTTCAGCTTCCAAACATTAACAGGGATGAAATTGTAGCAGATGAAAGCAGATCTCATGCTCTCAAGGGAGCGTCTGGTAAACAGAAAGCCATGAACAATTGGAGGTCTGTATTCTGGGCAAATTACATTTCACAGTCTAATGGCCCTTAATGTCATTAGAAAATAGAGATGAAAAGAAAGAGGTGAAAAGGCGAAGGGGAAAGCATCGTTCAGATCCTGCTTAAGCCCACAACTACACTACAGAAGATGCTGTTTTCATTAAAAAGTAGGAGAGGAAATGGGGCTCACTGCCATTTCCAAAAAAAAACTGCTCCAGGATCAATGTCTCTAATAAGCAGCCAAAGAAATAGCTTCCTTCCATGCAAAAACCCTGAGAGCTGGTTCAAGTCCCACAGCAAGTTGTACAGTTGGTTTCTCATAACAAGTTGGAGAATCATCCCTATACACTGGGAGGGGGCATTTACTGTAATATCTGGTTTTGTACCTTAGGGGCTACACACACTGTACAATATTTCAAAATCTGCTTCCAAAAGTTCTGCTAGTATTGTCAATATTCTGCTAGTATTCCATCAGCACTGAACTGCTATTTGGTTTTCATTTATCAACAGGCAACTATTTCCTTGTCTGGAAGGAAGAGACAAATCCCAGAGACCAGTCTTGAATTTGTTTTAGATACATCCCAGGAAGAATAAACCAAATCCCTCTGTGCACACATTCCACAGGGCAGCCTCCCTTACCAGGCTCTGACAACAGAGTCAGCTCTCTCAACGCACAGGATCTGACTTCCTACACAGTCTGCTCTGTTGCCTTGTGAAGGCTGCTGTGTTTTGGGGAAACAGCAATTTCTGAGCTGCCCCGCCAGCTTTTGGAGAAACTTCAGGAGCAGCCAAACCCCACCCTCTGTGAAAGCTGCTCCTCCAGCCTGCTGTGGGACCACAGGGAGACTGTGTCTGGCTGCAAGAGCATTCCCCTCCTTCCCCCAGCCCTCTGCTCCCAACCAAAACAACTTCACCATTTTTGCTCAGAATAAAAGAGCTTCTTATTTTTGTAGGTTTAGAGCTCTGTAGCAGATCCAAACTTGCATGAAATGCCCAATTCAAGAAGAGGAAACTCCTCCCCATCCTCCTCTGTCCAAATGTCCAGATCTCCAAGCCTCACCCCTGCAAGCAGGCAAATTCCTCTTCTGGCCTCAGAAAGGATTTTCCTCACTCAGGGCTGAAGTACATGGCAAACACAGAATCATAAAATCTTAGAATGGTTTAGGTTGGAAGGAAGACTGTCTAGTTCCAAGCCCCAAATTCCCTGTTCTGGGAATGGAGCAGTCCCTGATTGCCAGGATGACAAAATCAGTACATCTTTCCAGAGGCAGCAAGAGCCTAATGGATCAATGTACACCTTGAGCTGCAGAACTGCCTGGGAGCCAGCTGAGAGCTTGTGCTCCATCACCAACCAACACCAACTACAGCCAGAACAGTCACAGTCACAGTGCAGTTTCTCTTTGCCTCAATCTGGTTTTCAATGTGAAGGGGAGAAGGACTCAGCACCAGGAGCCAGTGTGGCTGCAGTCCCTCGTGCTACCTCAATACATCGGCTGTACCTACAACAGCACTGGCCAGAGCAAGGGAGGGGGACCCAGCAAAGCACAAGGTTACCTCTGTCACTGGAAGAATAAGCTGGTCCAACAAGCCCTTCATTGACTTGGAATCTCATTGTCTGGACTTGTCAGGGACCATTTGTCCCCAAAGCAGAGCAGGTGCACAAATCAGACCAGAGCACTGCCATGGTTTGGACAGGGATTTTGAGAGTTAACAACCAACAGCCTGTATGACCTCCCAGGCTGTTCTCAGGGATTCCAGGAAAACAGCAGTGTAAAAAAAGACAAAAATCTAAACAGCCTGAGAAGGCTGCAGCATTTCCAAAGCCCCTGCCAAGGGATGGGTGGGACAGAGCAGTGAGCTGGCTGCTTGCCTGTGAATGCCAGGAACCCTGATGGAACATCTAAGGATGGGGGAGTCCCTCAGCCCTGCAGTGCAGGAGCATCACCCACACACAGTCCTGCAAAGCCTCCTCCTGTGCCACTGCCCCACAGCCCAGCAGGCCCTGAAGCAGCTCCAAGGCAACAGGACAGGGTGACAGGGGTGCAGTAGTGGTGACCACGGCATGGAGCTGCTCTCTGCAGTGGATACACAAGGTCATCTGTAAACCACACTGGCTTCTGGGCAGATAGCACCCTGGACGTCACCTCTCATTTCTGTCTCCCTCCTTCTTTTGGGTGAAAGATGTTCAGATGAGGCCAAGACTATTGTTTAAGCACATCCTGAACCTGTTAATCATTGCCTACTTTAAATTCATCTAAAGTGCTTTTCCCAGCAGGAGTGACTTTAACTGTCAGAGGGGCTAGGAGAAGTGTTTAAGAGATGCAGAACATGCTTTTACACTCCACCTCATGCTAGCTATACAGGGCCAACAACGGCAACTTTGAACTCAAACACTGAGTTTTTCCTTTTGTAAGGGGAAGATGGGAACTGTGGCATTTTTCCACAGGTGGGAGTTGCCCATCCAAACACTTTCATGATTAAAACATCCAGGCACTAACATGGCATCTCATATGAAGTCTGCACTCCCAAATTTACATTGAGCCAGGAGATACCCCTGTCCCCCTGTACTGTGTAACCCCCCTGACTTGATGCAGAATTAAAGCCTGTCAGGGAAGACAGAGAAGAGAGGAAAGACTGTCTCAGTTGAAAGAACGTTAGCACTGACAGAGTGACCTGAAATGGTAAAAGACAAACTACTCTAACAAAGTATTCTGCTGTGTTAAATATGAGCAGAAACAGGGAGCAGTGCTATTTTGAAGGCCAAAATGACAGAAGGAAGAATTTCTGAATCTGCCGGGAGTTTCCTCACACAGAGGAAACTTTCTGCTGGCTGGAAGATGTGAATGGTGCCAACTACTTCTTGTAAGGACAGGAGTCCAGATGGAACAGACGGTCTGATAAAAAGGACAAGTGGTCTATGTTGTTCCAGCCAATGGCACTGGAATCTTCCCCAAAAAACAGAAATGATGAACAGAGATTAGAAGAGGCAGAATTATTTTGAAAAAGCAGCAGTGTACACAAACTGAGTGAGAGGCATCCCTGGCAGGGAGATTATTTCCTAATGTCAGGCTTAGGGACACATGTGATTTGATCTCCAAAACCGTACTTAGGGATTATGCAACTGGACAGTGGTCTGCTGTCCCAAAACAAGGCTGACAAAGCTCTGTGGGGAGCACAGGACAGAGAGAATGACCTTTACTGCTAGAGTTCTGCATCAGGATGATATGACAGCAATGGCAAAGCTTGAGTGCTGTACCTTTCATCATGGGATGGAGTTTAGCTGTTAAGTCTGACAATTTTCAAGGACATTAAAAAAAAAGGTCAGAGCCACCACTGCAGGTTCTGGACATGCAGCAGCCCTACATCAGTGGTCAGAAAGCACCATCTGCTCTTAATGCCCCACAGCCCAGCTGTGCTGGGCTCCCCACACATCCTCTCGCTCTCCTGAGACGTGTTCCCTGCTCCAACTGCACATGCACTGGTATCTTCACTGCTCTATGGAAATGCTTCATCAAATTTCACAATTATGGAACAGTGATGGCACCACTTGTAAAACTACATCTGGGACAAGCTGCTAACTTCCCACACCAAGACAGGCATCTTTATGCTGAATGACCCATGGCCTCTTTTCACAGAACTTTTAGCATCCTAAGCACCTGCAGCAGTGAACTGAATTATACACCACAAAAGCTGTACCTCCTCTTTTTGTGCCTGGAAATTTAATTTGCTTTTCCCTAGCATGTGCTGAGTGAAACAAGCAACTGCTCACTGCCTCCCTTTCCCACAACACTTGGGATTTAAGAGGCCCCAGTCATATTCTCATCAATCGACTCTGTGGGAGGACAGAGGAGTCCTTGGAGTATTTCCCTGTTCAAAGGCAGAGAGCAGCTTTCACAAGAGCTTCCTTTCATGAGCGAGCAGCACCTGTCCTTCACAAGATTTACAACCATGGCTCCAGATATCAAATAATTCAATTTTAGAGAAAATGTATATGCATGCACAACATTTTCATGTGTAGAAATGGGAGCTAATCCAATGTAGCAGGTTTGTTGAGACAAGCCCTGAGGCAACTCAGACTGATAAGGCCATCTCTCAGGGAGAGAGGGAAAAATAGCTTGTTTCATCTGACAGCCACGTAGAGACACCTCACAATTCCCCACTGCCAGGCAAAGGCTGGGCTGCAGGGGCAAGGAGGGCAACAAGGACTCACAAAATACACTGAAACACCACCTCAGAGGAGCACCCAGCTCCCAGCATCTAACCCAGGGCACCAGTGGCTCAGGGCAGGAGAAGGCTGAGGAGACAGATGGCTTTTTGATTAGAGAAGCTGTTCTCTCCTCGGCTGGTTGCACCAGTGACCACAGAAACAAGCACTGGACAACTTCCAGCCTGTACAGCTCATCACCCCAGAGAGCTGCCTACTGGAGAGCACCAGGAATCCTGCGCACATCCCTCCCTCCTCCAAGGTGAGAGCTCCTGCACATCACAGGCTCACTCCTTTGGAGTGAGAGACCTCAAACAGTCTTGGTACAGTCCTGGGGGAAAGTGAAGTATTTCTCCCACAAAACAGTCTTTCTCAGTGCACTGAATAGGCCAGTTAGAACAAATTCCCTGCAAATTCTGGGAGAGGAAGGGGCAAAATCTTGCTTAAGCTAGGATACTAGTTTAATGCAACTACATTTTACACTGGCAAAATCTGAGAAAGCTGACAACAAAAACCAGCAAGCAGCCTGTTCCTCCTCTTTTTCCCCTATCTCACTGAGAAACAGCACAGAAAGCCTCAGCCATTAAACACTTCTCCAGCCTTTGCACTGAACTAAGAGGCAACTAAAAATTTATCATGTAAGGTTAAGAAAATGGTTGTGCTGAGAAATAAAAGATCAGAGAAACCATCTGCAAGCTCTAACATCTAATGGAGAGTTTTTCTCATTTATCCTAGCTTTGGCTCTAGTCTCACAGGGGAGACAGCTTTCAGCATGAGAAGAGCTAAAAACTGCTGCACTCTGGACATGCTGCTGAGAGTCATTTCTGAAGCTTTCCTTGGCTTCTCCAGCAAGAGCTGGAGGAATTGGTGGCTCCGATCCAGTATGACACAGAGCAGAATTATCACTGGATTTTTCCTCCAACAGATGCCACACACAGCTGAAAAATGGGGGGCAATGACGTGCCTTTCTGTCATGCTTAGTGGGCTGTCTATAGGATCCTCATTCAATCTTCATTTGCTTCCTTGTTCTTTCAGTTTTTCATCCCCTACTCTGCTGTACAAGTGAAATCCAATGGAGTGGAATAAATGACAGATGAACACTGGGATTTTTTGTTTTCTTTCTCCAGGATGTTTAAGCGTGGGGCCAAAGATCTGTGAATCTTTTTCTAATGAAGTTTATTGTATTTTTCTACAAAGTTTATTTATTTCAAGTTTGTGTTATTACTATTCATTAAAAACTGACATTAGTAACTAACATACATTGATCTTGGTGAGTCCTTGTTATTCACCTCAGCAAGTGATTAATGCATTCCACTTCTGCTCTGCAAAGGGGAAAGCACAGGCATTCAGCTCCTCTCTACGCATCAAAGTGAAGATATAACTACAGGAGGCACCCACTGCTACACCTAGAACTTGTAAGAAAAGCACTGCAGCCCAGTAAGTGGAAAAGGAAACACTTTTAGACTTCAGTCGTGGGGATGGGAGTTTCCTTAGGTCATATCACATTCATGTACTGTGGAAATCACCTAGAGACTCAGCCTGACAGTGACCTCCACTTGTCAGCAAAGTTTATCATCTCACAGGAATGAGGTTGTAAGGAAAATTGTCTTCTCAGCTCCATTGAACAGGGCTCGGTTCTCTTCTCCTTGCTCTACTACTCTCATTTCAGAATTAACCCTGTCTGGGTAAACATCAGGTCCATACCATGATCTGCATTTCTCGTGGGAGGGGACAGAAAACCTCTGTGTGCATACAGAGCTGACCACCAGCTGAGTTCCCAGGAGGGATCCACACTGCTGCTCTCCTCTCCTCTCTGCCAAAGCAGGCACTGCTGGCATCATCTGCAGACAGGGCTTAGCCCAAGCATGGCCATGCAATAACCTTCTGCTACCAAAGGCAGGGCACCGGCAGCAGCAAACCCATCTGACAATTATTAATTGCCTATTTTTAATTTCCTAATTCACCTTCCCAAACTATGGTACCAAAGCCATACAGGGTTTTGTTTCTGTTACCTAAAAGAAGGATTATTTGGGATCCTAACCCTGGGGAAGACCTGTGAGATGGGCTACAGGGACAGACACCAAGTCCTGCTACAGTGCCAGGCCCCAGCTGCGATCCACACCACATGGCAGCTTGGATAATTATCACAAGTGTTAAGGCTTGGCCAGACACTATCTTAATTCAAGTATACACAGAAGGGAGGAGAAAAAAATAGCTTTTAGTGATTTAAGAGGACCGTAACTAGTATTTTGTTAAAATAATTATAATAATTATTATAATAATTCAATACTTAACCAAACAAGACCTCGTAACAAAGTACTCTGGCACGTATACCTACTTCTTTTAAAAATGTGAAATTCAGACATATGAGGAAAAGAAAGATCATAATAAGAGCCTGTGATTTTAGGCATTTTATTTCACTGCTTGGTAAAAAGCCATACTGCAGAACCCCAGTGGGGATTTCCCAGAGCGCCAGTAAATCTTGTTACTGAAAATAGTACAGTTGGGGAAATTTAAATCAAAGCTACCTTGTTAGTACTGTAAGCTACAAGCTACATCCAGCTGCAGAAAACTTCAGCAAGAGAACTTCCCAAAATGGAAATACTCACCCACACACAGGATGTTGAAACAAAACCCATGATTAACTGACTTATTAACCAGCTGGTCAGGCAAACTATCAAATCCTACGTGTCCAGAAAGCGGGACAGTACGACAGCCTTCACCCTGAAATACAATGAAACAGTCATGTCATTTTCAAGCAAAATACAATTCTCTGTATAAACCCTTAAGAACTCCCAAGTGGAATCAACGGCACAGTCCAAGCAGAGATTTGCACAGATCTGTCAATCATGTCAACATGTTTCACCCTTCTCTAAAATAGCTCCAGAAGGCAAGAATAGAACATTTCATTTGTCAAACATCTGAGGTAGCTCTGACAGAATAACACTAAATTGTGAAAAATATACACAAACACAGCAGCTGAAATTAAGAGGTGAAAAATACTTGTTTCTTCAAAAAATATGTGGAAACTCTACTCTCACCTTACACTGAAAACAAAAAGAATCCTCTGTGCAAAGCAATGTATTTATGACACCACTTCCTACAAGCCTATTAGCATTCACTTTATGTGAATTGGAACTCACACGTAATTCCCATTCACAGCTGCAATTATAGAAACTAGCTAGAAACAGTAAGAAAAATTGTACCTACAGGAAAACAAAGCAGACAAAAAGTGTCCAGAACTGAGCTGCTCATAACCCCACAGGCCTGAAGGAACATGCTATGAGGGTTTGGGAGTGGAGGCACACAAAACTCCTGCTGGGGGGCAAGGGCTGCTCCTGTGCAGCCACCCAAAGGACATCCTGAGAAGCTGCTCCTGCACCCTGGTATCTCCTGGTCTCCCCAGCCAAGCAGAACATGTGGTGCTCCATGTCCACAACATCCAGGAGCTTTGGGAGGCGGGGTCAGAAATTTTCACCTGCCCAGTCTGTGCCAAGGCACCCTGCATCCCAACCCTGCCCAGCCGACAGTAAAACACAACACACGGAGGTTTAGCCCCAGAAATGGTACAAACAATGAAGAATCAGTGCTGCACCCCTCTACTGATGTGTTCTGGAAAGTCATCCTCCTGCAGCCTCAAAAAGGTATTCCCCTCTCTGAAGCAAAGCTTTCCTTAAAAATGTATTTTAGGGTGAAAATCAGAAAGTTCCCCTCTAGCTTTCCATCAGTTTGCAAAAAATACTACAGCCAAAAGGCAGTAGTTTATAGGGTGTGATTTTGAATTTATTCTTTTACAATCATACTTTCACATATCTTGAAAGCCTGTTTATAAGGACAGGCATACTGGTTTTCCCTCTTCTGCTAATGGCACTGGTATTTTAGGCTGGGAAAACATCCCCAAGGAGTACATTTACTACAGTAGCCTGTCAGTATGATTTTTTGTCTTGTTACTGTTTTGCCATTGTAGGCTTGGTTTTTTTGGGTTTTTTTTTCAGATATGAGGCTCCAAATACACTTCAGTCATTAACTGTATTTACCAGTCTGTGATGTGTAAATATGTTTCCCCTTAACCATATTTTGTGTATTAGTCTGACTCTTCCTGACAAGATGTTCACCAAATATGGCGCTTCATTAATTCCTGAGCACCTTCCATCCTAATGACATTTTCATGAGGAAGGCACTCAGGCTCCACAGCAGATTCTGGTTTTGCCTAAGATAATGAAGTCCAGTAATGCAGAATCAGCTAAAGCAGAAAAAAGTGGGACTGTCAGACACACAGATTTTGTGACAACACACTCGAACTCTCCTAAACTGCATTCACCAAAACAAAACCCCAGCACTAGGGAATCTCATGGCAGTGTTGGATCTGCAGCGACAGCCCCACAGGCTGGTGAAGAACAGAGGGGAGGACAGAGCAAAGGTGAGAGAGAGACCCACCAGCAGACTGCTCCTGGGGAAGGAGAAATATCAAGTGTATTTTTAATACTCAGCCTTAAAACCACACCACTGGAAGACTGCTTGAACACTACTCTGCCCAGGAAGTGTGGGCAGGAGTGTGGGCTCTCATTAAGAACAAATCATCCCCTCATCCCTAAATATAAGTGTGATCCAGATGGAACAAAATAAATGGTAGAAGTTAAGCCACTTTCAGCTAAGAGGGGTATTTACCATCACACAGAATTCAGCCTGCAAGTCATTTCCTGTAGGTTTTTTTTCTAGTCACCTGTGGTTTTACAATGCAGTTAAACCACGCTACACATCTGGTACAGGAAACAACTACAGCAAGATGTGTTTTCCAGTCACAGCAGCTAAGCCTCCATGTTAAGTATGCAGCCATAAGGTATACTGTGCTACTCTGCCTAAAAATCTACAGCCTCCTTGACCAAGGCATCAAGAGATTGGATGCAGCGTAAAAAAAAAAAAAAATTATGTTTTAAGATCAGTCTGGTTTTGACACACATCACAAAGTTGACAGCAATTAGCAAACCAGTGGAGAGAAAAGAAACATTTTCTGTCTAATGCACCAAGAAACAGTGCAAGTCACCAGTCTTCAAGCACCAAGTGGTGTCTCTGTACCAGAGCACTGCTATATATAAACAGCACCATCATAAACAACATATGAACACACTGATTAGTCATCCTGGGTGTACATTAAATGTAGGTTTGGATCCCCTTGTTCAACACTGAAGGAGAGTATGTTAAGCTTATAAGCTTTTTGCTGATAAGGTGTTCAAGACTGTCTTCCATCATTCATCTTCCAAACAAGATCAAATTTAAAACATATTCAGAGGTACCAATAAGGTAAGCAAAGTTTAACTACTGTATGTACGGAAATATTGTATGTATGAAAGCTTTTCCCAGGAGCATCAGTGAGCACTGGATGGCTGACAGTCCTTTGTACTCTCTATTTTAAGGTTACATCTTCTTGGAATGAAGACAAAGATGGAATCTCTGGAAAGCCAGTGTGAACACTGGCACCACACCAAGACACCAGATGCCTTTTTTTTTCCCCATATACACAGAGTGACCCTCTGCCTAGACAGAATGGGCTGTTGTTGCTTGTGAGGAAGTGAAGCATGTTTGTCATAAACAAGATTAAAAGAACAAAAAGAGCAACACAATCTCTTGCTGTATTATAATGCAGGGCTATTACAAAGTGAAAGTAAGGAGAGTAAGGAGCAGTCACTTGGAGAAGCTATTTCACTTCTTCCTTTCCTAGCAGGATTTATACAGTCTTTTGTAAGTGCTTCTCCTTGTAAACTGCCACCACCTACTCTAATTCTTTCAGAAAACTACCCGAATCATATGGAAAATACAAAGATATTATAATGACTCCAAGCACTATACATTAAATTAACTATTAGTTTACATTTAAAGGGGCAAGATTTAGTCTTCAGGTGTTTGAATGACTCCAGGGTCCTTAGGATGAAAAAGATTAGAGGAAAATCTTGCTGAATGTACATCTGTGCCCTGATCTGCTTAGCATGACAAGCGGGTACAGCACTGTCACCTCCTGACACCCTCTGACCCCGAGAGGCCGTTGTCTCTTTGGAGATAAAGCAGAACACACGCAATGGTGCTGCCCATTGCAAATGTCAACGCTGCATATTCGGGACTGTCTGTGGCCAGGTCTAAAGGAATGATGAGAAAGGATACCATGGCAAAACAAAGCCTCAACATAGTGATATTCCGGTAGAGCACAGCAAAGAAAATAAAGAATGTTACAGCTCTGAACCCAAGGGACACAATGTCCAAATGAGGCCCACACAGCATAAAACTGCTCTCAGGCTGCAGTATAATACTTGATGTAGTTGAGTGTTTCTGTTCAGGACACTGACAGCTGACACTTAGTACTTCTGACACAATTTCTCACCTCTTTCCAAATGAGAATCACTTCAAGCTCTCAGGCCTTGGAGACTCCCTTAGAAAGATTTCCAAAAAGCTGCAACAAACATAGCAGCACAATCCTGCAACAAAACCAAATCAAGCAACACTCACAGCTTCACCACCACTGCCAATGTTCACGGCAGCCACCTCCTGCCCTTCTGCTGCCCTTAATGCTGAGACAGGGCTTAACTCCCAAACCTGAAACAACTTTTATATAGGAAGTCAAATGGCAAATGGCAAAGCAAGGCAGAACCTGAACTCAGGTTTCCACACCACAGTTTTTCACATCATCTTTAAGCCAGAACAACATCAGATCCCTTCTCGTGACCTTGGTGTTATGGCATTCATTTCCCCAGACTGCATTTGCTTCTGATTAAACAGCAAATTAGAGCAACACTTGTACCAATTGTTTCTCACTTTTACAAGTATGTAGTTCTCCTATGTAATGAAATAATTATCCAGCAGACAGTATAAACATCCTCCACGAGATAAATGTAAAGTCTAGACGAAGACTTTGTGTTATTTTTCCTTGCTCAGCTGATAAAAGATCATCAAGGATATAAAAGAAAAACACCAGAAAAGTGGGAGGGAAAGAGTTTTGAATCAAGCCCCATGGAAAGCAAGAAGTGTCTCACCAAAGGTCCTGACCACCAACCACCCTCTCCAGAAGCACTGCATCACTCAGCCATTCAACATTCACCCACAGTCAAGTGCTTCCGAAATCTCCAATTCTGACAGCTCTTAAGATTACACTTCCTTATGTCCCTGACAAAAGGCTGCAGAAACGCCATGCAGTTTGGATACATTCCCAGAAGCCTCCTCCAGCAGTTAACAGATACGTATCACAACAATTTTTCTGACCTCTACTGGAGACTGAGAGCTGGACAGCGCTGGGCAAGCTGGCGCTCTGCACCCATCCTCCCTGCTGGCAGAGGACAGGAGAAGGGGCTCAGCCTGGTGGTGACAAGGCCACCCTGCCCACCTGGGGAGAAGGGGGTTTCACCAACCATCCCTTGCAGTCAGTGTGGCTTTGATCAAGGGCTCCCTGGGACAATGGCAGGGTGGTAACTCCAGCTTCTCCACAACCCAGCACAAGTCTCACATATGCCAATTTCTTTCAAACACAGGGGAGCAACTGAGTCACTTCATATTTTGGCAGTCACATACAAGGGAATGGGTATGTCCAGGTGGAAATAACACCACAAACCGGCAAGGAATGGCTACATCTACCCATGAAGTAAGACTGGGTCCATGCTAAAACATACTGCTTTGAAGACAAAATTGGAAAGCATTCACCTCAAGTATTACTTCTGTATTAACACATGGATATGAAAGTTGGAAGCCCATCAAACCACAAACAAAACCC
Organism: Sialia sialis; assembly: GCA_009812075.1. NCBI lineage: Eukaryota > Metazoa > Chordata > Aves > Passeriformes > Turdidae > Sialia > Sialia sialis. The sequence continues at coordinate 14,384,700 of VRYO01002184.1, read as the reverse complement.
TTCCACATGCAAACGCGTTACAGATGCCTCCTTAGCGTTTCTCTGACAAACGCAGAGGTGGCTCGACTCCCTCTGCTCCTCTTCTGGATAATTCTCTGCAGACACACAGGGATCTTGTGCCGCGCTAGGCGGCCGGTGTCACCCGGAGACACTACCAGGAACCCTCGGGGACAAAGCGCAGCGGGGACACGGTGCTGGTGTTCGGCTCCCACAGCGGCACATGGTGCCAGACCGGAGACCTTCCCTTCCCTTCCCGCACCACGCACCACCGAACGGGCATTGATGGTTTCTCTGGGAGGAGAGCAGCATCCCCTCAGAGACAGGGATGCCACTGCCATGCCCCGGCCCGGCCGCGGGTAAGGGATGCACGGCCAGGCCTCCCCAGCGCTGCAGCCCGGCCAGCCCCGGGCAGCGCGGCACGTCGGGCCGTGGCCGGGCCCGGGGCACCGGCGGGGCAGGACCCCCGGCCCGCCGCGCTGCGGGCAGCCCAAGGTCGCCGGCCCGGGTTGCAGCGGGGGGGACACCAGCATCCTCTACCCCAGGTAACCTCAGTTCCACTGGGGTCGGCTCCCAAAACCCGAACCCCGGGAGCCGCAGCCGCTCCGAACCGAATCTCGGAACCCGCTGGAGGCCCCAAGCCGGTGACCTCGCAGCCCGCCCGGCGCGCTCCTTGATCCGGCCCCGCCGCCCCGGTGGTGCTCGGCTCTCCCGGCCGCCGCCCCCGGTGCTGCCCGGTCCGGTACCCCGCCCCGGTGCCGCCCAGCCCCCGCGATGCAGTGGCCCCGCGCCCGCCCGCACCTGCCGCGCCACCTCGGCCGCCGCCATCGCTGCCCGCCCGCCGCACGTTCCGCCCCGGCCTGCGGGCGGCTCCGGGCGCGCCCACCGCGGCACCGCGCGGGGGGGCCCCGCCGCGCCCCCGAGCCCGCCCTGCCCGCGCTGGCCGCCCCGCGCCGCCGCTCCCCCGCCCCCTCGGCCCAACCGCTCCCGCCGCTCCTGCCGCCGCCACCGCCGCGTTCCGTGAGGTGCGGGGCCGCCGGTCCCTCCCCGCGGCAGCCTGCGGATGGTGCAGCCCGGGCTGCGGGCGGGGCGGGCGGAGGTTCGAGGCGGTGGCGAGAGGGGCCAGGCGAGCGCGGAGCCCCGGCCCCGGGGGCTGCCCGGCTGCCTCCGCGGGCCCCCGGCCCCTGTGCGCTCCCAGCGTGGGGAAGGGCTCTCCGCACCGACTTCTCGGGAAAGCCCAGGGGGATCCGTCCTGATGCCCTGAGGCCCCTACGGTAACACGGGCCGGGCCGGGGCGGAGCCGTGCAGCCCCGAGGCTGGGCTTGGGCTCGGGCTCGCGGTTTGGGTCCGTTCGGGTCCCCCAGCCTCAGCAGAAGAGTTGCTGTTTCCGTGCGTGTCGTGCACTTGTCTCTCCCAGGTTCGCTGGACGGTCCGGGCCCGCCCGGGCACCCGGCTGTGCCCAATTCCATCCTTTGGGCACCACGGCTCCTGTTTGGCCCCGATGGTCCCGGCGGTGCGGCCTCAGCTCCCGGCCTATCATGAGCACAGCTGCCACTTCGAGGGTGTAGCTGGTGCCACTTGGGTTTCCCTTCATTTGATGGCAGCACCAAACAAGGCTGAGAGAGAGGAAACTCAGTCTTTTCCCAAAGTAACTTTCCTGGCCCCTTGACTCTTCAGTAAAGTCCCCAAGGTTGTCATCCTGGTTTTATCATGCTCAGAGCTCACCAGAGTGTCTAGTGCCTTATGCAGGCATGACCACGGTGCCTTCATTCCCCAGGAATAGCTCTTTATTTCCTTAGTTTTCCCCTGATGCCACCCAAGTGTTTTCAACTGTTCACCAGGATCTCATGGCTGTGTGGTTCAAGTTCTCTGCCTCCCTGAGCCCACAGAAGCCACCAAAACGCAGTGACAAAACCCAGCAGCTCCAGAAAGGGAGCAAGGGGACAATTATGCTTTCACCACCAGTTGTTTGGGGTTTGAGATTATGCCAACTCCCCATACATCCCAGAAAAAACTGGTCCAGGTGGTTGGAAGAAGGCAGAGGTCTTCAAGGGCTAACAACCAGCTCAGGGCAAGTCAGAGCAGGGCTAAATCTTAGGGAAGACAAAGAAAAAAGGTTCAAGGGGCTGGTGTGGCTTTTAGCTGCCTGACCAGCTGCAAAAACACCTGGGTCACATTTTAGCCATGGGTGTCAGAGCAGTCATGGATAAGAAACTTCTGGAGAGAAAGAGGACTGGGAGCTTTTTGGGGCAGGAGAATTAGTCCTGATTTCTGATGAAATTAGGGTGCAGACTACTGGTGACTGCAGCTGCCAGCAGTGCCAGGCATGGACTATGTTACAAGGAGAATCACGGCAAGAGAGGAAGGCCAAATTCCCCGTGGGATAAAACATTGGGTGGCAAAGATCCAAACAGGCTGGGTCTCCCTTACATCGGACACCAACCAGCCTCTGGGAACATGGCCTCTTGGGGCAGTAACCTGGGCCTTCCTGAGCCCAGCATCAAGGAGAAGCACTGCATTCATGGGGGGCTGTTTCAGAGGGCTGTAAGGCAATTGCTTCAGTAAGACAGCCTTGGGGTGCTGCTAGGGCCAGAGGAAGTGTCCTGGGACCAGTGTCATGTATCTACACATGACAGACAAGTAACAGGGCTTGACCCTGCTAAGAATGCTGAGTTCAAGTGAATGCTTCCAATGAGTCTTTTGTTAGTTCTTTGGTTACAGCTCAAGCTGACACTTCCAGAGAGGAGCCACTACCCCAATTCACACCTCTCAGTTATACCCGTGACATTAATCACCCAGTCCAAGTCAAACACTAAATTCTGGCTGGCGGTATCTTGATTGCTTGCTGGGTTTCACTGGAGCTGGGCTGGCTGCCTCCTGATGTTACTTTATTCTCCCGGGATTGTCTCCTTGGTCCTTATCTTCTCCATTCTGTTCATATCTGCTGAGTTCCAAGAGTGCTTTGTTAGCAGCATCGTTTTATCAAAAGTTTGTGTTTGGTCAGCTCTTATGGCCTAAGGCTTTGCCACTTCAGGTGCTAACGCTGAGCCAGCAGCACTAAACAAGAGGCAGAACACAGTTCATCAGTTTCTGCTCTAGCGTCAGCACCGAGCTGCCCAGGACCCCCGTGCTTCTGTTGGGTCCCGTGGTTCTGCACGCTCCCTGTATTCCCACACCCTCCTGTATTCCTGCACCCTCCTGTACTCCCATTCTTTCCCTGTATTCCCACACGTTCCCTGTACTCCCGTTCTTTCCCCGTATGCCCTCACCCCGCTGTACCCCGCACGCCCGGCCGCGCTGCCCTGTGACGCCGCAGGCGAGTGTGGCCGGGGCAGAGCCAGCCCGCGCTGGAGGCCGTGCCCGGCACCGGCGGCAGCCATGGACACGGCGTGACCAAAGGTCACTGCACCGCCCCGCAGTGCCGCCGCCATACCCTCCCGCCTGCGGAATCGCTTCTTGTTTCGCCTGACGCCGGGAGGGGAAGCGCGGGGTGAGCGCTGGGGAGCGTGAGCTGGGCCCTGCTGGGGACAGACAGCCCTGCGAGAGAGAGCAGCGCCATGGCCCGGCAGGAGCGGGACAAGAGCCTGGCAGAGCAGAAGGTAGCTGGCATCTCTCGGAGGTTCTCCTCCCTGAATGCCGACCAGCCCCGAACTGGCGGCCCGGCCCGCAGCTCCCATCTCTGGGCAGCCACCCTGGGGAGCGGGGAGCGTTTCCATACTCTGCAAAAGATGGACACCAACAAAAACGTCGACTGGGGCAGACACAGTCTGGGGAGCTGGGGTAGGACTTCAGGCAGGTTCTCCGTTAGCCCCAGCAGTACCCGGAGGAAGGAGCTCAAGGAAATCCTCCTGCAGAGCAGCAGCCCTGGAAGCACCATGCGGTTTGCCACTGCTCAGAAGACATCCAGCAGCAGCAGTCTTCCTGCAGGGCTGCACCAAGAGCAGAAGCCTGAGCAAAGCCCTGATTTGCTGCCCCTTGTCCTTGATCCCCTGGAGCACGCATGGCTGCTGACGGTGGCCGAGGGTGATGCAGACAGCATCATCAAGCTGCTGGACCTGGATCCCAGCCTGCTGACCAGGAGAGACTTTGTGACAGGCTTCACTGCTCTCCACTGGCTTGCCAAGCATGGCCACCATGAGAGCTTCATCCAGGTCATCTCCCATGCCCAGAAGAAAGGCTACCCTGTCAACATGAACATCCCCACAGCCAGCGGTGGGCTCACCCCTTTGCACCTGGCTGCCTTGCAGGGACACGAGGTGCTCATCAAGGTGCTGGTGGGAGCTTATGGGGCAGACACCAGCTGCAGGGACCACAACGGGCGCAAGGCTTGGCAGTACCTGCCAGCAGACACCTCCAGGGACCTGAAGGAGCTGGCAGGGGCCTTGGAGGAGGACTTGGTCCAGCTACAGTCTCACAACACCAACAACAACTGTAAGTCATCCAGAGAGGCTGGGGCAGGGCAAGACTCTGTGGACTCCGGGGCCGAGGGGAAAGCCCAGCACTCCTGGAGGCTGCCGACCCTCCGAGGCTTTGTTAGACAGGCATTTGCTTTCTTCTTTGAGCGCTGAAGCTCCCCTGACTCCATTCACCAGTAAATCCATGCTGGACAGCAGCCAGAAAAGCCTGCAGAGAGCTGGGAATTTGGGTTCTCAAAACTTCTCAAAATCCTGGCTGAGTGAGGGTTAAGCCATGGCACCATGGGTCTTGTGGTCTTTTGGGGCTGTGTGTGTGTGGAGCATCCCAATGGCCATTGGGAGCAGTACCTTGCGACAGCCCTTCCAAAAAACTGCCTGTCTGCAGAGGGGGTTTTGCCTTGTGCCCTTGTGGATGGGGACTCCTTGCTGCATCCCAACAGATCCCTATGGTTGGGGCTCACATGTCAGCTCTGTCATATGCACACAGGAGGATGCTGAGCCACCATGTGTAGATCCCATGCTGCAAATGCTTTCCAGCTCCCTGTGAGATCCCCTGATCTCTGCCATATGCACCTTCTCTGGCTGGATGCTTGTTTATGACAGCTGATTATAAAGCTGATTGTCAGTAGAATAAGAGCTAAGGGCCCCATCTGTGAGAAGAGTACAGGCCAAGGGAAGCCTTTCAAAGTGCAAAACAACTCACACTGGCAGCCCTTCCCTTGAGATCCCCATCCCAGGAAGCCTGAAATGCTGAACCTCATTAGAAATGGGGACCAGAGCAAAGGAGTCAGAAAGGACACAAGGGGAGCAGCATGCGGTAGCTCCTGTGGGGACTGGAGTTAAGGAACAGTTCTGGATGATTCATTCTCAGAAACTGTGGAAAAGGTATGTGAAGACTGGGAGATTGAGATTATTTTTATTGCTACTGAGATCCGCTTAAAAATGAAACTGATGAACATTGCTGCAACAGCGTAACAGTTCATGTATGTCTTGGTCACTGCATTAAAAGGGCAAAGCCTCTGCTCGCCTGTTTGTGTTTTGATCACCAAGCGGAGCTCTGCCCTGATGATTTCCACTTGCTTTTTACATTCTCAAAGGACTGCTTCAAAATATCTTCAGAAAAACAACAGCCCCTTCCTCTTTCTCATCAGCACGAGACTATTCCTATGCCCGTTAATAGCAGTCCCGTTTGAGAAGTGCTTCTCAGACAGGAACTAGGAAGTTTCTGTTCCCCAGAGCAGCCCTTGCAGGGACAACGCCTGTAGGAGGGCAGTTGTGGTTTCTTTACAGCTGCCTTTCAGGGGGCCTGCAGGGGTGACCAAGGTGGTCTGGTCTGGCTACACAGGTGCAATTGCATCTGGATGCACAAAGATGCACAAAGACACACAGGTAACTTCCTCTGTGGAACTAGAGCTGGGGGGGTCTCACAGATCCTGAGCAAACTCCAGTTATATTCAGATTGTGTTTTGAAATTATGCTTGGACACCAAAGTAACCCAGTCAGCAGTAATAACATGTAGAAGAGCAGCCATGAGTGAACAGGATCCAGTGACTGGATAATGCCCAGTCCAGGTGCCTGGGTGGAAATATAGATGTGTCTGGACATCTTTTTAATCTCTGAGGTCAGCAGCAGATACTTACAAAACATGCTAGAACTAGATTGAATGCCTGATCTACAAGAGTCTTGTAATGCTTTAGCTTTAATAGATTGAAGATGTTGGCAATACAGCTCCTTCTGGATCTGCTGTGGCCAAGTTCATGCCATGGGGGAGAGCAGGCTGGCTTCTCACAAGTCTGCTCACACCAGCACAAACTCCATGAACAGTACTGATGTCAAGTTCTGGTAATCAAAGTGCTATTGAGAACACAGACAGGACTAACAAAGTATTTTTTTACCTATTAGTCTTCTATCACCCTTTTGCAGCTGTCGGGGAGGGGGCACAATATGGCTCTTGCATCCTCCTCTGAGTAAGGCACAGAGTAAACAGTGGAATTAATAAGAATTTCCTTGAAGGAGCCATTTCCTTGGCAATAGTACCTGTGGATTAGTCATGCTCCACCCAGAAACATGGACTTAAATGTTCCATTCGAAAGTAAAATTTCACTGACAAATGCTGCACCTAAATACAACAAAATGATTTCCAGTAATTGCCTCTCCTTGAGAGATAACCAAAACCCCTCTAAAGACAGTTTCCCCCCCCATCTTTCTGTCATGGGTTTGACCCGGTATTCTGTGCTGAGACAAATTAGGCAGGGACTTCAGAAAGAGCAGGACCAGAACTCTTGCTTCTCTAGACGTGTTACAACATCCTCACCATGCCAGCCCCTGCCCTGGCTGGGTCCCTTTCCACTGAACAAAAAACCAAAGATCTTCTTCTAATGACCCACCCCTTTGTCTCGCTTGGTTCATTTTCATACTTACTGAAAGGAAGTTGATTTGGATATAGAGACATGTTTGAAAAAGTATTCCTCAAGTATACAATCAGCTCTAACTTTGCTTTTCACTCAGAAAACAAAGCATATCCACCAAAATCAATGGACTAAAATATCCAAGTATTTTTTCTTTAAAGCTTCTGTTCATGTCTCAGTTACTGTGTGTTAACCCAGTTCTGCAGAGATTCCTGATCCCCCCTGCCACAGACAACAGAAAACAACCAAACCCAGAGATATTTATTTGGTTAAGGTTCTGCAAAAGATTTGAGTTTAACTCAAGTTGAATTTACTAAATTTACTTCGTGTTAGCCCTTAATGTCCAGTTTGAAAAGCAGATTCAGTCAAATAGGGAAAATAGTATAAAGGGTTATTTTCCAGAACAGTTCCTTAGTAGAAGCTACTTCCACCTAATAAAAATATTAGTCATTATAGTAATAGGGAGATTTTCTAATAAATAGTAGTAAGTTGTTCAATCTATTGCTCAGGAAAGTTTTCCCACAAATGTCATGGAAATAACTGCCTCTTTCCATAAAATTACTGTTTTACTCCTCAGCCAGATCCCCATAGATACAATTACAGGGAAACTCTGTGAGCAGCTTTGCCTGCCAGCAGTGATGTGGAGAGGCTGGAGGAGGTTTGCTCAACTCCAATCCTCAGCAGTGCTGTTATTTCCTGAACACTCCCTTCAAAAAGAGTGCAGAAGAGATTTAAAAATCATTGGGGTCAAAGTGACTGCAGCATGTGAGCCTCTGTTGAAACATCTCTGGCAGTGCTGTTTGCTGCTTTCCTGTTGCAGTGACTTACTGCTTCCCCCTGATGATGAACTAGAATCCAGACTCTTACCAGACAGGATAAGAAGCTAGAGGATACCACTGAAGTATCCTGAAGTTGGTAAAAATCCCAGCCTTGGCTACCCTGACTAACAGAATCCTGCAGCACACCTGAGGAAGGAGAGGTCTCACGACCTGTGAGATGTGTGTTGCTCAGCATTCACCTGTTTGGCCCGTGCTGTGCCCAGCATTACGTGCTCTGAGTTGCAATACAAAGGAGATAAATCTATTAACCTTCAATGTGAAAAGCAGCAACACAGAAGGTATGTCAGCCTGAAGCTTCCTCAGGAAGCTGCCTCTCAGGAACAGACCACGACCCGAGGCTGAACCCAGGAATGAACCAGCACCTTGGCAGCCCTCAGGGTCAGGATGGGCTTCGCTGCAGCCAAGACAGGCTCACACCAACAGGAATTCACACCAACAGAAATTTCCTGCTGACCAGAGCAGCCACCCCAGTTCAGCACTGCAAACGGAAAGGACTGAGTGCAGAGCCAAAGCCTCCTCCACTTCCCCACAGTAAATTGGTTTCACAGGCCCCAGCAGAGAATACCAGCACAGGGGAGCTCCAGTGCCAACTACCCAGAGACTTTTAATCTGTTTTTCTTCTCCCTTATTTTAAATAGCTGCAAATTCTCCCTTTGAGTCCCATCTTAATTTTCTACCTGTCTGCTGAGAATGTTTTATACTAAGCTGCACCTGTGGTTCATGTTGACTTACCAAACCAACACAGACTCCCAAATAAAACTCACATTAATATTCTAGGGAGTACACAGACATTATGTGCTACTCCACAGTACTGCATTTGTAAGAGATTTATCTTAGATCTGATTTTGAATTCTTAAAAAAATTGATACTTTGCTCCTGAAGGTTTGCAGTCAGTGAAAAGGAAGACAGAGCCTGCTCTACCTGAAAAGAACTGCCAAGGTTCCTCACGTGAAGTGAGAATATAACTTACACCACTGTGAATTTTATTGTTACAATCCCACCACATATATATGAAATAATTTTCTAAACGAAAGTCATTCAGGTCCATATTTATTAGTAAGCCTGTGCACCGTCAATGCTCACGGTGATGCCTGAAAGAACACTAATAGAACACAGTCTCCATGTTTCAGATACAAGGATTTTCCCAGTTAACATCAACATCCCAGACCAGCTTATAAAAACCCCACACTGGGGACTGCAGTCCAGCACCAGAGAAGGAATGACTTGAGGGTGTTATCGATCTGACACAGAAAGACCAGCGTTCATTAGAGCTCCCGGGACAGTCTCTCTTACAAGCCCAGCTTGGTCCTCCTCCAGTGTCTCCTTTTGGAGTTGTACCTAAGGCAAAAGCAGAAGGAATTAGCAAAGCACACACACGTTTTTAAACATGAAAGCAGAACATCACAAGGAAAAAGTCTCCGCCACGAAAGCACATTAATTTGTCAGTGCATACCTGTCCATGTTAAAAACAAATGCTTTCACCATGGTGTGGGTGAAACCACAGACCGTGTTAACAAAGTTGCTCTCAGCAGGAAAATGGCAGCACTTCCACAGCAGGAAGCACTGCAATTGCAGCCTGCTTTTAACACAAAGCGTGGACAGAACCCATGGCCCAGCTACTCAAGTGCCAGGAGACAAAAGTATGCTATTTTGCCCTATGGTCAAGTACTTCGAAGTACTGCAATTTAGATGAAACAGAACCCAGTTCTGTTTCACCTGGCATGTGGAAAACAAGGATCCAGCTGAGTGCACGCACCACTGATCCTGCCTAGAAACAAGTTGGGAACAGCAACAAGAACAGAACCTAGCAATGCTGTGCTGGGTCACTGCCTGAGCCAGCCAGTGTTGCTGTTACTCTCCTCACTGCTTAGGACAAAGAGAGAAAGAGGGAGTTCTGCTGTCTTAAAAAGCCCAGATGATGGAGTGTATGAGATAAAAAAATCTATGCTGCAGTTTTCAACCAGAGGGCTTGGACAGGCACCACCCTGTGCATGCTCCATGTGCACCCAGTGTCACAGCACTCAGCATTTCCCTAAGCACAATGTTTAAGAACAAACACATCAAGAAAGCATGGAACTATGACAAATTATTTCTACAGTCAGGTGCTAAGCATCTCATTGATCTCCCATACATCCAACAAGTCCTTTGCACCCTTACACATCATCCCGTGAACCTCGGAGCACTCATGCTCAGGAACTGTTCCTTGAAAACGCAGGAGCCCAAAGCACAGGTATTGGCAAGAGGAACGTCAAGAACAAAGAAACTACCAGGGAACAAAATCTGGAATAAATAACCCACACGTACAGTTCAGGTTTTCACTTTACATGTACCATCACTGAATGTCTGTGGACACTTGTAGAGAACTGGTGCAAAACCACTACAAAAGAAAACGGCATGGAAGCCTCACAGTGCCTCAAGAGGCCTCACAACTTTGCTTCTGCTGCATAAACGCCATCGGCTCCCGCCTTCGGCCCGTCCCGCCCAGGCCTCCCCTCTAAGCCTGCGCGGCCGCAGCTCCTCAGAAAGCACCAGCCGAGCTCCTTACCTGATCTTATTGCCGGTTTTCATGCGAATCCACTGCGGGATGGGCCGGTTCTGCTTCTGCTTCTTGGCGAGGAAGCGTTTGATCTTGAACGTCTTGTGCGACGACTGCAAGAAAGCGCAGCGGTCAGTCCCTCACCCAGCCCCGCCAGGCCTCGGGGAGCCGGGAATGCCGCACCCGGCCCCCTCCCGCTCCCCCGCGGCCGCTCTGCCCCGCCGCCCGCCCGCCGGGACCCCCGAACACGGCGGCCTCGAGGAGAGGGCTCGGGGCTTGGCGGGAGGGCGCGGATGGCCGCGGATGTCTCACCATGGCGCGGAGCGGCGCTGCGTCCCGGCGATGGCGGCGTCCGAGGAGGCGGAGAGGAGGCGGGAAGGGGGCGGAGCGGCGACGGCGGAGCAGGCGCGAGCGCCCCCTGCCGGCCCGGCGGTCCCGCACGCAGTGAGGGATGGCGGCGGCCGAGCGAGTTTGTCCGAGTTTATTTGGGTTTAGTACAAAAAACAGCTATGGCTAAAATTCGCTAGCTTGGGAGAAGCTGCTACTGGCGAAGTCTCGTTCTGGGCTGTAAAACAATACTTCAAGTTATGAGGGAAGAGAAAGCAGTTCCGAGAGGGCAGGAGTTCAGAAGTGTTTCAGACTTGAGAGAAGGAAAAATGCTGAAAAAGAACAGATGCCCAAACCAGCTACATTTGATTAAAAAGAAGCATTTCAGTGTACGGAGACTTTACACGAGAATTTATCAAGACATATTCAACTATTAAGCCAGCTTATTCATACACTCCAACTTAAGTTACTTTATCCAGAGAACCACTGAAGAGGATGGTCTCTCCCTCCCTAACACGGTTATGCACTGCCAGATGTTCTGCTTATGTGCCAAAAGGCTGCTATCCACTGCTACCTCAACAACCCCAGCCTGTGTATGTGTCTCAGTGCTAGACTGACACACTTTAGCATTCACTGCCTCATGTAGGAGCACCACACAACACAGCAACACCTGTGCTAATTCCAGGCAACTCCAAACTTGCTCTGCTTAAGTGCATCCAACACTGGCTGATTGCCTTAGAGTAGAGCTCTGGCTTTTGATCCAGGTGTCATCCCCTCCTGACCACAATTTATTATCAAACTTAAGGCCATAAAGTCTTTCTATTTCGCAAGGATTATCTTCTCTGTTGTAGCTAGATGGTGGGGAAAAAAAAGTTCAAATAACTGAAAATATTACAATGAGAACACATTTCAAATTCCGAATCTACAACTGAGGTCTTTAACCAGAAACATCCAACAGCACAATGCCCCCTTTTCTTCCTTTGTTCCTTTTTCGCTCCGAAGGCACTTCTGGATTGCGTAGTACATGCTCTTTGGCTGCACAGACAGTCAGAACACATAAGGCTGGCACAACAGTCACTCCTCTTCCTTCGTGTGACTGGTCTCACCCTCTTGTTTCTTATCCACTCCCTGATCTGGGGGCTTTGCAGCACTGTCTTCATACTGACACAGTCTGCTCCGGCTTCGGGCTCCGGGCTGGTACAGCTGCATTGCTGGGCGATCCTGAAATAAATCAAAACTATTTAGGTTCTTTCACAGCTCCCTGCTCTCAGGGTTATTACGGCATCATTTCTATGGTATTAGAAATTACTCAAACTTTTCAGGCTAAGTTTAATTATTCTACAGTGGTGGCAAAGTAACTTCAATTGTCCCATATCAAGGTTGTCTCTGTTGTAAAACAACATCCCTGCTGAAGCCACAAAGAACACTGCACATCATTGAGGTTATCTGTAACGAGTTTCCTGTTGAGTTCAGCTCATGCTCTCCGAGAGGCCAACATCAAAGTTTCAAAACCCTGACAATGTCTTAAGTGATACTAAAAACAAGCACAATAATGCTGCAAAAACAGATTTTGTGGAGTACATAAAACTATACTAAAGACATTATTTCTTGAACCTAGAGGACATGTCATATTCTGCAAGTTGAAGTTTCCTATCTAACAAGTTCCTATATAAGGAACCTGTTCAATCACACTCCCACTTTGAGATGCATTTTCAGGCACCTGTAAGATCAACAGACACAGATTACTAATACCCTACCAACAACTTAGAGACGGCCTATGGCACAAGTCAGCAAATAAAAAGTGATTGGTGTCTTACAATTTAACCCACATTTTCTTGGATTAGTTCTTACACAGTGACAAGAAATACTACTGTCAAGTAAATTTTAGTGGACATTTCTAGCAATGGCAGTTTGTTGCAGAACAGAGAGAAGTTTCAACAGGGAAATGACATAGTTCTTTCCTTGAAGTGCTTTTATCCTAAAAACCACAGATCCCTATGAATCAAGACAGGAATTTAAAGAAATCCAGCACCTTGTTTCTGATACGATCCCTCTTAATTGTATCCTCTTTTTTATCATCTTTGGTTACTTTCTCAGATTTGTCCATGCTGCTGGTAAAGTCTGTAAGATCACTTTTCTTTCCCTTTTCTCTGAGTAAGTCTCTCTCCTTTTTCACCTCCTCTTCTTTTCTTCTAAAAACCTTCTCTTTCTCATAGCGCTCTTTCTGCCTCCGACGCTCCTCTTCTTGGCGTCTCAGTTTCTCTCTCTGTGCTCTCTCATATTCTCTGTCTCTGTCAAAATCTCTATCTCGGTCCCTGTAGTCCTTTACACACTCATCTTCTGATCTGTATGAAAACAAAACTGAAAATTAAGCTCAAAAGATTCATCAAACAGAGCTGGGAGATCAATGTATTAGTGGTGTAAATGTGCAATAGGAAGATGACACACTGGCAGGTACTAGGGAGCTCTTGGGAGGCTGTGATAGTCCAAGTCATGCATGACAGCCAGAGAGGACACTAACCACTAGAGCTTCCCAGCCTCCTACTTGCACAGCTGGCTGAGTCTATTCTGGCTTTGAAAAAACATATGAATTTGTCTGTCTTATCTGTATTTCTCACATGGCAGAACTGAGCCTCAAATAGATCACAGAGCTGTTGATAATTACATTTTCCACTTTGACTTTTAACAAGACTTAGAGGGATTGGTAACTGGAGAACATCTCTCCTCTTGCCATGGTTATAATAATTAGCTCATTGCAAGGACAGTGCTCATAGCCCACTGCAGTCACCTACACATGGGCTTCCTCAGTGGAGTTTCTATAAGGAGTTGTAAAAATATTCCAGGTAATTCACAGAGCTTTCTGTAACCATGGGGTTGTGCACTGGCACAGAGAACACCGCCCATGCCTTACATGAGAAAAAGCATTTGAAAAGAATTTCAAAATATGGTCATGGCAGAGCAGCCTAAGCCTCAGTACAATCAGGAAACAAGTTATAGATACATATATATTTATAGCAAGTACTAGAATACTTTTTTGCCTTCTCTTCTTTTGTCTCCCCATCAGATCGTTTGGCAGATGCACTACTCGCATTTTTTTCCTCCCTCAGTGTCTCTTTTTCCAGTTTCTTGGATTTTTCTTTTCTCTCCAAGTCTTTTTCATCTTTTTCAGGCTTCTTAAGTAGCTACAAAGAAAACAGAAGTCTCAACTAAAAAGCTCACTCTAATACATATTGTCTGGCACAACACCGAAATTGCATCAAAGGAACCACAGTCCAGTAAGAAGTAAACATTAAAGAAATATTACTGCAAATCACAGTATTTCTAAAAGCTGGAGTGTATGAGTAAGCATTATTCACACAGCAGACTGGAATATTTCTCCTAAACCAGGCTGTTTTAGAAAGCTTAAAAATAGTCTCCATTCCATAGTGAATTCACAATCCTGTTTACCACAGCATATACAACAGTCACATGACAAAAACTTTAAATATTACTATGAAACATTACAGCATGTAAACCTTTACAATGCCTACTACTGAATATTACAAAAAAAATTGGTCATTTACTAACACCAAACTCATGTGATTCTTCAAACAATACCCAAAGTACATTTTGAGACTGATATACAAATAGTAGGGGAAAGGGAGTGTAACAGTTTATAATAAAGAACTGTTCTAGACCTTAATCTTTGGTTCTTCTTTTGATCTGTCTCTTTCTTTTTCTGGGCATCTGTCTACTTTCTTCATTTTTTCTGCTTCTTTTCTCTTCCTTCTCTCCTCTTCTTTCCATTTTCTTCTTTCTTCTTCTCTTTGTCTTTTTCTTTCTAATTCTCTCCTCCTTCTCTCCTCTCTTTTTTCTTCTCTCAGTCTCTGTACATGTAAAAGCAAAGAGAAATGTGTCTCTCCACACCAGAAAAGATCTCTTTAAGCCATCAAACAACTCACCTCAAAGCTGCATCTATTACAAAAGAAAAAAAGTCCTGTCATCTCTGTTGTTGTGAACCTGAACATGTTGCAGCAGTATTTTTTTTACTCATAAGCCTTAACTTGTACTGTCTTAAAAAACTCAAACATGATACTGGCCTCAGCCTTTATCATTCAAATTTTAATTAAATCTACCCCAGCTCTGATTTTCTCCAATGCTTGATGTTAAAATAACATGTGCTAGGAGAAAGATCACGCACATGGACCTCAGCCATACTGCACTACAAATGGAAGCACTAAGTCTGTTTTGCCAGTGCAAAGAGAGGCGTTTTGCTATGATCAGAATGTACACAAAGCAACACCATTCCAATGCTCTTGTCCCTTAAGGCAAGTTGGGTCAAAAGCTCCTCCTTCAAAAGGAAGGACAGAAATGTACCAACACACAATGAGCAAATTGTATTTGCAAATAACAAGAAAATTCTGGAGGTGTTACCTGTTTATTTTTCAAGAAGTTCAATAAAGGAGTAGTCTTTTTAGCTGGAGAATAGATAAAACAAATGTAAATATTTTGCCTTATCCAGTACTGCAATACCTACAACACAGCTCTATATGAAGTGAAGCAGCCTTACACATTCCCCTGGCTGTCTCCTCCAACATACAGCAATACAGCACTGAAACAAGTACTCCAAACCCATCTCCAAACAGTGGAAACTATTAGGATTCTATAAACTTCTTTAGGATACTAATAGGATATCCATTACACCTATCTCTACATTAACTCTGCATTAGGCTTTTCCCAGACACTCTCATTTTTAAAGAGATCCCTATAAGATACTTAAAAAGAGCAACCTGATAATTTTTGGTGGTATTTTACCCAACCACACTATCTCTTGTGCCTGCATGGAACATACTGATCACAACACTGTGCATTAAACACAACTGCATCTCACTGAAATACAGCCACTCCACAGCCTGGTCTGGCTAACAAACATCTGCAACAGGAAGGAACTCTGTCATCTAAAACTTATACCTACAGAAGAATTTAGAGCATGGGAACAGAACAAATTACACTGAATAATATTAACCTAAATACTAAGCAGGCACACAAAAGAATTTAGTCTCCTCCAGGCTGAGTTTCAAATTACAAAACTTATTTGTTTCTTTGTGATTTAGGAAAATGCAACTATAGTACGCAGATTTCCATACCTATTAGCTCTTTGTTTCTTGCCTCTATTTCCTCCAACAAAGTTTCAGGAGTGGAGGTTAATTTTTCATCATCTGCACTGTAACTTTCCAAAAACTTCTTGTATTCTGGATCTACACAGAACAGAAGGGGAAAAAAAGGGGAGGGGTAAAGATATATTGTAGCATATAAAGTATTTGCATCAGGCACTGCTCGGTTACATTTACTTAAGTTGAGTTGTTTATATGCCACCTTTCCCTTAGCAGCTCTCAAATAGCTGCTGTATTATGCTTGTCTGGGACAATGATATTTAACAGATTTTTAGCTGACAAAGCAGTGCTCGTAAACTTCACATATAAGTAAGCAAACATCCTATAGTGTCATTACATCCAAATTACTGCTAAGAGTTTCAAGTCTACACATGCAAAACAAACTAGCTCGCTGTTATACCATCTTCAATAGTTCCAGTTTTGGCATCCTTTTTCTTACTCTTCTTTTTTGCAGCTTTTTGGAAAGGTGCAAACTCAACTATGGCAGCATATTCCTGACCTGTTGACAAAAAACATACATCAAAATAAAAATGAAATGAGTATAAAATAGATTATATCATGCAAATCTGAAGCAGGAAGGTAAGTCTCACAAGAAATATGCAATACTAGAAGAGACTACTTACATAGCATAAAAAGATATTATATTTGGGAACCTGTTTAATTAAAAAAAAACAACACTGTACAAACAGAAGAATTCATGACCTTAACACTCACTATGTGAGAGTGACCTTAACACTAACAAACCAGCAAATTCACAGACTGACAGGAAGGACATCCTAGATTTAAGACTGCCCATGACTGTCAGTTCAGCCACCTCAGTGGCACCACACCACATAACAGCCTCATCTTACAGACTCTGTGCTCATCGTGCAAGAAAGAATATTTTAAATTAATATAACCGAAGCAAATCTAAATTTTTGACAAAATAGAATAGAATGCAACACATTACAAGCAGGCTTTA
Source organism: Sialia sialis (assembly GCA_009812075.1). Classification (NCBI taxonomy): domain Eukaryota; kingdom Metazoa; phylum Chordata; class Aves; order Passeriformes; family Turdidae; genus Sialia; species Sialia sialis. Next base: position 14,368,064 of record VRYO01002184.1, on the reverse strand, counting down.
AAGCTTTATCTTCTGCCAAGAACACTACATGTATGGCTTCACAAAATCCAGCTGGGTAAGGCAAAGACAGTGTGCTGTTACACTGCAAAGTAGCTCTTTTAAAGGACTCAGATGTTATTGGAACTATATATGTTTATATTTCTATAGGTATTGGAACTGCTATTTAAGGCACTAAACCCAAACAAGTCAGACGTGGCTGCTCACACCCACCCCTCCAAAACTCAACCAGCGCAGACAGCAGGGACGCAGCAACCTCCATCGAGTGCCGTTCACTTGCCTTTGTGATCGACAAAAACGTAGCCGTCGAAGCGATCCCTGAAGAGAACGATGTCTTCCTGGTTCTTGAAGTTGATGTAGGCTCTCGAGAACATGTGCGGGTACAAGCTGCAGAGACACAAACCGAGAGCGCTGGGCTGACGAGGCGGCGGCGCCACTGGGGGCCGGCTGGCGGTAGCGGCGGCTCCCGGGAGCACCCGGACTGGGCAGCCGGCCGTACCTGGAGTCGTTCGCGAAGAATTCGAAGTAGTCGTGCTCGGGCAGAGGCTGCAAGTGCTCCTCCAGCTGTTCCTTCGTCAGGCTGGGCGGCAGCCGGCGGATCACCACCTGCGGCACGGCAGGACCGGCGCTCAGGACGGCGGCAGCGCCGGGGACGAGTCATTACCGCGCCTCCCCCGACACGTCCCGTCCCAGAAGGCCCCCGCAAGCGGCCCGTTAGCGGGGAAAGGTCCCGTTACAGAGGGGGAACCGTGTTACCGGAGGGAGGAGGGGCCCGTCACAGACGGTGAGCCCCGTTACCGGGGAGGGCGCCGTTCCCGGCGGCGCGCAGGCCCCACCTTGCTGAGCGTCTCCTTCTTGTCCTTGGGCCGCTCCAGGCGATCGAGCTCGGCAGCACCGGCTCTAACGTCCGTGCCGGCGGCGGGGCCTGTGCCTGGCCCCGCGGCCAGCAGAACCCCCAGCCCGGAGGAGGCCCCGCGCCGCTCCTTGGGCCTGGCGTTCTCCTTGTCCTCCTTCATCCTGATCCCGATCCTGACTCCGGGCCCGGGCGGCACCGCGCGCACCCAATGAGCGCCGCCTCTCGCGAGAGGTGCCGCTGCCTCCGCCAGACTACCACTCCCAGCGTACACCGCGACCGCCACCGCTAGTCCCAGTGAGGTCAGCGACCGGGACCGGGACCGCTATCGGGCGAACTGGGACGCGGGCACGGCCTCATTTCTTGCCCAGGGACTGTTCCCCAGCAGCGCTGTGGCTCCCGCTGCCCTCTCGGGCCCGCTCGGGCTGTGAGGGGGCGCGGGGCAGGCCGGGAAGGGCGCGGGGCAGGCCGGGAGTGCCCCGAGGCTCGGCGCAGGGGCAGCGGCACCGATACCAGCACCGGCACCGGCACCGGCAGGATGTGGTTCGAGATCCTGCCCGGCATGGCCATAATGGGCGTCTGCCTCAGCATTCCCGGCATCGCCACCGTCTTCATGCACCGCTGGTGCCACGGCGGCAAGGTCAGCGGGGGGCGGGGCGGCAGGCCCCGGGATCCGGGACCCTGAGGCTCCGCTTCCCCACCGGAGCTGCCCTTATCCCCGAGTCCCCTGCACCCCTCTGGGATCCCTTCCCTCCCAGGGCTCCGCGGCCCGTCTTCCCCGCGGGAGCCCCTGCCCGAGGCCTTAACAGGCAGTTCTGTGCCTGCAGGAGAAGAGGATCGCCCGCTATCCCTACGAGTGGACGCTGATGGAAAGGGACCGGCGGCTGTCGGGTCTCAACAAGCACTATGTGCCCAAGGCAGGTTTTGGGGGCTCTGGGCCGGGGGGAAGCGGGACCCAGGCGCTGCTCCCCTATCCCCGAGTTCTGAGACGGCCGCTGAGGTGGGCACTGATCGCTCTTCGGGCTGTCAGATCTTATTCGGTGCCTGCAGCTGGCCTGCCTCTGGGGATGTGCATTTTAATTTTGTTCTAATTAAGACCTGGGTAATTAAATATAGTTTGAAAATCTGCATTTTCAAATATGCCCTGTTGCACATTAGTGACAAGAATGACACAAATATATCTATTATTTTTTCTTTTTCAGGGTCTGGAAAACATAAACTAAGGTGTCGTCAATGCTTTGAAAAATTCATGTATCTGTAGAAAATGATTTCACTCTTAAATAAAGCTATAAATGTGTTCAGCCCTTCTATTTCTGTTGCTGTGGGGGGGTGACCCTTGCTGGACACGAGGTGCCCACCAAAACCACTCTGTCATTCCCATCCTCAGCTGGACAGGGAGAGAAAATACATTGAAATGCTTGTGAGTTGAGACAAAGAGAGGGAGAGACCATTCATCAGTTACTGTAAAAGGAAAATGAGACTCCGCTCGGAGAAATTACTTTAATGTATTGACAGATAAGAGCAGGGAAATGAGAAGTTAAAACAAATCATAAAACACCTTTCTGCCACTCCTCCCTTCTTCCTGGGTTCAGCTTCACTCATGATATTTTCTGCCTCTTCCCTTCTGAGCTGCACAGGGTGATGGAGAATGGGAGTTGCGGTAAATGTAATCCCATGTCTCTGTTGCTCCTTCCTCCTCAAGGAAGGACTCTTCACACTCTTCCCCTGGTCCAGCATGGAGTCCCTCCCATGGGAAACTCCTTCACTAACTTCTCCAGTGTGACTGCTTCCCATGGGCTGCAGTTCTTCATCAACTGTCCCACACATAAGGTGCAGTCCTTCAGGAACCAGCTGCTCCAGCAGGGTCACAATTCCTGCCAGC
>VRYO01002184.1:14352330-14364332 GCA_009812075.1 Sialia sialis | reverse complement strand
GCATCTCAGTGCACCGGGCTGGACAGTCTCTGCCTGGCAGAGGACAGGCTGGAAGCTGCTTTAGCTCCCGGAAAGCAAAACTATGACAAGCAGAGAACTTGCCTGGATGCCACAGCTGTTTTCTTGCTCACAGCGTCTTCCCTTCCCGGGAAGCAGCGGCTGCCAGGAGGCGTTTCCGCGGGGCAGGGAAGGCCGGGAGCGGCTCGGGCTCGCCATGGTGACGGCGCGCCGCTCGTGCCCGCGGGGCCGCGCTCAGCGGCTGGGGCAGCGCTGGGCCCGGGCACAGCTCCCCGGGCTCGGGCACCAACACCGGAGTGCCCCGGGCTGCCCCCGCCGCGCCTGGGCACCCCCGGCCCGGCCGGGACAGCGGCGGAGGAGCAGCTGCCAGCCCGGGAGCGCCAAGCGGGGTGAGAACGAGGGACAGAGAGGGACTGCCCGCTTCTCCCCGTGTTCCTCAGATGGGCCTGCAGCTCCCTGACCAGTGCTCTCTGAGTATTTGTGCCTTTATCTGTCTAAAGGTGAAGACAATGGACAAGGAAGACGAAAAAGCTGCCCATGAGGAAAAAGATCACATCCCCCCCGAAAATAAGAGAAGCAGTTCAGAGAAATGTCTTCCAGATGCCAAGAAAACTGAGAAAGGTATTTTGTTTGCTCTGCTAGAATGTGTTGAGGTCTTTTCAGGAGGATTTGTAAGCATTTTATCTGTTTTAGAAACCAAGCATGTCATCAAAAGTATCCCGTGGACCACATCTAAGAACTTCACAGTGGAGAGAGGACAGCAGCATATTGAAGAACTAATTTCTGTGAGTCACAATTCCATCTACTCACGAAGGCCAAACCTTCTCACTGTTAAGAAGTATGAAAAAATCAAAGGAGAGCACCTTTGTTCCTTTTCCTCATCACCCTCAAATCAGCTCTGCTAGACAGAGGGAGTCTTAGTGTGATGTGTTTGTTCAACAGACATGGCACATTCATGAAAGCTGGCTTCACCACTCAGAATTTCTCGAGGAAGAAGAACTGAAGGACAGCAAGAGGTACCATTACAGAGCTTGCTGGGGCCTCCCAACACGCAGAAAACCTCTCCCACGAGCAACAGCAGATGTCTACTTCGTTATAGTGATCTCCAAATTCAAACCTGATGTAAGTATTCAGAAATGCTGTGGCTGGACTTTAAGGGACAAGAGTACAGTGGCATTGCTGAGGCAGGGAAATGCCAGGACGGTGGAGAGACTGGCAAGGAGTCTGCAGCTCTCATGAAGATGCTGACAAGGCCTGGACATGGCCAGAATGATGGCAGGAGATTTAGACGTGGCCTCATAGAAACACGCCATTGGTTGGCAAGGGGAGCAAGGCACAGAGCAGGAGGCTGAGTTAGTTCCCAAATCACTGACTGACAGAACTTGACAAACAGAATCTGTCAGGATCCTACATTTGCCTTCCTGCTCTTACAATCTTCCCTTTCCAAGCAATAATTGTTCTGGGCAGCTGTAAGAAGAGCTGAGTAGAGGTGAGTTACAGAATGAGGGGTCAGTAGAGAGGGAGTGACACTTTGCTCTTCAAGCTGTCTCAGAATCCCTTACCTGATCAGCCTGAAGTTTGCACCTGTACAATGAACTCTTTCAACTCAAAAGAAAAAAAATGAAATAAATTGCACTGAGTAAACTTCTTACCTGCAGGCTTAAGTCATACTGAACCTTAGTGTTTCTACCTAATGGTTCTGGATCCCCAAATGATAGTCTGTGGTTTAACTCCAGCTGGCAACTAAGCAGAGCTGCTTGCTCACTCCTTCTCCATCACCATGGGATGTAGTAATATTGAAAAATAAACAGAATGATGTTAACAAATTAACATAAAAAAAGAACTGAGGAAAAAACCCTATGAAAGACAAGTGATGCAAATGAAGACAATTACTCACCAACCAATGCCCAGCCAGTCCCATCTTCCCTTCTGCCCCAACCAAATATCGCGGTTATTTTTAAAGTAAACAGTACCTCTCACTTAATTACACTCTCTGCTTTTTGAGGGACTCTGCCCTATCTCTGGTGTCTTGCAGACTGCACCTGTGGAGGTCTTCTACAGACTGGAGTCCAGCAGGCTGATTCGGAGGTAGATGTTATTACTCTTCTGTTTTAGCAAGCTTTTCCATTCCAAAACCAAACAAGGAACTTGATGTAAATAAGTTTGCAACAATAGCAGAGAACTGGAAGTTGTCAAAATCAGTAATAGCAGAGAAGTGGAAATTGCTACATGAAATGACCCTACTTATCACTAGCTTCACCCTCAGAGGCATGAACAGCCACCCTGTGGGCATCTGCATTCTCCAGAAATTTATCCTGCTTTACATGGGTGTAGGTAGGTGGGGTCTTTATTGCAGCATAGCCTTGAGTGGTGAATAAAACACAGTTCTCAGCTGGCCAAACTTAGATTCAGTATTATGCTTACAATCTACCTTCTTGTTATTCCATTCTCCAGACCAGAACAATGTCAGTTTAGAGAAAAGTGGCTTCAGGACATAATTGAAAATAAAATAGCGTGCACAGAAAGACTTGCTTCCCGATGAACAGCTCCAATTCACCATTACCAATACTCTACTGTGGAAAACCAAATAAACACAATGAAGAAAGAAAAGGTTGTCCTTAGCTGCATTTCTACTTTGTGGCTAGATAACCTGTGCAACATCAGCTATGCTGACATATGGCTGACATATGACACATGCCCTGACATGGCTATGTGTGACAGTCCCTAGCATGTATGGGGTGGGGACAGCAGGATGGAACCAGGTTCCAGAGTGTAAATGGGAAGAGGGCAGCTGGGCAGGATTTGCTGTTTGTGAATGCCAGGTCTGTGGAACTCCAGGGAAAACATTATAGAACTTTATTTTTATTTTCCTGATACAAATATACAAGACATCTCTGCTGCTAGATTTAAGAGGAACCAAAAAAAAATAAAATAAAATAGGAGAACAAAAGAGAAACAACCCACCTCTCAAAGCCATTTTGTTTTTCAAAACATCTGAAAAACATTTTGAGGAGATATGTGTGGAAATACACAGTTGAATCAAAGATAACCGCCACATAAGCACTGCCTGATGAGCAAAGCCTCCAAGCACAAAGTTTAAAGCAACCCATGTAATACTGCTGAAACAGTAAGTAAAATACTACAGGAGTTAAAACAAGGGTTTAATCTAGAATACTTCCATAAACAAAAACATTTCAAATAAATTAAAAGATACATCCTTGTTACCACCTGTGTACATCCAGGGGTTCTAATCACTGCACCCAACTGCACTTATGCCTATGTATAACATAGGAGAAAAAGAAGCAAGCAACTCAGTTCTTAACCATGTGTTTCAATGGACTGAAGATCAGACCCTCCTCTTACTGTTACTTTATACCTTAGTTGTGATCTGCTTGCTCTAAAGTAACTGAAGCCCACCAGTATTAAATTACAAACTAATTTACAAAATATTTACATGTCTGATTTGAACAGCAAACCAAACTCAACTGCTTTGAGGAAAAATCTAAACCTAAAAGACTTGTGAAGTGGACAGCTCCGGATGTTAGAACAGGAACTCAGGAGTTCCTTCATTTTTGCTACTGGTGCTTGTTAAAGGTCCTTCCTGAGCTAAATGATCCTATGATTAATAAAAATAAATGGAATTAAAAAAATTTACACTTATTGGCATTAGGTAACAAAGCCTTCCCATGGGATCCTTTGGCTTGTCTGATTCAAAGCAAGTGCAGAACAGCAACACCTCTAATCTGCCCCGGCTGTTCCTGCCTTGTAGCCTTTCTCTTTACAAGGATTCCTTGTAGATGGTAAACAAATCATCCAAGAAAATCTGATGAAAATCACTGTTTTCTTGACACAAGTAATCCACTCCTGAGGCTTGGCCCTGTTGGGTGAAAGGTGCTGAAGCACCTGCAGCTTTTTTCAAATCACAACTGGACTGAGTTAGCTGCCACATAGTGCAAGCTATGGTGTACAGCTCAAATGAAGCACTATTTCTCCTCTTTGCCTTTAGTCTTTCTGTAGACCATCTCTCGAAAGCTTGCAAGGATCTTATTCTCTCGTTTCCTCCTCTCCTCCTGGTTGAAGGATGCCAGAGCTCTCTTTTCATCTGCACTGTAGATCTGGTTCTCCTTACGCAGACGCACAGCTTCCATGCGGCGGTGTCTGTGGGGGAGAACATGGGCTACGTCAGTGTGGGCAGAGGATGAGTGCCTGTCACAGCTTCCAGCCAACAACCAGCCTGAATGTGTTCAGGGGCTTTAAATAAAGATACTGAAGTTCTAAGGCCTGAACAACAGGCCTGCGCCAAAGCTGACCTCTAGATGAAGCTTCCAACAAAATGTTATATTTGAATCCACTCATTAAGGTAATATGCATGACCATTCGTGAAATATGTATGTGATAAGAATATATTTATCCTTCTGCATTTAGAAGCCAGACAAAGGCATGAAATCTGAAGGTACACAATTGAAACTCTGTTGGTTCCTCCTCGAGCCCTGGCCAGGCTTTGGGTGGAATCCAAGAGAGGATGAAACCATATGTTCCTGCACTAGAAGCTATGTAAGCTTGTTTGTTCTACACTCTAAAAGTTGGGCCCTATCACAGTGAAGATGGAGGCCTCGCCTACAGGTGGACACACATGTAGGAATTCCCAGGAATGGTTCTCCAATCCTTTGCTGTGACCAGGGCTCCCCAGCTGATGGGCAGATCTGGATGATAGTAAAGTATTAGGGTAACTAGTGATGTATCTTTCTTAATCACTCTAGGCAATCTTTTGCACTAATGATTAGGTGTGTTACTTTGCTTATCCTTTGTAATTCTTGGCAATTTTGCACTGTAGCAAATTATACTTACTCCATAAAGTTGATATCTACATATTTTGTGCTGACCTTGCCAACTGGCAAAACAGATACCTAAACTAGATAATCCAAACTGCACACTAACCTTCCCAGGACAGAGTGTGGCAGAGCAAGGAACTGATTTCTGAGGGTTCTCAGGCAGTTAGCCAGAACCCTCCCCTACCCCCAGGATGTCAGCTGCTGGCTCACCAAAATTTAAGAGAGATTCCTGTTGGTCATAGAGAAAAAAAGTACAGCCAATCTCTCACACATTGATCTGTCTCCTGCTGAAGGGCCAGCACATCCCCAGGGCTGTCCAAACTGACCATCTTCAAATCACCTGACACAAACACCTCCTCATTAGAAGAGTATTTCTCTTGAGGAGAAAGTGTCCCTGAAAAACTCACTATCCATCTTCAGCAATGGGGAGTTCACTGAAAGCAGAGCACCTTCTCCTCCATGCTTGCAAGTAGAGCTTGGAAGCAGTCTTCTGTTCAGCCAGCAGAGAAAGCAGCTCTTGAAAATTCCACTGAAACACTGCTATCATCAAAACCATACCTGCTGCCACTCATGACATAACCAGAGCTCTCAAACGACGCGATCTCTTCACTTGTCAAGCCGATTTCACCTCTGCGTGGAATGCGTTTCCCTGCTTTTACATACTCTGCCATGGCTGCACCTTCACCGGGCAGGAGGGCATGTCCATAGCTAAAAAAACAAAAGTGGTGATTTCAATAGCTTCAGATAGAGAGAGCCTGAGCTAAACATCCAACTTTCCTGTTCACTATTGTATACAGCTGCATTTTTTTTTAACATTTCCTTATTCTTTCCCACATATTGGCCTGTTTCTTCCTTATGGCAAGACTAGCAACAACATATTAAATTATCAGCTGAGTTCATTCTGATGACACTATGAAGTCACAATACTGCAGATCTTCAGAATAAAGGTACTTACAATTGATTTTTCTCGGAATCAAGACTAAAAAGCAAAACTCAGACTTTTTTACCCAAATTCAGGCCAGGGGAAAGCCTAGCACCACTACAACTCCTGTCTGTGAATTTCTGGCATAGCATTTCTCCCTCTTCATGCCTTATTGTTGCAACAGCGCTTTTGAACAGTAACTTTCACACTTGATTTGATCAAAGTACTGTTAAGAGCTGGCTACTCACTTCAAAGGCCTATCATCCTGAGAAGCATGAGTTTTGGGCGCCTCTGGTCCAATCAAACTGTCAGCTTCAGTATTTTCTGCAACAGTCAAATAATGAGGAAGATTAATCTTGTGCCCATTGTTCTTTGTTATCAGAAGTGTTACACAGGTCAGCAACACCTAATGATGAATTCACAAAAAGAACATCAAGAAGTTTCCACCCAAGTTTAAAGTCATGTGAACCTACTTGATCTCTCAATCCAGAGATCATCTCCTTGAAGCATTTCATCATCGGAATCTTCGCTACTTGAATCACTGGATTCCTTCCTGCTCTTCTTAGCTTTCTTTTTCTTATACTTCTTCCTGTGATAAAGACAGACAGACATGCTATTTATCAAAATTTAAGATGCAAGAAGATGCTTGGAATCATACTCATAATTAGTTTCTCAAGGCAATTTCCACCTATAGGAAGACTGACTGCTATTTCCTACAGAACACTTTACAGCAAAGTCAAGACAATATATATGTTCTGTTTTGACTTTCACAGAATGTAGAAAGTGGCTCTACAGGGAGTTGTTTGTGCTGCACAACTGTGTAATTTAAATAAAATCCATCAAATTAATACTATTTGCCAGCTCTTGCAAATTATCTAAGGTCTCAGGCTCACTCAGGGCCTGCAGAGAAAACTGAGCTGCACTCCAGCCAACAGCAGCCAGAATGACACACAGCAACCACGACACTTACTTTTTGCTCTTCTTTTTCCTCTTCTTGCTTTTCTTTTTATCTTCATCTGAAAAAATAAAGTGTATCTATTATAAAAAAGAAATTATTAGTTATAACTAAGTAGTTTACTGACCTGTGAATAGCATGGCATGCCTTTTCCAGCCCCAGTGTCCCTGGGGCTGTAGGCTCTATGATTCTCTCAACCCGAACCTTAAGGCTAACCACTCCTGTAATGCTACTGCTAAGAATTACACTAACCACAACTCTACCAATTAACCTAATCCTAGCCCTAGCCCTGACCCAAACTCAATACTATGGGTTTTCCAGGTTAGAATGATGCAGGAACAGCAATGTTGGGCTTTGCTGGGATTGCCTTGGCATGCCTTTTCCAGCCCCAGTATTCCTGGAGCCATAGGCTCTTTTACTCTCTCAATCCGAACCCTAAGTGTAACCAGTCCCCTAACCACTCCCCTAACACTACTGCTAAGAATTACACTAAGTATTACCCCTACCAATTACCCTAACCCTGAGCCTATTCCCACCACTCACTGCCTCCACCAGAATGCCCTAGTGCACACATTGATGGGACTTGTTTATACTGGGAAAGCGTTAGTAGGAAGCTCCCTGCAGTACTGATCAGTATGAGAACATATCAAACAGATCTCTGACATGAGAGGCACAGTGGATGCTAAATTCAGAAATCCCATTTTCTGAGGCCAGACATATTGAAATCCTTTTGTCTTACCACTGGAGTTCTGCTCAGACTCTGAGTCACTGTCACTGTCCTCAGAATGTTTCCTCCGCTTTCTTTTGGATGCTTTACGTTTTTTCTTTTGTCTTTTCTTCTTCTTTTTCTTCTTTTCCTCTAGAATGTTTTTAAAGATAACATTAGAGGACAAAGAACATCTAGTTCCATATGTATTCCCAGATCTTCTCAAAGCAATGCTCTCCTTTGAGCTGGAGCCCACCCCACTCACTTTCACCCATCCAAGCCAGGGAACCTCTTGCAAACAGCAGCAGCAGATTCTAAGCCACGGTAGCTTCCCATTTTCAAAAGAGCTGTACAAGCCAAACAAAATACCTTCTGAGCTGGAATCCGAAGAACTACTCTTAGATTTTGCCTCTTCATCTTCTACTGGTGTGTGCTCATCAGAACTGAATAAAATAACAATTTGCTACTTAAAATCTGTTTTTTTGTACTCAAGATCAAAGGTACACATAGGACCAAAGACAATTTGAGTCAATCCTTGCAAGGGAGTAAAATATTAAATAGCTAATTTAGCCTGGGAACTGCTGTCAGAACCACAACACAACAGTCATTGATCTACAATAAATCACATATTGCATAACTGGTATGCTGGAATTATTTGGTGGGAAAAAAGTAATCTCATTATGTTACTTCAGAAAGGACCTGATGCAATAAGTATTGTGGCACCATGACTAGCACAGGGATAAAGCATATTGTATAAACGGAACTGATATGTAATTAATATTATTTTAAAAAGAATATGCCTTACTCTGGGTCAGGAACTTTTGGTGACAGCCCCCAGACTTCAGGCGCCCCCAGTTCTCCAATTCTCTCTCTCTCATTGAGTCTCCTGTAAAGGAAAACACTGTCACTGAGGCCTAGTTTGTAATACCCACCACACAAACACTTTAAGTCCTACACGTAAGTGTTTTTATTCGCCTAAAGCATCTACAATAAAGATAAGAAGTAACTCAGAGCAAGGAGCAAGTTCGCAGGCAGGCAGTGTGGCAGCAGAGCTTCCAACACTGCCGAGGATCGGGGTAGCAGGTGTTAAACTCCTTCCAGCCGAGCTCCGTCCGGTCGCCCGCGGAAAACGCACGGACAGCCCGTGCAGGGCCCGAGGGTTCGTGACGGGGCCGCACAGGACCAGGCCCAGCCGTCCCCGCAGCACCCCGCTCCTCCCACAACACGGTCCCTTCCCCGCGGAGCGGGGCCCGGCAGGGCAGACCCGACCCCGCGCCGGCGCTCACCTCTGCCGCAGGATCTCCTCCTTCTCCTTCTCGTAATACTCGGGCCATTTGCCGTGGTGGTGGTGCCCGTGGTGCGCGGAGGAGCGCGGCGCGCCGGGGCTCCGGGACCGGCTGCGGCTCCGCCGGTGGCTCAGGCGCCTCGGGCCGTTTCGTTCCCGGGACCGGGACCGGGACCGCGAGCGGCGGCCGCGGCGCTCGGAGCTGGCGGCGGGCGGGGAGCGGGAGCGGGACGCAGGCGCCATGGCGGCGACACAGCCGCTTCCGGCGGCTTCCGGCGCCCTCCCGGCCGGGCGGGAGCGGGGCGGGAGCGGGGCGGCCCCGCCCGCGGGGTCACCGCCCCACCCGCCCGGCCGGCAACGCGGCGGCGGTCGCGGCGGCGGCGGCTCCTTTTGTGCCCCGCGGCGGCCGCCCGGCAGCGATGGACGCGAGCACGGCGGCGACGGAAGGTGAGGCGGCGGCGGGGGCGAGCCGCGGGCGGGGGCTGGTGGCGGCGCGGGCCCGGCTCCGCCCCGCTCCGCGGGCACCGGCGCGGGGTCGCGGCCCGGGAGCTGTCCAGGGCGGCCCGGGAGCAGCACTGCTCCACGGACAGCTCACCGTGCCCCGGCAGGGTTCGCCCTTCTTGTCCGGAGCCGGCGCCGCCTGACACGGCCCGGCCCGGGCAAGGCCCGGTTTCGGCCTGACTCGGCGCTGGCCGCTCCGGTGCGGCGTCTCAGGGCTAAACTGACAGAAAGGGAGGAAACGGCCTCAAGTTGCGTCAGGGGAGGTTTAGGTTGGGTACAAGCAAAGGAATAGGCTGCCCAGCGTAGAGGTAGAGTCACCGTCCCCGGAAATGTTAAAATAGCGTGTGGAGATGGCGGTTAAGAACATGGTTTAATGGTGAACATGGTGCTGGGTTCACGGTTGAAGTTGATGATCTTAAGTTTTTTGCAACCTTAACCTTTATCTATGAAGATGTTACAAATTATGTGTTCAGATAAGACACCCAGTCTTCTGTGAGCGCCTTTCCCCTTGGGGTTTGGCCACGTTGCCACGGAGCTTTCTCAAAAACAAGCCGAGTTTGTGCTCAGCTCTGGAAAGTGCAGTGTAATGTCGCTGGGTCTGCCCAGCTCTGTGTAAAGGGCATTTTGAACAGCTGCTCCACCCTGTGAAGCCCATGCTAGTTTATGCTGTCCAGAAATTATGTCAGATTCTTTTTCACAAATGAAATAGTATTTTAGTCACCAAACCTAGCATGAGCAGCATCAAAAATCTGATAGATGGAGGAAGTGTGTTTAAATTGTGTATTTTTTTGTGTGCAAGTAACCACGTGCAGAACAGGGAGGGAAAAGATTTACCAGACATTCCCTTGAGTGGTGTTCCTGTCTCCCGTGTTCTGTGTGAGGACAGCCGGGTTTCTCCCTTTTTTAAATTATTTTGCAAACAGATCTGACTCAATGATGACTAAAACATCTGCCTCAGGAGCACTCTGCACCTGTATTACTTAATATAAGGTGACTTGAAGTGCTTTTCTACACAAATTATAATGCTTATGCAGTACATAGCAGCATCTACAACAACTACTAATGTCAATAAAAAGGATCACCGGAGTCTTAATTCGGTTATATGAGGCTTTCTATAGCGGGATTGGCAGGAGAAATACTCTCAGAGATTTCTTCAAACCACAGTGGAAATTTGTGTTTTAGAATCTTTCAGAACCAGTGGTGTTTTATATGGAATTCCCCCAGTGGAAGAATATTTCTGTCCTTAAAGGTAGTCTTAAGTAGGATAACTAGATAACTATTGAATTTCAATTTTATTGAAAACCCTCAACTGCTCTGCTTATAACATTTCATTTACTTGAATATAAACTACATGTTTTCATGATGGAGAATGTTACTTTGTCTCTAAATTTGTGAGCTCTGTAAAAGAATTTTCTCACAAACTGGATTTTTTAAAAACAAAAGAGCTCCTCAAATTGCTTAATTGAAAACTCAAATTACTGAATTGCATACTTTTTTGTCCTCTTGCAAAAGCCTGCACATAAATTTATTTAAATTTGTACTTCATATTTTCAGAACCTCCATCACAGAGTTTTTTTGATCACTTCTGTACATGAAGATAAAAATTTGCTATTGGGTCTCTTACCTAGTTTTTGAGTTCTAAGAATACCACGTGTACTTCTGTATCCTAGATGTTTCTTGTCAATATCTTAGATAAAATAGTTCTTTTATAGTATTACTTATATTGTAAGGTTTTGCGTGACTTGAATCACCAAACACTTTCTAAGCTTATCTAAAAATAAAAGTGTAAAAAACAACTCCTAACCTAGGAGAGATGCATGCTGACAGAAAAAAAAACCAAAAACAAACCACATTGAAATACAGCTTTCAGGTGCAGCAAGATGGTGGCAGCTTCAGTCAAATTGGCTGAGCTGGGGAGAGCATTAGCTCTGTCCTGACTGTGGCAGTGTGACAGTGGGGATCAGATTTTATATCTGACAGAAGGACTTGCCATAGAGAAAAGCTGCGGTGAGAAAGGCGAAAGTCAAGGAGATGGTGCAGCTCTCCCAGCAGATTTTAAATCAGGTAGCATTTCTGTGCCTAAGAATAAGTGGTTCAAACCTGATTCTTGAGATCTGGTGATGCCTCAGGAGCAGGGATCCTTCCAAGTCAGTGCTCACCTGTAGCTGTAAATTTTCCTGTTGGTTATTTAGTATTGGAAGAGGGAGTGAGAAGTCCTTAAAGCTGGAGGATGAAAGGCTAAGAAATTGTTTAATTTGGGCCACCACACATTTTTGGAGGAGAAAAAAAACCACTGGGTTAAGTATTTAAACAATTATAGTATTACTTTCATTTAATATAGCCTCCTGTGTAAAAATTACTGAAACCTGTATCAAAGGAGAAAAGAACTGAAGAAAAGCCTATATTTTCCCCGATGAGTGTATTCTATTATTTATTCTCCTTCAATTGACTCTCTGGTAAAACTTATAAATAAGCAGAAACTGATTTTGTAATATTTAAAATCTGAAGGCTCACTTCAAAAAGGCACTTCTCTTACTAACTGTACAAATACAGGGAGCCTGGAAGGTGATTTTCTTGCTAGAAGAGCTCATAAACCTAGGCAGGAGCATTTCACTGCTGATTTATGTAATGAAGGATTGCAGTAATTTCTGCCAGTGACTGTGACCTGTTAGGTTTTTTGTCGAACTTGACAGGACAATTGTTCGTGTCAAAGTTTTTGAATCTTAAAAAAAAACCTCAGGAACCCCTGTGGTTCAAGTCCAAAGAATGCATAGGAATTAAAA
>VRYO01002184.1:14335428-14350913 GCA_009812075.1 Sialia sialis | reverse complement strand
TGCAGTAGCACATAATCTTCTGAACAGTTTGTTTTTTCCTAAAGAAGGAATAGACAGTATATATGTGAATGTGTTCATGCAGTTAAAACTGTCAATCTGCATTTTTATTAATTTGATATATTTTGCTTTCCCTTTGTAGGAATGGAGGGGAAAAAACTTATTTCTGCAACAGACACGCAATATTCTAGTGTGCTCCTTCAGTCTTTGAATGAGCAACGTGACCATGGACTTTTTTGTGATGTTACAGTCATTGTGGAGGACCGGAAGTTTCGAGCTCACCGAAACATCCTTTCAGCCTCAAGCACCTATTTTCACCAGCTTTTCTCAGTGGCTGGTCAAGTGGTTGAACTGAGCTTTGTAAGAGCAGAAATTTTTGCAGAAATTCTTAATTATATTTATAGTTCCAAAATAACCAGCGTTCGATCTGATTTACTTGATGAACTGATTAAATCAGGGCAGGAGCTGGGTGTTAAATTCATAGCTGATCTGGGCATACCTCTGGCTGAAGGCAAAAATGTGCCAAGCGAGTTCAAAGACAAAGCTTCAGAAACTTCAGCTTCTAGTCCAAATCAAAGAGATGCTGAAACACAGGTAACTGTAATCAGGCCAGAGGGTCAAGAGGCAACAGATGGGATGCCAGTTATAACACAGTCATTTTCCTTACATGGCATAGAATATGAGACTACAAAAATTACAGTGGACGATTCAGATGATGAGGATGATGATGTAATTTTTTGTTCTGAAATTGTTCCTCCGAAAGAATGTACTAAAGACAAAAACGCTGCAGGCCAGAATCAGCCTTGCTCAAGTCCAGCTGGAGCTTCTGACCAAAACTCCTGTGGCAGTGGTGGCTCTCCCCATTTGATGAACACCACAGCAGCTGAGAACCTCGCTTTGTCTGCCACTCAGCTAAGCCCAAACCAAACACAATCGGGTGCTGAATCACTTGTCCCAGCAACACCGCAGCATTTTACTCCTAATATCATTGTACTAAACAAACCTCTGCTTAACTCATCACTTGGTTCCAGCTCCTTGCATCAAACACACATGAATCCAACAATTAATTTACTTGAGGAGAACCAGCAGCCATCCAATAATGGTTATGTAACTGAAGTGGAAGCAACTGCTGTTGATGATGAAGAGCTTATTGAAGATGATGTCGATATCATTAGCTCCTCCAGTCCTGGTTCGGTCAGCAGCAGCTCTTTGGCTCGGCAGTCTTCTGTTCCTAAGGCAGCGAGCACTGAAGGATCAGGTGTGCAGAAAAAACAGCTTGTTACATTTCCACAAGAGCCATCTGCTAACTCTGGAGAATTTAAAATAAAAATTTCAGATGTCCTTTCTGTAAACAACAAGGAATTAAGTTCGGGTCTGGCATCAAAGAATGTGGCAGATGGACAGAAAATCATAACATTAGATACAGCAGCTGAAATAGGAGGCTTATCCACAGGCTGTAAGGTTTATGCAAATATTGGTGAGGATACCTATGACATAGTCATCCCTGTGAAGGGTGATTCTGAGGAAGGGGAAGCCAAACCTGATGACACACCCAAAAAATCTGGTGATGAATCTCCAAAGGGGAAACGTATGAAAGTAAAGCATGACGACCACTACGAGCTTATAGTGGATGGCAGGGTCTACTACATCTGTATTGTGTGCAAGAGGTCGTACGCGTGTCTGACGAGCTTGCGGAGACATTTCAACGTGCACTCCTGGGAGAAGAAGTACCCGTGTCGCTACTGTGACAAAGTTTTTGCTCTTGCAGAATATCGTACCAAGCATGAACTTCACCACACCGGGGAGCGAAGGTACCAGTGCTTGACGTGCGGCAAATCTTTCATCAACTACCAAATTACGGTGTCCCACATTAGATCAGTTCACAGCCAAGACCCTTCTGGAGACACCAAGCTGTACCGGCTGCACCCCTGCAGGTCCCTGCAGATCAGACAGTACGCCTACATTAGTGACCGCCACAGCAGTGTCCCGGGGGTGAACGAGGGGGAAATTGTCTATCGTGTTGGCTCAGGGAAGGATGGCACTGAAGGAACATCATCCGACCCTCCAGCCAAACAAATTACCTGGGATGACATTTTCGTTCCGCAGGGAAATGAAACAATTTTTAAACAAAACTCGTCAGAGGGAAGTACTGAATTTGAGTTTGTGATACCAGAATCTTACTGAAATCTTTGAAATGCTGGAAAAAGGATTCAGTGCAGGAGCATTGCAGCTGTTTTAACTGAACTGTTGAAATTGCTGTAAAATCAAAGGTTAAAGTCAAAAGAAGTTAACTTGTTCTACCACCTAACCAAATGGTAGTGCTTAGATGGACCATGTTAAATGCGGTGATTTGTGGAAGCAAGCAGAAATTTTACTTTCATAGAGAGTAAGACATTTCTAAGGCACTACCAGTTATGTTAAATTTGATCAAAACTTGAGGACTTGTGACTTGAAAATGTTCAATTCCTTCTAAAGAACTAGAAATATTTCTGAAATAATTGAGGTATTTCCTGTACCCGTACTTACCATGTAAACCCTTTCTTTCATGTTAGCACTTTAATGCTGCATTCTCTTTAGATGTTAACAAAGAAAACAGTATGATTTTTTCATCATAGTCTCTTGGTCATGGAACCATTAAAAAAATTATCCCACAACTCACATTTGAGAACGAGGGGCCAAAATACATGAACCCCTTCTACACTGGAATAGTCTGATTTTGAGCTAGCATCTTAATCCTGCTTTTATAAATATTATGAGTGTCTTCATGCAAAAAGTCTTGTCAACAAGCAATACTCAATTAGGGCTAACTTGAACTAACTTTACTTACACTTGGCAGTATGATGAGCCAAGTATTCAGTGTCCTGGACTATGATATTTTACTCTTTTTGCAAAGAGTAAAAAACCAAACCCCATGAAGCTCAATAGTGAAGAAGCTTAGAACACTTAGGGAGGAGATAATGTTACCTTCTTAAAGCTTGAGAAGTATGTTGCATTTTCTTACTGCTGGTAAAAATGCCAGTAATTAGTTTGATATAAAGTGTTGCTCCTTTTTTTTTTTTCACTTCAAGAAGAAAGGCTTCAGTCTGGAATTTTGAAATTTATTATAAAAATACTATTTTTTTTTAGCTGAAGGCTTCTCAAAACTATTAATTCATGCAAGTGCTGTATTGGTTTAGCACTGAGACTGCTGAAGATCTTGTATGTCTGTTTGGCTAGGTCTTGAAGTGTAACAGGAATTTGGATTTCCCCCCATTTATGCATTTTGGAAGATGGAGACTAAACTAACAACCAGAAAATACTCTTTATTCACCATGACCCAAAGTATAATTTCTCTGCAGTTGTCAGCTGTTTTCAGGTTTGAGTTTATTATGTTGCTGTTTTATTCTCCTTGCAATTGGTGCCTGTTTAAGCAGTTCAAAGATGAATTAGATGTCCAACTTGATCAGGAAAAGGTAGAGAAAAACTGCTGTTTACTGGAATCATAGTCTAGCATTTCAGAGTTAGTGACTTGTTGAATTTTTGTAAATGGTAATATGAAAACTCCTCAAGTTCTAGAGGTGACTGAGAAAGGCTGTCGTGCATAGTACTAGTTATGGAAACCTTTCATTGCTTAAGTTGCAGTTACAGATTTCTCTTTTCTTTTTCATGTTTTAAGTTAACATCTTGATTTTATGACTTTCAAAGTTAAAGGTTTTAGACGTACAGTACTTTTCACAGAAAGGCACTTAAATGGTAAATGGTTCAAATATAAGTTGAGCTACAAAAAAGATACCATGTGAGCAATGATGGGAGGAGGATTTATTTACGTGGTGCATGTAATGCTCAGCATTTCTCTTTTGTCAGCCAAGAACATGTTACACCTGATTATTTCCAGATCATATTGCAGACCCCTTTGAATAAAATGGGCATGCTTTGGATGTGGGGTGTAACTGAGGTGGCATTTCTCAGTCACACATGAGTGTGGATTGCCTGTGTTGGAGCTGGCTGGTGCTGTGGTGGCACTTCCTGAACTTTGTGACGAGACAGATGCAATGTTATTCTCATTATTGACATGACACATATTTAATTGCGGAGTGGTCTTGAGTTGGAAGGGACCCACAAGGATCATTGAGCCCAGCTCTTAAGTAAATGGCCTGGTTTGGGATCTGGAATTAAGCATACATTACGAAGTGCAGAATGAAACATAATGGCTATCACTATTTGCTGCTGATATATTTAAAATCTTAAATTAAACTGTGCCTAGTAAAGGTCTCTTTTTGGAGGAAAACTGGAAAATTAGGGATTTGTAACTATTTTAGGTAGAAGACTCGTGCTTGCATGTGTCTCAGGGTCTTCAGTTTTCCTTGGAAGTGATTTTTATATCCAAAGTCCAGAGGTATGTAAAGCATATTTTTAATTTCACTTCCAGTATTTATTGGTTTGGAAACATTTAAAATAAATTCTTTGAAAACCTTTTATGGGGCCATAAGTAATAACATTTTATATTTAGATTTCTGGCTATTGCACTTATATTTTGTGGTTTTGTTTGTTTTTGTAAGCATTTAATTTCCAGTTTAACTTAATGAAAAACTTCTGTAAATATAAAGAAACTGGCTTTGGGATAATGGAAGAAAAAGGTTGAATCTGACAAAGCATTTCTATAAAAATGAAAAATTTCAACAGACTAAGGTAGCAAACCTCACAGTCATTTATTATGCATATAAAGCCATTAACAAATCTGCTGCAGAATATGGTAATAGTAACTGCATCCTCACTGTCTGGTTTCTTTGGGGATTCATACCATAACATTCCACTACGTGAACTAAATAAATATTGAATAACATCTAGTGCTTATTTATTTTGTTCTGTTAAGGCATGCAGCTTATTAAAAGATCCCGAAGCTGACAACTATATACACTGAATTCTGAGTTCTGCAGCTCTTGCCTAGGAAATGTTCTGTGTGAAACATTCTTTGGTTTTTCCCAGTCTGTGATGTATATAGTTGTACAGTCTTTCCTTAACATACTTTTTAAAGTTGTGTTCTACTTTTCATTAATCAATAAGTGATATTAGTTCTTAGAGCTTTCTATGGCAAAAATAAAAACGTTTAATTCTCAAGGTGGGTATTATGTTTCTTCTTGATGGCAACTCAGTTTGTACAGTCTAACATGTTTGTAGCTTCTTTTTTCAGGTCTTTGGGAGTGGGAGGGAACCCACTGTGGGGGGAAACAGGGAGAGGTGTTTTTATTTGGGCCTTAGTTTTGTTTGTTTGTTTTGATGCTGTTTAATTGGTTTTGCTGAACAACTTCCAAGAAAGCAAATTAACAACTCCAGCATGTTGTAAGCTGAATGCTGCAATAGATGGGGTAGAGAGGAACTCTCAGGACAGGCAGAGCTCCTGTGGAACAATCTGACCAACTGCTGCCATTGCAAATGAGCTCAAAATCAAAAAAAGTACCTGGTGACCAGTAAAATGTACCTAGTGACCAGTGCAGTGCTTTCAGCTCACTCATGGTCTGGGCTCTTTCTACCAGCTGCTGACTGGTTATGATTTGTAAGAGTTCCACTGGTGGTGACCTGGGGCCAACAGGAAATAATTGCTTACTGTGTGTAGACTTCTAATTACACGTAAGGAATGCAATTTATTAAGTAACATAGCAAATTATGCTTTACCTCCTTGGCATAGGGCTTCTGCCTCGCTGTGCTGACATCAAGGAGCAGCTGACATCATCAGTCTGAATTAGGCCCAAAGTCACCGAGACTCCACTGGTTGGACTATTCCAATCTGTGTTAAGTGAAAAATCAGCAATAATAACTTTACAGAGCTTGAGGTCAGGGCACCATGTTATGCGGGTAAAACTGCAGAATTATCAAGTGTGGGGGCACGAGCGCCTTGAAAAACAGAACTTAAGGAGTTTTTTTGCTAATCCTGGTGGAAATATGTCTCCAATATAGTGAATAGAGATGAGGTTTTTTTTGTTTGTTGGGGTTTTTTTTTTGCTTTGATTTTTTAAAATGCAAATTGTGCTCACTTTTTTCAAGTAATCTTAAAGATGCTTGTAAAACAGGTTGCTAAAATGTAAAGCAGAATTGGTAAATGTTTACAAAAGTCACACCATTTTATTTAACTTTGGCAAAGTAATAAAAGGGTACATATGAGTCACAAACTTGACATTCTCATAAGAAATGACAAATACAGTGCAGAATGTTGCAGTTACATTAAATGCTTAGTTTTACTCAAGCAGAACAAAATAGGTAATTCAACAGAAAATACCACCAGTAAGTTTTTAAATGTGAAATGTACTTGTCCTTTGATAGTGAATTTAAAGCAGCAATGTAATTTTTGCTAAAATATTCTTTAGGAAAAAAAAGATAATTTTGATAATTTCCTAAGCTTATTATTTTTCAACTCAATGACACAATTCATCTCCTAATTGTTTTCTCTGCCACTAAGTTATGTTCTCTTCAGGATGTTCAGCCCTGTCCTGTGGTGTCCCCTAGTCCTTCTAGCCCTATTTAGTAGACAGGCACAAATGGTACAGTGTTTGTCAGAAGTAGGACAGGACTGTTAGCTTTTATTTCGAAGATAAAGCAATAAAAGTTTTTCTGATACTAGATTAATGTGCCCTTCTGATTCTAGTTTTATGGGGAATTTTATCAAGAGAAGTACTGTCCATTTTGAAATTGCCAATGATCTCTTTATCAAGATTTAATTCAATAAAATGTAATATAAAATGAAGGCTGTCCGAGTATATAAATTTATTTCCAGTACGCAAATTTATAGGAGCTGCACTTCAACATTCTATAGTAAAACAAAATGCCACCAGGATATGTTCTACCTACACTACTGCTTTAAATCCTGTGAGCTGCATTCCTTTCTTCAGCTGTTTATTTTCTTCCTACTGGAGAAAAGTCACGCTCACTTCTGGATAAAGTGTCATCCTTTAATGAATTAATATACTGATCAGTATTTGACAGTGGAAATGATAAAGTTAATACACAGTTTAGCCTAAAGGCTTTGCAAATGCATAGGATTAAAAACAGCATTATAAAGTGTGGGTGTACTTTGAAAAGTGAGATCAGAGACTTCAGTGTTTGTTTTCCATGTTGACAGCATTTTAATTTTTTTCAATAGATTAAACATAGGTGCCACAGTTAAAAATCACATGTATTCCAGTTTGATGCTTGAAAGCCAGATGTAACTTTCAGGTACCTTTTTTTCTGCATCAGTTGCAAGTAAAAGAAAGCAACTGAGGATTAGGGTCAACAAACCGATGCCAAGGAAATTATATCTTTAGAAAATAATGAGTAAGATGTTAATGTTGTTTTTATCCCTGAAGTAAGCAGTTGAGAACGGTCAGGTTGAGCAGCTCAGATGTGAACACTGTCATCTGAAATCACTTCCTGGAGTAGAACCACACTTTAGAGGTCAGTGTGTCACATATCAAAGCTGACCTTTTGTTATGCAGGATGCATGCAAAATCTGCTGGAATCTAGATCAATCAGCACAGTCATCAGCTGAAGATGAAATGAAAGTCACAACAGTAATTGCAAATTCCTCAGTTTCCTCCTATATTACAGGGTGTTGAATTTCATCTGTGTGAGACTTACATCTTGGAGAACTAGTAGTGGATATTCCTTACGTGCAGCCCATAATACAGCTACTAAACCAGTGCTTATTCAGGGTGCTGATTCAGTCAATTTAAAAAGTTAAAAGTACAAGCTTAAAAAGAAATTCCCAACCACAGAAAAGGTAAACAAATAAATAAATAAATAACATTTTCACTGTACTGTTTCAGTTACTTTAGACAGTTCCTGATGTTTTTTATAAGAATGCGAGGACAATTTAGGCAGTGCAACCACCCGAAATGTTTGACTTCAGCATTACTCACACAGAATTCAGAGAGGGACAACTCCATTTCATCTTTTATCTCAAGAAGCAACCTGAAATAAAAAAAGCTTGCCCATCCCCTTCCAAAGCAATATTCTGCTTATTTTCCTACACATACATGAGGCTATCCTGTGAGTTATATTTTGAGGCACTGTCACAATTCCCCCCCAAATTTTTCTAGTATGTTGGGCCAACAAATGATGTGAGCTACGTCCTGTGTTCCCCCACCCAAAATCCCAGCAACTGGAGCCCAAAGGCCAAACAAAACCAGTCAAGTCATGCTGTCTGCAAGCACCCTTACCTCAAACAGACTGATAATCTCTAGCAACTGCTGATCTTGGCTACCCTTACTTCGGCTTGGCACAAGATGGAGTAAGGAAGACCAGAATCTGTCATCTGTATTGGATGACTTGATTAAAAATCAAGGACTACATGAACCAAAGAGGCTGAAATTTAGGTCACCTGCTACCCACTGCCTCATTAAAACATCAGAAGTCTGTCCCCTTTGTCACAGGCCATCGTTAAACTTCTGAAATAAGTCTCGCAAAAAAGGACAGTCCAGTCCAATATTTTTATTTGCAATTATCTTCTGTATTCTGCTTCCTCCCACAGTAAAATATAAATACAAAATGTTCACACTTATTTCAATGGCAAATATATTTTTTTTTCTTCTTTCCCACATTCTTTATGGTGTGTAAGGTGGTGGCTTTTCAAAAGGTGGGAAATAGGGTGGCGAGTAACGAGGCGGTGCATTGGAGGCCCACATATAGCTGGGGGATGGTGACAGGGACTGGGGGTCATCGGAGAGGCCAGAAGGAGTGGAGGCTGGAAACACGCTGGAATGCTGCAGGGAGACATCAAAAGCTGTAATGTAACAATTTCCTAATGGAAATTATCAAAGCGATATTTTATTACCAAACAGATCAAAATTAACATTTCAAGGTTCACTTCAGCAAATCACATACATATTAAAATATGCTTCAGGTAACTTGTTGCATTCAAGGTAAGAACAGGCTGTAAGTAATGGTTTTAAAAAATGAGGCTCCTTAGATCCAAAACTGAAGACATTTTAAAAAATTCTCATCACTTCTGTGTGCCTGTTGCATTTCACAAAGATTGGACAGCTGAAAATGGATGAGTTCCTCTGAAGTCTTGGGTGTCACACACCAGCCAGTAGCAACAATGAACAGGCTGCTCCAAAAACCAGAGAACTCAGTCTGTCATTTTAGAGCTGTTTTTGCAAGGGCCCAGGCTTCCTTAGGGATTCTGGTGTGTTGTTTTTATCTTGTGAAAAATTTGTGGAATGAGTGGGAAGCATTCTTGCACCAGAGGGAGTGCATCCTTTGGAAGGGATTTGAGAGGCACAGCTGGGCTTGCTCCATGTGCTATAGGATGGCAGGGCAGAGGAGTCAGGGTGGTGCAGTCACTGCTTGGAGCAGAGTGGGGCTCAAGGCAAGAGAATCTCCACAAAATGCTCCCATGGAGGCCCCAAGTTCCCTGGAAGATATGGAAGGCTCAGACTTGGAATTTCATGGGAAAGAGAGACTTGGCTATATTAAATTTAGATGACTTGAAATTGTGCCCAGCTTTTGTGCCGCCTTGTAAACCAGCACCTGTGCTCACAGGAGTGAGACCCAGGCACTTTGATCTGCCCGGCTGAGCTGGAAGTGTTACAGAGCCCAGCAGTACTTCCAGTTACAAAGCAGGGAAATCACCCATGCTGAGCTCTCTGCAGGTACTGGGGCTGCCACACTGGCAAATTCTGGCTCAGACAGTGCTTAGAACTGCTGGGAAACTGAGAAAAGGACTTTGTAGCAGAGCTTGGTTTAGTGTGTACCAAAGTTGGCATTTTTGTAGCTGCAGAAGTTATATAGCACCAGTGACTGTCCCAGGTTTCATTAATCTCAAAAATGAGTCACAAATAGAAGTTCTGACACAAGTGTTCAATTATATTTAGGAGCCCAGCATTGCCTAGTGGCACTAGCAGCAGACCCAGGAAGGTTTAGATTCATGTTACCTCCAATGCATGGCTCAGATGAGAGACATGGTGGCTATCACAGAGCACATCCCTTTGTTGATGACCAAGATCTTAAACTATTGTTAATAAAAAAAAAAGTCTCCAGTCCTGGTAGTTGTTCAACGTGTTAATTAATATCACCCCTGTGGTAACATCTGAAGAGCTGAGAAGGAAATGTCCTCATCTGCTTCAACAAGTGCAAGATGTTTTTGACAGCAAAGTTCATGTGACAACATGCACAGCACAGCTCCATAGCTCAAAGAGAAAGGATGGATTACAGCAGAGGTGATGCTTGCAGGGACTCCTCTTAGGCCAACCGAAGCATGTGGAAAATAACCACAACAAAATAGCTTTTCAGGCATCATGTATCTTCAGGAGCTCAAATAGCTTGTTTCCAAAAGCTCGTTCTATTTGTCTCAGACACAGTAGTTGGCCTAATAAAATCTAGCACCTGAACACCTGGCTTTGCCTCTCTCCTCAAAACGCTGCAGTGCCAGAGGCAATGCGTATTTTTAATGTGAATTTCTGCTAGTAAGTGATGGGGAAGCAGGCGGGCAGCAGGTCCTCCCTCGTGCCTTCACCTCAAGGTGAATGTTTCAGGAAAACATTCCCCCAGTAAGGCATAGCACTGCCAAGGACCAATGCCTAGTAGGAAAAATTTGGTATTTTCTGCAGGAACACGAAAATTAAACTGTGCGAATGACAGGAAGACAGGCCCCCAGAGTCCTGCAGACTGGCTGGATTTAACCTTGCTGAAAAACAAGGAAACATCCTGTAAAGCCCACCTGAAAGTCATAAGCAGAGTAGGGAGGCAGGTGAGGAGTGCTGTGGTAGTAGGAGTTGTAAGATGTCACTTGTGGCCTGGAGTAGTAGGTCACTGAAGGGTGTGCATTTTCAACAGTGCAGTTCAGCGTAGGGAGGGAAGGAGTCTATCAAAACAAAAAGAACAGTATGAGGCTGCAAACCCAGTCACAGAGAGCTGACAGCTGAATGAAAAGCAGAAATGATTTAAAGGAGCTCTGTGTGTCTTTAGACCTCAACTCTATTGAAATAGCAACTAGCACTCCAGTTCCCTCTCAGGCAGCAGCTAAGTTCCAAGGTAATTTCATTCCACAGCCACTTATTTCAGATCACTTGTTCCAGATTCCATAGAACAAGCTGGCAGTAGCCCAGTGCACACTAGTACTCACACAAAACAGATTTACATCTCCATAAATAGGAGAAATCATTAATTACTTCCAAATTACTCTGTTATTTGGTGCATTCTGTGAATTGCTGTTCATTTCTATACATCTTTGTTTGCAGAGATTTCTCTGGTCTGGATCAAATCTCAGAGGGCTATGATGCACAGCTGAGAATGTGTCTCCTCTTTTATTTGGGAAGATATTGGTGAGTCTGTGAAGAGTTCAGAACTCTGAAATAAAGTACCCTTAGTGCAGGGCTCAAGATTTCTTTATAAGAAAAACATATAACCAGGACAACAAATCTCTTTTCTGTGTGACTGTTTTTGTATTATCCCAAATGAGTCACAAGCAACTGAAAAAGCCCCAAATGTATCGGCTGAACATTCAGTTCTACCCAGTAATTTGTGCTGTTTAGAACAAAACTGTACGGAAGGTAACAAGCAGCCTGGTTAAGAGAGAGCATTTCAAAACTCACATTGTTAGAACAATATTTTTTTCATTATCTGAAGTTTGGTTTTGATCCCCAGCTCACCCTCTCAGGTTCTGCACCATGAAGAAATTAGATGGAGAGTTTCAACCTAACACAGATGTTTAGACAGTCTGTAAAGCTCAGACTGCTACTATAAATCACAGAATCACACACAGAATGACTAGGTTAGAAAAGACCTTCAAGATCATCAAGTCCAACCCATGCCCTAACATCTCCACTAGACCACAGCATCAAGTGCCACATCCAATCTTTTCTTAAACACATCCAGGGATGGTGACTTCACCACCACGCTGGGCAGACCATTCCAGTACTTGATCACTCTTTCTGTGAAAAACTTTTTCCTAATATCCCACCTGTAGCTCCCCTGGCGCAGCTTGGGATCAACAATTACAATCAACAATTAATGAGCAACCACCACACTTTTCCTTGTAGAATGTGAACACTATGAAAAGGAAGATCAAATTTAAGAAAGAGCTTATTTTTAATCATCCTGGTATTGCCAATGCCTCTCTGATGGTTCCTTTTGAAAATACAGTCTCAAATCTGTTAATATTTTCTAACTGTGCTCAGGCGGTGACAAGATCAGAAAACTGAATCACTTCCACTTTTTCATTAATTCTTGCCCTTCTTTCCACCCTGATTGAAATAATGCATAGAACATTTGCATTGAAATATCAATAGTTTCCATGATTATTTTAAAGGCAATTTGCCTGATTTGTTTTTTTTAATGCACAGAGAAATTGATATCCCCTTACCATGTCTTTAAAGCCTCCAAGTATTGCTGCTGTAATGATCCCTAGGAATAGCCCAACTATGTTCAGAATTGTTGCCGACCAGAGCAAGTGGTAAAGATGGATGATGTCCTGGCAGCTGCTGACATCAATGTATTCATAGTATCCTCCAGAAATCTCTACTCTGCTAGATTAGGAAAAAAATAACAGTAATGATAAAAAAATGCACCACATATATAAAACCTAAAGCAGTACTGCTGGACAGTAAAATGCATTCTGCAATTCAGTGATAACCCGGACCTTACTACCAGGGAGGGGGATAAAGCCTCCTAGATCCCATGCTTGTGGCATCCACAATCTCCCTGCACGAAGTATTTGTCCTGTTCTGAAACAAATTACTTTATGTCTGAACCTGCAGGTTATTTCTTTCATCTGAAATCTCCACAGAGGTCCTGGAAGCTTCCCAAGGATAAACCGGTCTTGGAATTAGCCATGGAAATCAGTGTGCCCCGAGGAGCAGCAGCTGTCCCCGGGCACAGAGCAGCTGGCTGGGATGGGCAGGGTGAGCACAGCTCCTGCCTGGCTCGCAGGGTTTGGCCACAGAGCCGGTCCAGCTCTGTGCCCTTCACAGCTCCACACTGGCCTGGGCTGCCTGGAGCCCTGGCACCTCGTCTGCCTGCTCACACTGAACCTTTTCCACATGCAGAAAAGAGAGAGAAAACCCGGTCAAATCTGGTTAGGTCACTGTTTGGGAAAAGGAAAAAAACATCTCCTGCAATGTGTGGGCTTGCAGTGGAATTCTTCAGGAATTATTTATCTCTGACTGCTGGGTGGGGAACAGGCTGGCCCTCAGCACAGCCTACCACATGTACAGCGAATACCCCTTCAGAAAACACAATTATCAGGGACAAACAGTACCAAGAGCTTATGAATGACTTATCTCCCAGCTCTCACGCAGGGTTAGGCTCAAAGCACATGGGAGCTTTGAGGAAAGAGGGAAAAACTGGCTCATATTTAAGAACCAGGAGATCCAGGCTCAGCTCCTCAGCAGACTTCCCAAGGCCTGCAGGAAACTGCTCCCTCTCACAAGAGTCACCCTCCTTTGCTGATTACTCAACTTGGACCTCTTTACCCTTTTTATCCGCACATGTAATTTTAGCAGGCCACTGCAAGGGGAGATGGGGATTTCAAACAGAATCGAGGCAGAGTTTAACCACAGGTTACAAGAGGCCTGTGGCTGGCTGGCACGACCTGTGTGTAAAGTGAGCTCTGCCCACGACCCTGGAACAATAAAACCTGTCCGTGCTGTCTGCAAGTGCTCCTTCCTACCGAGATGTGTGAGCACAGATCTCTGAGAGGACATCCCGAGATGTTCAGCATGTCCTTACCAGCAGGAAGGGGCTTGCCCCGTGCTGCCAAAGCCAGGCTTCCCAGCATCAGCAAGACTGCTGTCACATTTTCCATGATTTCCATCCTTTGCATGTGCACTAACCGGTCTTGGGTGTCCGTGTCTCTCTTACTGAGACATCATCCAGCACCTCCTCAGGGCAGGATGTTTGTGGGTACTAAGTAAGATTAAAATAGCAACAACTGGTATCTTTTATCAGAGAGGGGAAAATGGGTCAGGGGCAGGTCCCAGAACCAAGACTGTGGGAAAAAAATCCAAACACACAAAAAGAAATACAGAAAAGTTTCACGCTTTTCTATTCCAATCAGTTCTCCGTGTATTGCTGTCTTCAACTAGTAAAAAGAGATTGTGTTCTGTTAACTGCTCAAGGAAAGCATGAGCTTCACCCCTCTTTCACACGTACAAAGTCCTACAGAGACCAGGGATCACACTTCCCAGCACAGGGAACCACCCACCCTCTCCCAACAGCAGCTTTTGATCTTCCTCCACCGCAGTCAATGATTTAAGTGGACGCCAGCCCAACAGTACTGTGAGAAATGCTAAGCCTGAAAGAGCCCTAGGCAAGAGCCAGCAGTAAAAAAAAAAATCAATTTATTAATTCCTTGCTGACACACACTGGGCACTCCACAAGGTAAAAGCAGTGCATGCAGTAAATTAAGCTGGCTTAGGCAGCTTAATGTGATCACTCTGCTGTGGTTCCCAATTGGTGACCACCTTCTGACTTATTGCACAGTGCTGGTTCACCTTCCAACCATGCATGACCATGAAAGACATTCACTGGGCAGAGGGGGACACTGGTTTATGAAAGCACAGATGGCACCAGCCTGCTGACTCTCCTCCCTGTTAGCAGGATGGGGAATGGAATGGTGAAAAGGTGAAGAAAACAGTGTCCCGCTTTTTTTTTGCATCTTCAATATTCTCAAATTAAAAAAACCAAAAACAAATCCAGTGCTAATATTAAGGTATTAAGACAAGCAACACTCGATAGCTGGAAAACCTGAGGAGGACACCAAGCACGAAAGTCATGGAAACTCCTGGGGATCTTCATTTTTCCAGCTGGGCTGGCCCAGAGCATGCTCACCCATAGCTGGGAGGACCTTGCAATACTTTACACCCACCTTTACTTGGTTAACTTTTGTCTGGAACTCCTCCTCCTAGCAAACTCAGCTCAGGGTCCCCTCCCACAACCATCATTAACTGATACCATCTTGCAAACGAGCTGCAAGCTATTGCAATCGAGCATGACCACAGCTGCCCTTCTCATGGCCAGGAAAGGCATTTTTGGCTTACTTCCCGCAGTTGTACAGGTCACAGCAGAAGCAGGTATTGGTTTTTATTTTCGGTGTGCAGGGGGCACGGCGCTGTGGGTGACAGACCGCCTGTGTGAATACAGAAAAAAAATACATAAAGCACAGAATGACAAAACGCCCAAACAGTTTCTGCTGCTGTTTGGCCTGCTCTACCTGTAGATTTTTCAGTGTTCTCCACATCAGCCTCAGGCAGATTTTTCCTTCCTTATCTTGCTCCCGTTACTGGAATAGAGATGCACCAGACTAGAGCAGAGAGATTTCCTTTCGCTGCGGGGAACTCACAGATAAGCACGTGCAGAGGAAGGAGGTTTTGCAACTGTCACAAACAGCCAGGGCGTTCCTGAATTAAGGCACCTCACCCCAGGGCAGGGCAGAGCAAAGAGCTGTTAAAAACATGGCCCAAATGGAGAGCAAGGTTCCCATAGCAGTGCAGAACTGACCAGTGTGATTACAGTAGTTTCACGATTATAAACCGCAC
>VRYO01002184.1:14219631-14334428 GCA_009812075.1 Sialia sialis | reverse complement strand
GCATCCTGCTCCCACCCCAGGCCCAGCCTCCCACCCCCTCCTCACTTTGCAGACCTCCAGGACACTGCAGCAGCTGCCTGGCAGCAGGTTCCTCCACCTGCACCAAGCTGGTCCCTTAACAGGACACAGCAGAAGCTGCTCTCACCTCTGGTGGGGTCACACTCTTGGAGTAGTACTGACATCGCCCTGCGTACAGCGGCCTCAGATCCTGCCACAGAGAAAGCACCAGGTTTAGCCCTGCAGCAAAACCAAAATCACCCAAAAGGTCTGGGGAAAGGGACACCAGGCTTTAGAGAGACCCTGATCTCGCACCAGCACCTCAGTACAGCATTGGCTCTGCAGCCCCCACCCCAGCCCCCTGGATGATGTTTAACCCTGGTTTTGAGGGTATGGAATTGTTACAGCCAGCATGGGAGGTGCAGTCTCTTATTTGGGTGATAGTGACCATCCTGAACTGAAAGATTTATTCCTCATCCCAGGCCTGCCTGACCTATTTCTGAAGGTTCTTCTTGCTGAATCATAGCAATTTTTCATTAATTGTTGGCAAATTTGTCCTTTCTGTGCTCTTCAGTGTCTTGTGGGAAAGCTCTGAGGGATCATCAACACTGCAGCCTGCAAATATGCATTAATGCCTCCCCCTGGGGCAGTTTGATCTCAGTGAAAGCACTGCCAGACATGTACCCACATCAGCAAGCCCTTCCCAGGAGCAGCCAGACTGGCTCTCCAGCTGTCTGATCCAAAGCTCAGGGTGGCAGGGCAGTGGCAGCAGCTGGCAACAGGAAGAATGCTTTGTGCTGGCGTGGCAAGAGCATGTCTCCAGCAAGGTGGTGACATTTTTTGTACTGTCAGGTGGTAAAGTGAGGCCAAAAGCCCATCTGTTCATCAAGAGGCAGAAACCAAAGTCTTTGTCATCACAACTGCTCAGCTGTGCTTGCCTCAGACAGGCAGCCACCCCCAGAACAAGCTGGGAGGAGTTGCCAGCTCATGCCACAACCCAACCCACGAGGCCATACCTTTGCAAAGGGGGTCAGAGATGGCCCAGACCTGCTGGTTTCATCCAGACAGACAGACAGACACTCATCACACAACTGAGCAGAGCTGCCATTTGCTCTGGCAGCAAATCCTGCCATCCAGCCACCTTTCCACCACTGCAATACTCAGGGGCAGGAAAGAAGGGCCAGCTTCACAAAGAGCATAACTAGCCAGCTGACACAGGGAGTTTGCATTTCATGGGTAATTCTGGTCCAAAATTCCTTTCCGTTCTGATACAAACTCCAAATCTGTCTTTTCAATCCCTTTTTGCCAAAAATTTCAAAAAAAAGTCATCAAACTGCAGAGCTGCAGAACAAAAATACTGTTTGCAGTTATAAATTTCAATCAAAAAGCTGAAATGGAATTGTGTCTTTATTTCTATACTAATAATTATAACTTCTGTGCATCCCACTGTACTAGTGATTGGTCATGACAGCAGTAGCTCCTAATTTTTTTAAGTCACCAAATAGAGACTGAGAACATACTGCAAATGTTTGCTGTTTATACTGTAATGCTTCAGTGAGCTTCCTATCAAATTGCTTCATTCTACTACAGCATCCAGTGATTCACTCTGCATTAAGAACTAGCTCTGCCTACATTTAAAACAAAATAGATGCTACTGCTCACATTTTGTCCCTTGGCAATAGTTGTAATTCACATTATGTCTTAAGTGTTCTAATGCTCAGTAAAAACATAAATCCAAAAAAACCCAAAGCAAAGCTCTAAGATCTTTGTGCTTTCTGCTAATTTTAAAATATATTTTAAAAAATGATAACATTTTTCTAAAGCTTGTGATTTAAAGCAGCATTCAGCACATGATATATATTTACAGGATTACAGACACCATCACTCGTTTCCTAAGGGTAAAAGCATTGCAGGACCTGTGTTTTCCTGGAAGCACTTACTATGTGTCTGGCAGCAAAGACACCGTCTACTATGGCACAGCAGAATGCAGCGATGACACCAAAGCTGATGAAGACGATCGATGCAACCAGCTGAGGGAGGAAAACAAAACAAACTATCATCTGCCTCTCCACAAGGATATGTAAGGCACAGTCGATAAGCCCCCAAGCAATCAATGACCCAAATGTTTGCTGGGCTGCACAGACACGTCTGGCTGAA
Source organism: Sialia sialis (assembly GCA_009812075.1). Lineage (NCBI taxonomy): Eukaryota > Metazoa > Chordata > Aves > Passeriformes > Turdidae > Sialia > Sialia sialis. The sequence goes on along the minus strand of VRYO01002184.1, from coordinate 14,332,274 downwards.
GGCAGTGGGACGTGCCTCTGCTCTGGCAGAGCGGCAGCAGCACGAGCATTGTGCCAGCCTGGTTCTCTGGGGACTTGATAGAGTAATGCAGGCTTTTCCATTACTCCATTACTAGGTTAAACTTGGGCTGGAAATCCACCTCCTCTTCTGGCTTCTGCTGTCCTTAACTCTCCCCTGGAGAGATAGGTGAGAATTTCTTCTCATCCTGGAGCACAGTGGGGAGCTGCTCTTGTGAACACTTACTGAGCTGTGAGGATACAGGAAACTGCAGTGTGTGAACCTCTCTGCTGGGACTGCACCTTCAGGGAATGACACTTGGATGCAGGCATGAGCACAAAGCCATGAGAGCAGAACGCAGGTGACCAGCCAGTGCCATTAGTGCTGCACATCCTCACAGCAGCCTGGCTGGGCTCCTCAGTGGCAAGCACAGTCCATCCAGCCTCCCACTGGAAGGAGAGAGACTTCCCTCTACCTGCAGCTTGAGAAGGGCAGTCAAACAGGTAGTGATCCTTTTTCACTGGCCCCATCCCACCCATTCTTAAAATTAGGATGAAAGCATTCAACAGGCTAACCAGAAATCATCTCCAATGATGGTATGATAAACAGCGTCTATTCCCACTATGCCACTTCAAACACCACTTCTGCCAAAGAGCCAGTGCTCAGCTGGAGGAGCCGTGCACCAGTGCTGACACAGCCCCGTCTCACACCTCAGCTCAGCTGCTGCCAGTGGGCTCCTGACCAGCTCCTCACACAGAGCTCCCAACACTGATCCCAATCCCCCTCCCAAAGCATACTGGGGATATCAGCAGGGCTGCAGAGGGACGGCAAGCACACTTTCAGACAGAGAATGCAGCTTGGAAAACAGCTTTCAATAGTACTTCATATATTTTGAAACCTGTTATTTCAATGTATTTCAGAATTTCAGTGTAAAGAATGGGAAGCTCCCTGGTGATTTTCCAATTCTAGTGACCACAACCTTCAAGTATCAGTTGCTAGCAGTTGCTAAAAATTTTTTCTCCACAAGTACAAAGGTGACTATAGTCACGGGGGAACTGTAAACAACAGTAAAAATCCCTACAGCCCAAATACAAAGCTAACCATTAGCCTGGCCAGCACTGACAGATATCTCAGGTCTCCTGACTTGGGGATATTTGCTTTAAAGATCCAGGTACTAAGTTTGCTTGAAAACGTTGGCCCTGCCAACTGCACAAGGCTCCAGTATTCAGAAAGACAAGCCAACCCCCGGGACAAATACAATCCAGAAGGATCCTATATGTGTTTTTAAAGTACCTCAGGATTTTCAGGTTAATCACACTAATGTTACCTACACCTCCCTAAGTGAAAACAGATCTTGTTCCAGTGACTTCCATGTATCAACCAGATCAGCTTGAACAATGACTGGAGATGCCAGAGAGCTCACCTGGGACAGTGGAGATGGCCTCTGCACAATTGCATACTTAAAAATGAGAGAAAATAAAATGGTTTTCTAGATGAGGCAAGTATTCAAGGCATAGACATTAGACCTGCAGCAGCAGTGAGAGCAGGCTGTGAAACGATCCCAGTGACCATGTCATGACCACAACAAGCTGTTACTGGAATATTAGATGCTGTGCCACAAAGTACTTGAAGATGGCAGCAGGTGACAAGTTTTCCAGACCAGATCCCACACGGACCCTGTTTCTGTCAGCTGTAAACTGCATTTCTTCCCCACTGCATGCCCGGATCCCAACTCACACTATCCCTTACAGTCACACTGTCTCACTACCAAACCAGTGAAACCCCGCAAGGGGAGAAAGTCCATTCTTGGTGGAAGACACAAGGTTTATGACTTAGGTTATTTTGTAGCAAGTTTGGTTTTTCTCAGTGCTTTGCTCCATACATACGTGAAAGAGGATACTCGCCCTAAATAGCATGAGCCTTACAGATGGGAAGTGAGCCAAACAATAAATATATACAATTAGGGGGTCATCTCTGTTTGCATATAGGAGCTGCTAATATGGTGGTTTAAAAGAAATACAAAGTTAATGATACTTTCCTAAGAGCCCTACCAAGAAACAAGTGCTCACTTAATTTACATACAGTTTTCTCCTTCTCAGATGTAGAAAGAAAAGCCTGTAAAACACTGAACCCAAACACTGAAAATTTATGATAGTGTCTTGGATTGCAGTGCAGGATGTGATCAAAGGTATCTATTCTATCACCATATGTTGAGGGTGGGGGCAGTGATCCTGATCACCGGTGGGAGATATTCTGCTAATGGGCCATCCATTGAAACCAGGTGGGGCAGTGTTCTTTATCTTTTCACAACCCATCCTTCCTACAGGGAGTTCTCTTCTGCTAATGGCCCATTGAGTCTTACTGTGTGACTGAAAAAATTACTTCATCGCACTGGGAGATGCTTCAGCCAGGGGGAAGAGCCCAACATTTATTATCAAGATAAAAACAGAGAATTTGGGACATTAAGGTAGCCCTTTCTCCACTGGACTCCAGAGGGAAACCGGATTTCTCCACATCACCACTGGACCTCCCAAGGGAAACTGCACCTTCTACAGGAGCACTGCTTCAACTGACCCACATATGTCACTGCAAGAGGACTGTAGCCACCATTTAATGGGACTGCTACCAACATCTAACTGACAGGGTGTCAGGTTGTACTTTGACTTTGTCAGTATTTGGGGTTGTTCTTTGTAGTACTGTATTTCTATTTTAATTTTCCTAGTAAAGAACTGTTATTCCTAATTCCCATATCTTTGCCTGAGAGCCCCCTAATTTTAAAATCATAATAATTTGGAGGGAGGGGGTTTACATTCTCCATTTCAAAGAAAGGCTCCTGCCTTTTAGCAGACACCTGTCCTCTAAACCAAGACAGATAGTGAAAAAAATCAAACAGCAAGTAGAAACATGCAAATTTAAAGGAATCAAAAGGAAGTGTTTTTACAAACTGTGGGCCTGACGGTAAATAAGCTCAGATAAGGAGAGGTGAAAGAAGCAATGGGGGGAGCCATAAATTCCATAGGAATTCCACTAATTGACACAGACTGTTACTCACTTGAGACTGCTTAATCTCTGGATTTAAAGAAAAAGGACAGAGACACAAGGAAAAAGAAAACCAGGGAGGGTATATATTAGAAGGGGGTATTAGGCATTTCAGGAAGTCTGTACCTCTCAAGTACCTGAGCCAATGGAGAAGAGAGAGGGAAATGTGGCCAGGAAATTAGGATAAAAAAGACACTGCATCGCCTACAAGTTTTGAAAGACCCCAGGAGAAATGCCCCATGGCTTCTCCCTTTATTCAAATAAAGTTACAGGACTCCTCTGTCTCCTTTTGGGATATAAACCTCTAGTGGATTAATTTTCTTGACAAAATTAATTTTAAAAATCACAATTTTCAAGTGGCCGACAAGATTTTTGATTTGGGGTTGATTATACTGTTACTGTAGCAAGCAGAAGTCCCTCTCTGGAGCTGTGTGATGTTATTGATTGATCTTAATTCATGTAACTCCAGATGGAGTCAGCCACACCAAGTAGCATTTGGACAACAAAAGACAAACTGGGTTTGTATAGCTCAAGAGTGTCCTGGACTGAGGTTCTCTTTAGGTGACAGTACAGCCCCACATGGCCTGTGAAGGTGGTGGCTCTTACTCTCCATGGCACTCTTGAAGGTGTGTAAACTGCTGACTCCTCTCTTGGAAGCTGCTGATGGGCAGTGGGGTGTGTGCCAGAGCTGCCTGTGGTGAGGGCAGCCTGCTGGGCAGCTGGCCCTGTGGCCACAAACGCTCTCCCTTCCCTTCTAGAGGCACGGCATGGAAGTCAACACACTTGGGTGGGAAAAACCAGACAGCTCTGTTCCTGTCAGCAGTCTGGGGGAAGTGAGAAGTCCTCCTTCAGGTTAGCTCTCTTCATCAGCCACACTGGCTCACTCCACTCCTCACACTCACCAGTCACCTTAAGGGCAGAGCCATGCACAAGAACACAGCTGCACAAACACAACTTTCTGTGTTTCGCTTTTTCTACCTTCAAGTGCACAACAAGCCAGACCAAGGCTGCCTTTTAGCAAATTAGGACACAGGGGAAGTTCTGAGAAGTTGAAAAAAATAAATCCTCCATGGCCAGTGGTACCACAGAAACATGCAATGGACAAAGCTGCCACTGTAAGGTGCTCCTGGGTAAAGAGGACATGTGACTAAAGCACAGGGACAATAAGTGACAGCTCCTGCATGTCCTCTCTGCAATCAGAGTGAGACAAACTTGCTGCCAGCCCAGGCAGCAGTGATGCAATCCCTGCAAAGCTGGGTCATGGATGTTTTTTAGGACACAAAATGATAGAGTGAAGAAAAGAATAAGCACAGGTTACCCAGGGCTCTTCAGAATAATCAAACAAGTCAGAGCCACACTGTCACTTGTGAACACTCCTGTGAAGAGTCCTGGACTGGCACAATATGGTCATTGCTCAACCAGACACTGACATGCTGCTAATACATGATGAGCAAGAGGCTGAAACCCAGCTAGGACAGAAAGAACAGGGATACGTTGCTCTTGCAGAGCCAGGCTGAAAACAAGAAAAATATCACTGGGAAGCACACCACCCCTGCACCCTGTCTGATTGTTGGAAAGGCAAATGTCATCTCCTGCAGGGTCTGCCCCACCCTCTCCTCCTGCTCTGCAGGGAGCATGTTATTTGCAAGGCAAAGGCAGCACAAAGGCAGGCTCTGGATTTGGACAGGCAGGAATTTCTCCTGTCTGCCTTTGCAGAACCTGCCTTAGCCGTGGTCAGCAGTGCTCACTGCTAATCTGATTACTGAGCCCCTCCATCCCTGCCAAAGCAGGCAGCAGCCCAGCAGGACAGGCTGCAGGGCCAGCACAACCTCCCTTGGCCCTCTGCAGCCTCACACGAGCCAGGCTGGAGGGATTGCACTGCCAGAGCTTGGGGCAACCACCAGGGAGGGGGATTGCAGCCACTCTCCTGAGTGAGGCAGGAAGCAGAGTGCCCACAGGGTGCTGCTCCTAGGCTGCCAGAAACAATCTCCAGTTCTCAAGAGGTATGCAACACTACCCTGGAAGTTAGAAAAACCTAAAAATACTACTCTTTACATGCAGTATTTGAGTTACTGTCATTTTTTTAGAAAAAAATTGTAAATAACTTACCATTTGTCTTTTGTTTTCTATCAAGTTTGATCCAATTATTCCAAGGAACGACCCAAAACCAAGCTGAAAAACAATATATTGTTAGCTTTTAGATCAGGATGATACCCACTATATTTTACAAGCAGATAGAATACAATTAAATCCAGAAGCAGCAAAAGAACATTCTGCTGATGTGCGAGCACTCTTCCTTCAGCAAGAAATCAGTGGAGTCTCTCACTAGCAAGAACTATCAGGTGCATCCCACATATGACACTAAAAGCGTGTGTAGAAACCAAAAGGATGAGTTTTGAATTCCATCCCCCCACAAGTAATGCTGAGAAATGGCTGGTGGATGAGGATATGTATTGCTGTCTTGGAACAACCTTACAAACACTCAAGAGCCTCCAGATGCAAACCCACCAGGACCAATGCACTAAAACCTCCAGGGCCAGGTTTCTGTGACCCCCCTGAGCATGTGAGCAACAGTTTTCAACGCAGAGAGAGTTCCTCAGAAATAAGGCAGATATATAGCAGTTTTCTGGCTTCTCTTATTCTCCCCTCATTTCCAGGGATAAGAATGCATCAGCCAGGGTGTTCTATTGGAAGAGCTGACACTGGCCCAACAGAACAAGCTACTGCAGCAAAAGTTTTTTTCTTGCTGCTGTAACTGGCAAGACATATTTCAGCTCAGTGAAGAGCCAGGAGAGCAATTCCCCACCTCCTTTCTCCATAGCCTTAAGCTACACTAAGAAGTTTCTAAGACAGCACTCCTCAGCCAGGACAGAAATAGGGACTTCAAGCAAGAACCATGGACTAAGAGCAGAGATGCAAAAATAGTACTGTGTCACAGTGAGAAAGGTGTAGAGCATATCCAAGCCCACTTCCACGGGTTGGCAAAATGAGAAATGCTGGAAAAGTACTACAGCTGGATCTGTCATATTAAGGAAGTGCAAATCCAGACAACAGACCAGGGGCCAGTGAAGATCCATGTGAGAATGCCCAATAATTGTCCAAATCCCCAGGAAGAAAAACAAGGCATGAGACAAGCTGTAGTGATTAAAAAATGAAAATGGAATCAATATTTTTAGATCCAGGAATAGAAAACAAAGGTTTAATGAATCCAATACTAACAGGCAGAGGCATGTGCAGAGATCAGCAGACAAAAATGTGATGTAAACTTGGGCTTCAATCTTCCCTTGCCCTGCTTAAGCCCAGCAAACTTTGGTGCAGTGCTGCAGGCAGGGAGGGCAGCTGGCTCAAACAGCAGGGATTAAAGTGGAGCAGCTGATCAGGCTGCTGCTTCCCCACAGCCTGGCTTGCACTCTGAGCTCATGCAGGCCACTGTCCCCACATCAGGCACAAAGTGCCATGGTGGGAAGCACAGCAACAAAGCCAGGGTCTGCTCACCACTGGGGTGGCAAACACGCAGGGCAGAGACCCAGGGCACAGCTGAACTGCCCCACATTGACCTGCCAGTGCTTCTGGGCTTATTATTTAGCTTAGGAAAACAAAACTCCCACCTACCTAAAGTAATAGGAGATTTCCAGTTCAAGTCCAAGCAAAAAAAATTTGGGAATTAACAGTGATGTGGATCCAGGCATAATTTTCAGTCTGGTGATACTGAGCAGAAGGAACTTGTGTGGCAGCACATACCTAAGGCAAATGCTCAAGAAAAATGTTTTGTGTCCTTTGAACTTTAAGAGAAATATCCACATGGTGTTTCAGAGCCGCCTCATCCTAAAAGGTGAAATCCTTTAGATAATTTAAGATAATCCAAAAAGAAGATATTAGAGCAAGTCTGTACATCCAGGAGGTGAAGACCAAATAAATTGGTGGATTCTCATTGACAGGAATTTTCACTGCACTAATAGAAAAACTACTCATTCTTCTACGGATGGGACAAAGATCTTAGTAATGTTCCTCAGTTATATCATTTATTTGCTGGTGGATGTGATCCCCTGGGATATCTGTCTAAAAGGAGGACAGGACACAAAGTGAACATGCTTTTCCAGAGTAAAGCCTCAAGCCAACATCCTTGGCAAGGAACGATTACAGAAGAGGTTTGCCAGTGAAAACTTCAGAAAGGTCAGTAATTTACACAGATTCTGGCAGCTGTTATAACTTGTAATAACAACACACATATCTCACAGTCTCACTTCCACAGGGCTCCTTGTCTTCTGCACCTGAGCATTATTCTTGTCTGCTGAACATCACTGCTGTACTCTGGGCTTCCCTGTCCCAGGTTGGTCATCCAGTCACAGGTGGGGGAGGACATTTCCCACAGAGACACAGCTAAGCTATTCACTGATGTAGTTGTGAAGGTGTGAAGGCACCCTGGCTACAGGATGTCACTGAATCCTCTGCTTCAGCTTCTCCAGTTTTATCAAAGAGGAACTGAGCAGCTGGGAAAAGAAACAAACAATAAACCTCAAACCCTCAAAAAACCCAACCAAACAAAATCCTACTGATGTGTGGATGTGCCTGGTTCTGTCCTTCTTTGGAAGCAAAGGCCTGGAAAGATAATCCCCTGCATTGAAGCAAACATCTTTACTTGCTTCCTCCTTGCACAAGAGGTACTTGCCCAAGAAACACAAATTGAAGGAGGAAAGAAGGATGGTTTAGGCATGGCAGCAATGAGACATCTGGTTTTTGAGTTCAAGAAGAATTTGGACAATGCCCTCAAGCACATGGTGTGATTCCTGGGGTTGTCCTGGAGTTGGACTTGATGATTCTGATGGGTGTCTTCCAACTCAGAATATCCATGACTTTATGATGCTATGTTCCATAAGATGATTTCAGCTGTGGAACTATGGTCCACACACAGAGAAGTCACCCAGCATACAAAGAGACTTCTGGCTTTGTGTGCTTGAGGACAACTCACTGAGGACTCTTCACCGCAGCCAGCCCTTTTTCCCCAGTAAAGGGAGAAATCCCAGCTTGTTATGAAACATCAGCTATTTTAAGCACTTTCTGAAGCAGCCAGCAGCACACTGAAATGTTTTCATGTGCAGTGAGAAAGGTGAGGTCATCACACATTTCCACAGAGCAGATTAACGAATCTAGATGGGGAATTTGGTGACAAACACAAATTGCCAGGGTGCCTCTGAATAAAGTACCTCAACGCCCTTCCCAAGTCCAGGAATTCATTAATTCCTTGAGTAGACTAAGCCTTAAAAAAGCATAAGTGATGCTGACATTCCTGGACTATAAATAGCTCAGGAGATGTCAAGGGGACGTGAGCAGCAGGCTCTGCCCATTTGCACCAGTCTGCAGGACTGCTCTGAAGCATGAGGTTCAACTCAGGCTGGCACAGCGCAGAGTAAGTGTGGAGAATCTGCAGCAGGTGATACACCTTTCTCAACACCTTCCTTCTCTACTTCTCTTTAAGAAAGATCAGGCCTAAATGCAGGAGATACTGGGACAAGCCAGAAAACCTAAACCAGAGAGGCCCAACATAATCTGCAACAGTGGCTGCATCTGCACTATAATGGCTGTAAAGGGGCTTTCTTCAGGCATAGAAGAACTTGGGCACAGAAAACTATAAAGCTCCCTGAGATTAGCAATGCAGGGCAAATAAATCAAACAGCAATTAGACAAGAACAAGTCTCCACCTGGTTATCTGGAATGGTTTCAAGCCTTCAAATTCAAGGCTCCAAATCAAATGTGCAGCATCCCATAGGAGCCTCTGGCTGGGGCTAATGGCTGCATTTAATCTACTGGAGATACATAATTTGATTGCAGTTCAGTGCTTCTTTTCCAGCATGTCTTAGACATGCACAGGAACAGAGCAGAACTTGCTTTCCAGCTCGTGTTAAGCCTCTGCTCATGCCGGGAGGGTCGTGACGTACTTGCCCCTCATGCTTCTGTAATGGCAGGAAGGCTGGACACCAGTGGTCTTCTCTAAATTAAGCCATTTGAAGCTACAAGATTGTTCTTTCCCGTTTTCAGCTGCTGATAACAAAAAAAGAAGAAATGGATGTGCTCATGGCTTTGCTGTACATGCTCCTCTGGCAAGCTGCCACAGCTCCTCATCCAGGGACTCCAATTTGTTAAACACTTCTGCAAGTAAACTTTATGACCACGAATTCGTGTGACCAGCATTTCAAGACCTGGTCTCTCAACTGCTCTTGGCAGTAAGGTCCTTCTTTGCCTTACTTCTGCCTGAGCTTAGTGTGATCTATGTAAACAAAGTTCTAAAGTTGCTTTGACTGACATAAAATCTATTTATCTGTCTCATCACTAACTCAAAAGCAGATTATTACCTAAGCTCAGAGGAAGCTGCCACTTGGATGGGATTTTTGCATGGGAATGTGCAGCAGGTGCAAAATAATAATAAAACAAATAAATCAAATGGTAATGAAGTAGCTGAACAAAATATTCAGGACAAGATCATCCTTTATAACATTTTCAGCATTACAAGGGACTTTGTAGGCAATAAGTTTTCTAGACCTACCTAGGAGTTCTATACTTACAATAACCCCTGGGTAATAACCTCCAACAGTCACATTTTGGGTTCTTGTTGTAGCAGCTAGGCCCACCGTTAGAATTAATACTGACACAATGAGGAGAGTCACAGTTACGTAGAGGGAATTTCTTTTTCTTCTATTGAACGACCCTAAAAACACACACACACAATAGAATTTGCTGATTCCATCTGGGGAGAGTCACAGCAACACAAATTTCTCCTCCCACTGCCAACCACAACACAGTGAATTTCCCTTCTGCCTTGAGAACATTTTTGGGTTTGGCTGTCACTTTTCACCTTCACTAACATTGCTCTGACATAGATGAAGAGAGCCTTCAGAACTGCAACTCTGCAAAGCTCATTTAGATACATTGGAGTCTCCCAGCCCCTCTGTCCTGGTGCAATTGAGCTAATGAGAAGTATTCACATTAGACATTTAGATACTTTCTGATCCATCTACTTATGTCAAGCTAAATAACCCCACTGCATGCTTCTTGTTTTGAGAGGGGAAATTTGACTGTAATCATAAGGCATCCACAGTTTTCCATGCTAATGAGACATCACCAGTAACAGCCACTTCTCTGCTTTCAGCAAGGACCAGGTATTTTTAGATGCTTGAATAATGAATTTGTGGATTAGTAAAACTCATCTACAGCTGGCTGGTGATGAGGGTTTTTTTTCTTTTCTATATTTATAGATCTCCCAAAAGAGCATAAACATAAAAGAGTGATTCCACCAGCCAAGAGGAAAGCTGGCTGCAACACTACGCTCAGCAACATCTTTAGAGGTGTGTTTGGTCTGCATGTGCTTTGCCATCTTTGCATCACTTTGTGGAACAATCCTTTTGAACACATTTCATATATTATGTAGATACAGCCCTGCACCTGCAAGAGTGGCTGGTAGGATAATGGACTGTAGGGGCCCCTGCCTCGCTCCCTGTGGGCTGCTGGGGGCAATCCTGAATCCCATTCCCACAGCCTGGGGCTCTCCAACAGGTCCTGGGAGCAGGTGAGGGTATTCCCACCTCAGTCTCCCAGCACTTCTCTGGGTATTTCAGAGAAGGTCAGGAATGCGCCCCAAGGGACAGCTTTCACCATTTCCGAGTGTATTCCCTAAAGCAAACCACCTTGGCAAGCTCCACTTGTTCAGGGGCCCCCTGGCAGCTTGTACACAGCGAGACAAAACACCTGCAGGAATCCCTGATGGAAAACTTGGTCAAGCCTAGCACAACCTCCTTGTCCAAATTCTCCAGAAACAGGAGCACACCAGGCCCTGCTGGGCAGCTTTTCGTCTCAAAGATGCACACCCCAGGTGCCCACAGGCCCTTCTGTAGGGTCTGTGCATTTATGGCCAGCAGATAAAGAGATCATTTCACCCCAACAGCTTCACTGATGCAGCCATAGCACCCCACACACACTGCTGCAAGTGATCTCCCTTCTTCCACATGGACAGCTCTGCACAGGGAAGAGCACAGCAGCTCCCCACTGCTCCTCCACACCTGCTCCACCCTGAGCAGAGCTGTGCAGCAGGGCTGCCATGGGCGTGGGGCAGCATCACTGCACCCACAGCCACCAGGTGAGCTTGAAATCACAGACAAGGGCTGAACTCAGGGCATAAAAGCCCAACAGAAGGAGAGCACAAAGTCACAGAAGGGTAAGGTTGGAAAAGACCACTGGAGGCCATCTAGTCCAAACTCCCTGCCCTATATGAAAGGCAAGAGAGGTTCATTAAAAAAAAGCACCACCCTTTCTGACTGACCTGCTGCCTCTGGGAGGAAAGCTCTCCACCCACAAACTTTCTACTCATGCTCCAGAGCACAGGACTGACTGCACCACTGGGACATCACTGGTCCTAAGAGCAAAGAGCCTGACAACTGCTTAGTCTTTAGCTGGAATAAATAGCTAGTTTCAAACAACAAAAAAAAAGAAATTAAATAATTGCTAAAGAACCCCAAGATTCAGGATGGATATTAGATCAATGATCCTTAGTCTTTCAAGCCATGTTTTACAGACTGGAGATAAAGATATGTGACTGTTTGCTGCAGGTCACATTTGGGGTTATTCTCCTAAATCCGCCAAACAAGTTAATAATATAAAATCTAGGCTTCTAATTAATTAAAAAAAATCATTAAGAGATTAATCCATTCTGTATTTACTGCCTCACAAATACTATCACTGTGCCACACTTCTGTTTCAGTGTAACCAATTAAATGCAAGTGCCCCATTAATGTCTTAAAAAATCTGTAACAGTGGGATGAGAACTGGAGCAAATTTGCCATTTGTTACATAGATTAGTTCTGAAAGGCAAGAAAAGATCTTGCTTCCATAGAATTCTCAAGCTTCTGGTTACTGCTGTGGTTTGGCTGGCAAAAGTGCAGAGGGTAAATAAGCCCAGCCATGTGCTCCTTACACAGGTCCCAGTGTGCACAGTTAGGCTCTGGGTGTGCAGGTGTTTGCAGGGCATGGCTGGGTGGGTGCTGTGGGCGCACGAGCACAACACTTACACACCCAAACCAGTGCTCCTGCCCTGCCATGGGAAATGCTGCAAAAAGTTACGCTCTAAAAGAAGCATCTTGAAACACCATTTATAGATGGTTTAATTCTTTTTAATTTATTTCTTTCAGTACCATCATGCTTTTCACTCTTAATTTCTATGTTGTTCCCCAGCTTAGGACTGGCACACACCAACACTCAACAGAGAACAGAAACATAAGGTTTGAACTGGAAAATTTCTCAAAGTTTTTCAATATTCCTCATAAGAATAAAAAAATACTTTAAAAACTTTTATTTCAATTTCTGACAAAACCAGCCATAATCGTCTAACTTGATACTGAAGAGAGATGTGAAACTGGGGAGATAATGTGATTACCTCCACTTCAGCTCTGTACTGGAATATTAATTACATTTGCTCCTTCCCTGACAATACCTTGCTAAGCTCGCAGAGAGAAAGTGGTTTTTGTACTTCAGGATGCCTGCAGCTGCTTCAGCATACATGGAGTCATACTCAGTATCTCTCTAGCTGCTGAAGGGCCGCTCTGACAAAATCTTCTCCCTCAACAATAATTTCTGCTTGAAATGAAAGTATTCCCCAACAGATCATTTTCCTCTGTGCTCCTGAGCTTGGTACAGTTCTATGCACAGAAGCTGAGCTACAGCTTTGCTATCTCTTTTAAGAGACAGCAGTACCCTTTCCTCTGTGATTTATCCCAAAGAGACACCCCAAAACTCGCAGTGCTTACCACAACATAAGTAGACAAGGTGATCCAAAACACTGTGCTTAACTCTGCTAGGGAGCTGTAAATAAATTAATGCTGTCCATAGCCAGGCTACTGCTTTTGCTAAAATGGCACTCCCAAACGGACACTGGTTTTAGAATGATAATTTTTCTTTTAAGCATCAGAAACGTTCTCTTGGTATCTTTGCCCTATAAGCCACTCTAAAGACAAGGCTGTAGCAGGTTTTTCCAGATTACTTTAAAAGTTCGCAATAATGCATATATTTGAACTGCCCTTGACTCCCTCTTTTTTTTTTTTTTTCCCCAGGATTATTAGAAAAAAATGGACAAGATGGCACAGAAACACGACCGACTTCTCCATCTTGTTCTTCGGGGGAAAAGCCAGAAGCGAAGAATAGGCGCAGAGCAGCTCCAGGAAGAAGCCAGCTCTAACTTTTGCCCCGGGAGAAGCGGGGGCAGCTGGCAGCGAGCCTCCCTCTTCCCAGCCCCTCTCCTTTCGTCCCATTTTTTCCGCTACAAACGCGTCACGGCGGGAGCTGTGACCGCACGGCTGCGAGCGGGGCCCGGCAGCGCAGGGCCGGGGGTGCGGAAGGGAAGGGAAGGGAAGGGAAGGGAAGGGAAGGGAAGGGAAGGGAAGGGAAGGGATCAGGTACGAGGGGTCCCCGGCCCCAGGGGGTGCGGGAGGGCAGCGCTCCGAAGGATGCTGCGGGGCCGCACCGCCTCCGTCCCGGATGACCCACCGGGGGTCCCGGGGGCTGCGCGGCCGAACCGGGGCGGGCGAAGGGAACGGCGGGGCCGGCCCGGCCAACGCAAACCCGGCGGGGTCCCCGGGGACCAAGCGCCCCGCACGGCCCCGCGGCCACCCCCGCTTCGGAGGGATCCCCCCCGGTCCGGCACTCACCCACGGAGTCGGGCAGGGCCACGCCGGCCGGGCGCTGCTGAGTCAGGGCCTGCCGCATGCTGCCGCCGCTCCCGCAGCCCGCCGGGCCACGGGCGGCTCAGCCCCGGACCGGCACCGGCAGCGGCACCGGCAGCGGCAGCGGCCCCGCCGCGCCTGCGCCTGCGCCTGCTCCGCCCCGCCCCGCCCGGCTCTGGCCACAGCGGCTCCCGGCCCCGGAGCTCCTGTCCCGCCTCTGGGAGATCTCGGCACACTCACCGGCAGCTCGGCCGGAGGGGTTCACCACCTCTCTCCCTATCTTTTTCCATCCCTATGCCTTCAGCAGCTCCCTCCCTCCTCCAGTTCAGCTGCTCCAGGACATTCTGTCCTTCGCCAAAATCTCCCTGGCACCTCTCTGTTGCCCCTCCCTGAGGGGACGGTCTCGAGCAGCCACCCCGACACGGCCACCGGCCCAGCGTCCCATTTCTCGGGGTTCTGACATCTCTGCTCCGGTGACAATGCCTGTTGCTGCCTGTGCCCTATTCCATGGAGACAGCAATCATCTGCGATGTCCGTGTCCATGGCCAAGGAGCAAGAACAGGCCCTCAGCCTCTGTTTTCCACATCCTATCTGCAAAATGGGGATAAAAGCATCTTCCCGGCAGGCTTCGTAATTGCTGGTAAATCGCTCTAATGCCCTGGGCTGAGAGGTGCTAAGTAGAAATAATGTAATTATTTCAAGCATATTTCATCAAGTTAGAAGAAACGAATACGATCTCTGCTTTAACCACCCCCCACACTTTTACTGGATAAGAGCCTAATGACCAGCTTCTCCCAGGAGAAAAGGGAAGGTGTACACTGACAGAGATGCAAGAGGCAAGTTACAAATGCCCAGATCAATTAATGACAAAGAGCACATCATCTCCAAAGAAAACAGCGATTATTTGCCTCAGATGAACTAGAGGAGCCCCGAGGTCACTGGTTGTGCCAGAGGGGCTGACACTGGTGCCCTCTTTCTCAGATGTCCTCACCCTGTGCTAGTGGCAGAGGAGACAGGTCTCATCTCCCTCCTCCTTTCCGTTCCGTGCCAGGGTCGGGCTGTGCAGCAGCACAGGACGTGTGCACCCGGAGAGCTATTGGTGCCCTACGATTGCCCATGCCATGTTGAATCCCTGCACCCCATTCCACCTCCCGAGCTTCGGGAACACAACACCGCCCCACGGCACCAGCCCGGCCAGGAGATCCAGCTGTGGGCACAGCTGTGGGCACAGCTGGCGGCGGGCAGGCTCAGCACCGGTACCGAGCGGCAGCAGAGCGGCAGCCCCGGCCAGCTCTGAGCAGCCCGGGGCAGCTGCCAGACCTCTTTGTGTCCCGCTGCGCCCATTTATTAGCACAGCCGGCGAGGGCTTTCAGCCATGCTCGGGAGAGGAAAGGAGAAATGGTGCTTTGGCGGCGGGGACGTCACCGTGCAGCCTGCGGGAGCCTGGGACAGACACCCCCGTGCCTTCGGGCAAAGTGCCAGCCCGGGGCAAGGCAGCCTTTCCCCACCCTTCAACAGGGCCCGGCTCCCTGGCGAAAGGAAGGGTCACGGGTGGCGCTGGAAAGGCGTCAAGAGAATGAGCAGGTGGATGGTGCCGAAGTCAGGCTGGGACAGACGTGAAAAAGGAGCCACTCTGCTCCTCGAGACACAGCCAGGGCAGCCCCCGCTGGAGCTGCTCCAGCGGCAGGACTCCAGCACGCACCCGGCTGCCCCAGTGCATCATCCCCGCCTGTGATTCACCGACGGAATTGCGGCACTCCCCAGCCCCGGGCTGCACGGCAAGGTGTGCCTCTGGGTTTTGTCTGAGAGCCTGTGGCTAGCTCTTAAACCTGGGGCGAAGAAACCGGGGCTGTGAATTGCTGGCTGCTGTCTCTGTTCGCGGGGATAAATATAGACCCGCCTGCCCCCCCTCACTACTCCTTTCACCGCGAGAGAGATTTCGCAATCATTAACCCCGGTCCCGCTGAGACTGACAGGCACACATTGACCGACACTTTCGCCATCGGAAACCCCAGCGATTTGTTCATGTTTATTAACAGCTACACGGTCTCCTGGGGGAACAGCCTGGCTTCCCCATGTAGGGCGCTGGTTGGCAGAGATGGGAACTCAAATATGAGGCAGGATGCAGTGAGGGTGCTGCAAAGGGCACCAGATGCCAGAGCACTCAAGATAGGATCCTGCTGCGTTGAGCTTACCCCCTTTAGGAAAACAAGTTATTTTTTGATCCACTCCTGAACAGCAAGGTTCTGCACGGTAGGGAAGGAAAGCTGTGTTGTTCCCCACAGTCTTGGCATAGCTGCTGTTTTAGGGGGTGCTGTAGGGCTGGTGAGCAGTGCTGGGGAGGGGGCTCTGTCTGTGAGTCTCTGAGAGCCAGGACAACACGGCACCCACATGAGGGCCGGTGCTGCTGTGCTAACATTCACATTTTTTTGTGTTTCCCACCCAAGAATGGACAGGATTGCCGGCACCAGTGGCATGGAGGGTCAGCTCAGGAGCCCCAGCCAGAAGGTGGTGAGTATTTTGGGGGCTGCTAGCCTCATTTCACAAGGTGAGATGGGAGCTGCTGCAAGGACCTGCTTTGTGGTTGACAAATTTATAAGTCCTTTGCTTTGGGGAATGCTGCTTTGTCTCTAAGGCAAAGCACTTTGTATGGGAGGAGGGGGAAAGGGCAGTGGCAGGTCTGGCCAGTGGTGCTTGTTGGTGAGAGGGACTAGAAGGGACAGGAACCCCCGGGCAGAGTGACCCTCTGCATACTTGGATTTCAGCAGGAGGAACCCAACATTGAGAGCTGACCTGATCTGACATGAGAATAGGGAAAAGCTCCTGGCCTCCCCCAGGACACCCACAACAGTCAGCACAGAATGATTTTGCCAGAGATGAACCCCAGATTTGCTTCCCAAGCTGTTGCAGCAGGCAGTGACTCAGGGCTGTCCAGTGTCCCAATATATCCTTCCAAGGCTCTGCCTTCTCCCTGCCCCACTGCACTCCTGTCCCAGCTCCTGACACTCCTTCTGCCCCTTGTCCAGGTACAAGGGACTGTTCCAAGACCATCTGTATCCTGGGCTGCAAAGATAAATCACCTGTGCTTCATTCCACCTAGCTCCCTAGATGAGACATCTGCCAGGGACCTGGTACTGAGATCATCTTATCCTGCCCAGCTGCTCCACAGAGACCATGGCATGTTCTTGGGGCTTTCTCAGCACCCCCAGGCTGCCATGGAGCCCTCACAGCCTTTCCCAGCCAGCCAGCAACCTCCATCAAGTGAAAACTCACATAGCATAGAGCCAGGACAGTTGGAAACTTCTCTTCTTGCAAAAGCCTCCTTCAGCTCCCAAGGTGAGGTCCCATGACAGGGGAGGCTGTTCTCATATCCCCCCACAGCTTTAAGCATTGGTAGCAGCTTCTGAGTGTGGGCTCCTGCTGCCTCCAGTAGAAATTTGTATGAAATTCAAAGGGCTTTCACTAATGCAACACTAATCATCAGTGGGGAGTTCATCTGGGCAGTCCACCCCTACTCTAGCAGTCTGAGGAAATGTTTCCAAAACATCTGCTGGTAGCTCTTTTATTTAATGGGGAGAGTGGGAAGAACACCTCTTCTTCCCCCTCTTTGCTGGTCAGTCACTCCCTTGCATGTGTCCTGGCAGGGTACAGCCCCCAGACCTCCTGTCCCATATCCCTGCTGGTGACTCGTGCTGTGGCTGCTGCTTCCCAGCTCCAAAATCTGCTGCTCTTATCAGCCCTGTACCCTGTGTGCCCTGCACCTCAGGCCATGCGGGAGCTGGCTCGGGAAGGGCTCCAGCCTGGGCTGTGGGACCCGCTCCAAGCACTGCCTTGGCTGTACAGGCAGCTGGGGGAATTGTCTGGCACAGTGCTCTGGCCCCACCGGGGCCTTATTCAGAGCCCATCAGGGGAGTCAGTGGGATGGGGATGGTTCACAAGCCCTGCTCTGCCCAGGCTCCCCAAGGGACACGCTCAGGCTTTGGGGTCAGCATTCTCCTCCCTCTGTTTCCACTGTTTTCGGGATTTGTGTGTATGAGCAGAGTTTAATTTCTAGCCCCCAATTCAAGTTTCCAAGCAAGGCTTTCACCAAGCTGTAGGCCATAGCAGGGCACAACAGGGACAGCAGGGCACAGGAGGCACAGCTGGCACAGCAGGGCACAGGAGGCACAGCAGGGCACAGGGGGCACAGCAGGCACAGCTGGCACAGGAGGCACAGGAGACACAGCAGGGCACAGCAGGCACAGCAGGCACAGGAGGCACAGCTGGCACAGGAGGCACAGCTGGCACAGGAGGCACAGGAGACACAGCAGGGCACAGGAGGCACAGGAGGCACAGGAGGCACAGGAGGCGCAGCAGGCACAGGAGGCACAGCAGGGCACAGGAGGCACAGCTGGCACAGCTGGCACAGGAGGCACAGCTGGCACAGCAGGGCACAGGAGGCACAGCAGGCACAGCTGGCACAACAGGGCACAGCTGGCACAGCTGGCACAGGAGGCACAGCAGGCACAGCTGGCACAGCAGCCCCGGGGAGCCGCGGCAGGTTCGGGAGAGCGTGGCTCTGACCCAGCCCGGAGCGGAAGAACCCTGCGGCAGCGTTTGCATTAAAATGCAGGGAGGTGATGAGCCCGCCCGGATCACAGCATCACCCTTCTCTCCGGCGGTGCCTGTTCCGAGCTGAAAGCAAGGTCAGCACCTTCTCCCACCAGCCTGCTTTTGGACACCTGCCCGGGTTCAAGGGGAATTAAGTACAGCTTCACAGTACAGAGTCTCAGGTGACTCTTGCCCAGGCACAGGTACAGAGACATTTGTGTTCCTGAGTTCTGGACAAACAAGTTTTCCCCCCTTAGGCAAAATACAAACTCTTGCAACCTCAGGAGATGCTTTCCCCTGGAACTCAGTGTAGTTTAAAAAGTAACAGCACAGGGATTTCTTCAAAGACTGAACACTTGCTCACATGCCAAGAAAAATAAGCTGGTTGATATCTTAAATACTGCTGCCTGCTATCATCTGTGGCAGCACAGAGAATGTGCACTTGAACTCAGAGATGTTGCAGAAGTGTGGGAACAGTCCCAGCCTTCCCAGACCACAGATTTTCTTTGGTCATGTTCATGCAGGTGGAAAAAGATGAGTTTCTGTAAATGCCAGTGCAAGGAGAGAGTACCCAGTGTGACAGCAGTGACGTACATGTAATGGAAAAATGGATGCTGGGTTCTAAGTGATCTTAAGTTGGAACAGCCAAAACTGCCTCTCTTTAACTCAAGAGTGATGATGGGAAAATGGAAATTTGAAACATTTCCAGATATTAAGTGCTTTTGCATTTATTTTTGGCCAATGAGAAGTTCAGCTTGCCTGTGGGGGTTGTGTTCTGCAACTCTTCCAGGAAAATAAGCATGAGGAGAAGGTCCAGATTCCTGACAGAGAGAAGGACGAGCCTAAGGCAGACATGGGGAGCAAAACTTGGGCAGACCTGGCTGGGGAGATGAAGATATTCTTGTGGAACCCAGAGGAGAGAACATGCTTGGGAAGAACAGCCAAGAGCTGGGGTAGGTTCTTGCTCAAGCCCCACTTTATGGGACTGTTGCCTTTTCTGCTTCTACGACAGATTCACTTGCCTGTGAATGTCCTTGGCAGCTTGGACTGACCACCTCTGCTCATTTCTTTAGTGTTAATGTTTCTAACTAGTGCAGTAAGTAACTAGAGAGGAGGACAAGCAGAAAACCGTGTAAAAGTTACCCTTGGTCTGGAGGTTGATGCTGATGGAGAATGTGAAAGCAAAGATTTCAAGCTCCTCAGACCATGTCCCAGAAAGAAGTTTAGAGCCTGAGCAAGCACGGGAGCTGCAGGTCAGTCTGCTGCAGTTGTGCACCTCTGCTGCCACGGGCGCTCTTACCCCTGCCTGGGTAAGTCAGGGACCTCTGGGACAGTGGCTTTGGTGTCATCAGGTTGTGGGGGAAGAGCACTGGTGCTGTGGGGCAGGTTTTTGTGGAGGGTGCACACCACAGGGCAGAGCAGCCCTCCCTGCCTGAATGAGCCCTGGCTCTAGAAAGGGAAGGGCTGCTCAGCACTGTCACCCCACAGCTTCCCAGGTAGTGAAGGCTGCCCAGAGCAGGACCCACAGTGCTGTCAGAGCAGCACTGAGATGTGCCAGCTCTGCTGGTTCTCAGTGCCCTATCTACTTTATCCATGCCCATGTGGCCTTCAAAAATTGTTGCTGAGTCTGGAGGTGCCCCAGGTGGTCAAGAGCAGCATGTGGGGTGAGCATTGATACAGGCTTGGTCCAAAATCAAGGTGCCACGAGCACACGTGGTGCCACCCACCTTTGCAGCTCTGTTGTGCCAGCGCACAGCCCCCTTGGCAGAGTGAAAAACCCCAGCCTGATCCAGAGCCAGCTGCACATCCATCCGTGTAAGGCTGTGAGCTACCAGGGGCTGCTGCTCCATGTTTGCAGCCCTTGGATGGCACTGGCAATGAACAAGCCCCATAGCCCTCCCATGCCCCTGCCAAGAGCTCTGGGTCTCCTGCAAAGCATGTGCTGACAGCTGGGAGAAAGAAAGAAAGAAAGAAAGCTACCCACCAGCACCAGAGGAGTCTGAAAACCTGCCAGTATGAATCTGGGACAGACCTTGACATTCACGTTTGTGCTCCTTTGCCCTTTGCTGGCCACAGAGGCAGACCAGCTTTTCTGCTTCTTTGCTGGATGGGAAGGCATAGACCAAAGTGTGGGAGCAGTAGGATGACACTTCTTAGTGATGTAGGTCTGGTTTTCTGGAGGCTCTTGCTGGTCCTGAGAAGATCCTTTTGAGAGGATTTGCTCAGTCTGGTGTGGATGTGACCCTGGCAGGCTACTGCTGGCAGTGCTAGCAGCACTGGGGCAGGTGCAGCATCCTCCTGTCCCCTGGGATCACTGTGCTTTGCTACATGACCCCCCTGCCCATGAACATATGTGCTCTTGGTGCACACACATGTGCTCACATGTCTCTGCAGGGAGGCAGGAGAAGCTACTATGAAAATCAAAATTTAAAGTGAGAGCATTTGGAGGTGAGTGCAGCTGAACTTTCCCACTCTCGTCTCATGGGTGGGGAGGAGGGAATTTTCCCAGCCTGGGGCTGCTCCCCTGGCTGGCTCTAAAGGTGTCCCCTGGCCTTAGGGGACTAAGACTCACCAAATGCAGGGAGACAAGTGGCCACAAGGTCATCACCAGAAGCCCCAGCTCCTGGGTAAGGCTGCACCCCCCTCTCTGCTGGTGACAACACTCCCTGCTGCACGGCAGGAAAAATAAAAATGGGAGCAGTAGTGGGAAGATGTCCCCACAAGCATCAATTTGGTGCTCTAACAGCAGCTCCAGCTCTGCCAGGCTGGGGCAGAGGCACCATCCAGCATCACTGTGGCAGGGCTGGACATTGTCCCTTCTGTGCCACCAGTGGTGGTCCCATCTGCCCCAGCTTAGCCCTCAGCAGGACACGGCCCCACAGTGGTTCCCAGCACGGTGGCCCTGGCAGAAGCACGGCAGGAGAGCACATCTGTGTTCCCAGGGCTCCCTCCGAGCTGCCGGAACGTTTCTCCTGGGAAATATTTGGGTTACGGCTTCGCTTTGCTTTCTGAGCTGCTGGGTTTTATTCATAGGCTGTGGCCTCTTGAGACATCCTCAGCCATCAGCCCAGTCCAGAGGAAAAACAAACCCATTCCCTGAATGTCTGGGCTATGAAACAGTCAGTGGTGCTGCAGCCCTGAACCATGCTGCTTGCTCAGTGCCAGAGCCAGGGTCCTTCCCTTGCAGGGGACAGGAATCAGGGCAGGAGCATCACCCCACAGCCCCATCGGGAGCTTGGCTGAAGCCATTGGGTACCTTAGCATGTTACCATGCCAGGAGTGGGTGGGAAGGGCAAGAGGAGAGAGCTGAGGCAGGTGGACACACAGACGTGGTCCTGACACAGCTCCAGGAAGAGCCGTGCAGCTATAGGGATACAGAACCAAAGAGCAGCTACCCCAGCCCTGGAGCATCTGACAATTCTGCACCCAGAAACACCAGAGTCTGTGCAGGGCTGGGTGTGCAAGCTCCCACCTCCACCACAGCCTCAGAGCTGCAGAGGACGCCGTGCTGAGCACGTCTGTGCATCCCTGTGGGACACATCCCACGGGATGTGCTCTGCTTGCCTTAACAGCGACATGCCTGTCTCTTTTGCAGGCTTGATCTTACTGTTTTACCTCATTTTCTACACGTGCCTGGCGGGAATGTTTGCCTTTTGCCTGTATGTGATGCTGCTCACGCTGAGCCCCTACACGCCCAGGTTCCGGGACCGTGTGTCTCCACCAGGTAGGAACTCCCAGCCAGCCTGGCCTTGGGCACCTCTGCCCATCAGTGTCCCACCAAAATGGCATGGCTAGCACCTCAGGCAAAGCCCTGCTGGAGCTGTGCACTCCCACAGCCAGCCAGCCAGCCCTCCCTAACACAGGGTGTTCTCACCTGAGGGCACTGGCAGAGCTGCAGGTTCTCTGCAGAGGACCAGACATCTTCTCTTTCCCCATGAGAATCATTCACCCTCGTGATACTAATTGTTATTCTAATTTCACTGTTTATTGTTATCATTATTCTCAAGGCAAAAAACAAGTTTATGTGTTTCATAGGTGATGCTGATGCATTTCAGCTGCTGGCCCTTTATACCTCATGCTTTCAAAATAAAATGCAAATCAAGAGTAGCTTTTATGCATTATTATTTGGTGGGTGTTGTGGTAAGAGAATGTTCAGAAAATCCTTTCTCTATGTCAGACAGAGCATTTTCCCCTGTTTTTGTATTGGTGGGGAACAGAAGGACCCCTTACCCTGCTCCTTGTCTGGAACTGCCCCCACAGCTGGGAACACAGTGGACCCACAGACTCTCTGTGCAACTCTAAGCCCATCACTAACTCACAAACTACTGAGGCTCTCCTTATGTCCCATGTCTCCTGGGATATTTTTATGTGTATGGTGTCCTCCAGGGATGAAATGAAGGTGAGGTATCAGTAGGTTGAGGACAGAATTGATTTGTGAGCTGGTGCTGCCTCCCTCATGCCTGTGCCCAGCCCAA
The DNA here is from genome assembly GCA_009812075.1 of Sialia sialis. NCBI lineage: Eukaryota > Metazoa > Chordata > Aves > Passeriformes > Turdidae > Sialia > Sialia sialis. The sequence continues at coordinate 14,309,470 of VRYO01002184.1, read as the reverse complement.
GCCCAGTCACAATGCACCAGCCCCTGCAACGCTGCCCAAGCCCATGGCTGGCCCAGCTACCTTTGCTTTATCAGGTCTGTCTCCTTCTTCAGGAGTGATGATCAGACCGTACTTGAATGGGTTCACCATCGCCTTCAATGTCTCCCAGCCCAACACATGGCAGCCCTACGTGGACAGCATGCACCACTTCCTAGCAGGTGAGCTCTTTGTCACCCTGGGAGTCCTGGTGAGCTTGTTTTTATCCATGGATGCATGCATGAGGTGCAGGGGTCTCCTCCTGGGCAATTCATGAGCCTCATCTGGAAAGGGAGGCTCCCAAGGTCATGGGAGCTTCTGTGGGAGCGAGCTTTGCCTTTCCAGGTATGACTTCCTAATGGCCTTGCCACGTGGATGTCCTCTGAGAGTTTGGATCTGTGCAAGTCTCAAGAGATTTTAACAAGTCTCTTGGTCCCCACCAGCTTATGATGACAAAGTTCAGGAGGAGAAGAATATTGAGTGTGTCCCAGGACAGTACTTCATCCAAGGGGGAAATGACAGTGAGGAGAAGAAGGCCTGCCAGTTCAAGCGCTCGCTGCTGCAGAACTGCTCCGGCATTGAGGACCCAACGTTTGGCTACTCAAAGGGCCAGCCCTGCATCCTGCTGAAAATGAACCGGGTACAGAGAAAGCTTTTTTTTGTTTTAATTCCTTTCTTTGGGGCCACACAGGACTGAAACTCCTTCAGTTCTCAGGCCCTGTGAAAAAGGGAACTAGAATCCCCAAATCTTCTGGCCATATATGCTAGAAAACATAAAAAACCCCACTATAAAACTTGCTCCATTTGATTTGCTGAGGTCTTAATGCTTGGAGGATCTTCTACCAGGCTCTTCCTCATAGGAATGAGCTTTAGGAGAACACGCCAGACCTCAGATGCTTTACAATGGGAGTTCTTAGAACTTAATTGAATTTAATTGAAATCTAATAGCACGGTGGTTCAGTGCCCACTGCTGGGAAAGTAAGCATGAGGGGTATTGTTCACAATACTGAGTGGGGAAGAGGCTGTGTTACTCCAGGGGGTCTGGACTCGTTCTGTGCTCTCTGCTGTGCCCCTGCTCTCAGGCAGCAATCTGGCACTCATCTGTGGACAGGCTGCACTGTGTGGGGTGGCAGACCCTGCTGCAGGGACACACACTTCTGTATGGAGCAATGTGTCTGGCACCCAGAAAGGTTTAAGCCCTGGAGAAGGGAGGCAGCGTGTGCTTGGCACTGCATTTCATACAAGCATGGATGTTTTTTGCTTTTGCAGATCATAGGCTACCGCCCTGGTGCCGGGGTCCCCGTGAGCGTGGACTGCAAAGTGCAGGTATTGCTTTCAGTGCTTAGCAGCATGGTGGGTACAAGGCCAAATGTCTCCTCATGATGGACCTCAGCACAACTTGTCCTCATTTTAGCCATGAACACTCACAGGCCCCAGTGCTGCCCAGGTGTCTGGGCACAGTTGGAGGCCAGTCTGCTGGATTGGCAGAGGTCTCCAGTCTCCTGCTTCCCATTTTGCCCCTGCAGCCTCATGGGCACCACCACGCTCAGCCCCTGGGGCTGGGTGCCAGGTCCCACCTGGAGCCTGGAGCTCAGTGGGAAGATGTAGGAACTGCACAAATCCATCTCCAGCTGCTCTGCAGCATCTTCAGTCCCGAGGGCACCCTGCAAGCCAACTGCAATGGGGTGAAGGAAGGGCTCCCGCTGCCCAGGCAGCTGCTGGATCACACCCTTAGAGGGCAAAGGCACAGTAAGGAATCAACAGGCAGCAAACTGTAAACCTGCCCGTGCCTCCATAGCTCCACTTTTCCCTGGCTGGAAGCAGGGCAGTGACTGGGCTCACAGCAAACACAGCAGAGCTGAGCTCAGCCGGGGGCTGGCAATGGACATCTGCTCTGAGACAAGCTCTGAAGGGAGCTGTATTTTGTGCCCCATGTCCTATGTGTGTGTATGTGCCTCTGTTTTTTTTCCTGTCACAGAAAGGCAATGAGAGTCATCTCAGGTCAGTGGACTTCTACCCTGGGAACGGGACATTTGACCTCATGTATTACCCCTACTATGGCAAGTTCACCCATGTGAGTAAGGGTCTGGCATCTCTGCTATGCTTCCCTGGGAATAGGAGGGCAGGAGCTGCTGCACAAGGTCCAGATGTGCTTTCAGGCTATTTTGGGCAGATGCAGGCAGGACAGAGGCACTGGGATTACAGCGCTCTATTTCTGTGTCTGACAAACTGTATATGTGTGAGTGTGTAAAGGTGTATGAGTGTGTAATGGTGTGTGAGTGTGTAACTGTGTAAGTGGGTGAGTGTAATGGTGTGAGTGTGTAATGGTGTGTGAGTGTGTAAATGTGTGTATGAGTGTGTAACTGTGTGTGTGTGTGTAATGGTGTGTGTGTGTAATGGTGTATGAGTGTGTAATGATGTGTGAGTGTGTAACTGTGTAAGTGGGTGAGTGTAATGGTGTGAGTGTGTAATGGTGTGTGTGTGTGTAACTGTGTGTGTGAGTATGTAAATGTGTATGAGTGTGTAAATGTGTGAGTGTGTAATGGTGTGTGAGTGTGTAACTGTGAGTGTGTAACGGTGTGTGAGTGTGTAATGGTGTGTGAGTGTGTAACTGTGAGTGTGTAACGGTGTATGAGTGTGTAATGATGTGTGAGTGTGTAACTGTGTGTGAGTGTGTGTATGTGTGTAACTGTGTGTGTGAGTGTGTAAATGTGTATGAGTGTGTAACTGTGTGTGTGAGTGTGTAATGGTGTGTGAGTGTGTAACTGTGTGTGTATGAGTGTAACTGTGAGTGTGTAATGGTGTGTGAGTGTGTAACTGTGTGTATGAGTGTGTAATGGTGTGTGAGTGTATAACTGTGTGTGTGAGTGTGTAACTGTGAGTGTGCAATGGTGTGTGAGTGTGTAACTGTGTGTAAGTGTGTAATGGTGTGTGTGTAACTATGTGAGTGGATGTGAGTGTGTAATGGTGTGTGAGTGTGTAACTATGTGAGTGGATGTGAGTGTGCAATGGTGTGTGAGTGTGTAACTGTGCGTATGAGTGTGTAACTGTGAGTGTGTAACTGTGAGTGTGCAATGGTGTATGAGTGTGTAACTGTGTGTGTGAGTGGCTGTAAGTGTGAGTGTTTTTTAGGACAGCAGAAAGCATTTGAGAGTCCCATAGTCTGGTGCTGTCCTGGCAATGACCCCAAGAGGCAATGTGTAGTGATCCCATCTTGCTAAGGCACAGACACAGAAAGGCTCAGCACGTTGAGGGACCCTGATGGACATCAGGCAGACACTCTTAGACGTCTGGAACCACAAACCATTTACAAATTACTTTATGAACATAAAAGCCTTGCCGGCTTTTCTGCCCCCTCAAAAATTACACTTAAATCTCCCTTCTTTCCAGGTCAACTACACCTCCCCTTTGGTGGCTATGCACTTTACAGATGTGCAGAAGAATTACTTGGTCCCCATCCAGTGCAGTCTGAATGGGAAAGGAATTATCAATGACCTGAACAGTGACCGCTTCCTGGGCCGAATCATTTTCACACTCAGCATTGGGAAGTAGCCGTTGCCAACACCAGGCATTTAGGTTAAATCATTCAGAGGATTCTTCCTTTTTAAAGCATCAAGCCAGCTTTTTTTTTTTTTTTTTGCTAGGAAAAACAGGCACATGGAGATTATTGTTAATTTATTTTGTTCACAGTTAGGAAACCAATGAGATACAATGGAATGTAGATCGACATTTTTCATCTTCTGATGTAAATCATTATTAGTAAAATTTAAAAGTTTTCCCCTGAGGAGAGAACCTACAAAATATTTAACTTTTGATTGAAAAAAACCTCTGGTATCCAACTACTGTTTTCATAAGGTCTTTTATGAGTGATCTCTGTGGAATGCATCCTTCACAGTTTTAAATTTTAATTTTTAGCAGTTTTACGTGCATTTCTCAGGCAAAAGCTAAAAAGGAGGTAGTTTGTTAGCACTATTCTTGTTAAAACAATAAACAGCAAAAATTCTAGATTATACCTGCAATAACAGAGTTAAAAAGTGAAAATGCCAGCTCTCAAAATGCTTTCCAGGATATCCAGCCCCAGAAGCATCTTGACTGCAGCATATTACAGAGCTTGTTCAGCACACCCAAGGTGTTGAGCAAGAGCCACAGAAAATCATTTGCCCCTGAACTATTCCAGCTGTTCCTTTTTAAAGTGAGATTAATGTATTTGTCCCTCCCTTCTCCTCACTCCAGTACTTCTCTCTGCCCCTGGAATCCTCACCCAGTCTCTTGGACAGGGATGAGTGAGAGGAGCTCTCCTCTCCTGTCACAGTGCCTCCTGACCAGGCACAGAAGTGCCCAAAGATTTCAGACCTGTTCTTCCCCCTTCCAGAGAGGTCACAGCTATAATGCTGCAGCAAAATGCAGGGAATTGCTCAATCCTTTCACGTTTAAGGGGTCAGTGTTGGGGTGAGTGAAGGCATCAGTTTATCAGCCCCAAAGGCTGATGAAAAACAGAGTGCGCTGCTCCGAGCAGCACGAGCCTCCCTTGGACGTGACAGAGACCAGCTGCTCTCTGCTTGCTGGAAGCTATGAGAACACAGGAGAACAGGACAGGACACCTTGGGATAATGCACTACTTGGAAAGCACACTTACTAAAATTACTGACTGAACAGGGGCATTATGGTATGTTTGTCCTACATCCATAGCCAAGGAACTTAATCTGCCATCATTTCCTATCTATATCAGTCTCTAAGAGTGATTTTTTGTATTTAAAATAAAGTGACCACAGTAAAATTAACTCTGTGGTGGCATTCTTGAAACACTGGTGTTAAGGGATGCAGTTTGTGCTGCCAATTGGGGACTGGATTTCCAAGCAGCATGCAACGACATCTTGGAATTCTGGGCACTTAATAAACTTCCCCAGACCAAAGAGTTCAGGAGCTCTTCACCAAGTATCACAACCAAGCATCTGGCAAAAACTATTTATTAAGAACTGCTAAATACCTGAACCAGAGGTAGTTTAGGAACTAATTCTGCTCAATTGTCATTATCCAGATGGCACTGATAGAACCAGGGCAACATATTAATTCTGCCTGCACAAATTATGCAAGGGCATCTTCTGAGCAATGGAAACTGGCTTCTGCCAAATGAGGATACTGCTGGGGGAGTGCCTCTTCTTTTGACATCAGAAATAATTTAAACCCACAAGCCTTTCTCTTTCTGCCAAATGTTATAGCTCTTTTAAAGCATTTGCAGTTGTGGGGTCTTGAAAGGAAACCAAACTCACTGTGTTTCATGCTATCAAATTAACAGACTTCACATTAGCAACAAGATAAAACTTTATTTAATATCTATTTCCTATCTGTCTGTTGGAAGAGGAGGTCCTTTAGCAGATGCTGGACCCATGCTTTGACCAAATCAACACAAAAATCAACTGATTTGGATGTAAATGTGTGAATAGCTTAGAAGCAAAAGCTCCTGTTTCCCCACAGACATCCAGATCCAAGCACATTGACAATCCCTCTGGAAAAGCATTCATGTCTACTTACACTGAAACACAGCTTTATAAACTCGATAATTAACTTTATTTTCCATGCACATATTCTGTTGTCAGCATATTTGGACAGTCATTTTAAGATCTGGAAAACTGTGCAAACCACTCTTCATGCTGCAACAACCTTAAAGTGCTGGATCAATTTTTGACTTTTGTTGAAGCTCAAAATAATACTTTCTATGTATATACAAAAGATATATATGTGTATGTGTTTGCATCTAGGAAATGACCACATTTCACTGAGACAGCCTAGCAAAAGTGATATTAAATACTTCAGTCTGCAATCTCAGCATGAGAACATAGCTGTGATCCATCTGCTGGCAGCAGAGAAGCACCACACTGACAAGTGGGTGTACTCATTAAATGCAACCTGAAATAATTCCATTTAGCACTGGCAGGGAACTCAAGTGTTGTGAGAGCAAAGGTACAATACAAGAGATCAAGACAACCAAACCTAAAGCACACAGTCCAACTCAGCAGAATTTAATTACATTCCTAAAAAGAATCCCAAAAACAAACAATTTGGTCCAAGAACCCATCTGTACAATGGAATCACTTTTGTCAGAATCAGGTAGTGTATCTTTGGTCACTGTGAGGACAAGAATAATTAAATGCACAGGTGTTTCTCAAACATCAAAACTAACTCTTTGGAAAACCCCCTTCCCTGAACACACAGCTATTGTGAGTTGCTTTAACATCAGTATTGACTGTCACCTTTGTGTATGTGAATTACTGAAGGTGCTTTCCCCACAACATGGATACAAGGTCAATGCACAAAGAGATCAAGTATTGAAGCAGGTTTATTAAGCACCTGCTGCAGAGGACAGAACTCTGTATCCTCAGGGTTTATTGGCTGCAATAGGCTTTTGCCAAGACGGACCAAAAAGGTTTAAAGCGCAAAAGGCTTCTTTATTCCATCAACATGAACCTGATGGAATGAAGCAGAACACAACCACAAACTACTAAATTAGATGTTGGTACAGTTTAGATATGGAAAATAGAATTGCAAAGGTATGTCACTAAAAACAAAGAAAGCAACTTCAAACAAGTAAGATGTTCTTATTCCTTCGGAAGTCGCTTTCTCCACTATACATATATTCACTTCTGCTTTATGATCAGCATTCCTCAAGCTAGAGCTTTCGTGCTCTTACACTGAGACAGCAATAATGAGGAGGTTAAAAGCAGATTAATTCTATCAGACCTGAAAGGTTTTATATCTCCACTTGCATTCAGAGATCACAGCTTCTCATTGATCCTGTTAACCTCTGAAAGCTGTCCAAAGGAACTGCAGGAATCTCTCTGCAATCTGTGTTCTTAGTCTGAGTGCTCTCAAAATACTTTTGAGCCTCACATGGACCAATGCTGTATAATTTCTTTTATGTTTAGAATCAAAGCTGAGAGAAACCACAGCTAGTGAAATTCCAGCCTCCCACCCTCCTTTCACAATTGAGCTCAGAACAAAAAGAAAAATGCAGTTCAACGAAATAGAACAGGAAACATTTCCTTGAGCAGACCATTGCCTTTTCTGAGTAGCCAAAGTTCTCCAGACCTGAACCTTATCTTGGCAAATTAGACACCGTGGTAGTGCAAAGCTATCCAACTAACATTAGCAGTCAGCTTCTCCATAAGATGTTAAACAATTTAATCTACCAGAAGAATCAGATGTTCTTCTCATATCATGTCTGGGTATTAGGGAGATCAGGTACTACTTTTACATTCAGAAAGAAAAGGAAACTCAGGCTGATTCAGAAGAACAGCCATATGCCAAGTTCCCAACAGAAGTCTGTTGAGAGCTGGGTTATTTATTTTCCCACTGCATGTGCAGTCCTTTTTGACACAGCATTCACACTTTAAATTACAGTTTTAGCTGTAGCATTAACCAAGACAAGCTGTAGGCATCTATAAGTTTTCTTGTATCAAAAGATTAAACAACAGAACGCTTTGTAGATGTCTTCTTTACCAAAAATAAATCACATTTCCCACAGGTACACACCAACTCTGCTCAGTTCTCTGGTCCTCAGAACACTTACTTTCTCCAAAGTCATACAGTAGCTTCTGCAACTCATCTTCAGACTCATGGTATGTTATTCTGTCATGAAGTGATTGCTATTCTGTCATGAAGTGATTTTAATTTTTTAAAATAAACCTTGTATTAATTTTTCTTTTTTTTTTTTTTTAAAGGAGCAGGTCAGGAAGTCTGGGAAAGGGAAAAGAACAGGGAAGGTGGGCAACAGAGATGGAATTAAGAGATTATACAGACTGATAGCCAGTACGACTTTTTCTTCTTCCAATGATGTAAGATATAAAGACAAGAATGATTAGGAATCCAAGTGCCACACCCACTGCGATGGGAATAAGAAAGTTCAGGTCAGAATCAGCAATGCATTCTTCAGCTGCAGAAAGAAGGAAAAAAAAACAGCAAGGAAGAATAAATTAGTAAGGGAAATCAAGCATTAGAAATCAAAGAAAGCAAGGAGCAAATAGGCATTTTTGAGAAATTATATTGTATTAGATACAATAATACATGTAAAGTAAAATCAGTATTGAGTAAAGAATTGATGGAAAGATTGATTTCTTTAAACACATTTACTACATACATCCTTTATATTGGTAATATACTTCTTCTGATTTGTACATTTAAATTGTACATTTGATTTCAGCCTCCTCAAGCAAGCAGAGGATAGATTAGAAAAGTGAGGGCAAACCAGTAGTCTGAGTACACAGTAGCTGATCACACCTTTATTAGCAGCAATAAAGCAACAAAAACCCCACACTGGTTTATTACTGTCTTGTCCAGGAGTCTTCCCAACCCTTGAGTCACCAGCACTTCTCTGGGTTCTAGACATAAGGGACAATGCAAGTAACAAAGCTTACTACGACCTAAAGAACACAGCCAAGATAAATGTGCCTCCAGAACTACATGGAAAACACTGAAAGGCTCTGGTGGGGAAATTTTTTTTTCCATTCAAAAGGGTTATTAGTTTCAGCTGAGAACTACATAGACTTCACCGAAATCCATATCAGAGGGAAAAGCAGAAGAGACATCTCTAATGCTACAGTGGTTTTTAATATGCAGGAAGTAAAATATGTGAGGAGCTCCTTGCTGGTAAAAACACTCACCAATGATTAGCACACCACACTGGAAACTGGTTTCAAACTCGGGGGCAGGGGTTGGCATCACAACCTGTTTGTAAGGAGAGCAGAGCTCCATCTGCCTGTGCCAGGAGAGATTTGGTAAGGCAGGAGGCCGTGCCTGGGTTCTCCAGCACTGAACAGTGCGTGACTTACAGGTGTTTCATAAAGCAGCACTCCTTGTAAAACTACCTTGTTTGAGTTTTTAATTAGGACAGAGCATCACACACAAGAGTCAATGCTTTCTCAAAAGCTGGCTGCTGTTTTTCATCAAATCAGCATTAATGATGGGAAATGTACTGTCTTGCTTTAGCATTTACAGTCCAGCACACACCTGCCGTGGCTCCTTCCCAAAATATTACACAAAGTCTTTGACTAAGAGCAAGGAGAACAACATGTGGAGGCTCAACAGGTGAAAATACTGAACTCATATTATCTTAAGGCACCTACTGCCAAGTACGGCAACACTTGGAAGGAAAAAAAAATACAAGAGGAAAGGAACTATGCACCTTATTCTGACTGAGAGAATACTGAAACATCTTTAAGAGAGACATGCATTTGATATTTAGTCATCTTTGTTCACTAAATAGCAACATAGACAATCTGGTAGATACTGGGTAATGGATCATTAAACACTAACACTAAATATTAATGGGCATTTGCTAAGGATGAAGGTGCCCAGCAGGCAGTGACAGAAATTCCCTCTCTTCTTCAAAGGAAGGAGATGGCTGCAGTACACATCACACTATGGTTCTGTTACAGGGAATTCCCAGGGTGAAAAAGGGGTTAAAGTTTCATACCAGGAACATTCCATCCTTGCTGGCACTCATCTATCCAGGTATGGATACTGTACAGTGGTTAGAAGCTTCAGAGAGGTGTCTTCAAGTGCAGAATTGGGAACTACAGCCCAACACATAGCAGGGCCAGCAGGAACAGCTTTTTTTGACAGACGCGGCCGAATGCATTTCCATTCAAAAAATGTCAGACAATTTTGGCCCAAAACTTTTTTAGCCTTCCCTTTTAATTCCAATCACAAGATTCAACCAATAGCCCCAAAGTTTGTGTTTTATTAACAAATGCTAAGGAATAGAGAACACTGTGGTAGAACAAAATTTTAAAACCAGCCAAACAAAAAACCAAAACAAGGAACGAATGAACAAACAAAATGCCCCTTGTAAAGCCCAAATCCCATCATTCACTGGCTGGAAAAGCTGCTTTTGAGGACTATTAGCATGACATCTTTAACCTTAAATATCAGAAATCTTGACATTTTAGAATACAGTATTTAGTAAACTGTGTATAAGGTACTAAACCAACCACACTCCATAACAGGTTATACACATTAATATTCCACATTCACAGCTGTTAAATACATCCATAGTTTAAATGCTGTTTCCACAGACCAGAACAAAACCAGCTATGTAACAGAATCTCAGATACAGACTAATTAGAGTTTACCTTACTCATTGAGTTTATTTTCTTTAAAAAAAGACAATACAAGACGTCTATTTTCAAATCAGTTAAAAAATGTGAGCAAGTTTCCTTAAGAAATAGAACAATCTTTATTTTTTAGAGCACAGGTTAAACAGATTGACAGTTCCCTGTGGAGCAATACATACAGAAAAACTAGTGGTTTTATAACAGGAAGTCAAGTGAAACTGATGTTTTTTGAACCAGTTACCTGCACATCAGTCTAGGAGTACTTAAAACTCAGAGCCAATACACTTACAGATTTTTGCAATGGTATTTCTACTGTTGATTTTAGGAAGCAATTTGCATGAATTTTCTCTATTATCATTGGAAACTGTGTACAGTTCAAAAATTTGCAATGTCAGAAGAACAGTGTGATGATTACTCCTTAACAGAAATGCATGTTTAACTGGTGCCACTGAACATCACAAAAAAAAAAGGAGCTAAAAAAATCTATATTAACTTCTGCATTTGAGGATATATTAATATGAAAGTCATTAGATCCATTTTTAAAAATTAAAATGGTAAGTCTTGAAGCCTGTTTCATGATTAAATTTATAGCGGTTCCCCACTTTCATTAAAATGCATTTCAGTAACTGATGCAAAATTCAAGCTGTAGACTACAAGCTATGGTAAGCATTATCCACCCATACATGCTTCCTTGGCTAGTGTCAAGAGTAAACTGTCTTTACAAAGAAAAAAACCAAACCCAAACCATTTCTGAAAGAAGTGTATTTTATGATTTGTATACAAACATGCCACAGACATCTCTACAACCCTAGAGAACACTAATAAAACACTAGAGCAGCTTTGATGCAGGCTAAACTCATTCTAAAGGGGGGGACAATGTTATGTTCATTAAATAACTAGTTTAGGCAGCTCGTGTTATGACATATGCAAAAAAGCCACAATTATCTAAAAGTCTAAAAGACTTCATTTTTTCCCATGCAGTAAGAACATGTATAACAGCACAAGGAGCCCAGAGAAAAGTTGTGCATCAAGGGTTAGTCTCTACAGAGCGGCAGTGTAAGAACAGTCCAGTTGCACTGCACTTTTTAAACCTAGTTATTCTTTCCATACAGCAAGGAAAAATAGGTGTTGTGGGTCAATCTCAGACTGGTTTGGCTTTTGCATTCTTAACATTAATAAATGCTACACTGCAAACAATCCAACACAAAGTACGTTAAACATTCAGAGTGCCAATGGCGGGCAGTTATAATGTGAACTTTGACTGGCAGAGAACCATTCAAGATGAAGATTTAAAAACAGCTCAAGCTGCAGCAACAGACACTGGCTCATTAAATGAAAGCATCTTTAAACAATGATCATTCAAAGCAACAAGACAGACCAGTTCTGTGCAGAGTATGGCATGAAGTTAAGTGCACTTTAAAGTTCTGGAATATTTAGAAGGTTATTCCCTTTAAATTGATGCCAGCAAAAAAAAGCTTGCATTAATTTAGCAAAAGTCTGCCTTAGGTGAGTATTTTAGATGATTGCCAAGGTATAATAAAGAATTCAGTGCCTAACAGGTTTTTTTTTTGAAAGCACCTGGAAATGGCACTGAAGTCTTCCCTTATATTCACCATTTGGCAAACTACTCATTTTGTTTGTACAGCCATGGTATAGGAATGATTCCTGAAATTTCACCAAGGCAGGAGTAAATTACTCAAATACTAACAAAGGCAAGTAAGTTACTGCTGCCACTTCAAGAGATCACTTAATCACCAGCCTGAAGTTCAGTCCTATGGAAAACAAAGCTGCTATTGGGCATTGGACAATCCTTGTTAAATACTACACAAGTCAACAGAGTGACTAATGCTGCCAGCTTAACCCACAATTATGACAACAACTAAGGAACGCAGAGGAGAGAAGCAAGTACAAATTCTATGCTATTCTGGGAGATGCCCAATGCACATCAGTTCAGAAGGCGTTCTTGTTTCAGGCTAGTATTTGTAAAAAGCAAAAATAAATCCTAAATGCTTTAGGATTTTTGCAAGATAAAATCCTTAGCCTAGCAATTCATCCAGTATTTGACATCTTCAAAATAGCCACGAAACCCACATCATCTTCTTAGGGCAGGAAAACAAAGTGTAGTTCTGCTTCATCTGAGAAAAACATTCTCCCTTTGTTTCTCAACTCCAATTAGCTGTGGCTAGTAATTACTCCTAAGTTTTGGGTCTTTTTGGACTTCAGAACTTGCACTTGCTTTTTTTAGAGTGAAATCATAAAAGGAATCACACTTAGATTCACAAAGTTTGATATCCAGCATAGCTTTTTCTTCTGCCAATTATGTAAGCAACCACTATAATGGCAATCAAGACAGCAAGTGCAGCACCAACTACAATTGGGATTAGAATGCTGTCATCATCCAGCGAACACTCCTGGGCTGTAGGTGAGAAAAAGGTTGCAATAAGGAATAAATAAAGACAGAATACTTGCCAAGTGTGGTATAAAAATCTGTTTTCCTTAATACGAAGGTGTTAAAAAATCAAGTATTATTTAAACTAAGAGAGAAAACTGCAGAGGTCTCATCAATACATTTAGCATATTTAACCATTATAATTAATTTAAGCATTGATAATCTATAGCAAGTTAAGGGTGTATGAGTTTTCCTGTGCACAAAATCTGCACTAGGCAAGGGAGAAGCCATTCTTCTACATTCAAAAACCAGGCTTATCTATTTCATACTTAATGCAAGTCTGATTGGTGCTTTCACTCATTAAGCATAAAAAGTGACCTAGATTTGGTATCAAAAATCTATCCAGAATGAAGACACATAAAATAACTATAATAAGAGAAAGCTAGCTGCAACTCTAACTACAGAGTGAAAGGGGTCCCTAGCTCTTTAGAAAGACTGATTACCCTATGCCTATCTGGAGAGTTATCTTAGTTCTGTCTAAAACCAGAACTTTTCAATCTACACGTCTACACATCACTCGAGTCCAATAAGTCTGTGCTGCAAGTATTAGCATTAAGCACAAAGACCAATTTGCACTAAATATTAAGAGGTAATTTAAAACATTTCAGTTGTCTCCAGACAAGATCAAGATAATACAGCAAACAAACATTTCAGAATCTCTCTTTAGTTCTGAATAGTCAACACTGTCTCTGAAGGAAGCTCTGACAGTTCATTCTTTCCCAACACTCCTGCTCCTCAGACTGAGAGGTAAAAAGAAACAGAACACCTAACAATATTCCAAAGTCCATTCCTGCAAAAGTTCTGTCCAATTTTCTTGGAAAACAGTTGTATGTCAAGATGTTGTCAGGTAACTTTTAACCCATTCTGCATGGCAATGCTTAAGTCCTCCTTCAGTGTCTCTAGTTCATTCAAGTTTTGTGAAGGAGAATCACACACTTAGCAGACATTTTTAAAGTGAGAACAAAGCTCTGCATGAACTTGAATGTCAGTCTCAGAACTTCATTCCATGTACATCTAAACATATTTTAAAAATTTGGAACAAGGGCTTCCAAGATAAAGCGCTTGTACCTAATGCTGGTGCTTTTTAGGAAGTAAGAATTTTGCAAGCATCACTAAAAATAAAAACATAACTCTTACCTGTAGCAAACTTATTTGCCTCCACAAGGAATGGCTGAATCCATAAATTGAAAGTATGTACTTGAACATCCTCATTTATCTGAAGAGTTTGCTCTTTTCGACACATGTAAGAGCTACCAAGGAAAGCATCCCACTTGCTGAAATTGCTGTTATCTGCACTTGAAATGACTAAACAAAGAAGGAAAAAGAAGGGAATTTGCATGTTCACTTAAAATGCAAGACAGTTCCTAATACAGTGAGTAGCTGAATTTAGAAGGACTAACATCTCAACACTGAATAGTCTGAAAAAAGTACTGCAAAGAGGGACTGATCTTCGCAACCAGAAATCAGACTGAAGTTATTGCAGTACTTTGCAGTAACCTCTTTTTCATATGTACATGACAGCAGGCTATCCTTGTACCTCCACTCATCCCAGTGCTGCAGAGCTGCAAGTGTTTTAGCTTTAATGCTCTTTAATTGCTGTAGCTGTGATAAGAAATTTAAGAAAAAAGAGAAAACATGTTTGTTAGGTTTAGTTTTTGAAGGACTGGCCTGTTTTTAGTGAGAGTTAAATAGAAGTGGTTGGAAGATACAGCAGCACATTCAATCAACGAAGACAACAGCTAGTTTAGGAAAAAAGCTTCAAAGCTGGTACAACTATATTTCATACCACAAAAAATTACATTACTGAAAAGAGTTATAAAGAAGCCCTCTTAATTTACAGAGTGACTCTATGAGCAGAAGTTTCAGGAATCGTAGAGTGGTCCCATACCACTGTGTAAAGTAACTCTTACAGCCATTTCTGCTTATTACTTTTGTTCATAGCAACTTCTAGACATAAAGTAGAAGCATGAACAACACTAAAAAAAAAGCTAGAAGTATTTGATGCAGACATTGAATAAAATATTACACTTGTTTAAGGCAGATACTGTTTCTTACCAGAACCATTCAGACGGTTGAGCAGCGTAACATTCACCTCCCTCAGATAAAATTTTTGTACACTTGCACTTGTATTTTTCTGTTCAAGAAGCAAGAACCAAGTGTCAGTGTGCAATTCTGCATTTGTAACTTTAGGAACACAAGATTTACAAAAGCCAACACATTTACCAGTCTTACATTTTCTACAACTTTAACTCAGTTCTCCATCTGTCTTGAGGCCCTCAGCTGGCCAGTTCCACTTCCCATATGGGAACAGCCTACCACCAGCAAGCAACAAGATCTTGCTGTAACTGATCACCATGCATGCTGTTAAATGAAAAACTGGTTTAAAATAAAAGAAGTTACTTACAACAGCAAATGTGAAACCAATGAGTGTGCTATTTCCATCATTCAGTTTCAGAGTGGCTGTTGTGTTACCACAGGCACCATCTGCGATAGTTGTCTTTGGATTGATGTTGATCAGAAGAGGCTGAAATACAGACAAAGCACATCAAAGACATTCAGCTGCCTTTGGAATACATTGTCTCAGTCAAGAACAGTCTTGGCTTAGAAGAGCTTGTCATAAATATGACAGCAAGAAGAGTTGAGCCTGGCTGCTATGCAACCAAGGCTGAGTTAAATTTACATGTTGGCAGTACTCAACAAGCAAATTGCTCTGGAGAAGTGTTACTTTGTTCCCTAACACAACAGGCTACCCTCTGAAGGGAAAGACAATACCTGCAGGAGCAACAGCCATAACAGCTACGAAAGCTCCAGACTTTTAATCATGTTAGATAATTTCAACATGATTCCAATAACAAATTCTGTTGACTCCATGTAAGGTTTTTGAAGACAGGTATGATGCAATAAAACAATTCTGATGCCAGAGAGGTGCTACACACAATACTTAGAAACAGTTCTGGACAGTCTGCAGTGTACAAAGCAAATACCCTGCATTCAGATTTCACACCAAATAACTACTGAAACTTTCACTCTTCAAAAGAAAGAAGAAGCACCTTGTCTTGAGAAACATTCAGTTGCAGCCCCACAGTTGCCAGGAAACAAGTTTTATTTCCACTTTTAAGAGAGTAGTTTCCTGTGTCTGGATTCTCCACAGGTTTGGGAGGAGTTGTTGGAGTAGGAGACAAAGTCGTGGTAGGTGCAGTAGTCACATTGGCAATAGTAGGTGGAACAGTAGGTGCAGAAGTAGGTGTATCAGCAGGACATCTAGACTCTGAAAAGACATTTTAATCACCATTTCACTGCTGAAGCCTTATTACTCGGACAAAGTACAGCTGCCACTTATTCTCAGAAATCCTGTAACATTCAGTTTTAAATCTACACTCAGTACCACTTGCCTCTAACACATGGAAGCAAAACACACAAAAACAGTTAAGTTGTTATAAAAGTGTGATACATACTTGCTGTAGACCAATTAAGTAATGCTATTATGCTATATGCAGCAGGATTACGTGCTTGTTGTCTCTTTTCTGACCTATGAGATGAGACAACAGGCTCTAGACTACTCATATGCAACAGCAGAGGCCACCACTGGAAGTGGAAAGCAGTCAGGTAAAACCCCTCAAACTCAAATTATTTACTTAGCAACAGTAGTTCTGAAGTGCTTATTCTTAATACCCCAATTACTGGAGTACACACTTGAGAAGAATCCCACCTTGGCACGCAAACAATCGATTTTACAACACAATAAATCTGTTCTCCTAATCCATTTTTCCAGGAACAAGGAAAGAAATACTAGAGGATATTTACATGAATATTATTAAACACAGCACATCTTAGAATTGGTGGATTTGTTATTATGGGACTTTGCTCCCTGCACTAAGGTGCAATACAAAAAAGCTCTTTCACAAACTGAAACGCTTACCTTTTTTACTGACTGTGCCATTCTGAACAAAAGCCTGCACAGTAACATTCCAGAAAATCTGTGTTGTATTTTCTGCTTCAATTGCGTAGGAATTATGACACACGTAGACAGTATTCAGTTGAACTGGAGGCGAAGGATCCTTCACAAGAACAGTAACTAGTCCTGCAAATAAGCACAAATATTTTAGTACCTTATGAACTACAAGAACTTAGAGGTAGTGTTATGTTCCATATAATTTCATAAGACAAAGTCTAAAAGATAATTAAGTTTAACAATCTTAAGCTCTCTTGAATGTTTTTGCTATGTGCTCTGACCGAAGTGCTAGGTAGTGTAGGAGTAACCAAGCTTACAGAACTAGACAAGACAAGCTATTTTAGTTAAGTTTTTAAGGAGAAAAATCCTATTATTAGTATGCATTAGTACACAGACAGCCTAACACTGTATTTCTTGGCAAGGCAGGAGGTCAAGCAGGGCACACTAAAATTAATCTTCCATGTGCCTGCTGTCTACCAGCACCTCACTGATCAAAGCTGTTTATCCTTCCCTTTCTTTTCCACTCACAGGAATTACAGAGTCAGTGAAGCCATCTGGCCTGCACTGTTATCCAGCAGGCAGGTACAAGGAACAGCAGCTGGCAGCACGTGGTACAGAACTCACTGCATTCATTACTAACTCTTGTACTCCTCCTTCCTTTGAAAAAGCCAAGTCAGGTCAGGTACACAAGGTCTGACACTTCTGGCTGAGACTGCTTTGCAAATCAAATTCTGCACTACATGTTACCTTTTGTTTTAGCATCAGGAAATACAGCTGTGTCATTGGTGTTGTAGGTCAGCGTGATGAAGTCCCCCTGGTAAGTTTCATTGTTTTTTGTGACGTTAATGCTCCAAGAATGACCTTCTCCAAACTGCACCGCCACAAGAGCAGCTTGTGTGTCATTGCCACAGACGCTTCCATTGTGTGTCACATTCGATGGCAAATCCAGAGTTGTGTTTTTCTAAAAGAAAAGCGTAATTTTAAATGCATTCACGTGCAGCTCTTCCCTATGACACTATAAACTTGGAGTTAGCTGAAACCTTGCCCAAGGTAAGTGAGATTATTTTAGGTTATTCTGGAAAATTATGATAAAGGCTCCCTGAGAAAGGAGCCATATCAGATTCAAGTACAAAAGTACAGCTCTAATTTGGCTGTAAATCATCATGCTGAGCTGCAATTACATTTACTGCTTGTGCTAAGAACATAACTACATTGATACTGGTTAGACTTGATGACTTTTGTGTACATTATTTAAGTAAGAACAACAGGGTACTTTCAGTTGTTTGCATGACTGAGAACTTATTCTTTATTTTATAAGAACAATATAGAAATATTCTTCTCAACCGACTTTATAAAAAAAAAAGTAAAAAATCAAACACCCTAGGTAAAAGAGCCTAAACTTTTATCCAGGTCAAAATCCAGTTCTCAGCAAGAGTTACTCCCAAATACTTACATAATCACCATTTTTTGATTCATATGTTATCAAGAACCTCATCATCCAATCTGCATACAGGCACGTAGCATTAGACGCATCCTTTATATCTACTTCAACTGCATAGGACTGGAAAAAACCTGTAAGATATGATTATTAGCTTTTAAGACATTGGTTTTACTTCATTTTCTAGAACCACTTAAGAGGACAGCTCATCACAAAGCAGTAAATTATGTCAGGACCATATTCAATTTACCAGACACTGAAAGAATAGCCAGATTTCTAAAAAGTATCAAAAATAGGAAGCACACCATGAAACTGTCAAAGCAGGCAAAAATTGAATGTTTTATAGTCTGTTTACCTGACATAAACTAATACTCTCAAAGCACTGACTGCCCAACACTGGACACTTTTAAGATTTGGCTGGACAGGGTGTTGGGCCATCTTGTCTAGACCGTGGCTTTGCCATGAAAGGCTGGACCGGCTGATCCTTGAGGTCCCTTCCAACATAGGATTCTGATCCTCTGAAATAAGCATGAGTTTTCTGGTAACACACATGGCAAACTAAAGGGCACGAACTCAGCAGTTGAACAATGTGCTGCCTGTAGACCAAGGTCTATTATTCTATGTGCTGTATCAGTGATTACGACTCAAGCTGACCCCAAAGAGACGGGATCGGCATGCCTGCATTGCGTTTCCACGATTTACAGCTCGAAAGACACGGGCATTCAATTCCCTTCGCGTTTTAGGAGAACTTTTCCCATCTGCGGTATTCCTGACCCGGTGAATCCCGGCACAGCGGTTGTGGTGCCCGGGCCCCACGCCGAGAAGCGCTGTCAGAACGGCCTGGCCGGGCCGCGCGGGTAGGCCCGCGGTCCCGGCTGCCGGGCCACGGCCCCCGGCGGACGCACCCCGACCTTCCCGGGCTCCCTGCCCGGCACGGGGCCTCGGCCCCGCCGCTGTCCCCTCCCTCCCGTGGGTGGCGGCGCGGGGGGGGGCGGCAGCGGCGGCGCCTCCGCCCCGGGGCCGCCCCCTGAAGGCGCCGCGGGGCCGAGCGGCCCCGGGACCCCCCCGGCGCCCCCCGGGAGCCCCGGTGCCCGCGCGCCGCGTCACGCGCGTGACGGGGCGAGGGCGGGGAGCGGCACGAGCCTGCGGGGACACCCGACACCCGCTCCCCTTCCCCGGGCCCCGGCGCTGCCCCGCTCACCAGAGACGCCGAGCAACAGCAGCGGCAGGAGGAGGCGGCGGCAGGAGGAGGCGGCGGGGCAGCGCGGGCCCATGGCGGCGGTGCTGCTGCTGCTGCTGCCGGCGACAGGAACGCCGGGGCACGGCGAGCGGCCGGGGCGAGCGGGCGCGACAAAAACCTCGCCAGCGGTCATGTGAGGGGCGGGGCGGGGCCGCCCGCGCGCCGCCAGCCGCCGCTCTGCGCCGCCGCTCGATTCCCTGGATCGCGGACGGGCAGCTCGTCCCGCGCCGCCTCGGGCGGGCGGGTCTGCTCCGGCAGTGGCGACAGCAGCAGCGACAGCAGCGGCCGCCGGACCGGGGCTGTGCCGCGGTGGCCTCTGCAGCGGCAGGATAGCGGCGGCTTGTTCTGGCCCTCGGCAGTGTTTGCGGTTTGCACTGGGCTGCTCTAGTCTGGGAAGGGGCAGCTTACAAGAGATGCACATCCAGACAAGTTTAATAAAGAGGCTTTCACTTAGAAAAAAATAAAGATATTGCCCATGTTTGCAATAAGTGCAAAGTGTGCCCTCAGCCCCCGTCTCCTGACATGCAGTCGGTGTCCCGAGGCGGCTGCCGGTGCTGTCCATCCCTCCCGGGACGGCCCCGGGCTCTCCGGGGCTCGGTGCCTCCGCTGGCCGGGCAGGAACCCGCTCCAGGCACGGAGCGGAGGGATGGGCACCGGCACCCGCAGCTTCCCTGCGCTTTTTGCTGGTGCTGAAAGGCAGAAAGTGGGGCAGAAAACCATGGGAGAAGACGGGGGCTTGGTGGGAAGGAGGGAGAGAAGAGCCTGCGCTGTGAACAGGGGAGGAGACAGCTGGACTAAAAACTTGGTGGAACTGGGTCCGGAAGGTTTTATAAAATGTGATGGGTGCTGGAGTGCACCCTGACACTGTTGGTTAGGGGAAAAAGCCCCAAACCCCACACCCAAGCAAAACAAGTCAGAAAGGCTGGCTTGGCAGAGAAAGGGGAAAGAGAAGAAGACATCGGGGCTGGGAGGCAGCAAGGAAGATGGCCCGAGGAGACAGGAGATGTGTGCTCAGCAAGGAAGGGTCCTCTGGAATGGCATATTCCTGTTTCTGATCCTGTGGAAGAGCTGAGAATTTTGAGTGATTGGGCTCTAAGAGACATCCACTACCATGGGGGAAGAAAATGAAGTCTGAAGAAGACAATAAAACACATTGACCTCATAACAAGACAGTTGGAGTGTAGATGGTGTTGAAACAAAAGCAGTGATGAAGTCTTGAAGAAGTGGACATAATGCAATTTGTTATCAAAGGGCAGTTAATTTATATCAGTTGCGTGCTTGCAATCCTGCACTTTCCCATAATGTCACAAAACCAAAGCTGGCATGTCCAGGCCACCACCGAAACCAGGGCGTGGAACAAATGAGGGTCTCACACACGAGGACTTTTGTGCTCACAGGAGTTCAGTGCTTCTTTGCATTTCTTTTTGTGCTTAATAACTACACCTAGAGCCCACTCACGACACCTGTTACATACCTGCACATGTACTTGTCTAAGCATGGTTGCATGTGACTCTCAAATTCATGTAATTTCAAAGCGCTTATAATATAAATCTATATTTATCCTTTGAACTTAATTGCAAAGAAATTATTTGAAGAAATAAACTTTAATAACTGACTTGCTGTAGGCTGTAGGGAAATGTCAGTAACAACAGCACAGAAGAAACCATGAATTCTGAAAGCAGCAGGTCTTTCTCAGCTCCAGCACAAAGAATGGGGCATTTCAGAGGATAGGGAGAATCCTGCTCTGGGGATTTTGTATTTCCTCAGGCTTCATTCCTTTAGTACAAACTTTTGTTTTTGAAAAGTGATCTCATAGGGAGTTAGGAGCAATCAAATTAGGAGGACAGACATTGAATTAAGCTTTAATTAATTGGAAGAGGAGAAAATGATTGGTCTCTTCAGGTAGTTCATGCTTTGGAATGGCATCTTTTGTGTCTGCTGGTATATTTACTTCAGGACTGTATATACATTGATATGTTCCAACACTCCTGTGTTCTTAGTGAAGAATTCTGGATATTTGGATCTCTTGCTTGCACATAGGAAATGGGCTCTGAACCAAGTGGATGTTCTGCAGACATAACGGGAAGGCTGATTAACTTGTTTCCTTTATGCCAATTTAGTGAAGCTTGAAATGAAATCTAACGGCAGCAGTCATAACAAGCAAATCCTTTTCTGTTTAATAACACAAGAAAAATAGCAACTGGTGTGGGATTAAAAGAATAGTATCATTTATTTAATTTAGCAGAATGGAAAATATCTTGCTTTGCACCAGAAATTTCATCATTAATATAAAAAACCATTTTATTTCTCTGTTTGCATGGGGTTACTTCATCCTCCCTGTACTCCATCCCTGCCATGTAACAGCCTGCCACAGGCAGGTGGTGTGATGTCATTTTACATGGTCTTGGTGACCTGAGCTGGAGATTTATTGTCATTGTCACACAGTCACAGAGGGACTGATGCACCTGTGGGTGCAGGAAGCAATGGGACAGCCACAAAGGCTGCCCAAGGGGTTTCTGCCCTTGTGTGGAATCCCTGGGGAGACCAAAGGATCAAATTCCACCTCCAAGGAGTTAGTACAAATACCTGGTGTTCATGGACAGGAAGAGGTTTGTCCAACAAAACTCCAGCCATTTGGATGTGAAAAAAGGTTGTTAAAAGCAATGTACTCTTGCCTTTTCAAAGAGATACTCTCTTGCCCAGCCAACTGACAGAAGCTTAATTTTGGCACTGTTCTCCCTAAACAGAGAATTTTTTGGCAGTTTCCAAGGCCTATCTCCTCTTTGTAACTCTGGAGGGTGCAAAATGAAGCTCTGTTCTACTCATGTTTAACAAATCCTTCAGCTGTCCTTAAAAAAAAAGTTTTGTGGTTAGGGTCAGATGTTGTCTGATTCCTCTTTAATTCCATAAGTTATTATATTCAGTGCTTGTAGGATTCAACCTCTAACAAATATCCACTGCATATCACATTTATAATGAGTAATTTCTTCATTGATTGTGGCAATCTTAACAATAAAATTTACGTGATAGTTGGACTTCAGCAACATAAGCTCCAACTCACATTCTCAGTTTTCCTTTAATGAGAGAAGAGTGAATGATTGTTACCATCATGCAGAGAAAATGCCTTACCCTCTTGCTTAGCAGAGAGAAACGATTTTGCAGTTGCCATGATTTTGGGAGCCACTGATGGATGGCAAGCTGATCCTGGTTTTCTAAGACATTCACATTCCTTGTGCTTATTGCTGGATGTGAGAGGGAGGACTGTAATGTTTCTGTACAGCATTACAGTTTTACTGCATGCCTGTTATTTTGCCTGACATCAGTTGTTTTTAGAAGGTATTGACTTTATAATTTCTTTTTAAAGCTTTAGTTCATTAAGGAATATAATTTCATGCCTAATTTCATTTGCATCATATGCTTAATCCTTCGTGAATCCTTTAGCAGTTTCAGCAGTTTAGATCCTATATATGTAATAAAACTTTCTTAGCCCTGGGACTTGCCAAAATTGATGCATGTGTGTGGTCAGAAGCAAAATGCCCACAGTTTAATGAAGCACTGAGTAACTTAATGTTTCTGATTCCTGGTGCCGAAGAGTACAGGTTGTGATAAAAAGAAGAAAGATAATCCCTATGATATGCAGTAGTGAATTTGCTCTAATGTATTTTATTTACTCATTTATATATCTCTTTAAAAAAGGACAATTCCTGTATTTTTCCCGGGAAAATGATTATGGCGGAACCGCTTATTCCTTCCCAGGAGGCAGAGAAAGGATTTGGTTCCATTTCATGTGGAAGGGGTGGGAAGAGGAATATGTTAATGCTGGCCAGATTCACTCGGCAGAGCGGGATGAATCACAGGGACCTTGCTGGGACTGCGGCAGTAGCTGAGTTACAGCTGTTCACGAGTTTTCCTGCTCACACAGCCTGACGATTTAAGACCGTGGGCTCTCCAGCCCCGGGTGACATCTGCAGTGCTCGGCTGAGCTGGGAGTGTGCTCGGTGGCGGGGCAGGGACGCGGTGACAGCTCCAAAGGAGCCCGAGTGTCCGTGCTTGTGCTGCGAGCAGCGCCTCTGCGCCGCCGGCTTTCGGGGCAGGTGGGGCACGAAACCAAACCAATAAACGCTGCTGAGAAACTGCTGAGTCAAGACCGGGGAAATCACGTGAAAAGCCAAAAAAAGAAAGCTCGGTGGGGAGGCGAAGAGATCAGAGAGCAGGTTGCAGCAAGGAACTGCGAAACTTCCTGTAAAACCTCCTGTAAAACCTCCTGTAAAAGCGCTCGTGTCGCGACGCAGCTGGGAAAACATTCCCAGCGCAGGCTGGGAGCAGAGGCGTAGGGTGTTTCGTCACAGCCTGTCACACAAACACTGCTCGCACACAGCCTGGGCTGATGGTGTGCTGGAGGCTCAGGGTCACAGCAAGGCAGGAGCTGGACCCTGACACGGTGCTGTGGCAGCAGCTGCGCCTTTGCCCTTTGCTCTCCCATTGCTGCCCCTTTGCAGTCCCACTGCTGCCCCTTTGCTCTCCCATTGCTGCCCCTTCGCAGTCCCACTGGTGTCCCTTTGCTGTCCCTTTACAGTCCCACTTCTGTCCCTTTTTGCTGCCCCTTGGTCCTGTGGGGTGCAGGTGGGAGGTGCCCCGTGGTGCTCAGAAGCATTTCCAGCTGCTCCTGGATGTGATGTGTGCTGCAGAACCCAGCAGCTGTGTTAACATGTGGCAGCAGATGAGATTTATGCATTTTGTGAGTCAGACCAA
This sequence comes from Sialia sialis, assembly GCA_009812075.1. Classification (NCBI taxonomy): domain Eukaryota; kingdom Metazoa; phylum Chordata; class Aves; order Passeriformes; family Turdidae; genus Sialia; species Sialia sialis. Next base: position 14,285,515 of record VRYO01002184.1, on the reverse strand, counting down.
GCTGCTTATAGATGTAGCTCTGGTTAATGTGAAAAAAAGAACTTGTTTGACTGACATGTTCTTTGGGCTTGTTACAGCTAAGTGGAGGTGTGTCAATATTCTTGCTTTTGTGGTTTGATTGACTTACAGTGCTAACTTGCTGGAGATACATCTGTCAGCTTCAGAGCAGAAATTACTGTGTGAAAATGGCTTCGCACAGGAGGCACCTCCCACTTCCAGCTCTTATGAAAGATGTGTTGGCTGTAACATTTTCTGAGAGATTTCAACAGGAAAAGAAGTTATATCTAAAATACAGAATGTAAAATACAAGGCTGGGAGGGAAACTGGATATTACACAGTCATTTTCATAGCTGGGTATTTTAACTGCAGGACTTGAGTGCTACAGGATCCCTTGCGACCTAGAATAACATTAGATCCCTTTCACAGAGAACATAATGATATTTGTAGTTAGGCTGTAGTTTCCAGCTCTGTCAGAGATCAGAAATACAGGTCTGGCAAACAGGCTAAGGCACATTCACTGCATTGTCCTGAAACAGAGCTCTTTGGAGGAATGATCTCTCTCCAGTTTGAGGTTCTATCTGTTTGTTTGCTTAGTGCTTTTGGAGCTAGGATTTGAAGCCACAACTGCTGCTGTACAAAAAAAAGGAGAAACTCAAGGGGATACACAGTGCTAGTTTTGCAAGTGACAGAATCACCGCCTTGTGGTTGCAGAACCAGTTCTCACCTACTCCCCAGCCACATCCTACAAACAAGCTTTACCTGTGCAATTACAAGGTTTCAGCTCAGCTCTGCAGAGGCTGTTTTGTAATATTTGTTCCCGTCTCATGCTTGGAAGCTGCGCCTTCTCGCCAGCATGCATGTGGCAGAACTTGGCATGTGCAGTGTTCTGCCCAGCCTTCGCTGAAAATTAACAGAGCAGCTTTGCCTTGAGCCTCAAACTAGCACCAGCTGAAGGACTTTGTGGATGTATTTAAGGACCTGTTTTTGACAAATGTATCTGGTTTTGGCCATGATAATGATTTTTTTTCAGCTATACCTCAAGCTTCAGAGACTACACAAACATAGAACAGGTATTGTGAAAATTTCATAGGAAGTTCAATCCAGAAGGGGAAAATAAAGCTATATATTAAATGGACATGTTGCTAATAATCCAACACTGATATTTTGCACTTAATTAAAACTACTTACGGCTCCAAATAGTAACAAGCAATCTATTCCATATCATTTCAGATGCAATTTACTTGCAATGCAAGCCCATCTCTGCAAAGTCACAGTGACTAAGCTTTGCAGAGAAGCATTGGAGCGCTTGAGCCCTGCAAAGGCCTGGGCAGTGACCCTATGCATTCCTTAATTGCATAACACATCTAAATGTTAGATCTGCTGGAAAGCAGTTACTGTAACTTCCTCATTACTGCAAATATCATTAGATGGAACAGACTCTGTAACTTACTGTTTTGAAAAGACAAAATTTCATATCAAGTTATGCTTACTCAGGCATTTTAACACAGAAGTACCTAGTGACACTCCTGTTTTCCTCCAGCTCTACAATACAGGTGTTGCAAGAGGACAAACAACTGATTGTTTTAAGAAGTAAGATAAAGAACTACCAACAGTTATAGAGAAAATTAGATTACTTGTATTCTCCTGTCTGAATAGTCCCCTAAGGCTGCAAGAGCTGACCAAATTTTAGATCTAACAAATGAAACAATGCTGGTAACAGAATCACTCTATTAATTTAGAAGATACAAGCAGATGGAACATGATAAGGATCAAGGAGACAATTCCTAGAGAAATAGCTACATGAGAAGGTGGCTAGCCCAACAACCAAAATGCAACCCAGTAAGAAATCAAGAGTCCACCAACCAGAATTTAGTGTTTGACTTAGACTGGGTGATTAGTGTCAGGGGTATAAGTGAGAGGTGTGAATTGGGGTAAGGATCCCTTCCAGAGGCACCAGTTCAAACCAGAGCAAACAACCAGCAGAAGACTAATTGGAAAGATTCACTTGGACTGGGCATTCTTACTGGGGTTCTAGGGTCAGACACAGTTACTATAGCTGGTCTGTAAATCTCTAGCAATTGATAAAAATTTAGTATTTTCTGTATGTGAACTACATTATCTCAGCTTAAGAGATTTATTTGCAGTGCTGCAATGTCCTACTGATTTTAGAAAATTCACTTTCAAAGTTTGTTTTTTTTTTGTTTTATTTATATACTAATGCTAATTTTCTATGAGCAGCAGCAAGACAAGCTATGAATCATTTGAAAGGTGACCTTGTACCAGGAAACAATTACTTAACCTGGAGAAAAACCTGCTTCTTTGTAGGTTAACCAACATCCATTGTTTCTCTTCCCAGTTAACTCCATGTATTACAAGATACCCTTTGCACAAAGTTCAAAGTCTCCCAACCACTTCAATAAGTTTTGAAGTGTTCATTGTTTAAATGCCACAGTATGTCCACAGGTCCTGGTCTCTTTAAGGGGGAACAAAAAAGGCAAATCTAAAGCTACCATCTTAAATTTGTCTTAACATTCGTTTCTCTCCATCAGGAGAAAGTACAGTGGCATATATTGCACTTCACACAGGAAAATGAATGAATTTATCGCTGTTTTTTTTTTTCTCAGAGTAGATAGATAATCTATCAGTCTCCAGTCAGTCATCTATTTCTGTATGACTTTTTTTAAATAAAGAATGTAGGAAACATCCTCTTTAAGGAGAAAGTGTTGGTGGAAAAACCATCCCATGCATTTAGATGCCTCCAAGCTTTAAGACAGGTGGCAGATGCTTCCCAGACCTGTGCCAGTCCACCTGCCCCAGGGGACTCTTGTGTGGTTCCAGCAGTGCAGCCTGTGCCAGCCTTCCACAGAACAGCTCACAGGATCAGCACCTGATCTGCTACAGCTATCCCAGTTTCCAGAATTCAAAAAGGAAATTCAAAACATCCCATCTCCCCCCTCCACCAAGTCCTCAGTGTTCCTGAACTGGGAAGGCCAGGCTGGACACAGTCCTCCTGCTCAGATTTAACCCAGCTGTTCAAGGTGAAGAAAAACCAAGAAATGGCCAATGGGCCATTCTTAATAAGAGAAGCAAATTCCCTATACAGCTGTATCCTTTATAATTCCATAATTATTACAGAGTCATTAAAATAATGGTAAAGTGGAATATTCACACAGCAGGAGAGATGCCTCCTTGAGGAGCAACAAGAACACCACCTCTGGTATTTTTGTGTATTTCTGCCACTTGTACACATTCTAATTCTGATTCAGAGTCTATGAGGATGCTTATTTCCTTCCCCTTACCAAAAAACCCAACATAATAAAAATTCAGGAATGGAAGCCACTTAGAAAACTCAAGGGATTTTAATGACTGAATGAATAAGGAACTACTTATTATATTTAAGTAGCAAACAAGTATTTTTCTATCAAAGCACAAGCTAAAGAATTTAAAGAAGCCATAAACAGTAGTAAGCCCAACATACAGAACTTGGAGTAAGAAGGCGTTTTACACACAAGAGTTTATCAACACAAAACTGTTTAATATTTATTAAATGACACAAAATACCTAGATAACAGACTCACTCTCTGAAAGGACATGTATTTACATTATTTACCAACTTAAGAAAGACTCTCTGTACCCATATCAGACTTATGAAACATAAAAAAGGTTTTGCTGCTTTTTGCATCGAAGGATGCAACGGTGATACATGCCCTGTTTGCAAGTCTGCATAAACTATAAGATTTTTGATGCTGTGAAAAAGCACAGTTTCATATTCTGGTAGCTGAGGGAAGAGGCTTCTGAAAAGTAACAGGGTTAGTTCCCCCCCACCCCCCACTCCAGACACACTCTCGAGACTGTTATACAAAAAGTATATTACATTTTTGAATGCTGCTGTACTCTTATAATTTTAGTGTAACACTTCAAATAAAATGTTCTTCCTACTATATGAGAGCACTAAAAAAAAAAAGAAGTGGTACTTGAACATTTTTTTAGATGCACTTTTTTTTTGTTTTAAAATAAAGCGTTAGGGCAAATGATATGTCTAGGAAAAAATGAAAGGCTGACAAAAAAACCCAAAAACTGAAACCAAAATATGAAGAACAGCTAAAGCAACTTAATTTGCTAGGGTTTGTTTTTTTTTTATTTTATTAACTATTTACTTTGGCACCTTTGTGTAAACTATAGAACAAAACAACGTTTACAACACATTTGCAATTACAGCATTTAAACAAAATGGTCACTTTTGAAACCAGCCAAGACAAAAAAATAGTCCATTTATGGGTATAAAGATTAAAAAACCTAAAATATATATTTCTAAGAATAAACTGCAATTTCTTATGAACAAGGTGCTATAAACTGCATGCAAGAGTCAAGATTAAAAATGTGTGGCCAAAAAGACAAGCTGTGTTCTAGCCAGATGAGTTGTGGTCCAAGCCCATTTCAGTTTTTTCTTACAGAGATATATATGGCTCAATAAGCAGGCACATGATCCCAGCAAGAATTTGGCTGCAGCTTTGTCATTAACCAGGAATGAGCAAGACCTTAGCAGAAGAGATGAACAAGTTCTTGGGGAAAACCCATGAAGCTACAAAGAGAAACTTTCTCCCCCTCCCCTTGCTCACCCCTCTCCCAGTCTAGCCAGGGTTCTCAAAGTCAATTCTTTGGGTTGCTTTAACTGGATTACGCTTCGGGTCTGCCTCAGATTGTGAACTCTGATGAGATTTGAAGACATTTTCTGTATAATATTTTCTGCATTAAAATTAGTGAAATAGGATAAAAATGAAATAAACCTACAGTTGTTTGCAGTTTGTTTGACTGAATGTGACACTTGTGTAATGAGAGAGGGTTTTACCACAACAGGTGTTCACACATGTAGTGGTGTTAGATTTATATGCTACAACAGACTGAATGGAACCAGCTCAATACATCAGCTCCTGTCTCCCAAAGAGTTAAGTCTTATGCTTCTTCTCCAATTCTCTTTAAAAGGAATCTTTTATTGGCTGATATACAAAACACATACAAGAAAAGGAACACTGAATGCAAAACACAGTGGTTTTTTTTTTTTTTTTTTTATGATGAGGGGCATTCTTTCCTCCTCAGTGGATCTCTATTTGAACTAATACTTGAAGATTTCCAGGAGGAGTCTTCAAGGTCCTTACCACACAACTCTACTGTCAGTATTTGTCTCACAGAGGCAGGGGTGGCCCTGGAAGTCTACCAGTGGTTATGCTGCAATAGTGTCAAGGGGCAAGGCAGATTTTCTGCAGATCACAAAGAGCTGTATGATGGTTACTTGAGGGTGACTGCAAATAATTTAGTAGGAAAAAAACACCCACATTTGTTTCATTTGTCAGCTGAGGACTGCATACAAAAGAGCCTGAGAGAAAACATGGCTGGAGAATATATGGAATTAAACAGTAGATTAAATAAAAGCATGGGATGTGTCAGATAGAAAACACACACACACTCACACATGCGCACCCCTGAATGTGGGATCACAGTGATAGAAGTTATAGGTCATAGAGAGCTAAGTTACACTGCCATTAAACAAAAGTAACATCTTGCTTTCAAGAGATATCTGGTATTCCCCAGGACTATCAGTGCCTGAAAGAGGATGAGGTTTTTCATTGTGCTCTGCAACACAGCTGATCATAGGTCTAAAGCCTGGCTGGGTAAGGAAGAACTGGTATGTGGAGGAGTTCCTTTTCTGCTGACACCTTTTTTTCCCATATATTCCTGGCTGTAAGCAATAAAAAAATGTATTTTGTTGAAACAAAGCTCTACATTCAAGTGACTTACTCTCCCATGTTGTATAAAGATGCAAAGAATGCTCTCTGGTCATCTAAGAAAATATATTTTAGATGCCTTGTAGCAATACTTAACTTACTATATGAGAGGTAGGCTTCTGGGTTCTAGGAGGCCTGCTAGGCTCTAGGGCTGAGTTCTTAAAGCTTTAAGTTAAAGCAATCCAAAGCAGGGCAGTCTGAAAAGAGCTGCCCTGTCTAAACCTTGAGGTTAGTTCAAGTTTAGAATGTTGCAAAGCAAAACAAGTATTAAAATCCATTTGCAATTTTTGTTCTTACAGTTTTACCACAATAAGTGTGGCTTTTAATCTGTTAATTCATCTCTTTATTCTAGAGTATTGCTGCCAAGAGGTGAAGGCCTCCTACCCATGACTAGTAAAAACTGTCACTTCTTTCATTATGGCTGTTTTATGCTTAAAATTCCCAAAGGTGAACACCAAGTCTCACAGGCAAGCCATATAAATCTAATCTGAACTTGTTTTGTTGTAGCAGTTATTTAAGAATGGTGTTTGTATATACAGTATATATGCCCACACTGCAAACTTTATACATCGTTTTATATTGGCACCATTTTGTCTAAATTGCAACCAAGAATATTTTCCATTAGATCAGCAATAAGCATAGCTTGGCTTATTCCCCATTTTCCCCCCTGAAGAGAAAAAAAATCCAAGTGTGGGCATCAACCAAACCAATGGTATGTATAACTGAAATGCATTCTGTACAGTAAATTAAAAGTTTGCATGCAGTTTAAGCATTTTAAAGGCTATTTTCTTATATTAATGAAACTTCTGTTTCCATTTAAAGATGTGAAAGATATCTGTCATATCAAGGGACTCCTCATCAGACCCAGAGACAAATGGAATCAGAAAGACCAGGTACTTTCTTTCAGCTTTCTGCACATCTTACTAAATAACATGCAAAGAGTTCAACAGCATTCTTCTTAAAATGTAAATATTACTCTTTAAATGGGCATGTTAACCACTGAAAGAAGTCCACTCTACTATACTTTTCCATTACACTGCTTTCATTCAATCATCGGTAGTATAAAAAGTCAATTAACGGGATCAACAGGCTAGTTTATCCACTCGCAACTGTGTAGGACACCAAGTGTGCAGTAAAACAAAGGCCAACATATGTTTATGCAATATAGTTGTACTGGTTCGGGTTTTCTTTATCTCTTTCCATGTAGTCCCTGTCAATCAAGGATTCTATTCTCTTCTTAAGGTCAGCAGGCTGTAAAATAAAGCATATGTCAGCATTATTACTTTGCAGTCAATGCTTCTTGGCCCTTTTTTCCACTTGAGCCAAATATCTATATTGTTTGAGATGGCTGAGGAAACAGAAATCCCAGTTAAAAAAGAAATCAGAGCTTCTAAAGTCTGCAATGTATAACTGATAGAAGAGAAAGTTAAAGTTAGCTCATCACCTGCAACTAAATGGATTTTTACAGAAAGGAAAAATATTTGCTGCTGTTTGAACTGAACTCTCAAAAGTGCAGTTTGTGCACCATGTACCAAAGTTTCTATTTCTGACTGTTAGCCAGTAAATGATGGTACAAGTTTCATTTCTTCTTGAAGCAAATGAGTTTTGCAATGGTTTGGGTGCCCTTTGATTTCACTGTGTGAGGAACTTTATAAAAATGCCTCATGAAAACAAGTGAGGGAAACTATTTAAATAATCTGCTGTAATCTTACAAAGCCCATCTGCAGTTTATGTAATACTTACAGACCTGCAGGCATTCAACATGGTAATACAATGGAATGAAATAGCAGGAGCTTTTATTTTACATTTCCACTGATAGAAAGCACCATAGATTTCAATTCCAACAATGTATCACTGTTTGAAAGCCCATTTCCATTTGTACACAATAAACCAGTCATTTTATATTGCAACTGTGGGCTTCTTCAGTTTTGAGACATTCACCAATATTTTATTTTTATTCCTATATATATGTGTATATATATTATATAATCCATTGTATAATCCATCCCCAGAAAAATCACTGTACTTCAAAAGTATCAACCAAGTTAAGATTGTAATGCAGAATTGGTTTTGAGATCTGAAGCATTTTCTCCTTTGCTCAAGAATGCCTTGCCAGAACACTGCAAACAGTGGAATAGCAGCATACAAGGAGAGCCAGCTGCTCCCTTGCTGCTAACAAACTCCAGGGCTGAAATCCTCTGGAAACGTGTTTTAGTAACAACTGGCACTTAAATTCCTGAAAGTGAGTATTTGCCTATTATAATACTAAAAAGATAACATTTTAGACAGAAGCACTGTTCAGCTGAGCAGGCCAGGAAAGATAAAAAGAACTAATAAAGCTTTAGAAGTAGAAAAATCAGTACACCACCTTAACTGGGAATTTCAGCTGGTTGTAGACCTCTGACACAAGCAGGTTATGACTCAGCGTCTTGCGCATTTTCATGATCCGCACAATGGCGGCATCAATCTGGTACTGCCGGTCCTGGAACACTCTCTCTGTAGTGCTTGCCTGCTCCTCCACCTGAAGGACCCATTTAGAAAAACTTTAATGAGAATACCAGTACTGTCAAAACAATTCTGTCTCCAAGACAATTCTCAGGGTAAGACAATGAAATGCCTGTTGTCAAATATCTGACATAAAGCCTTTACAAATACGAAAACTGATTGTCTATTGAAAAACACACTTGTACAAAGAATTAAAATCTTTGCACAGATTTTACACTGGATGGCTGTCAGAGAAACAAGTCCACACTGAATTTTCCATGTTCACAAACAGTCCATGGAATTATAAAGAATGAAAAGAGCATTTTGGAATTGGAACTTGTCTTAACCTTACTTAGAGACATCCAGCATCACTGGTGTCTTACTACAGAGGCACACATTTAAATCACCACTGTTAGGTATGTGCTGTCATCCAAATCACATGTGAAACCCTGACCGTATGTACATGACAACTAGGAGGAAAAAAGCTTGTAAAAGGGCAGGCAACAAAGTTCTTAACCCAAGGATCTAAACCCCAGAGGATTAAAAAAAATATACCGTTTCTTTCATCTGAATTTGGTTGATTTTTATCCTGAAGAGCTTATGTCTGAAATCATCATTACATGTGAATTTATCACCATCTTCCACATCTTTGCCTTTGGGGCTTTTAGTCAGTACTCTGGCTTTGCCACAAGCCAGAGATTGAAGTGTCCTTCTCAGCTCTCCATCCTCTAAAGCAGAAACAAGTTGTTTAGGTTTTTTTAGTAAGAACACTTGGAAGTACTCGGTTGTTTTCGATACCAACCTATCCCAGTGGCTTGCTTTATCTCCTCTAAACTGAACTCCTCTCCTTCATTAAACATGAGCAGCACCAGTGTCTGGAACAAGGAGACCTGAAGTTCTTTTTTGCCCTGTCACAAGGGAAATAAAACAGACATCACCAGGCTGTTTTTTCTGGGGGGTGGAGGGGAAGGAATGAGGCGAACATGAGAAACAAGTCATTCTTGCACGTCAGGCATTTCACTATTAGGGTATTATTTTATTCACTTGAGAATATGGAAGAATAGAAGTTACTGGTCACTTGTGTTTACTATGAAATGCAGCACAAGCTTGAGGCCACAAGGCTGGACTATTCTAACGAGTGACAAAACTCACCCAAGAAATGCATCAGATGACTCCAGACAAGTCTCAAAGCACTGAGTGCTTAAAATTACAATTTGGAAGACCTTTAAGTCAAAACCTAACACAAACATAAGGAACCATAGCTTCTTTGAAACAATCAAGTTTGATAATACTTGTTTTACCATTAACTTTTTCTGAAAATAGAAGTGGTAAGCATTCCTATTTAATGAGAAAATGTTGTGTCCATGAAGAAATGCTGAAGGGGAATAACCGGAAACCCTTATAAAACAGTTGTGTTCTAGTACAATCCCGATTTTTTCTTTATTTCAGTAGTGAAAAGCTTGAAGATGCTTTATGCTATCAGATGAAATAAGGCCATCAAAGAAACATGGCCCCTTCTTTTTTCCTTCCCACTATAAAAATGAGGGCCGTTTTTAATCTGCAGCTAAAGCCACTGGGTATTTTCCCCAACAGGCTTTTCTTTCCCCACCAATACAGAAATTGGGTGCACGTTTTTAGACATCAACACATCTGTTTCAGAAACTACCAACTCTGGAAAAGATAGTAGGAGGTTAAAAGTAATTGCAAAAACAGTACTAAGTTTTCTGTCACAGCTCAAGAAAGCTTCCCCACATATCTCTAAGGTGCAACCCAGACTTGGAATCAACAACAGGAGTAACAGAAACAATCGACTCACCTCTTTAAATTCTGCTTTTAGTACACAGTGTCCTAGTGTTGACTGCCACTGAAGTTTCCTACCACTGTGTTTTCCTAAATAAAAGGTCTTGAAAATCTCCTGCAGTTTTACCATCTAAAGAAAGAAAAATCCCAAAACACTAAATCACAACTTTAAAAGCATCCTTCCCTCCTTCACAATCATTTAAGGCTTAAATCAAGGCTTAGAATGATAAAGGAAATGGTAAGAAAGCAATTTAATTTTACAAAGATAGTTCTACATTTCCTTCTCTATGCATATTGAAAACCAAGTGTCAGTGGATCCCAAGATGCATTTTTGACAAGCCAATACTTGTATAGCCCATGATGATCATTACCTCTGGGGGCAGGTGGACCTCCATAGGCACGTAGGTTGGCCAATAACCCATAGTTAGAATATTCACTGTTAGCTCAATGTTGCCAGGGACATTCTGATTTTGCATATACTGCGAAGAGAAACAAAGTAAATTGAAATAGAGCTATGTTTATTATACATATTTCAGCTAGAATTGGAAAGTTAGAACAGACATTGCAAGAGCAGAGAAGACAAGTGACCACGTTATGTGTTTGTTGTATAAATTGCAAGTTGCATACAAGAAAATTAAGATAAGAACAAGCACTTTTCTGAAGTTCAAAAGGCACTTCCATAAAGGAATAAAAGAGCAAAAGTAGTGTTTTAGCAGGCTAAGGTGAAGATCTAGCTAATTATGTGTGAATGGAAGAAAGTATGTTAAAAATTGTTTGTAATCATAACATTACAAAATCACCAGAACTAAATGTGCAAAAACTTCCAAGCCAGGCATCAGAATATAGTGGCATTAAAAATGTCTTAGAGCTGGTGTTAAAATGTTTTGTAAGTTTACAATTCTCCTACTGCTGTGGCTGATGTTTTGTTTGTTTGAAGAAGCTTTTCTCAGTTTTTTTTGCTGTGTTGCTCAGGAAAATAATTTAATAAATTCAGTAAAATTTTCAAAAGCACAGAGAGGACAGACAGCAGGCTTCCCCTCAGTACCTGTTTGAATTGTATCATTATGTCTTTTGAAAGCTCCATATCTTTAAACATTCCTTCAAGTTTGCTGGTGAAAGCAGCTCCACATTCTATAAAAGAGAAAATGCAAATATTAGAAATCAATCTGTTTATTTTCAACAATTAAGAGTAGCCATTCTAAGTGACAGAATGTACTTTCAAGCAGGATGACCTTTTTCAGCAGATTTTCTTTACATAAAGACCTAGATTCTAATTAAGGTACAGAATAAGTTTATAAACAAGAAAGAGGAAAATGCTTTAATGTGGTAGCTATTTTGCAATCCAGTTGTTTTTCCACATGGACCTGACCATCCTTTGACTATACAGTGTCCACCAGTCACTCAGGTGACAATTCTAATCCCTACCAGCTGCCTTACAAACTGTCTCCTGATGGCAAAACAAGTTCTAAAAATTTACCCTTACCACCCAATGGCTTCATCAATGAAACAATGAAGACCAGACTACAGAATGCCTAGCTGGCTGAGTAACAACTGGAAGTCATCTTTAAGCTCTCTGAGCACATCACTGATTTACTCAGCAGGGAAACTCAACTCTATCCCACAGGCCAAGATACACTGTGCACTTTAAGTTCCTGGGTTTTGGCTTTTCCTGTTATAATTACAAAACTAAAAGCAAATTAATCTCCTCAAAACCCACGAGTCATTAAGGACCTGCACAGAGGCCTTTCCCTTCACGGAAAGATGAAATACCAACAGTGCTTCTGTGAAGCCTGTTAAAACAACTGCTTTTAAAAGAAAGATGATGGAGAGAAATGATAGAACTTGTAGATATTTACCATGTTTGAGTTTGGAAAGCATAGATTTTTCAGCATCTACGGATGCACTCTTCCCAACTAATAGTCTCTTTGCTAGATCTTTTTTGTAAAAGGCCTCAAAGACATCTTTTCCTGTAAGAGACAAAATCTGAAAGTGATCACAAAGCACTACTGGTTTTAAACAAATGTTACTTAGAAGAGACCCACTTCAAAGCTCAGAAAAGCAAAAAGGGCCTTCATGTGAAGATTTCCACAGGTTTTTTAATTTGCTATTTGACATGCAAAGTAGTTAAACAGCAATACACTAATAAAACACTCCACAGAGACCAACACATGAAAACGTAACCAGACTGCAAAAATATTTTCGAAGTACGTTTATATTACTGGTTAAACACCTGTATCCCCATAAAAAACCCAATACTTACCATATATGAATCTAAATATGATCATAATTTTATCCAGCATTTTTTCAAGTTCTTCATCAGTAGCTTCTTTGTTGCCTGCACGAAGCTTTGAATCTACATATTTAGCTAAAAGAGTGTTGAAGAATACAGTTTAGCACATGCTTAATATCATAGTGAAACAAATCTCTAAATCTAATGTTATTTATATTAAAGAATCCTGATATCACTTTCTATCAGCCTCATGACAGCTACCTTGATAGATTTTCATAGAGGTTATAAAGTTACAAAAACATTATAGCCTAGTATCTTTTTTCAGATAAGCAATGACTGCATCTTAGCTTTGTTATGATACACAACGTTAAAAACATTTTGCCTTTGAAAAAAAAATCTTGGTTTATGTTACGATCTCAAAGTAAAGTCCCTGCTGTTGCAGATTGATGTGGCTGTGATCGAAGCAAAAGATCAGAAGAAAAGATGTAAATTAGCTATTTAATTGTGTTGACTATACTGCTGAATTTCTCTAGCAGATCATTATTTTGTTTTAATTTCCAGTTTCAATCAAACCAGATTGTTAGTTTTAATTTCAAATAGGCTGGTAAGCACATTACAGTTAGGGAATTAATGCAAAAAAAGGAGGGCAGAAAGCATCACTCCACAAGTCTAACAGCATAACCAATTGTAAAGCAGGTATTATTCACCATGTGGGGAAATGATTCAAAAGTGCAGAGTACCAGGCACGTAATGCACAAATCTGTAAATCATGTTCTTTGCAAACCACAGACTGTCTCCACAACATGAGAGGTTCAGTGCATCCTCAGCTCTCTTCCCTTTCACATATTAAACCTCTAACAGTTCTGTGCACACGTGCTGGTGGCACAGTTATGCAAGCTTCTGAAAAAAATCTAATTATTAGCAGTATTCTCATGTCTGGACACCAGTCAATTGCTGGAATGCCCAAATTCTGATGTTCTCCACTTTTCTACAGCCTAGCCAGTGATGTGATGAACAATTTGCTTTTAATGTTTGATGCTACCCTCCCAAACAATTCTATTTCATCAGGTGGCACAGCAGATCCCCAGTCTGATGTGCACTGAGCCTTTATTAACACACAATTCCAGCATATCCCATATGTAAATGCATCAGCAACTCAGCAACCCAATTCTCACATGAAAGAAACTGAAGAAAATTACCTATGAGTTCAGCTGGCTTATTTGGTCTTTTGTTAATGAATGTTTCAAAGGCTTCTTTCATGGCATTTACAAACTTCTCATTCTTGAGAAAGCAAACATCAATAATATGGTCAACTTTGTCTTTAAAATCAAGAAGTTCTTGGACCATAGTTTTGTCTTTTTCAGGATTAATTACTATGGTGCTACCAAACGCCTGCAAAAATAAAACGTATTTTTCAATTAGCCTGAATTATTAATTTAAATGACAAGACTTCTAAAATCTTAAATTACCTTTGTAATGTGTTATTTCTGGTACTCATATTAGCTCCAGTAACAACAAAAGTATTACTTTATTATGTATTACTGTATTATGAAGCATTTACTATATAATCATCCCTAGGCCTTGCATATTGATTCAAAACCAACTAATGAAAAAGTGAATGAATTCAGGACTTCTGTCTAAAGAGATAAAGTTTTGCATGACAAAATACTCTTTTCCATCATCTATATCCTCAGGTTTTACACAGATAATGCTCCCACTAAATTCAGTTTTATTTAATAGTACTCCTTTGCCATTCCAAAGCCTTCCTTCACAACCACCATATTTTGTTACATTTTCACTGAGAAATAAAATGAATCCTCCTAACTGATACTCCAAGTGCTTTTTGAACTTCTGGTTGGCAACAAACTACCACTCATTCTCACAGGAAATTTTATTAGGAAGAAGACAAATATTCTGCCATTACCAAAATAACTACTGAAGAAATACTGTTGTCCCACAAACTAACTATAAGCAAGATCATAAAATCCAAATTTATTTGGACTTCAGTATTTCAACTGAAAGTTCAATGTTTTCTTCAATAGGCTAGAATAGTTACTGTATTGTTCCTGGGATGTTTCAAAAGCTGTCTATTAAATACATGTTTATGAACAAGTATTTCAATTTTTAGAAAAATGCAGTAGTTTACAGAGATGATTCAAGTATCTGTGTATAAACCCCACTGATATAACAGTGATTATCTGTTGCAGAGTTCTAGGAACAGTACCTTTATGTATTCAATCCAGTGCTGCAAGAGAACCTGTACTCCACCTCTCACACGACTGAATAACTGATACAGAAGAGACAGGTCTTGAATTCGGTTTTCATCAAGAAGGTGATTTAGACCTGCAAATGTGAAAATTTCAATAGAAATTAAAACCAGAATGACCCAAACAAAGCACAGCTTATTACTAGAGTGAGGTCTCCTCAAAATTGGTATTTTCTATCAAGCCATTAATGGTGGTGGTTTTTTTGGTTTTTGTTTTAAAGTACCGAATTTAACAGTGAAACAAAATACCTGGCTGAAACCTTAAAAAATCTGATTCTATATGATTTTATTGCACTTAGGCTACATGCACTTTACATAACAACCTTATCACAACATCTTTGATTACTTCTGCTTTACTGTCCCCTAAAGATTTGAGAAGTTTACACTGTACTGATCTGTAGGAAAAGGTCCTTGGCAAGACAGCTCTGAGTCTCACCTCCAGCTGTAAAATACATTTTACAGATACATGAAGGCAAGCAGCTTCAACTACTATCTTCACCATTCACTTTTTAACTTTCTGGAGAAGGCCTGATGCTCTACAGCAAGGTTCTAAGAAAGTAGATAAAGAGTGATACTCCCCTTAATGAAGAATTTGTTACAGATGTGCAGGAAGATGCTCACATACCTGTTTCATTCAGATTCTGGCTACTAAGGACTTGATTGCTTTATTATTCAACTCTTGCTGCACCCATTTCTATTTCCAGTTTATCTCCAAGATCAACAGAGGATCACTTTACTCCACAGAGACTGCTGTGGAACTGAGGCAATGTATTCCATAGCTCAGATTATACTACATTTTTAAAACAAACTGCTTTTTGTCAGCAGCAAGTACTACTCAGTATCTCCCTTTTCTGTTACAGCCATAATTCAAAGTGTACTCCTTTCTTTACCTCCAAGTCTTTGAAATGCCACTTAACACACTGAATTTGAGTCGCCTGTTCTAATTTTCCTTTTGTTTTGCTGTGTATCAGAAGAGAGCACAGTGTCCCCTTACCTCCAACAAGAATGGGAACTGAGGAGCAAAGGGAGTTAAAGAATGATGTAGCTCGTCCCCCTCCATCACTCAAATCCATCACTTTCAGCACAGGAACTGAAAGCCCCAAAGCAGTAACTAAAAACATTTCTATAAAGAAGAAAGATTACCTTTCTGAAGAATGGCTGTTAAATGTTCACCTAGAAGTTGCTTTTCTACAGTAGCAATTAGTGGCTTCCTATAGAAGAAATATTTAGAATTACTTTTTTTTCCCATTACTGATAGTTTTACAACCTTCTTTTGTGATTATGTTAAGTACATTATCATTGGGAGTGCCCTAATTATCTGTGGCCAAAGAGCTAAAATGATTATACACATATTTATCCTTTACCTCCCCCAGTAAACAATCTTTTTTTTCTGTTTGCTGACTGATGATTTTAATTCACACAACAAGCCTGTTGTACGTGACCTGTAGGCAGATGAATAATGATTCTATCAGTGAAGAAGTTGGGGAGAATTAATCGAATAATATGCCTAGTCCCATGTTGTGGGAGGACATGCATGTCTTGGGAGACAAACCAAGGACAAAGAAAAACAAACCTCAAGTCAAGAGGTATTAAAACAAAACAGGGAATTGGCCACTAATACTGGCATGGAAGAAGGAAGCCACTAAACAGGTTAAATGCTCTTAACAGCTGAAAGAGGAAGGAAATCAAAACATATGACAGTAGCAATAAAACACCTCTCACTCAGAAGGGTCTTGATATCAGTGACCTACATCTTCTCTCTGATATAATAGCTACAGCATTATATTAGAAGACCTCCACTAGACTGTGTTGGAGGAAATCCTGCCTTTAAGCAGAAAAGACTGAAGAATGACATTATTGAATAATTTCCCAGACTCCATATACAAATATTTTTTGCAAATATTCAGAGGCTTTAGCTTTAGAATTTTCTATGCTGAGTCTTTTTCAGGTAGGACAACAGTTGATTAATTACATTTCAGTAGGAAAGAGACATCTGGGCTGGGAGTGGCAGCCTATTTTTTCTTCAAGCAACTACTTAACAACATTTATGCCAAAATAACAGTGACTTAGAAGAAAAGGCTATTAGCTGTATGAGCCAAGACAGTGCTTCATTGTAAACATGGAACCGTGGGAAGTGAAAAGCATTTGAAGGTCAGTCAATAACAGAAATAAATTGCAGCTACTTAAATGGCCCTCAACAGAAGAGGAGCCAAACAGCTCATACTACCAGGCAGAGAGATTGCACTTACTGTGTGCTCTGATCTAAGTAAGTGATTATTCTGTCTGCTTCTTCTTCCAAGCGCTTGTTGACATGGTGAAGATATTCTGGAACCTGAAAGTGCCAGAGCAGTTTTGTTTGTTAGAAAAACAAATAAGAAGGGAAAAAGACAATACTGGTCTGACAGAAGTAGCAGCTCCAGTTCTAAGCAGAAATCATTAGCACTGTGACTGAAAGCAACTGCACATGCATTTCTTTTTTCAGAATACTATAAAACAAAGGCCACAGTACTGCCTTGTACACTGTCTAAGCAGCAGAACATCTCTACTCCCTGACACATGCTTTGTATTTGAGCACAACAAACATTGTTAAAGATCCAAAATACCTCACGTTCCTGCATAAGCCTCTGTCCCTCTGCTGCATACAGGCGATTAGTCTCTTCCAAGAATCTATGTTCAAAAGAGTCTTGATAGATCTGGGGAAACAACATGACAGCAATCCAGGATAAAGCTTACTGAGTACTAAGTAAGAATTTGAACTATTTAGTGGTTTAGAGGTGAAACAAGTTTACTCACTTGCAAGTCAGAAAGCATGCTCAGAAGGCTTCGCAGTAAGCTCCTGTCTATAGCCTCACCATTTCTTTCCCTCTCGATCAGCAGAAGAATGCCATCAATAGTTTTGTTCTGAACCTTCTGATCACTGATTATATGAGTTCTGAACAGTTCTAGCCCCATATCCCTAAAAAGGAAACAAAGACTGCTCAACAGATGGCTTAAGAATAAATCTAGATCTAATAAACAGGCCAATACCAGCATTCTTCCAATTCCTTATTCCTCTGCCTCCAAATCACTCAAGATGAACAAATATATGAACACTAAAATGAACCATGACACTGCATCAACATGAAGCTACATATTTTAAACATCAATGCAGATATTTTTTCCTAAATAACCATGTAACTTCTGCAACATCATTATTTTTCAGTTGGTTGACAGAATGTTGGAACACCAACCTTCATGAGAAAAGAAAAAATACCATTTTGGGTTCCAATTCCATTTTGGTGTTGGACAATATTTCTTTTTTGTCCATCACTTACTAATCTCTAATTTTTAGGCATAGCTTAGAAGAACTCAGTGCTGTGACAGACAAGGATCTCTGCAATGACCATCTCAGTTAAAACCTTCTATGAACTTCAAACTATGGATATGGTCACTCTTAGGATAAGTTAGGCTCTCCACCAATCTCTTGCAAAGTAATTCAGGTACCAAAGAACAGTAGGGCATATACTAATTATTAATACAAGGAGCAGAAGTTGAAGTCCAAAAGAGCATATCTTGCTTTTATTTTAAGTAGTTCATTCCTTCCAAGTACTTACAGAACTTGAAATACTGTGCCTGCTAAGGCACTTTTTGGGCACCCCAAGCCCTTGCACTTGACCAGACTCCCTTCCTTTAACTGTGCAAGAGTAATATCTACTCCACTGAAATTTGGGATCATAGCTGTTCTAGAACAATCTTATAATTTATGGCAAATAAATTAGAACTCTTCCTTTGCAACAAGCACTTGTGCATTCACCGTGTGATTTACAGGTAACTATGAGGTTCACATCAAAAAAATCCATCTGAAAATCAGCAATGTATAAGCAACAGTTGAAATAGTTGAAATACACCCACAAATAATTTTCTGCACCCCCAAAAAATTTACTTCTTTGTGCCCTTACCAAATAGATGGCAGCATTGAATTCTGAAGTACGTAAGTTCGATCCAAGAACAGAAAGATACTTCTAATCATAATCTGTCATGAGAAGGAATAAAGGAGCCACAATCATTTTATTCTTAAAACTGAAGAGCAACACCAATTATGCTCAACAACAACAACAAGAAATCCCACCAATTGGTTTCAGGCAGTGCTTTCTTTGACACTGCTGATTTATTTAATATCTTCCAATCCCTGCAAGGTGATCAAGGTGACACTTACTGAAATACTGCATAGTATTGTATAATTTAGAACACAGTACTGCATAGTACTGTATAACAGAACAGCTCCTTTAAAAATACGGTATAAATGAGAAAGGCTTGCATGAAACTGATAGTGAGGAAATGGGGGTGTGTGTGTGTCCAAAATCAGACCCATATGCCAAGAAACACACTACAGGCAAGTAATTTCAAGGCTTGATTTATAACAAACTAGATACAGCTGTAGATCACAAAGAAACATAAGTTTAAGACATTACAGAAGTTTGAAAAGGAACAAAGTTAAGCAAAACAGGTTGGCAAAGCAACTGGTTTTCCTTAAGAAGGTAAACTTACCATTTGTCTGCAATGATCTTGCCAACATTTATCTATTTTCTTCAGAAAAAGGACACTATCCAATGAATCCGTGAAGAAATCATTAAGAAAATCATGACTAATAGATGGTGTAAGCAATGAAATGAACCAACTTTATTATTTTTTGAAGACACCTTAAAAGAGAGCACAAAAAACTCACCTACTCTCAGAAAGAACCAGTTAATTTCTTGCAACACATTTATTTTTATTTTTTAATGAGGGTCTTCGTGTTAATAATGAGCAATCAAAATTATTTGAACAATTTTTAGAAAACTATCTAAACAGTCTTGAACATTTTGTTTGATCTCCCATTCCTGGGGAATGGAACAAACATACATATCCCCATACCTCAAAAACCAACAATATCCAATATATCTAAGAGCTCATCACTAGACTGCAATTTCGACTCATGTTAAGAGTTAACCTCAAGAAATAAATTCTGTCCTTCAAATTTATGTTTTATTCACTGCATAGTTCTGGTACTAATTAACATCCACTTAACAGGATGTCAACCTGATGCAACTCCAAACTTCTGAAAATAAAACATTTTGATACTCAGAATCTGACATACCGCCAGATCACCATTACTTTTCCAAAAAAAAACCCAACAGCTACTTGTTGGAAGACTTTTCACTTTATCTAACCCTGGCAAGTTCAATATAAAAAAGCCTGACATGATACAGCCAATAAAAGCTTTTTAAGCCTTTCCGCATATCTAACACAAGCTTCTGTAAGATATGAAAGTGTTTCACAAATACCAGTGAAACTTTCTCAGAAACTTCTCAATGGTTACAGACAAAGGAAAAGTAGTGTTCTCCCAGGTTCCACAAAGAAATAAAAACAAAACCAATTACTCAAAACTTAGGAATTCAGATTACCATGGCCTAATGTCATGGACTAGTCAAAGAAATCCATCACTATATACATGCAGGTAAAACAATTTTGGCTTGTCAAGAGCTAAGAAAAGGATATTCTCTGAACTGGTGAATTTGTGCTTTAATGTGGTCTTCACAGATCTGCCTCAACTGTTTGTACAAATTTGCAGAGATCTTGTAGGAGCAGAGATTTTCAACAGCCTGAAGTAAAGAAAAAGAGAAACAGAAACAAACAAAAAAAATCTTGCTATATTCTTACATGTGATTTCACAAGAAAGGAGGACATGCCCTCCCAGACCAGAATTCTGCTTCTCACAGCTTTTAACACAGTTAACTGCTGCATACAAAACACCAGACAGACATGGCACTGCAATGGTAACAGCAGACAAAAGCAGGCTGTGCCCTGAACAACTCACACAGACTATCAATTTAGCTGGAGTGTCAATCTCTCACATGGAACTGAAGGACTGGCATCTCAAAATCTAAGGATGGTACTTCAGTATCTTCCAGTGGCTTGCTGGGCTTCATACGTCAAAGCAGTCACTAAAGGTATTAATTTTATTAACTGCTGTGCTCTGCAAGTCACACTGACATTAGTGGAAAAGCACTGCCAGATTAATTTCCTTTTGCAGTCTTTTCCTTGATTAAGCTTCCCTCATCCCCAAAAGTACATATACGTATGTTATCTATCTTATCCATTCATCCACCAACTCTGTGCCTAAGTTTAATTATAATCCTGAATGTTACTAGCATGATTACATTTACAGTGACAATGCCAGGTTTCTAGATTTCATCAAGTATTAGAACTATCACTATGCTCAGAGTAAGAAATGAAAAGAAGTTAAATGGAGCCATGTCTTGGAGACTGATCAAGTAAACAATCATTCTTAAGTCCATTAGTGTATCTCAAGATTTTCAAAATTCATATCCATTGTCCAGAATCTGAAAGCAACTAAACAACTTAAACTCTTTGCAGGCAGGTAAAAGACACAGTAAGTGATTATTTAGAAAAACACCAGTAATAGCTAGAGGAGAAGCACATTTGATTTTCAATTAATGCTTCGTGCTATAATTTACTTATTGGAAAATACTTCCGTTACTAGTATGACCAACTCCTTGGGGAAAAAAAGGGATTTGAAGGCAAAGTTTGTTCCCCAGCCCTTGCAGGCAACCATGGAGGGACTGTGTAGCTCAGAAGTGCACAGAGCAGATCTATGCCATTACACTGAAATTCTCCCACAGTATTTCCCAACAGTCCAAATGGAAGCAGAATATGAGCAGTTCATTAAAAGCACAGTAACAGTCAAAATAGCTAAACATATAGCCCAGGATATCAACAGGAGTCATTCTGAGTGCAAGTGCACTACATCTAATACTGGCTGTAGCACACAGAGGAGTTAAAAAAAACCAAACAACCAAACACAAACCAAACCTCTATGAAAACCAAAACCCCACAACAAAACCATCTCACACAACAATAACCGCAAAACCTGCATGAGCTTACTGTCAGAAGTAAACAGGTATAGCAAGAGTGAATGTGCTAATTAACCAAAACAGCTCTGAAAGAAGACTGCAAGGAAAGCCAAAATTATTACCCAAGTATACATATCTTAATGTTTGGAAATAGCAACAGGTTTCACTCTCAGCCTCAACATTTAAGAAATACCAAACAAACAGAATAAAGTGATAGGAAAATGTGTTCTACAGTTCACTGCTGAGAGCAGGTTATGGGCACTGCTCAACTCTATTCTGCTATTGTACAACCAGGTTCAGGCAGCAAACCAGGATATAACCTGATACTTGATTCAGCAGAACAAGGGGATGGAAAACAGAGCTTGAAGAGTCTGATTAGAACTTCAGCAAGTGCAGTCTTCCTAGGTCTCTTAATTTCTTCCACTTTGGAGAAGCCAACTGAGAGCTGGGAAAGTGAATGTTTTGGATGGACCTTGCCTGTCACCTGCAGAACCACCATCACTCTGGCTGCAACTCAAGAACTCAGGACACCAGAAGCCTCTTCCCTGGACTTCTGGTCACCTCACCCCAACACTGTTACAACTTCTGCCTGCCAAAGAAGTACTCCTTATCCATGCTGCTCTAAATCCTTAAAAGAATTAGCTTCTGCACTGTAGATGGATTAATGCAAGCAATTAACTTTTATTGAAATAAACACATATTAATATACACCTACCTTTATGGAGTATTCATATAAAGCTGAGCTTTAAATTTGTCTATCAGAAATTCCAAAGCGTTAAACATGTCTGCTAGGATTGAGTGTTTGAACATAAAATTCAAAACTTGTGTCTTTGTTGATGACATGCACAGAAATGCTTTAATTCTTAAGAGATTAAGCCCCTAGTGCAATATTATGCTTTGCTTAATTATTAGTGTTAGATAATGCTGATTGTATCTAAAATGTATCAACATTATTACTTATAAAAACTTTAGGGCCTCTAGTTCACAAAATTATCTTGTTCAGAGTTAGTGGAAAATATGTTTCTGATCAGGGAATCTGTTCCCTAATGATGGTCAGAAAATCTGAAGAAGGGCCCTATTTCCTTTGTGTAACGTGCAGTTGGATGTGGTTTCCTGTTTTTTTTTTTTTTTTTCTTTTTTTTCTCTTTTAACTGCAGCATCCACACCTGGGTTTGTGTGCTAAGGAAAAAGAAATGAACACAACTCTGAAGAAAGAAAATCAGAACTTTTCTGAAGTACTTAACTCTGATTGATTAAAAAAAAAAAAAAGCTTTGCATGCCAAAGATCTAGATCTCTACTTTTAGGTACTAATGTAAGAATAATTATTCTATGAAAGAAGCATTCAATTCTGTAGCACTTCAGCCTACTTAAGGATGGGAATAATTTTGTTTGCTGAGGAGGAACACAGCAAGTACAAAGCTTGGGTCATGCAAAGAAATAAAGTTTCAAAATGTTTGCCCAATGGGATTTTTCCAGCACAGACAAGAGTTAAACCAAACATAAGAAGTTTAACTCCATTAAAAAAAGAATTATATTATTTTGAGGTGTGCAGCACAACTTTTGCACTCTTTCGTAATTCCCCTCTATGTTGGATAATGGTGTCTGCCAAAGCATATTTGGGATCAGATCCTTTTACCAAGCAGCTGTTCAGAAATGATATTAGTTTAGTTAGCATCTAAAAACACTAGTGATTCCTATTACTATTTTTAAATGAAGACATTTATTTTTAGATTTATATTAAAAAATCATACTTGATTGCACTCCATTTCACTGAGAGGTATCTAAGTAATAACCATGTTGAATCACTGAGATTTAAAAGAAAAAACTTATTTTTTGTTTTCTGATCACAAGCAACATTAAACTAAGCTTGTGATAAGACTGAGCAGAAATTAAAGAAACACTGTTAAACAGAAGCAAGTATTTCAATAGAACTCTGTATTTTAAAAAATCTTGGGTAGCGTTCAAGTACTTAATTAACAGTTATTTGCACTCTTACTCAGTCTAGAGTAAGTAATTTACAATACCACCCAGTACAATTGGTTGTAATTTGTTATCACTTCACCAAGTTTTGCAAAAATAACAATACTATTATTTTGACAATGTTAAAAAAGCAGCACTTTTAGTTAATTAATTGAACATTACAAAAGACTACAGTGATCTTAAGAATGCCGTGGTCTGAGGAACAGCAATTAATTCTTCCTTAAATCTGTCCCCAAGCCTTGTACAAACAGGATTTTCTTCCGCCATATACAAATGACGCGTTTATTGAAAAGGGGAGGGCAGGGGAAGAAGAGACACTAAAAAGAGATGGTGAGAAGGCTATATATACACACAGAGGAACGAATGAAACAACTAACCAGGTAATAAAGGCTTTAAAAGTAGAGTAAAAGTTCAAGTGCTTCTTAATACCCAGCTAAAGCAGCACTGTTGCTATGCTGCTAAAACCTCAAGTGACGTTAGCAGGGAAAAGGTAAGCAGGGGGAAATCTCCCCAACACATTCAGCTGAAAAAGCAGAAGTGGAGTTACAAATAAAGCATTAGGAAATGCAGTTCAATCTGATCACTTCCTAAAGTATTTAAGAAAACAATCTGAGCTGTTGCTGGCAAAAAAGTTTGCTTCTCAGCTGTTAGAAAGAATGCTGCAATGCCCGAAAATTACAACCAAACCAAAATAATCATTCAAAGCAGCTATCAAGCAAAATGCCATATTCTTACCACCATATCAAGTATTTTAAGCAAAGAAATCTGAGAACAAAACAAAAAAGCCCTAACCCATTACTTTTACTTAATGCACTTACCTGATAGAGCTCTTCTAAATTGTACTTAATTGAAGTACTGTTCTGGATAGCTTCTACAGCTTCTTTGAGTTTTTGCCAGGTTTCATCTGTATAGTTTTCAGGCAATTTGGGTTTATCTTCAAAAGAAATTATATAAAGTTTAAGAAAGTATTCACATAAAGCAGAACTTCTTACAGAAATGAAAAAGATGTAGCTTTGAGAGAAAAGGTATGGGCTGATGGTCCATCTTTTAATTTATACTTACATGAAAATAAGACATTTGTGTAAAAGCAGTATCTTATTTACATTTGAAAGAGTTAACATATTGAAGAAACTCAGCATTGCTCTTCACATACACACCACAGCACCTGTAGCCCAAACAGTAGCTGTGGTTTAAAAAAATCACAATCCTGTGCCTGAGCAGCTCAAGAAGGGCTAAAACCAGCAAGAATTATCTATACCCTCCTTACACTCTCATTACTGGGACAGCAGCGCCAAAAGAAAGGAACATAAAAGGAGAAAATGATGCATTAAAAGATACACAGCGGTGTGGATCTTAGTTATTAATTTACTGCTCATTAATTCTGCTCTGTATTAACAGTTGGAAATAACTCCTCAAGAAACACTCATGGAAACACTGTAATTATTGTGCAGGCTTTATGGTCTCAAGGAAAACCTTCCAATTTTAAAGGAATCCATTTATGCCTCTTTTGGGTTTGGCCAGTGGATATTTTTTAAGAGTTAAGCCTCTTTTAATGTTCAAACAGCTCCAGATCTGATACTCTCCATTATTTTTTCTGGCTCTTTCCTAGAGATGCTCCTGCTCTGCAGCGCGTTCAGCAAAACTAAAGCATTAACAACATGCTGAGAAATTCCCCAAGTCATATCATCAGAATATAAGAACTATTTTAAAATTTTACATTCTTTTAATTACCTAAAGTGACCATTTTTGTTCTAGTAAGCACATTCCCAAATGGAGAAGACAGAAGATGAAAATCTGAGGAGGAAAATGACATGTGCATATTCATGCTACCAACAGGTGAAACTGGCCCACAGTATATACTCTATTAAAATTGACTTTACACAACTAGATGCAAAGAACAAATTTTAAAGCTTTATGATTTCCTCAGAAATAACTAAAAGAAAGAAGTCATTATTGCATTTTCCCAAGTATTTCCCTACAATATTGGCAATATCCCAACATTAGCTGCTTCATCTGGATCTAGAGACAACTGACTGTGAACTTGCCTGTTTTCACTAGCAACTCCTGAGCATGCTGCTCAACATTTAACAACAAGGTTACAGATTCTAGGAAGTTATTTAAGTTGTAAAAGATGTTATTGGTATCACAATAAGACAAAAATCTTGAGATTATTATTCAGTTTCTGAGAGTAAATAAAAAGCAAGGCTGTCAGAATACTGAAACATCCTTTTCAAGCAAGTGGTTCAAATACCAGTTCATAAGCAGAGATGATCACAGCACCAAGCAATCCATGACATTTAACAGATATTTCAAACGTGAGAAGTAAACTTCCCTTAAAGATAACAGTGCACAAGCAACTGAAGAGCAGCCTATAATGCATCATAGGTTTGTATTTTAAAATAATCAGTCAAATTACATGATGATGCTGTGACAGGCGGAGAACATTTTTGAGAATTGGAACCTTAAGGCAAAGAGTTACAGCGTGATCATAAATTCCTGCAAAACATTACAGTGGGTCAAATAATCCTAATCCTTACCTAATGCAATATGTCTACAGAACATTTGTTTCAGTTGTGTATTTAGAAATTAATTTCGGTTTTGGTAATATCTTTTACCCTTCCACAAACCCAAACACATGAGGAGAAAGTGAGGTGGTGGACTATTTTGGAAGACAGCAAGAGGCAGGAAATAAAAAAAGCCCATGATACCCTCATCTTTATAGGGAAAACATGGCAGCATTTTAGCTAAGCTTTCTGCCTACCTATTAGTATTTTCGTTTACTAGAAAATTAAGCAGCATATTATCGGACGAGTTTAATTTCTCTACTTCACCTTGGTCTCCAGTAACATTACTCAAAAATCTCAAACACACGTTTGGAGAGAATTTATAAAATAATGTAAACCTGTAAAGTAAGAGTAAGCCAAAAGATGCTACAATTAAAAATTACAGCGAGGACATTACGATGAAAAAAACTCAGCAAAAATCGGAACTACCTATTTTTAAAGGCAAATGGGGAAACCAGAAAGGAAATCCACCATAACAGCCCGATAATCACCTTAGTTTCAACATTTAAAACTAAGCACAGGCAGATTATCCTATAAACAGACAACACGGACAGAGACAAGACATGCAGATTCAAGGCCAATTAAAAAAAAAAACAAACACATTCTACGCGAAGACTTAATATAAACTGGACTGAAATACACACTAAGCTCTGATTTAGGGGTACTAGAAAAGAGGTATAAAACGTTTAAAGTTTAAACAAAGGTGATTTACACACTTAGATAGTAAAACCTTACACCTAACATACGAATTAAGGTCTTCTCAAGAGACAGAGCGAAGAGAGTTTGAAAAATAATTCCAAGCAACGAAGTGAAGTTCAGGATGTGTACATGACCAAGCAGGCACACATCAGAAATCACTATTTCTCTTTACATAAGTATAGAAACGTTCACCACAGAAAAACAACTCCCACAAAACCTGGAGCTATTTGAAAGGAACCAGTTTTCAGCCTGAAAACAAAACACAAGGTTGAGTGTCAGCTCCCCACAGGTTGTGACATATTATGGCCTGTTACCTTTAAAGTTCTTGATCACTAATTTCTTGGCAGAGCCAGGTTTACTGTTGGCGAAACTGGAAACAGTAGAGGAGGCAGCTTTGGTCAGGCCATTTGCATGGTGCCCCACAGCCACTGATGAAATTAAAAGGCTTTTATTTTTAAGCTGTTGCTGGTGCTGCTGCTGAGAAGAGGCAGCAGGAGAGGAGGAGGAAGAAGACTCTTCAGCCATCTTCACATCGAGTCCAATAAAATCCACGGAGTCCTCAAAGCGCAGCTTCTTCTGGAGGTGATGGTTGGAGGAAGCAACACCTGAGGAGGAGCACGAGGAAGTGGTGATGACAGAGGAAGATGATGAGGAGGTGTTTTTGGAAGGAGAAGAGGTGCAGGAGGAAATGGAATCAAATTCTTCTTTTTCGGAATTACTGTTGCTGCTGTTATTTAACTTTCTCTTCTTGCAGGAGGAGCTGCTGCTAGTGTTACCATCAGTGGCAGGTCTGACCTCCTGGGCTGCAGCTGGGGGGTTGGGGGAAGAGAAACCTGTGGGAAACATGAACACACAGAAGTGAACAGGCTGAGGGGCATCAAATCCTTGTGGTGTGACAAAGAGAGGGGGAGAGTTTTAGTCAGTCTCTGTTTGCTGTCTCTCGGAGGGAGGTCTTTCAACTCCTCCTCATCAGTGGAGTCCTTCCGTATTCCTTCTCCTTCGCGTTCTTCTTTATCGGAGGAATGACTTTATCTCCTCTTCCTCTTTTCTTTATTACTTTTGTTCTTCTCGTAGCTTGTCTCTGCCTTTCTGCTTTTACTGTTTTCCCAGCGGAGCGTTTCCGTTCCTGCCTCTCGCCCCCCACCAGTTCCTTTCAATACTCCTCTCCAGCGCAGAATTCCCCACGGCTGTCCGCTCCCCCGGCTTCTCCTTGCGCTCCCCTCCTGCTCCGGCCGCCTCGTCTCCGCCGAGCAGCAGCAGGGAGAGCTGAGGGCGGCTCTCTCTCGCCTCGGCTCCAGCCCCTCGTCCCACACGCCTCTCTCTCTGCCCCGCGGCCGCTCCGCTCGGGCCCCGCTCCCCCCTCTCCGCCTGTGTCCGCGCTCCCTGAGGGGGGACGGCCCGGCCGGGTTGTTATTGTCACTGCACGGCAGAGGGAGCGCAAAAATGGCGGCGCATCCGCCCGCCGTGCATGACGGGGCGCGGCGCACGGAAGCGCGGCCGGGGAGTGGTGGGACCGCCCCGGGATCCTCCCCGGGACCCGCCCCGGCCCCACCGGAACTGATCGTGGCTCGGTGCCTCCTTCCGGCGTGGGGCCGCCCCTGGGGTGGGAGTGCGGGGCTGGGAAGTTCTGTACCGGCGTGCTGCCCTGCCTCACCGGGCTGTCCCCGCCTCACGCTTGCCGCAGGCCCGGCCGCGGTCGGTGCGGTGCACGGTTCGGGGGAGCTCGGCCCCCCGGAGCCTGCGGCCGAGCCCTGTTGGCTTGGTTTGGAAATTATTTTTCTTACATTTATTTATAAACGATCATTTAGCGTCGGCTTTTTGATATTATTTTAATACATACGGATTTGCACTGGGCTACAGTCTGTGGTTTGTTTTCGTTTTGTTTATTTGTTTTGTAATTTTTGGAAGCAAGAAGAGAAGTTACAGGCCTTTAGAGTCTTTTTTTTTTGATGTTGGTGGATCTATTACCAAAGGGACTGTAAACTCCCTTTGTTAGGAACCTTGTTAGGATTCAAACACTGTTGAGAAATGGCTGTGGAAAAAGTAACAAACCGAGTGATGAGGTTTTGTTCCAGGAGATTGTTCATGGACTTCAGCCAAGAGCGCACACCTACCTGCCTGCCTGACAGCAGAGCTCCTCGGGGGAAGTTCAGTGGCACTTAGATAGGAAAAGATGGGCTAACTTGTCTCGGCAGACACTGGTACATAGAGATAGGAATGTAATGTTACCGAGGCTCTTCTGGAGAATATTTTATGACTGAGTCACTGTCAGACAACTCCTGAGGCCTGGAATTCATACTTGTCATGTGTAGAAAAGTACTATTTGCAGTTAAAAAAAGAACAGCAAAACAAAGCTTCAGTCTTGTTTTGATTTGCTTTAGAACAGGTTGTATGGTTCCCAAGACTACTGAGTTACATTTCAAGTCAGATATAACAGAAATAAACATGTTTCTTAAGTAAATAAAGCTTACTTGAGTATGCTGTAAAGACTTCATCTGTTTCCCAGTAACTGTCATGTTCACTTCAGCCAAATTAGATAAGAGGTGTAAAGATGCAAGAGATGCCAAATTTCTACACATTCTTGGTTCATTGAAAGGATTGGATTTATAAAAAAGAGTCCCTTTTCCTGAAGTTGCTGTCTATGCAATCATTCAGGGGTGGAACAGTCAATGACTTTGTCCCATGAGTTAGAATATTCAGCTTTTGGATATGTGAGAGCAGGTGGAGGCAAGGTAAAATTCTGGGGATCCAGGAGGAAGCCAGGTATGATGAATTTTCCCCCTTTTCCTACTGAAACTTATGGGGGGTGAAATCCTAAGTCCTTTCTATTTAGCGTGTGATCCTGAGGGGTGGTGTCTGTCAGGGCAGTTGCTGGATGTTCCCCTTGCTTTGTCAGTCTTGTCGAGGTACCAAGCCTTTAAAATTTTGATACTTGAAAGTAGCCCTGCAACCAGAGCAAACATCTCCAGCTTTTTGGTGTTGAGGCTGAACAGTAAGACTGAGAGCTGTGTTTATGAAGTCCAACCTAGGTCCTTGGAGCCTTCTTCAAAAATCTATGTACAAGCACATTTAGATTGGCTGAGCAGTTACCTGGCCCTGAAGTCTGCAGCTATCTCAGCAAAAAGGATTTGGGAAAGACTGAGAAGTTGAGACCAGACTCAAGATTAGCTCAGCCCTGAAGGGAACCAGTGGTCTAACTGCTTCAAGGTAGCAGAAGTATAGAGGTAAGACCTCCCTTTTGACAAAGGCAATTTTTGAAAATTTGGGCCTAATCTTGCTGTTTTAGGCAGGCATGAAACCAGTGGCTCAGGTGACTTCAGTGAGATGTGCTGTCTTTCTCAAGAAGGGTAGAATTTTACCTTGTGCTTCTATCATTTGAGATAGAATATGGTGATATTCTTATTACAGTTATAAGAAATGTGGTTGTTTGCCTGTTTGTGTTATTTGGTGAAAGCTGAGATAGCTTCCGCTCCGCTAGTTTGAAGAAGGCTGTGTTTTTTCCAGTTAAAGGTATTTTATGTTTAAATGATGTCA
Organism: Sialia sialis; assembly: GCA_009812075.1. Classification (NCBI taxonomy): domain Eukaryota; kingdom Metazoa; phylum Chordata; class Aves; order Passeriformes; family Turdidae; genus Sialia; species Sialia sialis. Next base: position 14,255,281 of record VRYO01002184.1, on the reverse strand, counting down.
GTAGCTATTAGCTACTGAAAAGCGATATATTACCTATAAAAACAGGGCCGTGCCTGCAAGTACCAAGCACCTGGTTGTGCGAGCCCGGTAAGGCCGCAGTTGTGCAGGGGGCGGCGAAGATGCCGAAGCTGCAGGCACCGCCTGGCGCAGGCACCGCCCGGGCGCAGGCCGCGCTGCCGCCTGGCCCCGCCCGTTCCGCGGGGATGGAGCGGCGCTTCCGGCGGCCGAGGAGGGAGGGACGGCTCGGCCGGAGCCGCGTGTGAGCAGCGCCGAGGCTGTGGGTGCCCGCCCGCCGGCCCCGGCCTCCCCGCCCGGCGCCCCCCGCCCGCAGGATGTTCAAGAAGTGAGTGTGGCCGGGCTGGGGACGGGGGAGGCGCCGGGGGAGGCGCGGGAAGGGAAGGGACCGGCCCGGCGCCTCCTCATCCCCGCGCTGGGCGCTGCGCTGGCGGGAGCGGCCCCGCGGCCTCCTCGGGCAGCGCCGCCCGCAGCCCTCGGCTTTGCCTTGGGCGCTCGCTCGGTTAATGGAGCTGAGTCATTAACTTGTCCCAGCTTCGGGTGATAGAAAGTGCCGTTCGTATTTCTGTGGTGGACGTGAAGGATTCGCATCGGAACAGGGCTGTGGGTGTTTGTGTTACCAACAAAGTACTCTTGAAATTGCTAAGGGTTCTGTGAGACTAAACACGTGTTTTGTGGCCGTACAAAAAGTTGAGGGATGAAGACAGGCTACTAAGGGGGGACCCCCTGCTTTCCCCCAGCCCAGTGTTCCCAGGGGACAAATTTAAGCCTCATGAAATCCTGCATGTGAAAGTTGGACAGTCAGTTTGCTATTAGACTTTTACAGTGAATTTATAAACATTTCTGAAGACAGCTGCTGAAAAATGCATATTTTGTGGAGCAAATTGTGCATTTCTAAAATACTTTCATTTGACAGATTTGATGAAAAGGAGAATGTATCAAACTGTATCCAGCTGAAGACTTCAGTTATTAAAGGTATCAAGAATCAACTGATAGACCAATTTCCTGTTATTGAACCATGGCTAAACCAAATCATGCCAAAGAAAGATCCAGTCAAAATAGTGAGATGGTAAGTATCTTTTCTCTTAAACTTTGGTTTCATGGTGTTAGGATTGCTTCCTTTGTATGTTAACTTTGTACAGTAGACAAACCTAGCACTTTTGATAGGCATCCATCATCTCTTAATAACTGGCAGTCCATGTTATGGCTAAATTAGGAAGTTGACATGTGCTCGTTGTGCTTTAAAGGCACGCACTAGTAGGATGCTTGAGGAACTTAAAAATGCTGCCTTGTAGTTAATGTGCAAAGTATTCAGGGTCTCTCCAAGGATCAGCCTGTTGTTGAAGGGAAGCATTCAGCTTTATGGACATGGAAGCTCAAAACTGTTTGGATTTCTGTCAGTAACATTTTGTACTATTTTTTGGGCTTTCGTATATTATCTTGATGGTTTTCCCTTTTTCTAAGTAGAGGGTAATACATTTTTGCTCAGTTCTCGTTATTCACTCTTTGTATTGCATTCAAAAAGCAATGCCAAAGAAATGCAGTTTGTGTATTTGGTCAGTAGATTTCTTCTCTCTCAGAGGGGTAAGAAGTGAACAGGAGACCACGGCTGAAGAACAAGTCATACAAAAAGATAATATTTTTAATTTTAAATTTTGTTGCTAATTGACCGTTCTTATTCACAGGTGCTAAGTCAGACCAGACTCCATAAAATAAAATAAAATACTGTATTTAAACTATAGAAGGGTTACGTGGAATTATTTTTTTTTTAATCTTGCAGTCATGAACATATAGAAATCCTCACTGTGAATGGGGAGTTGCTGTTCTTCAGGCAAAGAGAAGGGATTTTTTACCCAACGCTAAGGTTGCTTCACAAATGTAAGTATCCTGAGGGTGGTCATGCTGGGAAGAGAAAGGTGACAGTGGATTCCACAGGACATCTGTAGAACCAAATTAAAAAGAGTTTCTATAGCATGTATTCCATGCATATGCATATTCCAGAATAGATCTTAAAGATACAGTATACTTTCTTTACTTGAATTTATTAATTTTCTTTTTCATATGTCTGTGTTAATTGCTTCCATGCTATATGTTAAGCAGTCTGAACTTTGGTAATAAGAATTAAATTGTGCAAAGCTCTGTAAAAAATCTTGAGAGGCTCCCCTAGGACAGATACAAATTTGCTATTATTGGTCCCTATCTTTTTTCTTTCGAGATTTATTGTTTTACAAATACTTGTAAGTTCTTACTAGAAAAATATTCTGTCTTCTTGAGTTTAATGGTGTAGTGTATAGCTGTCTCCTGTAGGAACTTATGCTGCATGCTTTTTACCTTTCATAATTTACTCTTTAAGTTTCTTCCTTGCTGTTCTGCTTGACTGTGTTACCCTGTTTGGAATCCCAAAATTTTATTCAGTCAGATCTCAGTGTTGGAAATACTTCAAAAGGGTGCCTGCACTTGAACGATGGCTTGGAGAGCTGACAGCTTTCATGGATTTTGTCCATGTTTGCCTCTTCTGTTCTGTTAACATTAAACTGTTTTTCTTTCGTGTTGGAGTAATTTGTAAGAGTGCATAGAGTTTGCAGAATTTAAAACCCCTTGGTTTTAAGATCTCTTGGGATGGGCACTTGGGTGGTTGTTTTCCCTAGGGGAAAATTGTTGCTCAGTGTATGGGTCTGTGAATGTGCAGGAGCCATAGCCTGAAGTGCTGGATTACCTTTGGTTCTCAGATGAAAGATGTGTTGTGGGAGGACAGTACCTGTGTCCTTTTGGGTCAGTATTTGTGTCCTTTTGGGATGGTACTGCCCAGCTGGAGATCTGGGAATTGTTTCTCAAACTTCCTACCCTTGCAGGACACTCTATATCTAATTGCCCCATTTAAATTGACTTGATAATGAGCTATTCATGTTGTCATGGTGCTGTATTAATTGCAATGCTGTATCTTTCCCCTTCTAGACCCATTTATTCTCCCGCATCAGCAGGTTGATAAAGGCGCCATTAAATTTGTCCTGAGTGGAGCTAATATAATGTGCCCTGGCCTGACTTCTCCTGGAGCAAAGCTTTACCCTGCTGCTGTTGACACTGTTGTTGTATCCTTCTTAACTATGAATTACTGCTCACTGTGAGATGAGTTAAATTTCTGTTCTTATGCTTCAGTTGATCATTATCTGTATTACTTTGGATTTTAATTGGATTTCATGAAATAACTAGTAATCAGAAAGGAGTTGCAGAGATATTGCTTGGCAAGGTTAAAATAGCTCATATTTTTTCACTTACTGTATGTTCCAAACCACATAACTATTCCTGCTGTACCTCGGGTGGGTGGCTGTTCCATTTATCTCATATGTAAATGGAGCTCCTTAGTGATTTTATGCAGAATGGTAAAAGTAGATGGGGTGCAGTGTAATTTGTCCCCTGCCTCCTTAGTCAGTCTCATATTCCCTTCAGAAGAATTCTTTCCCATTCCTAGGGTATTAGGAAAGATGTTTAGGATCTGCTTTACTACAGTCAGAACTTGCTCTGTGTGCCTGATGAAGTTAGCATATGTAAAAAGAAGAAAGTGTGCAAATTCACTCATTATATTACTGAGAAAAGAACCCTGAACAAATGCTGCACTTACAACACCAAGCTGTGCTGCTTTCGTTGTTAGTTAGCTGCTATAGGAAAAAATCAGCAGTTAATATCATGTGTTGCTACACTCTGAAAAGGACACGTGATTTTAGTACTTGTGGTTTTTAAATTGGTATCTCAGTTCTTCTGTGCCTTGGAATATCAATTGGCCCCACAAACATGTGCTCTTTTGTTCCAGAAAGGCGGAGACTGTCATCTTTGTGTTAGGCACAAAGGAAGAAATGTAGCGCTGGGAAATTTTTTTTTCTGTAATTGCTGTTCCAAGTTCATAAATACGTGCTTTGTTCTACACACTGATTCAGTTGTTAAATTCACTGCATTGTTTTGCTTATCTTTAAGAGCTGGAGCTCTAGAGTTACTAAAACTTTAAAAGTTTAGCACTAGCTTTTGAAAGTGTTTTTGGAAATAATTCCTTCATATTGCATTTACTTTTCTGAAATAGTTTAAAAAGAAATTTGTTTTCCTTAGCAGTAATTTGTAGGCAATAATGGCAGAGGGAAAACAACACGCATTATGTGTGGGAGTAATGAAGATGTCAGCTGAGGACATGTAAGTGTTTTAAAAGCTGAAATACAACCTGTCCCATGTTATTATTCTTATGTTAGTTTTGAGTATAAGCACCACTGTCAAAGTTACTGCATTGCTGTTGTAGCATGTGTTGTTCAAGTAGAGAGTTTGTAAGATTTCATTTTGTTGACTGGTATTCAGGGAAAGAAGAGGAGGCAGGGAATGTCTTCTGTCCTTATTGGGAATCAAAATAGTTCTTTTCATGTGAATATGGATTTTAAGACAAAACATTAGTAGTACTACTGAATGTTAGTATTTCTAGTACTCTGATCATACTTTTCTCAAAGATCTTGTTGAACAAAAACCATACTTTTATCAAATACTTACTACCTGGACTGGACAAGAGGTGTAATTTGGATTTAAAGGATTTTTGAAGAGATTTTTGTCCGCAGAGACAGCAGAGACTCAAGTCCTGCTGGAGCTTGGTTGCCTGTCTAGGCTTTTTTTTTCTCTGTGGCCTGCCTTTTCCTTTAGACTGTACCCACATGCAGCATTCCTGCATGATGTGCTAACTTAGCTGAGCCTCTTGTGAAATGTAGAGTTCTGCTCAGGGATCAACTGAAAACTATTTGAGATAGAAAAGAGATATAGAAATGGAAATGGATGTTAGTTGTTCTTGGCTTTCAGAGAGTGCTAAAGTAGCTAAATCAGTTTGTTATTTTAAGTTCTGTTAACATCTTGTAGGATGTGAGGTGCATCCAGCAGGTTTGGGCTGTGTTGGTTTCCAGACCCAACTGTCACTTGTGGCAGTGAGGAAGCTTTTTTGGTGCAAATAAATCACTCTTTTTTATGTGGTTAATTCTCAGCAGAACCCTATCCTAAGCCATAATAGTAGCACAAGGCAGAGAGGTGGGAATGTCTTAAGAGGACAGGGATAGAGTGGGACTGCAGAAACCTGGATTTGGAGCTGCTGTAGCTTCTTAAGGATTCTTTGTGGTGCTTCAAAAATCTCTTGAGAGTAAGAGGAAAGAAAAGCTATTTGTGCCCCAGTCCCAAGAGTGCAGTGACACACTGAGATCTTTGCAAACCAAGGTCCTTTGTACACCTAACTTCAAATCCACCAGTCTTGCAGCTGAATATCCTGTTCCTGTGAAAAGCAACACGAACTGGAGAGGAAAATGAAATGATACTCCTCTTTGCAGCCTGTTAGCTGCTTTTTTGTGTGACATTGTTCCACAATTTCCTAATTTCAGCAGTGGGATATCTGTAACATAGCATAGGATATCTGTAACAAGCTGCAAGTCCTTGGCACATAAATTTAGCATTTTTAATTCTTTATTAAGTGAGTAGATGGCCTGCAACTGGAAGTGAGGTACCACAACCTGTGCTGGCAGGGGAAGGCTCATAACTGCTGTGCTACTTTGATAGAGAAATGGTAAAATTAAGAAAAGTAGCAGAAGTGTTACCTGAAGAACTGTGTCCCACAAGGAAGTAGTAAAAATACTCTGTAAAGCTGTTGAAAAAAGTGGAAGGCAAATATTGCCCTCTTATCAGTCAGCAATGTGGGCACATGTAATAACAAATATTGGTTCTTGTCCACCTGCTGTGGAAGATAATGACTTTATGGTTGATAGCTTTCCCCTTCCAGTTGACAAATGATGCAGTTTCTACTTGAAATAATGTATTTTGCAGTGCTTTTATTTAACTAGCTAATACTGTTTTTCCTCCACAGTGAGAAGGTCAACAAAGGGATTGGTATTGAAAATATCCACTATTTAAATGATGGCCTTTGGCATATGAAGACATACAAGTGAAACAACAGGAACTGTTACTCCAAAGGAATGCACTTAGATTAAATGTGGACTGCTTTGTAATTCCTTGTTTTTAATGTGACTGAATGTACAAATTATTTTGTTCTGTGGCTATGCTAAATAAATCAAATGCGAAAGTACTGTTAGGCTACAATAGTTTTCTAGATTTCTTTTTATTACAGTTATTTTGTTTTGTCTTAAACCTGAATCTTCAGTGACTGAAGATATTTGATGAAAGATTCCTCATGGAGTAGACTAATTCAAATGGAAAGGAGAAAAAAGCCAAGAAATGTTTACATTTTTGTGCTCATCTAAGAGTAATATAAAGTGTGTGTGAAATATAAATATGGTTTATAAAACCTCTGAAGCATTTCAGATTTTTTTTCTTCTGATTAACAACTTGTTAGTCTACCTAGTTTCTTGAAAGTGGAGAAGTCAGGTTTTTTTACATCATTTTTTAACTTATTAAGAGCATTAACTTCATTTTATGTAAGGATTTACTCTTTTTAACATGTGTAGGATTTATGAACTCAGACTGATATGTGGATTAGAAACTCTACTATGGTGGCTCTTATCTGAAGACTGTATGTACGTTCAGATTTCTACCTGCCAACACTTTGATACTGCTCTCCTTCTAGTGGAGTTTGTAGTAATGGTGGGCACACTCCCAGTGAAGTCTGTGCCACCTTGGTGCCTGATGCTCACTATTCCTGTGTGCTGCCTTATTTTAGAAGCAGAAACAAAATCACTGTTAAATAAAGGCATGACAGCAAAACATGTTTTTCAGTATAGCCAGGAGCAACTTTTTCAGGTGGAACTTGAAGGGCTCTCAGCTTGTGCACACTGCCAGATGTCTCCATACAGCTACAGAATGGGTTCAGGAGCACTGTGTGTCTGTCTGGATAACCCAATCCTTTGTTCAGCATACCCAAAGCTATGCCTATGGAAAAATGGAATACTGTAATAAATTAAGGAAATTTTTCAGGTCTACCACTCATAACTGTCTCTGGAACCATTTTTTAATATTTCAAGTCTTTATTCTAACACATGCATTTTACAATGCAGAATTGTAACTTTGTGTGCCAGTACCTTGGTGCTGTTCTGCAGGCTTGGTTTCCCCACCCTGGGACCTTTACAGATGCTAGTAGCCAAGGTGCTCTCCATTTGATTCTAAAGCAAAGTTAAGACATGGCAAAAAGAATGTATTGCCTAATAAATGCTGTTAGTAAAATTATTATTCAGAATGTACTTCTGAAAATGACAGGGTACATCTGAAACTATTTATCAATGTAGGAAAGCAAAATTTAAGCAGTGTTGCAGAAAAGGTTCTGATCACACCTCAGACCTTCAGAATGCTGGTGAACATTTCTGTGCATCTTTAAGATTTCACTGTAAATGTACTGCTTTCTGGAAGTTACTATGCTTAAGGTGTTTTTTGTGTAAAATGAGCTAATCTTGCCTTTGTCCCATGGCACCTCAAATCTATGACAAATGAGATTTTTTCTTGTTGGAATTGTTCACTCTCATTCTCCTATGACTGCTGTTGCTGCAGAGGGTCAGAACTGTGTTTAATAATCAGAAACACTGAAATGAAAGTTTTGCTTTCTTTATCTGGTTTTGTCAAAGTTTTTGCAGCTGTACTAGTCTGTAAGAAGATACAAGTCAAATCAGGCTTAATTTACATACCAGTTTAGCAAAACATCAAAGGCACAAGTTTTACCTAGGTTTTAGCAGTAATTGTGTATGTTTATGTGGTTGTAAGCTGAGCTCTGACTGACAAGGAGGATGAGAAGGTGCATCTTGTCTCACATTTCAAAAAGCAGCTGAGCTGTGGGAGCTTGTATGGGGGTCTGAGCAGTTGTCTTACCTTTCTTGTCAAAAACCTGCTGCTTAAAAAAACCTGATGTGGATAGTCTCATCAGCCCTGAAGCAACTGTTTCATTCCCCCACCTGCCTGCTTGCAGCTCAGAGTCGGCTAAAGGTGAGATACCACAGTTTGCTCCCATGTGTTGAGTATTGTAGTACCAACAAAGCCTGTAATAGTCCAGGATGTAACAGATGGAAGTCTTGAAACACTCATGTCAGGTCAGTGAATTCTAAGTAGAGTAAGTACTGAAGCACTTTTGTCTGTACATGCTGTGAGTGGACAGGAGTGACCCATGAACTTGTGTAAACCTGAGTGTACTCATGTTGTATTAAAAAAAAAAAAAAAAAGCATCAAACCCCAAACCAAACATACTGACAATTAACCAACTTCTTCCTTGTAAGCACCATTAGCACCCACTAACAGGAGTAAAAATAATACCGAACCTTTATTCTAACATGCTTATAGAAGGAGTGAAATTTTAAATGAGCAATTAATCTTATGCTAACAGACTCCCTTGACCATGTTAATACCTATTTAAATACAGTTTATCTTTTGTCTGCTCAGAAACAGTAGTCCAAAGGGCACTTGATACTACTCTGCTGCAAGATTTCTTGTCACCTTGCTTCCTGCTATTAGAAGGCTATACATGAGGTGGCAGGTGCTGTATAAGCTTAAGCTATTGTGTAGTTCAGTATAAAAGAAACAGCTTAAAGTTACAGTCTTTGAGACTGAATCTGTAGTCAGTTTTATTGGTACATCTTAGATATAAAGACATTCCAGAAATGCCTGGACGAACTGAAGTAATCAAAGTCCTGCAAAAATATATTTGTAAGAGTAGACTAAAGTTCATTTGAGTTTTCATCAATAAATATTTACATGTACAAACCCTCCATAAACTTAATCTTTTATAATAAACATTAACATTTTTTTATAATTTCATTCCAGCACTGTCAAAAGCCAGAAGCATTTCTTTATAAAAGATTTAGAAAAAAATTCTCCTTCTACTTTTAAAATTAAGAGCTTTACCAACCCTCAATGTGCAAAAAACCTGTACAACAGTAGCAGAATGTGTCAGTACAACTGTGTGCTGTGAGAAGAGCCGACTCCATGGTTCCAGGCCTTCCCTGAGGACACATCAGTCATTGTCTGAGCCTGGTGGGGGCAGGAAGACCAGGGCATCACTGTACGAGTGGCCGTAGGGCCTAAGCCTGTACACCCCGTACATCATCACGTGCATGTGGTTGGGGGCCAGCCCGCTGAAGGTGATGGCCATGTCGGAGCAGCAGCCGTCCACCACCTGCTGCGGGTGAGTGGACATGGCCTCCTTAATGAGGGCCCCGACAGGTTTAGTGTTAAAGACATCTTTCCCTTCTGAATCTTCGGCATTTTCGGCAAACACACCGGTGTACTTCAGGCAGATTGCCAGCTGTTTGTCCTCTGCGAGTTTCCAAATCATACCTCCGTGCTCTGGACACTTGTCAGGGTCTCCAAGAACACGGGAGAGTCGTCTTAGTGACTCAATACTTAGGACGATTCCTCCCTCACCATCTACGTACTCAAGGTCACCAGATTTCACAGTGTGGCCTATGTAAAAAGGCTGTGAGGGGTCTTTTTTCAGTAAGAAATACTTGAGATTTTCAATTATAGCAAATGTTGTTGGATATGCAAGGAAGAACCAGCTGAATTCATCCTTATAGCGTTCATATGCTATCTTGTATGCTTTCCGCATCATCATCCACATATCATTTGTGTGGACAGCAACAGAATCGAACACTTTGACATTTTCTGAGCTGTAGAATTCTGCCTTGTCGCAGTGCTTGCTCCAGGTCTCCCTTGCTGCAGCCCAGTGCCCCAGATCTTTTGGTTTGACAAGGATGATACAGTAAACATGGATGCTTTTACTAAGCTCCACACGTTCTCCTTCTGAAAGGTTTAAGACATCTTCCTTGTTGGGAGCCTGGATGTGGTGATGCTCGTGGTGATGTGCTTTGGTCCCGTGGCCCAACTTAATGTGTCCGAGGAGTGTAACCAACATGCAAAAGACTCCTCCAAGCACCACACCTTTGATGAAGGAGTTGCTTTCAGAAATCATTTTTCCTAGAAAAGAGACACACTGTAAGAACTTAAAGGAATGAATGCACTAGCGCGGGTGCCATATGGTTCTAGTGCAGTACACAATTTCTAACCCCAGCTGCGGTTCCCTTATCTCCCGCACCCGGACAAGGCTGGTGAAATCGATGGCGATATCCAGGTTCCCGTCGCGGCTCTCGGTAACGCTACGACACGAACCCGGTGCCCCGGCCCCTCTCGGCTGCCGTGCCCGCACGGCCCCGGCCCCGCCGCCTACTCTCCCGCAGCACGGAGAGACCGCGGGACGGGCTCGGGTGCTGACGAGGCTACATCGCGGCCCCCACGCCGCGGCTCCCGGGGAGCCCTCGGAGAGCCCTCCCGGAGCCCGGCCCCGTCTGCCCCACTCCAGGGCACTCGGTGCCGGAGCCGCCGCAGCTCCCTGACCCGCCGCCCCGACGGTACCGCAGCTCCCCGACTCGCGGCTCCGGCGGTACCGCCGCTCCCGCCGCAGCTCCCCGGGCTCCCCAACCCGCGGCCCAGCAGTACCGCCGCTCCCGCCGCAGCTCCCCCGGTTTCCCGACCCGCAGCCCCAGCAGTACCGCAGCTCCCCGGGCTTCCCAACGCGGGGCCCGGCCGCTCCCGCCGCTCACCAGAGCCGCGCGCACCGCCCCTTCCTGCGCCGCCGGAAGCGCCGCGCGGCCGCCCCGGGCTCGACGCGCTCGGTGGGGCGGGGGCGCCGCCTGGTGGTGCGAGATGGGCCCCGCCGCCCTCACGGTCCCGCCGCCCTTACGGCCCCGCCCGCCGCGCACTCTCCCCTCCCGGTTCCCGGTGCTCCCGCGCCGCTCCCGACCCGCTCGCGGAGCGCTGAGGCGACACCTGCGGGCTCTGCTGTGCCAGCGGGGTTGTTAAAGAACCTTCCCGGTCTGACTGTTCACGATACCCTTGGCAGTGACGCTCCCAGCACCAGAGACAGTCGCTGCTGGGGCAGAAGCCTCTTCATGGCGGCTCCAGTGACACGACGAGTCCCCCGCTTGGCTCCCCACACAACTCCACCCACACCGCCAGACCAGGTTTCCTCACCGGATTCCCACAGCTGAGTCTCAGATGTCTCGTCCCATAAAGGGATTTATTCCCGGCACAGCAAAACATTCGAGCTAGTGCCTACGAGGAGGATCCCGATTAAGCAACCCCTGGGTTTTATCGCGTCACAGTGTCCCTTCCCTGTCCCTGCTCAGTCCTCTGCTCCTGCCCCGTCTCTGTCCATCCGCCCCACAGGCACCCGTCTTTGTCTCCTTTGTTACCTAAAAAGATCGGCAGTTCCCAGCTCCTGCCATGTCTCTGTTTCCATTCACTTGGCTGGCCTCACTCATCTTTATGCCCTTTATTATCCCAAAGGTTGGCAGTTTAGAACTCGCCTCGGGCTCCTGCCCAGAGCTCAATCTGCATCTCAACTCATATCTTGCAAGAAAAGTTCAACTTTTTAGTACAAACTCTGTTTTTAAATGAGAAGATGTATGAATGGGGTCAGAATTGTAAAGGAAAGGCAGAACTGGCCTTAAACTGTATCCAGGATCAAATCACATATGTCCAAGTAAATTTAGGATCAAATATATATCAAGTGTATCAGTATCTGAGGTATATCCAGGGTCAAATCCCAGAGATATTGCCATAAATTTCCTAACCAATACAATAAACTGTGCTTAAAGCACAGTACATTTCACTTGTTCCTCCATCTCCCTGGCCAAGAGCACAACACACACAAAGTTAGTTAATATTTAGAATAAACAAAAAACCCCTTGTTTTCAACTGATACAATGTTTTCTTTCCTTCAGTGATAATTTTTCTGATCTCCAGATTGTCAGAATCTCTTTCTACGCATTGACTTTCAAGAACTCGGAGTTGACACCTGACTTGAACGAGAATCACAGAACAAGTTTGCTCTCTTTATCCACCTGCCTCTTGGGAAAAAGAAAAAAAAGAAAAAAGAGGTTTTGCATGTTCTGTCTCTTTGTTAGCTGATCAAACTGTACCCTGCACAGTGATTAGGATAAAGTCCTATACAGGTTTTCCCTATATCGTAAGGTATATCCTCATTGGAGGAATTTAGCAGGTTTTACATTTGTCAATTTACAGCTGAGGTGCTCTGGATTTTATGGCATCTGTCTGGGTGCCTCAGATGCCTCAGTTATTTGGTAAGGTGTTTTTTTTTTAGGCTTCTGGCTGTACTATAGAATTCAAGGGTTAACAGTGCTATATTTAGCAAAAAGACCTGTAAGACGATTGATTGCTTAGCTCTTCTGGGCCTGGGGAGCAATTGGTTGAGGTTCAGGTAAAAATGTTACAAAATAATTCCTTTGGTTGGTCAGTGCATGTCCAAAGTGGCTCCATTCAGTGGAACTAAATGCCAATTACACACAGTGATAGGAGAATACTGTCAGCTTGTATGGGTAGTTCTGTTGCTACACTAGGGGAGCATCACTCATCCTGTATTTTCCCACTTGACTGCTTTAAAGGAATGTGGACAGTCAGGTTTTTATCACATACCAGAGACTGGAGATGAGTTCAAAGCTTTTTTTTTTTTTTTTTTAGTATCTCCTGTTTGCAGAATCAGTTGTGGCTTCCAGGGCTTCAGCAGTTGCTTGATCATGTACTTTAGAGAGATTTGAATGAGTTGCGACTCACGGCTTCAGCAGATGCTTCTACAAATTGTTTTCCTGCTTAACTTCAGTGAGGTGCTTTCCAGGTCTCTGACAGAATGACTAATGTAGCTACAGATCTTGACTGTTGCTTTAATGTCTTTTTAACATTGCTTTTATCCAGCAGTAGATCAGTGAAGAGAAAGTCTAAGCAGCATGGAAAGCACGCTATAAACCTAGAGAACTCTCTGGCTTCTGAAATTGTTGCTTGGTGTTAAAAGGACTAAAATGGCATCATAATGCCTTAGGTCTCACAGCACCGATTGTTAAGTATTTTGGAGCTCATTTAAACACACATGTACTCCTGTTAACTATCCATCTCAAATTACTACAAGAAACTGTTCTTAAGAACTACAGGGGATCAGTATTTGAAGTCACACTGCTGTTGGCTGGGAACCAACCAAATCTCGTAACCCAGAAAGGCCCAGCCCTAAGATGGAGGTTAAGTGGGGAAAGTCAAGGGAAATGCTCAGTCACATCGTAGTAATGAACCAGAACTGACTCCTCTAAGATCACTGCAAATAGCATTGCATTAGTTTTGTATTAAAACGTGCACTCCTGTATTGATAGAGAGTGTTGCCAGATTTCAGCTTTGAGTACTGATTTGCTGTCCATGGAGATACATGTTAGCTGCAGCTCCATCCCTTACTTCCTACTGATCCTTCATAGTGTCTCTAACCATCTGGAGCAATAGTAGCCTTTGGAACCTACAGACCTGTGTCAGAATCTACACTGCTGACAGAGCTGATAAGCTCTATGGTTCATTGCTTATCTCCACAGACAGAACTGTTTCTTTGTTATTTTCTATTTGTCTTTCTTCACTGGCTGTAGCTGATTTGCCTCCTGGTTCTCTTTCTTGCCTCCAAGGAAAGACATCAAACATGTTCTTGCTGTGTGGTGCAAAATATCCTTGAGAGATTGTCTATTACCAAAATATATTTGATAGGAACTTTGTTCCAATTAATGTGAAATGTTTCAGTTGACACATGAGTTGTCATCTTTTACAGGCACTGCTTGTTAATGATCACAAATGAGTGTCCAAACCCATCTGTCTTCCCGTTATGTAGGTGTGCAGCAGGGAGGCTGGGCTGGAGCCTGCAGTTGCACTCAGAACAGGTAACTGAAGCCAAGGGAGAGCTATTGCAGAGTTTCTGAGCAGTTAAAATACCAGCTGAGCTACATGTCATATAGAAATAACCCCTAATTAGGAAATACCGTTGGAATTAAGAGAAATGCAAAGGTGAGTTTGAACTGGGACAGCTGACCTTGTCACATCATCCATGTATTTATAATGCTGAAGCCACTGGAAAACGCACAAATTATACCTGTCCATTTGACTGCATCAGAAGAGAGGGTTTGTTACAAATGAAAAGGGAAAGCTTAGACAAGTCCCTGCCTTGGTTCAGGTCTCTGGTACTAGTCAGTAGCTTTATTGAGGCAGCCAGCACCCCAAAACCCACTCTCATTTGCAAGTCCTTAATAATGACCAATCAGGCCTATTACAACATGAATTATTTATTGAATGGACACAAGGAAAACAGACATAAGACTTTAGAAGGCTTACTTACAATACAGGATAAGCAAAATATCTACTAGTAGATAAAAATACAGTGCATGATAATAAAGATACCTATGTTACAGCTTGCAAAGAAATAGTGTAGATTAGGAGGCAATGTCACTTAGCAATGAATGGTGGTGGTATGCAAAGAGTCTTCTAATTTCTCTTAGTCCTGGGGAAGTGTCTCAATGTGAACGTCTCCATGTTGAGGAGAACTATCTACACACACAGAGAGTGTATAGGAGATTTCCAATTTCATGAAAATCATAGGGGTCTTTTATAGTTTTAAAAAGTGCTTTTCTGTCAGTCATTTATTTCTGGCTTATCCTTTCCCACCATTCAAGGGAGGATGTTTATTGGTCACTAAAGGTGTTTTCAGATGAGATAATTAATCCCGAGACAAACCATTCTGGCCTAGCTTAGCCATGGGGAAAGTAGAGATAAGCTTCTGCTGTATCGGGGTTGAAAGGTTCTGTCACAGGGGTCGAGTATGGTTATGGTCTGAAGGCTGTGAACTCACCTTGAGTAGCCGAACACCCATTGGAGCCAGCAGAGATGGTGCAGGAAAAGTGCTTTTGAGAAGAGGTCAATTATGTTCTGTTATGGTATGGTCCTTCCAATCGTATCTGCTGAGGTCTTCAGTCCTATTGTTGCAAATTGTTTGGGAATCCCCATTTTGAAGTCATAAAATAGTGAGGTAGAGATTCTAGTTTGCAGGAAAATAAAGCTGTATTTCTTCATTCAGTTCACAGGCACCTGCTTGGCTCAGCATTTCTTTTGGAGGCAGATGAATTCCTGAGTCAAACCACCTCTTCTGAAAGTTTTGCCCTGCATTCTCTTCTTCGCTTTAGTTTTACATTCAAGCATCTGGAATCTGAAAAGATACAAACTCTTTGTAGGTCATGTTCATTTTGAATCACATACAACACCAAAACCTTGTCATTAAGCTAGGCACTGGACAAAGGAAGAAAGTTTTAAAGCCATCATGTGTTATATTTTAATACTTATTTCAGAACTCAGATTTACCTTTGAAAAAGTGTTATCTCCAATTGTTGGACAAAATGCGTAAATTACAGTTGAAATTACCTCCTATAGGAAGTAATGCATAATATGATCATTTAGCCTTGAAATCTGTAAAATTGATGAACTATGTTAAACAATAGTTTTAAATCACTTTTCTCTCCTCTTTCTTCCCTGAGCACTATCAAGGAAGGGCTTGGCATTGAAATGGCTGTTATTTAGATGGTGCCCTCAAGCACAGGAAGGTATGTGAGAAGGAAAAGATATGTGACTTTGAAAGAACTTTGGATACTTTATAATTTCTTCAATTTTTCATGCGTGTTGCTGAATACAAAACCCATCTTATTCTGTGAGTATGCTAAATCAATCAAGTGAATGCTAATGTCCTGCTGGCTCCAGCAATTCAGCTGGAATTGAACCATCAGAGACAATGCCTAAAGCTGAGCTGACATAATTGTGAATGGCTCCAATGCACAAATATAACAGAAAGAGAATAGAAACTAGACATTTTAATGTCAACTCTCTAAGAAGCACAGGAAAAAATCAAGTCATTGTTATCAGATAGAACAGAAAAAAAAAGAAAAAAAAAGAAAAAAAAAGAGGCAAAGATAGGGAAATCTTATTTTTAAGATCCCAAAGAAAAAAAAAAAAGTTGAGATAAAAATAGCATTCTACTAGAAAGAATAGGTTCTTAATAGGCCTTTAAAGTAAAATGTATAAAACAGTGATGAAGTAATTTTGTGGCATCTTTAAGGAGCTTAGTTTTGTTGGTCTGGGATTTTTTGAAAAAGGCCCTCTGTAGAAAATTATGGTCCCAAATTATGATTTTGCAGGCACAGATTGTGTAGGTATGAAGCACCATTGTGAGCAGCAGTGACATAGACTGAGAAGCCAGAAGGGGACCTTTGCCTTTCTGAAGCTTCCTTAACGTCATTTATGGACAGTTTATGGAACCTGAGCACGGGACTAGGCTTGTGTTTTGGTTAACATGCATTCTGTCCCAGTGTCTGAGAAAATCTGTTTTAGACATTGCCTTGGTTTGGCTACCTGCATCCTGGAGAGACACAAAAGCTTCTGGCATGGTATTTTTTTGTAAAAGGGCTTATGGTGGGTAAGTTACTAGATGGAAAGATCTGTGAATTTATGTCGGCATTAACCCACTAAGGGAAGAGAAGAAACAGGAAGGATGGAAATAGAGCATATGTAAGGCTTGAATGTCAGTAGCTTCCACAGATGTTTTCTTGTACCAAATGCTGATATTTCTTCATTTTGCAAAGGAAATTGAGGCTTTGAAGTATCAGATTCTCCAAGCAGACGTTTGTTTTCTTATAGCAGTGTTGAAATAAGAGTCTCTTGTGCTGTATGTGTCAAGGCAGTAATGTCTGCTAGATATATGTTTGCAACAAACTGGAATTACTAATGTTAGAGCAGAACTCAGAGCCCTGTGCTGCAACTGTAGATGTGTGATGGAGAGGAGATGAACCATGGACATTAGATGCCTGGTCCTGGGGTGAGAGAAGAACTGCCAGCTGAGGACCTGTGAAAGAGAGAGCTTGTTCAGTGTAGGAGGAGATGCTGTCACTCTGGTGCTGTGGTCAGGTGTAGAAGCTGTTTAGTTTCTGGGGAAGCAGTGATGTAAGCAGTGCTAATAGCAGGCACATGGGAGCAGGGAGTGGCACAGACTGTGGGCAGGAAAGGAGTGGACAAGGTCTCAGTCTATTTATCTTTAAAACAGGTGTTGATGGTGCTGTGTTGTCTCACAAGGGTTCAGCCTGGCCAGTCCAAGCCTGCTGCCTGGTTTATTTCTGTTTGGTTTGGAAATAGTGGGGTTATTTAGATTTGTCACTTGCACAGCTGCTGTGCTGCAGCTTTTCACAGAAGTGATTTAGTTGATGACTTAACCACAGCAGTCCTGTGCTCCACCTTTTACTGGCCTTTATAGAGTCCTTTAACTAATATATGAAAATGCAAAGGTGCCACTGCTGCTTAGCTTGAAGGTAGTATCTACAGTGTGACAGAGGGACAGTTGTATGGGAGGGGACACTAAGAGAAAGGCCTCTGGAGATCCCTGAGCTTACAATACTCAATACTACTCCTGGTTGCCTGCAGGGCTGGCAGAGAGGATGGCAGTGATGTGAAATGAATTTTGGTTTGTTCACACCCGCAACACCTCTCAGCAGTCTTGTGAGGGCAGGGAGCAAGCCACTGCCACTGCTGGATGGGGCTGCAGGTACAAATATGTTCACATGTCCTAATTCCCAAGAAATGGAGGTCCCAAGGCAGTAAATAGAGGGTTTTCCTGGGAGGCAAGGGAGAGATGCTATGTGCTGCATAGTCTTCTCTCTTCTCCCCTAATTTCTATAGAATTTCCATATACTTTATACTCTCTGTGTCGGACCATTTAAAAAATATATGCAATATCTAACATACTCATAATTTAGAGAGTACTCTCATGGTTTAAGATGCTGATATGCTGGTACATGGGTGATTGTGCCCTAGTTCCTGCTCGTATCTAAACGTCCATCTTAAGGTAAATAAAGCAGTAGCTTATTGCTACACCTCTGGGTTTAAATTTGCTATCTCATTAATCTGAGGAATTTTTCTTGAAGAAAAAATTATGCATGCTTGGATCACTTTCATCATACAAGAGGAGGTGAAGCTCCTATGATGGAAGAGAAAAATCTCTTTAGGAATGTGAATTGTCAGTGACGTGCAGTATCTATTCACAAGCTAAAAGATTGAATTAAAAATAATAATTATGTGCTGGTTTTGCTGCTTAAGTAGGGTAATGCCATTATGACTGTGCTACTTAATGGAAAAGCTTAGAATCAGACTAGCATGGGAATACTAAAAATTTTAATGGATTTCTGCTCAAGTAATTTTTTATATTATGAAACAAACCCACCAAATATACATAACTAAGTCTTTGGATTCAATTATTAATCCTCTCTTCTAATATGAAGAGCAAAATTATCACTTAACAGCAGTTCTCAGAAACAGAATTTTAATGATTCAGTCATCTCATAGTTGAACATGTTTTTTCCTGATCAGTAAAAAGTTAGAAGATTCTCAGTGCTGAATCAGTTTTAATTATTAATCTCAACCAGGTAAAAAATATAGTGTCAACAGCATGTCTTGAGCATCTGTTAAAGAAGCTGTCAGAAATGTTCTCTGTGGGTTGTCATGTGTTACCTGTCTTCTCTGCATGACAAAAAGGCTTTGGTGCATGGTATTGGAATGAGACTGTAGATATAATGCATAGGAAGAGAAATGTGCTATATACCTGGAGGGATTCTTTTGGCCTGGTCCCAGCACTTTGTAGTTCTAAAACAAACTTGATGGGCTGCATCATAATGTGATCCTGACTCCCTAAGGAAATTTGCAGTAGCTTAGGTGAAATGCTTATTTTGTCTTGGAGGGAAGAAAAGGAAGCAAGTAGAAGACTGAACAGTTGTGTGCCATCGTTTTACAGGTTAGTCCTAAAGCAAATGGATTGAGGTACTGTGGTGGTGGAACTTCTGCTCCTTGAATGTGTATAGGTTTATAGGGAGGTCCTATTGGTGACAATTGTTGTTGCAAATTCAAAATCAGAAATAATCTCTTGCAGAAGCTCTGCAAAACCTTTCTAGGAGGAATACAGATAAAGGTAGGAAGACCAAGTTCAAAAAACCTTTCTGTTTTTATTCCTAGCAACATATTGTCATCTGTTCATGCACCTGGTTATTCACTGGGATTTTTTTAGATCCCCTCTGAAGACTCTATGACTCAGGGGAGAATCTTCTCCTTGGTGTTAACTACCAAAGTAGTTTTATTCCCAGTGTCTCATGGCAACTATCTGTGCTTTTTGATTCTGATGTAGAGAACTAAAGTTATTTATTTAAAGCATTTATTCTACCGAGTCAGTGCATGTTATTTGACACAACAGTAATTTACCATCAGCAACTTCCGGGAACATCTGAAAATCAAGTCACCTCCTTAAGCAAGCAAGTTGTCAGTCCTTCCTCACTGCCGGTGTTCTGGTATTTTGTATAACATAAATCAAGACTGACAAAGATGTTTGTTTGGCCTGTTAGTAAATAGTAACCTTTTGGGTGTTCTACAGAGAATACCCAGTGTTACAGTTTGCCAATCTGCTTAGATTATTACATTCTTTTCTATGTATTTGTATTTTTTTTTCCTTTTTCCATACTTTAATGACAAAAGAGGTGTAATAGATTCATATTGTATGTTTCCATGGTCTTTCTGATGGAAGTGTTGGGACTTCTTTATAGCTATACTCAGTTTTGCTGACTTACATCAGGGAAACAGTCTTACAGCAATGGACAAATACTGTGAGGTTAAATTTTTTTCCCTTTGAAATGAGAACCTGATATAAGTTAGCAGAAACACTCATATGCAAACAAGAGTCTTGAAAGGCTGACTCTGAGGTTCTCTGATGGTGTTGAGATCAATGGAAATATTGCTGCTTCATTTTCTGCTGTGGTCCGAAATTGTCTGTCTGCAGTAGCTAGGCTAATTGTGGGAGCTTTCTTTTCTGGGATTTTTCTGGATGGATGCCCATCAGGAATGATTCCATGATCAACATTAATATATGTCTTAATACCATTCTGCTTCCTCAGCCTGAAGTGAAAGGGAATTGGGAGTTTAGGATCAAGCCCTTAATTTGTGACTTACACTTGATTTGAAGCTTTATTGTCCAAGGTCAAGCTGAAAGGGTAACAGAATAATTCAGGCCTGTGAACAACTCATCATGTTAGACAGAAAGCAATTGGGTCCGAAGTGCAGCATGTTGGAACTTTGCCACTTCCTTTCTCTTTCAGTAGTGTTCTGCATTCTCAGTCCTGTAAACAGTCTCTTCATCCTTTTCTGTGGGTAACTGAGCTTCCTTCCTGAAACCTTCCCAAATTTAATCTGCACTTGGCAATAATTTTGTATTTATGCTTGATACAAAAGTTTTCAAAGGAGTTTCACAGACACTAATCAGGGTAAAAATGCAAATCTAGAATCTGTCTTATTATAAAATTTTCTTTGGAAACCATTTAATTTCTTACAAGCACACTTTGGCAGATGATGTGGCCCTTATAGTAATAAATCACAGGAATATGAGACACTTCACTGCAGCTGTGACATGGCTAGTTATGATCCTATTCAAGAAAAAGGCTTAGGCAATGTATTTTCTTTCCCATACTCTGCTGTACCATTTCTCCCCCATATAGTTCAAGTGAAAAGACTCTCAGAATGCTCTTATAATTGTCTCCTTAGAGTTATAATCTGCAAATGCTTTTTTCCTAAAAGATAAAAATACCCAAATCTTAATGGAGCCTTTTAAAATGGCACATCAGTAACTCTCCAACCTCCTTCATGGTTTTGTAAATCTCTTTAATAAGGGTGAGAAGCAGCTTACAGAGGTCTTTCTGATTAAAGGTTTAACTTAGAATTACTTTGAATTTGTATTATGGAGTCAGCAGGTTTACTGTGGTGAGTCTTTATAGAGAATCTTTTGAAGTGCTTTGCAGGTAGAGCTGTAAAGACAGTAAGTATTCTATAAAACTTGCTAAAACCACAACAAAAACAGTTAAGCATCAGGGCACTCTGTTGGAAAGCCCTATGCACAGAGCACAGTGAACAAGATGCCTTCCTTGTTTAAAATCTGAGCTGGAAAATCTTCTGAGTGGGATTATATGGCACTATTTCAAGAAAAGGAGCCTGGATTCAGTCATCCATGAGGTCCCTTCTACCCTATGGCCAGGGCTCCTGCAAGATTATAATCACTAAAAGAGCAACAGTTCTAAGAAATTATACAAATAATTAAGAAATATAGCCAGGACAGTGAGTTTCATGGAAATTAATAAGCTCAGTGCTTCATCTCTGTGCATGACTTGGCTCAAAGGAAGCAATTGAGGACACAAAAGCCTGCGAGGCTTTTTAACCCCACTAATTTTCAGTTTTATATCCATAAGTTTCTTAAAAGGTGTGTTCTCATGAAGGTCACCTAACTCTCGGATAACAAATTTGGTTTTTTTTGTCTGTGGTGGTCCTGTAATTCTGCTGAATGGAAATGCTCCTCTAGAGGATGGGTGGCCTCTAAGGCTTGGGCAAAACTTTCAGTGTGGGACAGCTGTATTATGCAATATTTAATGGTTGACTTCTGGTGTATTTAGGAGTAGAGCCATCCAACATCTACAGTACCATCAATCTCAGAAAGGTCAGATTTTCATTTGCCATGTCCTCTTTCTTTAATTTTTTGCTTTTGTGGTTGGACTTTTTGGCATGAATATACAGACAGCATTCCTGTAACTGCCAGCCAAGGACAGGAAATTGCAGCTTACAGGAGTCATCTTGCAATATGGGTAGTGTTTGCTTTGGAGAGTCTGTTTGCTATGTCTGTATGTCAAATATCAGCACAAAGGAAACACCACCTCGCAAACAGTGATGATATTTTTCATCCTCTTAGACAGGGTGTCAGACCTTCCCTCCTTGCTGCACCAGATCCTGCTGCTCTGTTTTTTTGCAAGGTGTCAGGATGTGCCCTTGGAGACCTGCCTTGTACTGGAGGCAGGTGTGTGAAGCAGCCCGAGGGAGCCTGCTTCTCCTGCTGTCTCTCTCACCTACCCAAGGTCCAGGACTTGCCACCCAGAGGAGCTCTTCCTCAACACACAGGGTCGCTCCACACTGGCAGTTTTCTGGGCAAAGAGGGAAACACTGCTGATGGGGAATAGGAAGAGATGAGATGAGAAAAGAAGAATGTGTTTTTCCTGCCCCAACTGCTTGAACAGAAGGGCTGTTCAAAGGGGACCTAGATCTGGAGAATGGAATCAGGGAGAACCCTCAGATGGAGTGGGCATAACACTGTTGGTGGAAAACAGGACATGAAAGTGGCACAGCAGAAAGCTCTTTTAACTTGAAAGAAAAGTGAAAAGTTTTGCAGCTCATGAAGGAAAGCCTTTTCAGGGACTGTGGGTAGAGCTTTTTGCCAGTTTTCAGGCAATGTTAAAGCACTAGACTTCTGTTGCTCTGATAATTTTTTTTCTTTTTTTGGAATGACAGCATTAAAGACATTGTAAGTGAATTATTAGGCTCTTGTGTATGACACATGCACATCCTACCTTATAACTTGGCTGAATGTAGACAGAATTTTGCACAAGATGAGCAATGGTTTTAATCTAGTTTATCAGAAACCCCTAGCATTCTCTTAGAATAAACACCATTTCTACAGACTCAGGGGAAACTGAATGCTGGTCTGTTTAGTCTGAGTAGTTGGTAGCAAGGCTGAAATACTGTTGAGGAAGGTATTGCTGCTGCAGAGTTGCTTGAACAAGAAGAGTATCTAAGGTGATCTTAGAAGTCACTGGTGTTGACAGTACAGCTCAGGTGAGTACACGCCACACATCTGATGGGACAGGGTAGAGGGTAGACACTGACACTGCTGCATTGAGAGAGCAGTGCCAGGTGCACTCTAGGCTCCTGAATGCTTTAGAGCTTTGGGATATTTAAGTTTTCTTACTGTTATTTTTGAAGAAAAATTGTAAATATAAATTCCTTAAAGAGCAGTAGTAGAGTACCTACCTCCCTATGTGGCCAAATAGGATGGTTCAACACGTGAGCAGAACAAACTAAAGCATTTCACTCATTTTGCTGTTCTGGGATGCATTTCCTTTATGACTCCCCAGAAATCTGCATACATTGTCCTGGAGAGAGAGAAGTGATCATTCCTGCCTGTGACTGTCTAGGCATTTTTGGAAGATACTGCAATATTTAGGTTTATTCAAATGCTGGATGTCAGGAGCCAGGACAAAACCTCAGTCTCTGTACAGTTCTGATATAATTGGTGGGTTGGTCTGATATTAATAAGATGAAAGAGCTCCAGGTCACTGTTGCCCTTTGTGTCAGTAGAGAATACTGTCCATCCTGGGTTTGATCCAGCACCAATTAATATGATACAGAAACACCCACAAGCTTTTCTATTATATTAGTTTCAAAACAGCAGCAAATTATGAGGCAAGTCCAGCTGCCTTTTGGGGATTAACCAACCCTTCCCTGTTTCAGATATGTAATCCTTTAGTACTCTGACCACTTGTGTTGGAAACACACCCTTCTTTCAGCTTGTGTACTTCTGAGGGGAACCCAAGCCCCTATTTTTGGATACTGTGTTGAAAACCTAAGCAGGCTCTGTGTGTGCACCTTCATGCACAGAAAGCTGGAACGGGAAAAATAAAAATGCTACTTTCTGTTCTTTCTAACTCTGACATCTGTCTTCTATTCTCTGATTTTCATACTGTGCCATTTCCTCATCTATTCTACTGGGTGTTTAGGAGCCTTTGTTGCTTCCAGCATTCAGATAGAATGAAACTATTGCTTAAATGAATAGCTTCTAAAATTGTTTCCTTGTTGAGAATCATTAATATGCCACGTGGATTCAACTCCTATATCCGAACTAATATTGCACTCAAAATTTCTAAGATTACTGTTTCTTTTGAATCCTTAGACCTTTATTGCACAGGAAAGGATGATATTTTTTCCTTTTAATACTCAAGGTTTCAAATGTATTTATGCTGCAGTCATCTAAGATATCACATTTAGGCATCTCATCTCATCTCATTCCCTTACCAAGGACCTCGGACTGTTTTGCAAAGTTGTTATCAATCCAGATGTAATGAAAAGGAGGCATAAGAATTTCAGGATGTCTCTGGCAGATCTGAGGATAGAGCTGCCCTCTGGCTTCCAAGGACACCAGGCAAGCCTCTTCACTTTCCAGTGCTGCTGGTACAGAAACCTCTATTGCTCAGGAACTCGTCTCTGTTCAGCACTCAAGAGGCCAGTGGGGAATTCAGCAGAAACTAGCTGGAGTACCAAGTGTTAGGTGAGTTGGAAAAGGCTGAAATGAAAATGCAGAGTAAGGACAAAAGATTGCATTTGATGGAGATTTGAAGGCAAGTGGTTGAGAGTGCTTCCTGCAAATACAGAATTACACATACTGCCTTTAATCACCATCCTCAAGCCCTTCTGATGTTTTCCTGCTACATTCAAGGAAATAGTAATCCTAGCTTAGCTGACAAATGGTAGTTCATTAGGATATGGTAATTTGATTGCTTCTGATTATCTTTCTCTGCTCTTAGTATCTGAGAAAGTAAGTATTCTAAATTTGTAAGGGAAATAATTTGTTCTGATTTATGCCCCCCGCAAAAAAAAACCAAACCCAAAACTCAGAGGAAGATTAATTCCAAGGAAAAAAAAGTCTATTAACATAAATGACTCTTAGCCACAGTGACCATTAAGCTCAACTATCTACTCTCTCCATGAGGCACCAGTGTTTTTAGTGTAGAGGCTTGAGTGCTACATGAAGTGAAAGAGGAGTAGTGGAAAGTTGATAGCTCAGCTAGGCATTGAATTGGTACCCCTTCAGAATGCTTGACAGATGAGACAGGCTTGAGGAAAATAGGGGAATCAAAGCTGTGGTTAGAAAACCAACTCAGTCCCAATATACCAGTTTCTTCTGTGCTTTAGTAACCATACTTCTTTTGAGTAACTTGCCTGACTGTGTCTCAGGAGATGTAACAATGGTAGAGAACTCCCTTTTGAATTTATGTAAGCTCGCTCTGCAAACGGATTAAAAGTGGATTTCAGTGATTAGCTCTGATGTTGTCTGGCATCAGGAAGAACATTGCTAGCAGGACAGATGTCTTGCCTGGTGTGTGCCCATTGAGTAATGTGCTATATAGGTGCTTCCCGTTTTTAGGGCAGGGCTGCTCAGACTGCCACATGGAGGCCTGTTGAGACTGCCCTTGAGCTCAGAACAAGTGGGCTGTGTTGGTACCAGATTGCCCCTGGTTCTCTGCCTTCGTGGTGTCACCCTGCCACCTCTGCTGTGGGAGGACAGTGCTGTGCATTTGTGGTCACCATTCTATGTGCTGGCAGGCCTCCAGAGGATTTGCATCTGTCTGCTCTTCTTCAGCTCTACAGCAAACACAGCACATTTTTCTCAGCTGAGGGAACTGCTGTTGTGCACCTGCAGAGCAAAGCATATTTGCTTAGGAGGTATCAGGGCTGTGTGTGCTCATGGTCAGCCCAGCACGGTGGGAGATGTGACTGTGCTCTCTGACCCTTACCAAGCTGAAACTGGGGAACGGACCCAGCTAACCAAAACAGGGTACTTGTATCGATGCTGTATGATGGGGCAGTCTTGCAAAGAGTCTTTGCATGCTGAGCTCTATTCCCTGCATTTACATTGCTCCAGAATGTTGTGCTCCGGCTAGGTTGATGAGCACTCAGTCAAGACTGGGGGAATGTCCTCACCAGTGTGGCAGTATGGAAAGCAGAAAAGGCCTTGGCTCTGTGCAAGCCCTGCTTGGCAATAACAAAAGCATTTCTATATTATCAGCCCTGTGTTCAGCAAATCCAAAACACAGCCCCATACCAACCACTGTGAAGAAAATGAACTCTACCCCAGGCAAAACCAGCATATCTTCCTTCAGGATTAACTTTGTGGAGGCAAGTTTCTTTTAGATTTTCTTTTAGATAGACTAGAAACTGAACAAAATGAAACTTTTCTGGGACATTGTCACTAAAGTTGAGTTACTTTCCATCTGCAATGGAGTCAGTGGACTGTTGTCTTGATTGAATTTTTTTTAAAGGAAATATCTTCATAAGGCAGAAAGTAAATAACAGCCAACCAGCTTCACCTCAGTCAGAGTGCTGCCCTTTGCTAAGCCTGCACTCAGCACCATTTCTGCTGTGAGCCACCCCCAAGTGCTGGATTAGTACCCTCTTACAAGCCTTTATAACATAATGGGAAAGCAGACATCAGAGGAACTGACTCTGTTTTGGGAGAGAAAGAACTGTCTGAAAGCTTAATTCTTGGTTAAGGTTTGTCTACTGCCTGTCATGTTTTAACTCCAGTTGCCTTCAAGCAGACATCTAAACTCTTGTCAGTAAGAGATGTTGTAAGCTGTTTTGTTCTGCTTGAGATCCACAGTTGAAAGACTGGTGATAAAATCCCATACATTAATTTACAGTGGAATAGCAACAGCATGATACAGAATGAACTGCGTGTTGTATGTATAAGGCTCTTGGCACAGTTTTAGTCTTGGTTTGTGAGGAGGATTCCCACAAAGTAAATTTAAAGAATTGCACATCATTTCCTTATTCAAGGTATTTATTCTATCTGTGTCAGCTCTGCAGTGCCTTCTACAAGATTTCAAACCAGATCTATACATGGCACAGCTGAACAAATGCAACCTGGGTGAGACCTTGTTAATGAACAAACTAGCTATTGCTTTAAAGTCTTTGCTTTAGAGCTTGACTGCAAAATAGATAAAAAATTTGGGAGTTACAAGGGAATAGATGCTTTCCAATTTTTCTGTTTTTTTCTGTATCATCAGTGGAAGTAAAAGTGTATGCTGGATCCACCTCAGCATGGTGAGGCATGAATAGGTGAGTACTAGCTCCTAGTTAGTGCCCCTGTGCCTTCTGAAGGAGAAGATGACAGTACTGCTGTACTGCAGGAAGGGATGAACTCCTCCTGCTCTGAAGGACTGGTGCTACTCCTCCCATTTTCTAGTAATGCAATTAGTATTTGACTATAGTTCCTGAGCCTGGCTTCTCCTGCATCTTAAAAGAATGTCTTGAAAGTAGAAAGGACCAGGGCTGACTTTCTTGCTGGCATTTCTCTTAACTCGAGCAGCTTGAGTTGCAAGTTGCATGGATAGAGGGACTGTGAATGACAAAGGATTACAGCAATTTCACACTTATAAGGCGCACTGGAGTATAAGGCACACTTTTGGGTTGCCGGCAAGTCCCCATAATGTGTCCAATATATAAGGCGCATCAGTGTATAAGGTGCACTTTTTTTTGAAGCGAGGATCCGTGTGCAACAAAGTAATGAGTTAGTAACAGAATTGCGCGATCGCGGGGTTTGCTGTCAGGTGCTCAATTTGCAAACAGTTTTCACAGATCAGTGAAGCCTTTAAATGCAGCCCCAGGCGCCCTCCCCTTGCTGCAGGTCCCGGCACTCCTGCCCCCGTTGCCAGCTGCTGCGGCTCCCCACTGAGTCAAAAGTGGCTCTCCAAGCACCTCAAAAGTGGCTCTGGCTCCCCGCCCACCCAGCAGTGCTCCGTGGCGGCTCCCCACCTGCCCAGCTTGCAATTCCAGGTTGGCAATTCTCCGGAATCCGTCCATATATAAGGTGCACTGGAATATAAGGCGCATTTCTGGGTTAGGCTTGAAACTTCAGTCAAAAAGGTGCGCCGGATAGGCGTGAAATTACTGTACTGTGGTGGTGGGGCTGTACAGGAGTTTGGTAGGCAGCTCCTACAGCAATTAACCCAGGGCTCTGCTGGCTCCCACTGATCTGGTTTGCTCTGGGCAGGTGGTGGGATTTATCTCAACTCACAATACACAATGGAGCACAGTAGCCTATTTCAAGTACAAAGTGGAATTTTTGTAAGTACAGCTAATGGACTGGATGTTGGATGTAGAACCCACACGGGTCACTCAGTGAAGCTGAAATAGCACCATGAGCCTTAAACCCTGACAGCTTTCTGGTTCAATAGTGACCCTAGAAATAAAAATTTGTCTTTCTGAGTTCTAGTGAGTAGTGCCAGGCTGCAAGCTGACTGTGCTCTTTGACAATGACATGAGGTGTTAGGCAGTGAAAAGGATGGGTAGGAAAGCTCTCTTGGCCCCACCTGCCTTTCTTCTGGCTGGATCAAACAAGTGACCCTGAGGCTTAAGAACACTGTAAAATAGCAGGTGTATATGTGTCAAGCCTAACTATTCTAGATGGAGTAGGGACTGACATGTTTGACTCAATTTTTCTCTTTTTCTGTTGCTTTTTTCTTCCTACAGATGGGCTATTTTGTTTCTACTTTAGTTATATTCACATCTCTTTCTCAACAGAGATGTTTGTTTTTATACCTGGCACCTGAGGCTTTTTGTAGAAGATGAGTTATAAAGTACTTAATTAGAAGGATGGAGAACAGCTTGAAATGAAACCTAGACCTTCCAGTGAGAGCGACATTGTACTTCTCAGCTGTACAGGCTGCATTGATTAATTCATGCTGCCTTGAAATGCTATTGTGCTACTTACCTTAGCTCTAACAAATGGTGTTTTTATAATGAAGTGGAAAGGGTTTGAAATAATGAGGCACAAAAATGATCACCCTGCTGGAGTAATAGAAAACTCTCTTCTTATGTACAAAGTGGCCAGCACAATGGCAGAGTAGCACATCACAGAGACTGCTCTGCTTTCTTCCATCTGAGATGAAAGGCAATGTCTTAAATGAAAATGAGAACAAAATAAAGATACTTAAAGCACCCTGGACTCCTTGGTCAATGTGATGAATAAACTTATACAAGGAGCAGTATGTCAGAAAACCATATTGATTATACTCTACTTGAAGAGGAGCGAGAAGGAAGTTCTTCCTCATTCCCCCAGACCCACCAAACGAAGCCCCCAAACACTCAGGCTATTTTTTGACTATTTTGAAAGCAGACAGTCTGTCATGCATCTAGCTCAGCTGGTTTTTCAGAGAAAGGAAACCAAATTTCCTAATATTAGTGGAATATTGCTATGGGTATCTATTTGCACATTGTAGGAAGAAACTGGAGGCAGAGAGGAGCAAGGAGACTCTTGTCAATATTCTTGTTAATATAAAATAAGTTTGAAAATATTTATTTGAACTGAGGGTATTACACCCTTTGAGTAAGGAGGATGAAGCAAGGGTGTGTAGGTATAAAGACTTCATTGCTTTTGAAATAGTATTTTCTAGCAGCAGAAATTTTCAGCTCCTAGTCAGAATTCTTAATTGCTTTTATGTAAAAGAGACAAAACATCTAAAGTCAAAACCCACTTTCATGGCTCTCAACTTTTATATATCATTCTCTATTTCATACCCACAAATTATTTCTACAAGTTCCAAGTGACTTCAGCTGGCAAACCACCAAAAAGGTACAGTAATTTCATGACTATAAGGCACAGCTTTTTGACTAAAATTTTGATCGAAACCCAGAAGTGCGCCTTATAATCCGGTGCGCCTTATATATGGACAAAATTCGGAAATTTGCCAACCTTGAAGTGCAAGCCATGGCAGCTGGCAATGGGGGCGGGCTGGAGTGCTGGGGCCCGCAGCACGGGGAGGGCGCCTGGGGCTGCATTTAAAGGCTTCACCGATCTGTGAAAAATGTTTTCAAATTGAACACCTGCCAGTAAACCCCACGATTGCACGATTCCGTTACTAATTCATTACTTTGTTGTGCACAGATCCTCTCTGCAAAAAAAAAGTGCACCTTATAGTCCGGTGCCCTTATATATGGACAAAGTTCAGAAATTTGCTGACAACCCAGTAATGCGCCTTATAATCTTGTGTGCCTTATAGTTGTGAGATTACTGTAGTTATTAATATTTGCCCCTTATACATGGGAGGGTCTTAAGCTCAGTTAATTTTGAATTGTAATCAGCAGAGATGTTGCCTTCTTAAATTCCAGTTGAAGAAAAGGGTAGCTGGAGAAGCTTCTCCTAAGAGAGGATTCAACTGTGTTAGGTTTGGTATGGTGCTGTGCTGACACAAGTAATCCAGGTGAGAGCAGGAAGAGGAGACTTTGTCTCTATCTGCACCTACATTTCCCAGAAAGCCCTAAATGATTTGCTAGGAATAGAAGCCATATCTGTGATGTGGTAATGATGTTTCCCTGTGTTTATTTTTGAGATGAATACATGTTAAAACTCACCTAGTAGCCATAAAAATCAGTAAAAATGGCTTTTTTGAAATAAAAATGTCAGCCCCACTTGTGATTATTTAAACACACTCCATGTGCTGTGTTAGTGATGAGGCCTGTGCAACAGAGAGTTTTAGGAGATTCTCTGTATTCTCAGGCCAGCACTGATTGCTACTCTAGAGCACAGTGATTTAAAATAATAGTTTCACTTCATTAAATTGTAAGTTTCACCCATACAAAGTATAGCCTAGAGAGAAGTTTTTTTAGTATAGTCTTGAGAAGTCAACAGTCCATTGCTTACTTGTGTATATCCTTGACTGCGGAGACAAATGGTACTGTAACTACTATGAGTCACATCCTTGCTCAAAGAGGCAAAGTATCTGTCTAATTAAAAAAAAAAAAGTGATTATTTGTCTACATTCTTCTGTGTAGCCTGAATTTGAGAACTGTGGATTTGGGTCCCAACGTAATATGGATGCAATTGCAAAAATCAATGCATAAAACAGAGCCTAGAAGACAATTATATTTAACAGGAGACAGAAAATCAAAACAGATTCCAAACAAATTAGAAATCAAGACTGCAGCAGCTTGAGCTGAGTTTGCCTTATAGGGGAAGCTTATTAATGTAAATAAGCTTTTTTTTGCCAGAATTCCCCATCAGTACTATTTACCCATGTAACATCTCTGTTGTGTGGCTTAGTACAGTGATACATGTTGCAGATCTACAGTGGTAAAATGGCAAGAAGATATTTAAAGCTTCACAATGTGCTGGAACTTTAAAGATATTGGAAGGTGCTAATACAAATTCTGAGCACCTGAGCTGTACCCATATCACCCAACAGAAGCAATGTGGCTATTAGTCTAGAGAAATATCCTGTATTTCCCAGATCTAATAAAGTATATTAGATTCTTAATTTGTTTTAGAAAATGATCCAAGTGCTTTGCATTTGATTAACCAAATGGAAACTTAACCATTGCTAAAATGAAAGTGTTTTACATGTCTTATATATCGCACAAAGACCTACCAAAGACCTACTTTTGGAAAAAAATGGTCACCTATGGTTACAACACAATGGAGTTTGGAAGCAAAGAAACAACTCTATTTCTCTATTTCACCATAGCTAAACATAATGAGATCTAGAATGGTGACTTATGATGCTGAAAAATGATAATTGGAAAGATAAACCTGTTCTAATTAAAAAAAAAAAAAAAAAGAAAAAAACACAAAAAGAAGAAGCAAAATAAATTAATTCAGCATATGGCAGGATATTATGAAGTTGTTTGGGTGTCTATGCTATGGGGAGAGTAGAAATATCTTCATTGTTACAGATTGGGAATGGATTCTGTTTTACCCTGACTTTTCAATGGATTCCAACACAGATTCAGGTGTTTCCCCTGTGCAACCTGTGCTTGCTGTTGTTTAATGTTTTATGTACAGCTCTGTTTCTTTGCCCAGTTCTGCTGCTTGCCTTCCTGATCTCATACCATTCCTTGGTGCAAGCATTGATTACTCAGGTGCCTGTGCTTTTTATCTTTAATGACAGATTTTTCTCTGTCTGAAGCAGGTGAAGGAGCTTGTACAAGGTCAGCTGTTTGTTTGCAACTATCCAAGAGTACATTAAATGTCTGCTCTGGGTACATAAGATCTGTGGGTCCATTTGGATGGACAGCTTACAATGTATTTAAGCACCATAGCTCGTTTTCTCCCTTGAGTTACTGCAGCATTTTCTCTGTTTTGTTTAATTAATTTTGAAAAATAAAATGTTTAATGAGCCCCACTTGTGATTTTCCAACTGTTTGTCTGGCTGAAAACTGTCATTTCCAAAAGGATGTATTAATGGTGTTGTTATCTCTTGATCATGTCAATGTTAATGCATGTATGTGCTGTTTCTGCCTCATTTCCACATAATTACAAGGCTGCATTTGGCAAATGAGGGTATTTTGCTTTCTTGATTAAGAAGGTTCTAAGAAATTTTTGTATGCTTGGTAAAACATAGCTTATGAAAAGAGCTAGTTTAGAAGAGAAGCCCAGCAGTAGAGATTCTTAACATTTCCCTAATACTTTCCTCTGCTGGGCAGAAAGCAGTTTGTGAATGCTAATGAAATCAGTTTTGCATTACCCCAGTGAAGCAGCTGTGCCTTATTCCTATGAGAGGAGGGAGGCACAGCATGATTGAGTTGCTTGTCTTCATTCATATGGCCGCTGGGATTGCAGCATTTGCTCAAGTGTTGGCTTTCAGCACTAGGTCCAAGGACCAATCTGGGACACAGTACAGGTTGGGTAAAGGTTTTTTCCTCTCTTCTGGAAGCTAATATTTTGTGTCATAAAACTCTTGCGCTCTTGTTTAAATTTAAATGTCTCTGCTCATTATAGATTGGAAGTTAACATCCAAATCATGATGTGCATGTAATAAATGCCTTATTCCTGACATAAGTATTAGAGAGGATTGGATTGAAGGTATTTCTCCCATGATGGGTTGGTTCAAAACATTGTCTTGAAGACTTGGAAATGTTTCTCCTCCAGTCAAATGAGGCAAGAAAAGAGCAGGGTGAGCTTAATATGCCAGAAGAGACTGTACTTATCACATCTCCTGCATCTGAGGGAATGGATATTGGTTATATGTGAATTCCCTTCCTTTTCATGCTGATCCTTGTCTGGCTCACATAGGGAAGAGCTATCTCTTGCAGCTGATCTGTGGTGCCCCATCATTCAGTCACCTGGTAGAAGCTATCATTTAATGATATTTCTTCCTAGTGGGCCTCCCAATGTCCCTTTAGGGCTCTGGCTTTGTCAGGATTGCATGTTTCAGACTGTAGCATTTGAAAGGAGTAGTCTTATTATATTCTCTCTTGTATACAGCTGATTATGTCTTAGTAAGCTTGTTTGAGTAGCTATTGTAGTTTTGCTATGGTATGATTATAATAATATTTATCTGTATGGCCTTTAGAATTTTCAGAGTTTTCTGAGGAACTGGGAAAGTTGAAAATAATTGGCTACAGAGGGCCTAAGCTCTTTCTTGATGTAATTATGCACTCCATTATTTAAACGGAAATAAAGTCAGTGAATCTCATCAGGCAGATTTACTGATACATCAGGATGGGAATATGTACTGGGATCTGTTGGACAGGTCCATGTTCAGCTCAGGAAAGCTGCTGAGATCATCCACCCACTCCCTTGGAGTCAGTGGTGCTGCAGGTGCTTTAGCAGTGCTGAGTCCCTGACAGCTTCAGAGTTGATGCTCCTTTATATGCTGCCCTGTAGAGAATGGCATAAATTAGGGCCTGTGCAAGGAGGCAATAAACAGTTTAATTTAGTGGATGGTAAGTACTGCTGATTTCCTTGATCCTTCCAGCTTCTAATTCTCTAAGCACCTGTGTCAGTGAAATTACTCTTAACCCTCAGTTTACTGGCAGTGTTGCTGTACCTGGTAACAAAGAGATACTTGTGATCTCAGGTATTTTTGGAGTGGACAGCAGCAAGCAAGTGAATGAGAGGCTGGATTGTAATGCAAAATGGTCTGTTGTGTGCTAAGCCTGCTGTGAGAATTGAAAGCATACTTAAAAGAAGCAGAATGCCAGCAAGCAACAACAGGGGTGTGTTCAATGCTGGACAGCCTACTGTGGGAGAAGGAGACATCAGAGATCATCTCTTCCATCTGAAACTGTTGTTCCCCATATGACAGCAGGGGCTCTGCAACTAAAATCTCAAACAGATTATTTCTGATGCTTTGGGAAGGATTTCTGCTTACCCAGACAAGGGGAAAGTGAGCAATTTTGGTCAAAGTTAATATAGGATAGACTGTCTGAAAGTGTGGAACAGCAGCTGATGGGGTTGTCTGGGGATTGATCTGCTGTTCCTTCCCTCTGGGTGGGAGTGCAGGCTGTAATCAGAGCCTCTGACCCAGTGGCTGGCATGCCAGCTTCATCCCTCCTGGATCTTGGCTGCAAAGTACTCCACTGTCCTTCCACCTATTAAATCCAGTACCTTATGCATGAGACTGTGTTCATCTTAAACTGGTATTAGCAGGCAAGCCTGTCCTTGTATGCATATATACATGTTGAGAGTGGAGTACAACACCAGCTTTAGATTTAGGCTTTGTGAACATACAAGCCTCCATAAAATGTGCTTTTTTGTGACAGATAAGCAGTGAGATGCATTTCTATGGCAACTCTTATGGTACATGATGCAGCCTGGGGCGCTACTAAATTTTTTTTCCTTGAAAGACAGCAAGATCTAAATTGCACAGAAAGATCTGGGAAACTTGTCAATAATCTTTTATGGATGTGAGTTTGTGGCATAAGCCTCTCCTTGTATTGCCTAGTCTGCTGATCCTAAAATTTTATTTCAATTTTTGAAGCCCCAATAACGTGCACATGCAAGCATTTGACAGAAAGTTACATCACATCAGTCTTCTCACTTAATGGTATAAGTGAAATTTGGCACTTTTTCTTCTGGCCAAGTGCTTTGTTGCCTTAACAGCCTCATCTTTGGCAGAATCAGTTAAAATAGAAAGTTATGCCAGCATGAAGATTGGAGCAAATACTCTGACAGAGTGCAGCTGGTTCAAATCAGTCTTCACTAATCCATCATCTGTGACTGGTGGTGTAAAGTTGTCAAGGTCACTGCATACAGGACAGGGCTAAGCCTAGTGTGAGAAATGAAATGGTGATTATTCCTTTAGTGTCTGGGCTTTCACCACATTCACACCAAGCCCTAAATGAATAATATTTAAAGGGAGGCAGTGGTGTCTAGCAAAGGCTTATTCCATTCCTTTTTAATTTACTTGGGCTTAGATCCTCAAGAAGGCAGTTATGGGACAAGATACTACATTTGCAACCTGAAAGTACAAAGCTAAAATCCTTGTAACTATTAACCCTTGAGGAACTCATGTCTTCAGGCGTATCTGGGTTTTGTTACTGAAGTGCCATAGTGTAATTGTTTTGAAAGCACAACCAGTGAGAGACTCTAAGTCAGAAATACAATTTAATAGGAAAAAAGAGAAAAATAAAATACATGCAATAGTACAAAAGAAAAAAACACCAACAGAGTCAGAATCTTGACACAACCTGACAGGGTTGTGGTGGTAGGGTCGTGGTAGCAGTCCAGATGAAGTGGTCTTGTTGAAACAAGGATTCTGTAAAAGGTGTGGTAGCTCTTATCCTCTGGAAACCAGTGGGTAAGGGCTGCCTTGGTGTTCCAAATCTCTGTTTTTATCTAGGTAGGAAATGTTTGGCTCCTCCCCCTGAGTGGAGCATCTCACAATGGGATGATGTAATTTTATCAGTCATGCAGTGGGACTCAATGGCCCATTAACAGGAGATATCTTCCTGGAGGAAGGATAGGTCGTGGAAAAGATAAAGAGGATTGCCCCACTTGCTTTTTAACAGATGGCCCATTAGCAGAGGATGTCTCTCACAGAGATAAGAATCACTGCCCCACCTGGTTTCAACAGATGGCGATAGAATACATACTTTTGGTATATCTTTACATTTTAACCTAGGAAACACAGGTACCCTAATTACTGCTGTTTGTCTCAGAGAGAGGTCAATCCCACCTGTGCTGGGTGGCTTTATCAGGGCCACTAATCTAATAGGTATTTGTTAGTGCCTGGCTAAGGGTTCTCTGCTGGGAAAGTGGTGTGTCTTGGTTTGAAAGACAAGTGTCTGCTAGGGAAAGCTTGAAAAAAGTAACACTCCTCCCTCTGAATTAGTATACAGTAATTTCATGAATATAAGCCGCACCTTTTTCATTGAAGAATCCAGC
>VRYO01002184.1:14190137-14218631 GCA_009812075.1 Sialia sialis | reverse complement strand
CCTTTTACCTGCTTCTAATCTGGGGTGTCCCCCTCCATCCGAAACTCCCAAAAAACAGAGAGGTTCCCCCCTCCCCTATGTCAAGTACTCAGCCACAAGTGCTTCTTTAGCAAGTCAATGAGAAAAATTCCACATGCCATGAGTAAAAGAAAAAACCAACCCACAACATAATATTAAGGGAGGATTAATATTAATGAATTATCAGGGAGCTCCCAGCCAGTAGCTGCTGAGAGAAGTCAGAGTGAGTTTTTACCTTAGGGTTTGGACGCATTGGGGTAGGAAGAAACTGGAAACCTTAAGCTATATATAGAATAAAAATAAATTGAGGGAGTGATGGAGGAAGGAAAAGAGTGCAGTCTACGTTTGTTTCCTCTGCTTGTGCACTCTGCTAGTGCTCCTCTCTGGTCAGTGATAGTCTTAACTACTCAACATGGAGTGCACCTGCCTTAGTTTATAAGAGAGCAAGCAATACTTTTTCTTCTTTGCCCCAAGCAGCATCTTACTAAAGCATCATCTTTGAAAGAGTGTGCTTGAGTTTCTTCTGGCAAAGAGGAGTCTGAACCCATGCTTTTTTGTGTACTTGATCACAGGGTTAATAGTTGAGCTTCTTTATAGCAGAGTTTAAAGTTCTCAGTAACTCTGTAATTTCTCTTTTCTAGCCAGGTCAAGAGCTTTTTCTGTGTTAGAAGAAAACATTGCAGGTTGCAACAATAGCTGGGGGAAAGTTGTTCAGAGAATGACCAAGAAGGAAGGAGTCGTGCTTCAAAAATGGCTTCTTTTCATTGAAGAAGTTAGTGAGATCTTTTGACTTATGTAGAGAGGTCCATGTCTGCACCTGGAAAATAAAGCACTCTGGAAAAATGGACTTTTTGTGCTCTTAGCCCTTCCCACTGCTAGCCTTAGCAAACCTGTTGCGCTCTTTGGAATTCCCATTACTTACCACAGGAGCCAGACTTGTAATGATTGAGAACCCTGAAAATCACAGATAACACCACCACTCCCTCCCAGATTCCTCCTGCTGTGGTTTTTAGTTATTATGCTTCTGGATTCTGTAGTGAGTGGTGGCTGTGGTCCTACTGTGCATTACAGCAACTGGGTTATGCTTCAGCTGAAGCCTCACCAGGGGCTCTGTGTTCAGTGAATGGGCTGTTGTGGCTCCCCTTGTGCAGGACACCAAGGTTTGTGTGGTGTGTAGGGATCCTGGGAGTATTGTTCAGGTGCCACATGCTCCTTCACAAGGCAAAACACCACCGAAATGAGTGGAACCACAAAACTCTGCGGTGATGTTTTGTGGCTGCAGCTTTCATTTCTTTTGAATTGGTGCATTTTAATGTTGTGCTGAAAGAGGACAGCATTGGGCCTTATTTTCCTGATAACTGCTTAAACCTTAATATCCTGCAAAGGGTTTTTTTTTCCTATCAAAAGGGAAGGTTTATGGTCTGTATTTCCATAGAATCTCATCCTTAAGGAGAAACAGTCCATTACACAGAGTAAATTTCCTGAGTGTTTCTCAACATTATTTGCTTAATAGAATCATTAGTACCACAATTATAAAGAAAAGTGCCAACAAACCAGAAAAATACTCTGTCTCAGGCTGCAGTATGTTTAATGCTGTTATGTACTTATAAGAAAGGAGATCCCTCTGTGTTTATTTTGAAAACTGGTATCATGTTAATAAGCTGAAGGCTTCCTTAAAGCAAGGCTTTAGAACAGTCAAACCTAACTGAACTTGTAATTTCTATTTACTGGCAAGGTCAGCAACTTTAAATCTTAGTAGAATACTGAATGGTTGCAAACTGTGCTATCCAAATACAGCTGCAAATATATCACCCTCTACCTCTACTCCACCCACACATCACCAATAGCTACAAGAGGAAAATATCTACTGCTGAGCAAGAAGATTCCTAAATGATAGACATCAATAATTTAATCAATTGTAATTTATTCTGTCCTTACTCAATGCACTATGGCTAAAATGAATATTTTTGTGATTTGCTCTTTTCTTGCAGTATTACCATAGGTAGAGGTTTTATTTTAAAAAAGTTTTTAATTCCCACAGATTCAGTGCATCTACAGGTAACATTTTATCACAGCAGTGTGAGCTAGTGTAGGCAAAGAATGGCAGGCTGAGAATTGCTGTGCTCACAAAACCATAGGCAGGCAATTTCTACAGCACATAGGACGTGAGAGGAGGGGGGAATATGTGCTTTTGGTTAGATAAGTAGTTACTTACACTGGCCATCAGGAATTTTATTGTGCATTATTTTTCTTTTTAATCTATAAAGTAGCTGACCTAAGGTTTGTACCTCATTCTGAGGAGAATCTGTGTAGTTTGCATAACTTGCCCTGGAAGTGGCTTCTGAATGCAAAATGTGCCATTGTAACAATTGCTATCAAGGACAGGCAACGTGGTTTGAGAGTGTCTGTACCCACTAGATAGTCTGTTCACTGCAGCTTAGTGTTGAGTAAAATCTAATTTACTTTGTGAGAGAAGCCAGAGACTTCAACCAAAAGGAAACCTGAAGAAAGAGTGTTGCTCTGGATGTCCAGGCTTCCATAACCCATTGTAGTAATATTGCTTATAGAGTATACTAAAGTACAGGACCTATACAGTTGAGTTTTATATATCACCAAGAATAAAGCTTCCCTGCCCACTCTATCCCCTATTCTGATGTTTGATTACCTGCATGGTGGAAAAAAACCCCAAAAACTCAAACATGCACATATCAGAATTTCAAGCACTGGTCTTAATTTGGTGTTGTCTGCAAACTTGAGGAGAGTATTGTCTAGTTAATTAAAAAAAACAAAAAACCAACCAACTTTAAATATCATCAACTTTAATATCTGTCTTAGGAATGTTACTAGTGGCAGCAGTTGGATGTGGTGCTGTTGATCACAAGGTTGGGGCTTTTCAATTATGCCAGTTTGATGTGTTTATAGGAACAGGGCAGTAGGTGATGACTTACATGTTCCACCCTATTGTGTGTAGCATGCCTGGATGTATTTCCTGCTCTTATTGACTGACATCCACTGTGCCTTCCCTTCTGGAAAACAAAGCAAGTGAGCCATGTGACCAGTATGTCACTTTGTGAGCCACACAGTCATAACTGACATTGAAATATATCTTGGCCTGAGGGTCCCTTTTCTTTCTTTTTTTCCCCCCTTCTCCTTCCTTTTCAGAACACCTATGAGAACAGGCCATTCTGTGCATTGTATGGCTTGTAATTTGGGAGCAGCAGATCCTCAGCAACTCCAGCTTTTATGT
This sequence comes from Sialia sialis, assembly GCA_009812075.1. Lineage (NCBI taxonomy): Eukaryota > Metazoa > Chordata > Aves > Passeriformes > Turdidae > Sialia > Sialia sialis. The sequence continues at coordinate 14,215,366 of VRYO01002184.1, read as the reverse complement.
CACTAGGCTGGTGCTTTGTGGTGTGTAGAGGATCAGTGGGTCAGGATGAGGGTTGGACATGTATGAGGAAAGTAACATGCCCAGAATATCAGCAGGGATATCCACCATAGCTCTCTCCGTTCAGACTCATTGCCCTCTCTTCTGCCTATGTTCAATTACTGACAATGACCTGAGAGTCAGGGTTGGTTTTAGAGCAAGGTCTGGGAATGGTTTACTTTAGCAGTAATGTAGTTTAGCACAAACAAAGAGAGATTACTTAGTTCCTGTTAATTTTCCTTTTAAAATTTCCTGTTAAAAATTCCTTTGGATACCAAGTGCTCTACCCCAGTGGTTGGTAAACAAGTGTGATGTCAGGGAGCAGTGAAGTCAGACTGCTCTGCAAGGGCAGGTGAGCTGGGGAGCCAAAGGTGGTGCTGAGCCTGGCAGAGCAATGACCTCCCAAACCAAGGGTGAGGGAGACCTCTCCTGTATCTTTTCCCCATGTGGCTTTCCCCTGAGATGTGGCTACTGGGATCGCTGTGCCAGGTCGGAGTAGGCCTTGAGTAGCCAAACCCTGCCAGGGAGAGGTTGCAGAACATTTTGATGTTTGCATTCCTGCAGGAGATGTGAAGCTTTCTAATATCTAAAACTTTGTAGGTGCTACTGAAGATGAACTGTAAGACTTGTTATTTTATCATGTGGAGTGTTTTCTTATGGTCGATAAAAGGAATTAGATTTGAAATTTAGTGTGTTTTGTCTAGCAACAATCATCTGTGAGACTGGCTGTGCAAAACAAATGATAGGCTGTTAATGAAGATTTCTCTGTTATGTCTAAGACCTAAAGTATATTGACTGCAGCAGAAATCAAAGGAAAATGTGTGTATTTCAGCTACAGATTTGACAGAAGGTGAATTTGAGAGCAGTAAACCCAGCTTGAGCATGATGTCTAGACTATATTATGGGAACCTTATTTCCAGATTAATATAATGCAAAAGAAAGAAAGGGGATAGTGTTTGTGCATCAAGAGACCAAGTCCATAGCCTGGTCTCTCTAGCTGAGCACAGGACCATCTGTTTCTTACCTAGTGTTGGCAAGTGTCAGCTTTTATTGCATTTCATCTTCCTTGCTGCTCAGGGCAAATCACTTGCTAATTAACAAGAAAAATCTCCCAACGTGTAATAAACAGAGAGGCCTTTCTGTAAAACTTTTCAGCTTTACTGGGAGGTGTTTAGTCTTCAGATATTACCAAATGATGGTACATCTCATAAATAGCTGTCATGTCTACCGTGATCTGATCTACGCTGCTCAGGAAAATGGCAGCATATTTGGAAAACAGATGGCCTAAGTCATAGTTCTGCTATTTTTCTGGCCAAATGACAAGGCATCTCTTGCTTTTACTGCTTTTGTGCTATTTTTCCTGCCATAATGTTTTCATGCTTGTTAAAATAGTATGGTTTTGTTGCATTGTAAGTAGTTGTGGTCACACTTTCAATTCAAACTGGCTTCTGTTTGCTCTATGCAGTTACTATTCAGAAATTTAATATGCTACTTGTTAGTTTTTCCAGATGCTTCAGTAGAAACTTTATATAAAATGGAGTCTAGTGTTAATCTTTGTGAAAGCCCACTTATAGATGCCATTCTTGCTTAAAACACTGTTGCCCAATGTTGTTCATTGCTTATGATTTCCAAACTAATTTGATTCAAGCAGTTTGTGAGGCATTGTAGTAGATGTTTGATGAAAGTCAAGATACTGCATCTCCTGCATTCCCTTCAGCTATTGTTGATTTTGTTTTTTGTAATTTGATTGCAAAAAACATTCAATCTTCCTTGTCCAAATTAGTTTTATTGGCCACTGTGCTATTGCAAGCAACAGTGAGCATGGGAACAAGCAACAGTGAGCATGGGAACAACTTGGGTTGAAGCCGGAAGGTTTTGGTGACATTTGCCAGGGCTGGTGTCATTTCTACCTACACACACAGACATTACTGTGCAGGTGGTGGAAATGGAAAAGACCCACAGGTGACAGTGACTAAAACTCAAGATGCAGAAACTTTGAAAATTGTAGTCTAGGAAGTTTGTACTTCCTGGCTGGAATACAGCCAGAATTATAACAAACATTGGCAAATATAAATTCTCTAGAGCTTCTGACCAGCAGGGTAACCTACTGCAGTCAGCTCTATACAGCAACAACTAACTCTGCCACTGCCTGTGTAGCTCTGAGTCTTCCCAACAAGCTACCAGCCTCCTTTCAGAGGAACCTGTGGCTCTGAAAGTGCCCCTTAGACCTGCTATATGTTCTTCATGTCTGCATGCTTCAGTGCTGGCGTAAGGGAATCACACAAAATGGGTTTATAGTTAGAAAAGTGCTTAGTTAGGAAAAGTCTTCATGTATGGAAATACCACAAGAGGAAAACCTTCTAAGGTTATCTGCAGATCCTGAACTGAGAAGGGTTGAGAGGGGAATGGGGTTGAGCCCAGCAGCCTTCTGCAGTGCAGCTGGAGTATGCAGGGTACAGCTAGTGCCCAGTTGGCTCTGTGTTCCAGGGTGATCTCTGCTTTCTTGGCAGAAATCCTGTGCTAACCGGGCTTCCCTTAACACCTCTTGCATTTGGAAATTTGTGTGAGAGCAGTTGCTGTTCAATGTGCAGCCTTGCAGGAGGAACTCCGTGCATGTGTCTGAAAGGTTTCCTGCTGGGGCACAGAGCAAGTTGCTTTTAGTGGTGTCATGTCCTGATGTTGTGGGGAATCACAGCACTGCTGAGGTGGTGTGCTAAAAAAGTATGTATGGGGTTTTTTTCCCCCAGTGTCTCTTGAAAGACAAGAATTCCTGCCTGTGTCTTGAGTCTGTGCTGCACAATGTTTGCAGCTGGCAATTTGCACAGGACTTATATCACATGCAGAATTCGTGACTGTGGCTGGGACTGTACATGAAATTATGTCATCTCTTTGGGGGTCAGGATCTACAATTTACTACAACTGTGTTGACAGCATCTTATTTCTCCTGCTGTATCTTTACTGGCTAAAACAACCCAATATGTAGATTTTTCTGGAAAACTTGAGCAGAAGAGTGGAAAAAATATTCAACTTAATAACATTTCAAATTAATGAAATGGGTAATATTCCCCTGAGCAAATAGGATTTATAGTAATGTCATGTGTGTATGGGGGGAAAAATACCAACAAGTGTAATAAAAGAAATATTGGTGTTTTTTTTAAGCAATCACTGTGTAAAATATTGTCCTTGGGACAGAAAATTTACCATGATGCTGAAATAATGCATTAGGCCTCTTCCTGTCAGCATTATATCAAAGCCTCAGTCATTTTTCATTCCCCCAGGCATTATTTTCCAGCTATTGTCCTCAGTACCAATCTCCATTCATAACATATATTTATAGCAGGAGATTTTTCATGATATGTAAAAATGAGGAAGCTGCCACAAAATGGCTTTTGGTTTCCTCTGAGACTTGCAAAATAGCTGTTAAAAGCAAGTGATTTAAACCAGCAATTTTATTAAAAATGTATTATTGCCATTTGTAGTTTTCACAGTTATTCTCCAGCACTATCTCAGGCTTCCAAGAATGAAGTATGAAGCTTTGACTCTACAGCTTTGTTTTTAGTTTATTTTAAACTTTGAGACAACAAATCTGCTGGACCAAGTTTTTGCCAAATAAAAATATGTGCCAGACTTATGCCAGCAGAGCTTCTGATTCAGTCTCTCTCTCTCATTTCAGGGGGAGACAAGATGGGGAAATGAAGGACTGGCTGTTTTCAGATACTTATTTATGCAGATCGATACCCATGTGGGTTTCTAATGTCTAAGGAGGTTTTGTTTCTTTGCCACGGGCTTTGGGAGTGAGCAACCTGCTTGAAAGCTGCCTTAAGTACCAACCCACTTGGGAAAATTACCTATGGGCCAGATGCATTTTTTGAAATCACACAGAAGCTGGAATAGAGCAGGAATTTCCACCCAGGATTCTGTATTCTAGCTGGTGACTAGACTCATTTGGAGGAAGGGCTTTAGGGCATTTGCTTTAGGACAAGTCTGGGAGGAAACCTCTGAACGGGGTCCCTCTAGGAAACAGATTCAATCAGCTCCTCCTCCAACTGTGTCAGGAAAAGATTTCGTTGGAGAGTAGTGGAAAAAACCCTGTTTATTTAACAGGTAAGCACTCCCCAGCACAAAAATGAACAGTACTAAACAGCCGAACCTCTCGCCTGTCTGCAGAGATGACAAATTCAGAAGAGTCCCTTCCGTGGGTCACAGCCCAGGGCAGGTCTGGGAGCCCAGGTGTGAGCTCCCGCTGCTCTTCTGGCTTTTCAGTCCACAGCAGGTTCAACAAATCCAAGAAAAAGGAGGAAAAATCACAGTCCAGGGAACTTCTTTGCCACAACTGGTTAGAAAAACTAACCAAAAACAAAAGGAGAGCTCTCTCCTGCTGTCCACTGCAGACCACAGTCTGTGTGAAGAATGCAGGGGAGCAAGTGCAGTCTCTGATAACAAACTCTGCACCTCTTCTCTCCCCTTTCACTCTTGGAACCAGTCTTAAAGTTGCAGAACTTAATATCAAACACAAACAGAAGGGATGATACAAGGGGGATACAAGCATCAGAAAGTCACCCCAGGACAGGAGGCCCAGCTGTGCCAAGTCTGACTGGCTGATTTGGGACCATAATTTGCATATTGATCAAGGTCTCTTTTAGTCTTTTATTTGCTTCCAAATGGTTAGCATATGCTAGACTGTATCTCACTGGCCAGACTGTTAAAGTGGTAAACTGATGGTGTTCAATGAAGACTGATTATGTAGGCCAAGTAATGCTCTTGGTGAGTATGTTACATAGTTCAATATGAAGATCACAAATATCTGAAGGAAGGAGAAATCCACCCATTGTTATTGGTGAGAGGAGTGGTCAGTACTTGAACTGGTAAACTTCTGAATGACAGGACAAGACTGGCTCTTAGGACAATACATTCCCATTTGTGTTGTAGGATACCTGGCAAATGGAATATGTGAATAATAGTTTTGAACATGTAAATGTGTCAGTGCTTTCTACGTTCTTGTTCTAGCCCATGTGCCCATATGCAGACACCTTGTGAGCCAGAGATGAAACAGGCCTTTGTGGTAGAGGAAGGGTTTCCTTAGTGCGAGGTGTAACACTGTGTGCTGCTTTTGCTGGATGCATGTGGGATTGGGGTGGAAGTGTAGCTGCCATGCACACCTCTCCTTTGCACAACAGCTTGAAGAGAGCTGCGAGAAAATTTCTTCTTTGAAGGTTCTAGGAGGTGCTTTTTTCCCCCTCCCCTCTAATATTTGGCTTTATGTTGGCTTAGGTAGCTCATATTCTTGCTCTTCAATTGTGGAGGAAGGAAAAGTAATTGGAGAAAAGATTTTGACGGTTCAGTATAAGCTATTGAATAAGTTGACATTTATGTCAGAAGTAGAGGGAGAAATTCAGTTCGAGTTAGAGGTAATGTTTGTTCTGCACACCCTGCTTTGTAAGCCTATTTACCGAGAAAAAACATTTCTCTATATCTCAAGAAAGATTTTCATGCTACATTATGTCATCAAGAAATTATATCATAAATTGCTATTTTGTCATTAAAACTGTTGTGCATTTTTTTTAGGAAACCTGCACCTTCATAAATAAAACAAAATAGCAGCATTAAAGCAGACAGGATATACTTCAGGGTAGCAACTAGATCACTGCTTTTTCATCTCCTGTTTTTATTACTCTTTGCTTCTGCTGATGTCTTCTTCAGGGGAGATTTTAAAAATGGATTGCCTGTGATGTTCTTCAGTGTCAGATATAAATAAAAGAAAACTGCTGCATGTTATTTTGTTGGAAGCTTCTTGTCGAGCTGTGTAATCAGGGCAATTAGAACTTTGCCTACAGTTTGTCTTGTGGGTTTGCTGTGCATACCAATTTCATCAGTCAAAAACTGAACATAAGTGCCTGGCCTCTTCATACATCTGGAGACTTACTCAGAGAGTAATGGTTTCTAAGCTGACTCCCCTGGATCTGACATTATTTGTGATAACAGTTTTTTTTATCCCCTCAAAACTATTTTGAGGGTGTTTTGCTTTTTTGCATTTTTCTGCATTTCTTACTTCAGTGTATGGATGAGAGCCTGTGAAGGATGGTGAATGATGCAAAGAGCCCAGAGCTATTGCTATTACTGGAAAGACATGAGAAGAAAGAGGCAGTAGAAGCTGGCTGGAAGAGAATAGCCCATCTTAAGAAGCTACAATGCTTCCAGAACTTCCTGGAAATGCAGTACTGCAGTCAAGTCACACTGCTGGGATGCTGCTTGTACTTGGATGAGGAGGAATGAGACTTGGTGTGTTCAGAGAGTTAGTTTGCTCTCTGCTTGCTCTATCCAACCTGTTGACACTGCTAATTTCGTGAGTGTTCTCACAATCCTCTAGATCTTGGCATAATGCTGTACTCTAAATCTTCCTTGGTGTGTACAGTATTGGTTCTCCTTTGGAAACATTTCCTTTGTTGTTCTAAGATTATTAATAATCTAATATTTCTATTTAGAATTTCAGCATTAAGAAGGTAATTTGTATGTTATGAGCTATAGCTATAGCACGTGGCAAAAAAAAAAAAAAAAAAATCCTGTGTCCTGGGATTAACCTCTTGTTCTCATAGTTGATGGAAACTAAGAAGTGATGCAGCCTCAAAGGTATTTTTTAGTATATGTAGCAGTTATGATGAAGATAGTAATACGAGGTATTATTGCCCTATTTGGTCTCTTAAATACACATAAGAACCAGCAGATGAGTTTCCATTATGCCATTGCTTTACTGAAAATGTTTAATTGAGATAGAGAAGCTATGTATGAGGATATATTACAGAACAGATGTTTTTACAGCACTGTTAAGAACAGTATTTTTTAAACACTTGGCTAAGTTACTATTCCAATGTCAGCAAAAATTTGGATATTTTTGCAGCTTTTGGTGAAGTGAACCCTAGCAGGTATGGCTGTTGGTCAGAACTGGGGGGCTCTGCTGGGCAGCTCCACTGACCAGGCAGCTTTCCAGGGAGAATGGGAGGGACTTGGACATCCTTAGAGTTCCAGTAATCTCAGTGTTTGTATCTTCAGGAATTTCTGAAAAACAGCAATAGATACATTTTGTTTAAAACAATAAGAAGTATCTTATAGCATGCAGCAAAGCTGTATTTTACTTTTTGTCATGGATGTTGAGCTCTGTATTTAATAAATGTTGTTAAAATAACAGCAGGATGTGAAATATATAGTTGTGTCTTAACAGAAGTGCTATCCATTAGCTGGCAGATCATACTGCTGTGTTACTATGGTGGCTGGGATGGTTTTTGTCACATCTTTTGCAGGTTTGGCTGCACTGTTGTGGCTGATGTTGCCTTCTGGGATGATATCCCCAGTGCTAATTCCCCTTGTGCTGGAATTACATTTTTCTGAAATTAGGTGTGGGTAGACAACGTTTCTCAGGCAGGTATCTTGAGCAAGACCCTACCTGGTAACCCTTCTTAGACTTGTTTTTTGGATCAAATTGAATGTGCTTCCCCATAAGCATTCCCCGTGATTTCCTTTGTTCCATGTAACCCCCAAGAGGGTGCTAAAGGAAGCAATATGGAGAGGCTGATCTGACAAATTGTAGGAGATGCAAATATCCGAGCCAGATAATGCCAACTGCTGTGTGTGTAGCAAAGGTGAATACCTCCAAGTGTGTCCTGTCTGCATGTCAGCAGTCTGTGCTTTTGAAGTATCCCAGCAAATAGCTTGTTTGGCATATGCTGAGTTGCTTGAAAATACAAGTCTTCAAATCAAATGGAAATATTAGTATTAATTTTTGTCAGTATTAATGCTGTGCCTCCTTTGTATGATCTGTGAAAGGATACTTGTGTTTCCTGCTCCTTTTTGAGCTGATAAGGGAGGTGTCTGTGGAGGGACACAGTGCTGGGCAGGTAAAAAACCTGGGGATAGGAGGAAGCCTTGTTAATGTCAAGAAAATAAGAAACAATAAACAGAGCTAGAAAACAACTGAGAGGGATAATTTAGCTGTGATGTAAGACATGAAGGTCAAAGAAATGGACTTTGGCTAAGCTACAAATGCCACCCCCCTAATCAATTACTCTCTGTTCCAAATCCTGACCTAATGGTCAAATGAGTGGTGATACCTGCACAGCATCCTGGAGCAAGTTAGGAATTTTTCTTTCTCTGATTAGCAAGGCCTTTAACATGATGTAATAATGTAACATCAAGAATAGTCCTTCATCTAGCATTATTTTCTGGCTTTTAGAGATACTGAAAACAACTTTGTCAGCTACCAGAATTTAGCAGGAGTAAACTTCTGAGATGCTTCTGTGATCCTTCCAGTGTTATGCTGGAGTGACAAAGCAAGGAGTGGTGAGCTGACAGTGGACTGAAAATACAGCATGGGATGAAGAGAGCCTGGGAATAACTGTTGCCCTGGACTTCTCAGAGCTCTATTTTTCATTGCTGTTTTAAAAAATTGAGAGTTTGTTCTGTAGCAGTTAGAACAAAAGACATGTACCTGGGAAAGATTTGTGTGGATCCAGGCATTTGGTCTTATCTGAGGAAAGTTCAAGGTCAAACTAGTGTTAGTTATCTAATTTAAAGATGCAATCTGGCAGTGAATGTTTTTTCTTTTTCCAGTATGAAGTATTATTAAACTTGTACCTCTTACCGGGGTCTGTTGGCAGTATGGGGTTCTTCTACTATATAATTTATCAAATCAACTTTTTTTCCTTCTAATTGCAATTACTGGTCTAATCAATAGCGTGATTAACCCCCCACACATTTGGAGCAGTAGAAACTGCAAGGTGTTTCCTCCTCTTGGTATTGCCAGCACGCAAAGAACATCAGTTGAAATGATGGAAGTTCAAGCACTGAGAACCCAAGCCATGGGCCTGGCTGTAAGTTCTGTGTTTTTCCTGCCTCCTGTGTGTGGTGTTGTGCTTGTCTGTCCTTCCACTGTTGCTACAAACAGTGTTGCTGGCAGGGCTGATGTCACAGCACGACCTTACCCACTACACCGAGTTTCACACCAGGTGGTTGTGACTGGGAGGTGCCAGCTCAGTGTGAGTACAGGGTTTTGTTGGATCCTACTCCAGATCCTACTCTTTTTCCCAAGACACGACTGTAGATGTCAGTGTTTAACTGGCACAGTGCTACTGACTGTCCTGCTGAGAGCGTTTCAGTCAACATTTGAATCTGGCTTTTCACTGCAAGGGGAGAAATGTGCTTTCCAAATTGGGACTTGGTGTCTGAAAAGAGACAACTTGTACACTTTTATGAAATAGTACTTGATTTAATAGGCAGTTTTCCCTCATTCTTAACAAAATTCCCTCTGTGACCTTGTATCTTCCCACAAAAAACCCTTCAAATTCAATTACAGGGTTGTAAATAACTGCTATAGATTTGAAACTCTGGATTTCAGGTTCTTTTTGACTTGTGGCCATACTTATATTGCCAAACTATATTCACAAGGGGCATAGAATAGTTCTGCATGCTTTTAGTATTTCCTGAGTTTGTAAATAGTATTTTGACAAGGACTTGCATAGTTCAATGAATATTTCTTAATGGGATAACTGAAGCTCAGAGAAGGCTCCTGTTAATACGAGAAGGCTGTAACTGTGGAACATGATTTTTGAACAATATATGAATCTTTACTTGTACAATCTCATTAAGTGCTGATATTTAAAAGTCCTATTTGAAAGGCACCGAGCATTCAAATTAGATTCTCCTTTGCCAAACCCAGAATGTATTTTGGAAGTGAAGGTGAGTTGAAATCATCAAGTTTTGGAGCATATTATCAGTTGTGGAGATGAATTCGTGTGTTATGTGAAGTCTACTGGTTAAAATATATGTAACAAGTACATATTCTTTCCAAAACAGGTATGCTGCATGTATTGCAATGTGAAACACAGTTAATTGATACTCTGGGTCTGAGTTTTTTTAAGAGAGCAGGCATTGCATTTTGTACTGGACTTCCAGGGAGCTGCATCCATCCAATGAAATCTTTCAGTTAATGGAATAAGGTGTAAATAGGACTTGAATGCAACATGCTCTGACATCCCAGAAGTAAAACCTTGCAGAGTACTTGTTGCTGCATACTCATTTCAGTGTTTTTTTTCCCCAGAATTCTAGTTAAAATTTAAACAGGTCAATAATATTGTCAGTTGTAACTGAAAAAGATGATTAATTCCAATAAAAAGAATTATAGGGAAGATTTCTTGTGAAAGAAATATATTGCTAATATTCCCCATAAGAAACGCTGAAAATGCTATAGTTGAGACAGGTAGGGCAGTCCTTTAACTTGTCTTGGTATTTCTCTGACTGGTATGGGGGAAATATAGAAAAACCAAATTCATCCGGTTGCAATTTTTATGTCAAGTTTCCTAGTTGGGGAAGATTTGTCCAAATTTGGCCAGACTGCACTTTCAAACACTGCAAAATTCCAGCTGGGACAGGACTTTACTATCTGTGTCCTAATATCCCTGACTGTTGGAGAATGGGGAATGTTAGCTGAGTGTTCCCTTCCCTAAGATCCTCACTTTGCCCTCTGGAGACTTGTGCCTTGGGTATGGAAATAGTGGCTGTGGGCTTTGCATCTGTGGGGACAGGAGTGCAGAAAATGGCAATGGAGTGTCTGCAGGAGACTGACTGGTTGGATGTTGCTTCCAGTGGAGAACATAAATGCTACTTAACAAGGACCTGAATTGATTTCTTCTGGATTATTGTGTACAGATCTGATGACCCATGTCCAAGGAAAATAAACTGGTGCAAAGAAAGCTTGCTAGTGTGATAAGGAAAACAGAGAGCTTACTTTATGAGAGGAGACTAGAAGAGGTTGGCTTGTTTGCTTAGCATAGTATTGCAAAGGCCAAGAGGGGGATGTGTTTGCCTGTAAATATATCTAGAGATAAATATCAGACAGGGAGAAGGCTCCAGCTGGAGACCAGCTAAAGCTTAGCTCATTGGCAAGGGCTGTTGCCTTTGCAGGGGGACAAAACTCTATTTTGCTGGCAGTGAAAGCAAAAGCCCTGGTGTTGCTGTTCAAGGGCAGTGGTGGCACACGAACTACAATGTTGAAGGTGGTGATCAGGCAGCAAAGGACTGACAAATAAAGGGGTCTCTGAGCCTTCAGAGTACGTTTCAAGGGAGTCAACCCTTTGACCAGACTGGTTATGATGCACAAGGAGCTTTCTGTCTTTGACAAATGGAAAACACTTGTAGGGTCCTGTCTTGCTGTCTAAACACGGGCAGCTCAAGGATTTCTAAAGCAGATGCAGGTCTTTCAAAATGGACCGTGGGAACCCTCCTGTGCAGAGGCTGTTCTCGTTCCGTGCCATTAATTGCCAATAATTTAAGTGGTGTGGCTTTGCCCTGTGAGTGTATCTGCACACAGACACTGAACACTGCCTGGGCCAAGATTCTGTCACCAGCAACCCCCTTCAATTGCAAACTAACTTAGAGATCTTAGAGATCTACAGAGCAACTCCCAGGGAAAATGCTTCACAACAAAGAGAAAATTAAAGAGAAAAGTCCTCTCTCTGGGGAAGACTTTCTGGGTTATATCCTGTTCCCTGTAGGAAGGATGTGTCCAGTTTTCCATATTGAATTGAAATTTAAATTTAGCCTGAGGATCATGTGTACTCCAGCACCTTATGGAATGATCTTTTTCCTTTGCAAAAACACTGCTGAGCTAACTGTATTGCTGGAAGAGATATCTTGATCCTAAAACACTAATTGCATTCTGTTTGTATTGAAGAATTTGTTCTGTATTTGTGAATCATCTGTGAGAGCTGGTTGTGATTCAGTGCCTCCTACAGTCACACCTGGTCAGGCCTTCATTTGCACAATCTCCATGCCTGTGTTCAGCTGAAACAGGATCTCATCTGCTGAATTCTTAGGGTTGCTGTAACTCAGAAGAAATTTGTTAGGAGAATCAAAACCTGTCCATCCCAGGAGATCTTGGAGGCTCAGGAATCATTACCTCTGCACTTTTTTTGTCTTCTGCAATAATTGGTGTCTAAAGGGCAAGTATGCTGCATATTTTGAAAGTGTTTGCTGCAGGAGAGCAAATGTTCTGTCTACATTAGCATTTTAGCTTTAAGAGTGAAATTTTGAATTTTGTATCGAAACTGTCCTTTGTTAGAGTACCTTTGCATCATGGGACTGTCTTGGAGCATATATTTTAGTCTAGTTTTCTTTTGTCTTCTGCTGTTCAGTTTCATCCAATCTAGGATTTAATTTAATATGCTCTGATGACCAATGAGCCTTTTTGTCAGTGGGACCAACAAGGTTTTAGCTGAAGTGGAATGTCTCAGAAATGTGTATAATGCAATTATTTGGTCTTTAACACCATCTATTGACGCTGTAGATCTGTTCCCATTGTGCTTTTCTACTTATCGGAGTAGGCATATTACCTGAGGCATCTGCCACCTTCAGAGCTGGTCACAAAGAACTGCTCTTTGGCAGGAATTCTTTCAGTGTCAAGAAGATAATCCTATGGAATATATGAAGATTATCAGTACACAATCTGTTGTTTTAAATATGGCAGCTTTGAGGCCTCTCAGGTTTGGTTGCGCAGAACTTTTTCAAAGTTTCTTAAAAAAGGCTTTTCAGTGTTCAAAGTAAGTATTCAGCACACCTAGAAATACAGCTTGTCCTCAGGAATTGTGAAGGTTAGCAGTAGGATACCTGGCAAAACACTTCATCTTACAGGGTACCCTCCAAGTGGAAATCGTAATATCTAACCTTTCATTACTATGAACGTTCTCATGACTGTGGGCAATTTCTGCTCCCTACTTCTGTTTCTATTCCTGTATTTTCTGCTTTCAGTGTCAGCAGACTGCTTTTCTGGGGAGAATGACGTGTTTGGTGGGCTCTAGCAACAGGAGAGTGCTCATGGTTTGCACCTCTGGATGCTTTTGAAATGGAAGTGAAAATAAAAGCTTTCATGGGACAGGGTTATTCTCTTTATCATATCCAGTTATTTCTTTTGCAATACATTCAAGACAACCCTTTGGAGCTCCTGTCTGGAAATCTAGAAGAGTCAAAAAACACTAAGGGGATAATCAGTGTACAGGCCATAGGGGGGACTAAGAAATATTTTAAAAAATTAAGTCAAGGAAAACCTGTGGTCTTTTCAGCTTATTTGTTGTGAAGGGCAGATGGAATCCCTTTTTAAGCTTTATATACTTTCTGGAAGCTATATACCCACTTAAAATCAGGGCTAAATTTGACCCTCTGTTATGAAAAGATGATAGGTCTACAAGTGAGTTGTGTGATGTTAATTCCTAGGAAGGAGTTTTCAGTTTGAGAGTTTTGAGGGCTTCATAGCTTTCCTGCTGTATTCCCTGGTAGTGGTGGGCTTGCCTTGTAGGGGCATTGGGATGCTTTATGGTTGTCAGGCTCTCCTCTGCAAAAGATCCATGGACAAAAGGCAGTCTGAGTCTTCAGAATGGCTTCAACCTTTTACAGTTTGTATTGGGAGAACACTGAATGAAAATCTGTGACTGACACTAGACTGACAGGTAGTTATTTTTAGTTACAAGCATTTTGACTTTTCCAATCATCTGTTGGAGTATAACCAGTCCCAAAAGCAGGCAGAAGAGCCTCTGGACTTGTTGTCCTCTTTTCCTTTGTGTTCAGGAGCTGTCTGTCGCAACAAGTAAACTCAAACATCTTGGCACATTTTGTGCCAGTGCTTTGCTGTAGTAAAGGGCTTCATCCTGAGCGGTGGTGACGGTAAGAGTGGCAGGCAGGCTGTCTGTTCAAACCATTGTTTTCTAGGCACCTCTGCCCTCTGGGTAGCTCAATAGATGCCTGTTTTCAGGTAGTTTATCTGCAGTAAAGAAATTGTGCCCTTGTTTGGGTTATCCTCACCCTGAAGATCTTGCTAGTAGGGGGAAGAACTTCCTTCTGGAGTTATTTTCTCTGAATCCCAAAGACAGTTTGTCCTTATCAAGTGATATGGAGAGGCTTGAAATACAGCCGTAACCTGACTTATGTTGCTGGGTCAACTTTCTGGTAAGCAGGACAGTATGATGCAAATCAGTGTTGACTTGACCTTACATAACATTTTTGTCTTGGCTAAGCCTGGACAAATACTCTTGAAATACTCATATATGATCTCACTACCTTTCTAAAAAACTGGAACAATAACTTAAAAAGTTAAACTAGTGGATAACTTCAGAGATATGATGCTGATTTTCATTTAAAGAATTGTTAATTTCAGAAATACTGTGTTGGTTTTACCCTGTAGACAAACATAGCAATTTCTTGTGGCTTACTCCTAGGTACTTCAGGCATTTTTCTTGCTGTGTTGGATGTATATTTGATATAATATTATTAGAATTTCTTGCAGTAATCCTTAGGGATAGTTATTCTTTCCATTAGATCAATAACACTTTCCTACTAAAGTGCTTTTTTGAAGGATAGTCATCCCAAATGTGGTAAATCCATTATAAAACCCTGTAACTGTTAATTAAAACAGATTGAGGTTTGCACCTTCTGTTATATAGTCATATTTGGAATGATACAAAATGAGAAGTTCTGTACAAGAAAGCTTTTTGCTAAGATATTGTAAGTGTTGTCTCACCATCTACTTACTTCCAAAGAGTGATAGTGTTACCTGTTTTCCTCTGAAGTTGTAGCTGGCAATATATGTATGTGTCAGAATGCATTAATATTCCAATGATTGCTGTTATGACTGAGAAAAAATGCTGATACAATCAGGGTGCAGGATGATGTGCATGCAGACCAGTCCAGTTTAGGGATGACTGAATTGTTAATCAACATGATGTGCAAGAGCAGGAGTTATGAACTCACCAGGTTACCAGCACAGTAATTCTCTCTAGAAATTCTCTGCTTTATTTGCCAGCCATAAAGAATAGTTTTTTTGGCAGTAGAGCATGAGGAATGGTTTGTTGGAGGCTTGGCCTTGAGAGAGAGCCTGCAGTGCCAGTCTCCAGCATAAGGACTGTGAGTAACTGGAGTTCTGGAGAATTGTGTAGAAGTGTTTCACACTGCCTTGAGATATAAGAGCTTTGTTCCATGCCAAAGTGAAAATCCTAAACAACTGTCCTTCTAATGGATTGTCCCTTCATTTTTCAGCTTTTTTGAGAATTTTTTGGAGAGTTTAGATGTTTTGATGTATTTATTTTTGCCGGTAAGTGGGGTTTGAGTCTAGGAGTTTACCATGAAGCTGCAGAGAAGAAATAGATAATTTTTTCATGTAACTTTCATATCCATCCTTAGTCCTTGGAAACCATCCCCAGATCTCAGAAGGTCACATGTGGCACAGGCAATTGAGAGCAGCTTTGTTGGTGCTAAACACCTCTGTCCTTAGAAGGTGCTAAAGTAAAAGCCTAGTTTGTGGAGATTATGCACTTAAATATCAAAGGAATACATTACTAGCCTCAGCTGCTTGTATTTTTTTGATGGTGAGCCCTTTCTTTTCAACCCTTCCATGCTGAGGGGTGGAAGGAGTTTGCAATGTGGTGTTTACTGGGTGTGTGTTTTGCCAGTCCGTCTCTTCCTATGATGCTACAGCTCCCCCTCTGATCTGCATTCAGAGCCTTCTCCAAGGCAGTTATTTTACCACTGAGCCAAAAATAAAGATGCTGTTTACTGGACGTGCAGTTTGCCCAAAGTAATCTTTTACAGAACATTGTTATTGCTTTGTTTTTAAAAGATAAGAGCAGGGTTTAGGTGACTGGTGCCCTGACTTTGCTACCTGAATTTTGGGAAGGAAAATGTGTGTCAGATATAACCACCTCAACCAACAGTTTCATGTCATAGATGCTATTCAAGACAGGTGGACAGTGCCTGGCAAAATTTTGGTTTCTAAATGACAAAAATATTACTGGGTTTTGAGAAACTTGGGCACTTGGAAGCTGTGCTGGAAGGGCTTCATTCTTTTGCCTCTTTTAAGCACCTGAAAGTTTAGTGCAAACTTTCCCTTCTGGCACCCAGGGGCTGTGCATACTTATTTTAGAGCAGAAATACAACTTGCAATGAGCTACATTTTCATCATCCAGTATACCTCCCTAAACTTTTGGGACAAACTCCTCTCTACTGCAAACCTTGCATGCTGAGAATCTTGTGTGGGAATGACTCAGTGTGGGCAAAATAAAAAGGTTAAAAAAAGGGTAAATATTGTGAGCTGTGGCTTCACTCTTTTGACTTCTGAGGAAGAAAGGCTACCTCATGAAACACCACCTCCTGACTTGTTCCAGCATCCATCCTTGTGTGGGGCTCCTGTGGACACTATTGAATTTCTTCACAGTGCTCAGAGTATTTATCTGCTCTGCTCAGTGCTCTGCAAGGTGCAGTGCTGCTCCTGTCCCCAGGAGTGGGCCAGTGCTGCACTGAGGAGCTCTTGTCTCCTCCAAGTGACACTACCAGTGGCATAATGATTTAAATCAGAGATTCCCAGTGGGTCAGTGCTCAAACTGAGCATCTTCTCTTCCACCTTGCTGTGCCTTCAAATCTGGCTTTTAACACACCACAGGTGTTTAATTATTTCTTGGTCATTGCTGATATCAGTAATTGTCTGGAAAATTCTGAAAGAACAAAAGTATCTTTAAGATTTTTTTTTTTAAGTTCTTTGTTTAGTCACTTATCCAAGCCTCTGGGACTTTGCTACCTCTCTGTTACCCTGCTGGGGGAGAAGGCCAGTTGTGAGTGTGTTTTTGGGACCATTTTAGCTTACAGGCCCCTGTGAATATCCTGCTGCTGAGTGTTGGCATGGGTAATGTTGCAAGTGCATAGTTTTTTGCACGAGAGTGCTATATTTATGAAGAAAACATGGTATTGGAAGTTTCTGGACTCTTCTTGATTTGATGATAATGATCAGGGTGGTAGTAAAACAGTTAAATGTCTTTTAGTGTAGCCATATATCCCTAAAACACACATATCTGCTAAGAGATGTTTTGGTCTAAAATGAATACATAAAAATATAATATAATAAATATTATACTAGCCTAATATACTGATCCTGATCAAGTAAGCCTCATTGTCTTTTAAACCTCCTGATTGTAACAGTGGGGAAATTTGTATGTATGTATACTTCTTTTTCCCTCTCCTTTCTGAAAGAGTTTGGTGTGAGGCAGCTGTGATATTAAAAGTTGTAGGAAGTTTTTGGTTGTGATTACAGTGTTGCTTTCATCTTGTTCTGAAGGTGAATGTAGACAAGCAAACTATTCCTTACAATATAGTCAAGTTTCACTCAATGTGGTGGGATTTTGACCTCTGATTGCTGTGGATCCCTGATTTGCTTTATTGAGATTGATTCTGAGGCTCAAGAGGAGAATGGCTGCTGAGACTTCACTGGTTAAAGGGAATGACTGAGTCCCTACAGTAGCATTAATTACTGCCTGGAGCAACTCAAGAAAGAAAGAAGCTGACATGTCACGGAAACATTCCTGTTCTAACTCAGTTTCGGAGGAACTAACAGAAGGAAAATACAATGCTCTTTACGTAACATTTTATTGTTTACTCCTAATTAGGAAAGATCATACTAAAATGACAGTTTTCATACTTAGTTTTCATTTTGCTGTCCTTGAATTGTTTTAGATCTCTGTTGTGCCTTTTAGAGATTTTTATATCTAAGCACTTGTGTCAAAGGAGAAAAATGTATTATTGTTGTATGCTGTTGTTTTTATATCAGGGAGGTGTGAAATATTTCAGGCAGTGCATTACAAACAATTGGAGTGGTTCTCTGTGTTCAGTAGTGGTGATTTGTGCTATTTGTTCTTAGAGGAATTTCTCCCTTAATTTCTCTTTTCTTCAGCAGTAGTTGAGTATTTGTTTTTAAAGTTGGAAGAGGAGTGTATTTTATATCAAGAGACATCCAAGTGGGAGTTCTTGGTGTTTAGCAGAGCAGGAACAGGATTTTAGAATGAACTTGAAGATGTAAAGCTGTGTCAAGGTTTATTTTAACAGTGAAGTAGTTCAACATGGAATTTGTTGTGAAGACTTTTCTACTGGAAGAGTTCCCTTATTCTCATTACTGTTCCTGCCCGGGTTTGAACATACTGAACCATATCCTCATGCTGAATGATGTGCAATGCTCATATTTGTTCTGATCTATTCAAGGAAGAGTTGTAACATATAGATATATCAATAGAGGCAACATCCAAAAATACGTATCTATTTTAATAACACAGGATTTTCATTATCTTAGTGCTCTTAATATATTCTCCGTGACTCTTACGGCTCAAAATGAACTCTAAAATCAGTTTTGTTATAAAGGGAATAATAGAGGGTAGAGATGATTTGCTTGTGCAAGAATGTTGCTTTTGCTTGTTATTAGACTTAGATATTTGCACTTGAATTAATGCAGGGATGTTTTGTTCCTGCACAGTTGATTTGTATGTGCGAAGGCAAGTGTACACTTGTGTACGTTTCCTTTTCTGTAATCTGTAACATTCCTCTGAGGCCTCTATAGTTTTGAAAAATGTGTGTGTTTATTGTTTGTTCCCCCCCGTCCGCCCCGAGTTGTATAAAAGTTTAGATGGTGGTTTGAAATGCCTTTTTAAATTTTTATTTGAGATCTCCTTGGTGGCTTTGGTGATCTTGCACAAAAGGGAAGGAAATGCCAACCAAGCTTTTCATTTAAGTGATGTTATTTGGAAGAGCATTTCTTTTATCAAATTGTGTAAATGAACGAGGCCCAAAGGAAAAGATAGTGTCTAGAAGCAGAAGAAAAGCATCAGCCTGACTACAGAGGAGGGGAAGTAACTAAAATATTTATTTCTACTAGGTTAGAGAACAACATATGTTAGGCAGGCTTGACTTTTTTGAAGCATGAACTTTACTGTGACATGCTCTGCTACACGCAGCAACAAACACTCCCTAAAGCAGAACATCAGACAGAACATTCTGTGAGCACAGGGTGGTGGATGCAGGATGGTGTTTATTTAAAAAGAAGTTGGCATTTCTCAAAAACCATGGCAAATATGCTGTTATTTTTATTATCTACAGAACCTGTGAGGTATCAGACATGTTCTAATGAGATTCAGAAATACCAAGCTTATAAATATTGATAGGGAAACTTTGTTCACATCCATGGAGAGAGATTGCATTTTGCAATTATACAGCTTCACTCATGTGAACTGTATTGCAATTTGTTCTTCTGTCTCCTTCACAGGAAAAACTGTTCACAGTTACAGTTCAATCTCTGTTCTCAATCAACTCTCTTTAGCTGCCTGCATTTCCTAGTTGATGAGATATTTAAAATTGCCTGGTGTTCAGAGGATTCCAGACAGGGAGATTTCAAAGACTTATGTGCGAGGCTTATGAGAAGGCAGCCGGTGCTTTTCTACTAATAGAATGTTAAAAATAATCAGTTTGTCATTTTAAGGAAAATTATGTATATTTAACCAAACCTGCTAAAAATATTGATGTATTAAAATTTACCTTTTTTCCAAGTTTTTTTTTTACATTTATTTCAGGATTTTATGGATACATTCAGTGGAATTCCTCTAGGACAGGTCACAGCACATCCCAGATATGACATGTTGTTGTGCAAAACTGCTGCAACCCAGTAGTGGGATATAGTTCTTAAATCAGTTGCAGCGAAACCATACAAAATATTGTCTGTCTTTGGTTCATCACAGTAAAATCCATCAGAAACTTCCAGCCCTTATTTAACTTCAGACTTAAAACTAAAATAAAACAAGCTCCCAAATCTCATAAAACCCAAAGGAAGCAGCACAATACGTAGTTCTCTTTGTTAATTGTCCTTCTGCTGATATTTTATCAGGTGGACTTTCTTGTGAAATCTGTGCATAATAAAATTAGACCTCCTTTAATTATGGAGGTGTCTTTCCTTAAGTCTGACTGGTGCACTGATTTGGAAGTGACACGTGAGTGCACAGATTGCTTTTCATTCTTTCAGCCTTCACTCAGATATATTGGTTTAGATGCATTAAAGAGAATCTGCTGTGAAAGATGGCTGACAGGTACACAGTCTCTTGTAAGCTAAACCCTGTATGTAATCTTATGCTGCTTGTCTAGTATCTTTGAAGCTGAAGACAAAGCTTTTGAATCTGATTTGAAATAAAAGATATATCAAGCAAGTGCTTCCTGGGAAAAATGACTCATCTCTGCTGCTTGCATATAACCCTAGTCAGAGAAGCTGAGCTTTGCAGTACTTGTTTTGAAAGACAGGCAGTAAAACTGCAATAGCAGTGCATTGTAATAGACCTCACATCCAGAAGGATGTTTGTGAGGGCATGGAGGGCTGTTGAAGCTGGCTGCTGCTTGTCTGTCTGTAGTGCTGTCCCTGGGTTTTGTCTTGCAGAGCTATTGGGCAGCAAGGTCTGTGTGCTCCAGCTTCAGACCCTGAGCACTGTTCAGGATCCTGCTGCTCTTTGCTCTTGCTTGACTTGCTCTTTTCCCTCTCTGCTGCATGGAAATCCTCTTGCTCTTCAACTGGGGGGCCCCTTTCAAGGGCCCTTGCTGTGATAGAATATGTCAAAACTATCATGGGGACTGGCTACCATGTAAAGATAAAATAGGAGAATAAGAATGCAGTGGCACTTCATTTCCTGTGCCAGCCACAGGCTGCTTGCCTGCTATCCCACAGTTGCTTGTATTTTTGAATCTGCTGACTATAATTTTCTACGATTCTGTCTTTGTTCTCTAAGTAGAAAACAAGAACAGGTCACCCAGTGAATAGATCAAAGCTGCTTTAATAGTACACTTTTTGTCAAATGTACATACCCATAGCAGAGCTGTATTCAAACTGAATGCTGTTAAGCTTTTATTGGTACCCAGTGAGAGCATGTAAATACATAAGATATTGAAGTAAAATTGCATCTTGAAGTTCTTGCTCTGAGAATTATGCAGGCATTGATTTTCAGTATATATTGCAGTTCCTTCATGCAGAACCATAATGTATTTACTTACTATCTTGTAGAAAGGCTTATGAAATTACTTGCTTCTGGGAACATGAACCCGTGTCAGAAATGAGGCAAAAATCAAACACAAGCTAAACCCCTGATATCGCCAAGTGCCTGAAGCTATACTGTCCTAGGCTGTCATGTGGCAAAGAAGCAGGGGCATCCCAGTTAAGCACTTGTACTTGAGTCACTGCAGAAATCCGTACCCTGCTGCAGAAGGGGATGGCTCTTTAGGTACAACTTTTTCCATAAATGAGACCATTGAGACTGACACACTCTTCTGTCAATCTACCTAGAGACTTTTATCTCGATGAAGTGAGCGGCTTTGTATGATGGCCAGGGGTGAATATCACAGTCAAGTTGCAGAGAGAAAATCCTTGTGGAAGGAATAAGACAGAGGAGGATGAGGCTTGCCTCTCTAACTTAGCAGAGCATGTCTGCTGGGTCACTGAAATACAAGGGGAAGTTAAAACAACATGAACTTAGAAATTGTGTTTTACGACGTGCAAACTGTTCTGATAAATGTACTGTAAGGGAGAAACCTGCTGTGGGTGGGAGCTCCTCTGGGCTTTGTGCCAACAACAAATCTCATGGCTGTGGCAGGTGCCATGCTGTTCCTCCACTAACAAATTCTAACAAGTGGGTGAACAAATGTTTCTTGGCAAAAATTTAGAGAACTTGGACTTAGCAGTGCATGAATATGATTGTATATGTTTTGACCTTCTTGGACTTGGCTGCATCAAGTGGATGTTCCCTGGGTTTTATCCTGGACTTCAGCATATCTGCTTGGGTTGAACATTCCCTTGGAATACCACTGGGCAGCCCAGGATACTGGAACAGCCATGTGGCAAGAGCTTTGTCCACTTGTGCTTTATTAAACTGGCACAGTAAGTGTTAAAATATAGGTACTTTATCTTTTGTGTATAATGAAATTATTTTTATGTGCAATTAAGTACAAATGCAACATTCTTCTTTCTTTTTGTCCCTTGTGTTGGCAGTTACAATCATTCATGTCTCCACCCCTTTTTTATCCTCTTATCCCCAATACAATTTTTTACTGATGATCTAGATGATCTCTTCAAGACTGTGTCCCCTACTTTAAAGTATCCTTTGTGCCAGTGGGTGTTCTTCATGCACATGACTTCAGTATCCAGACCTGAGACTTTTAAGAAGCCTTCACTGAATTCACCAAGTGAAAATGCTGTGAAGTGTCATTAGCTTAAATTTAGAGTAAACTGAAACCCTCTGGAATTATATGTGTGTAAAACTTTGATGTTTTGGTGGAGAAAATACCACGATGATCAGTCATGGATGTACAACTCATCAGTGTTTCAGTGCTGTGGTTTGTGGTGGTATAGATAATTCCAAATGTGAAGCTCTGCCCAGTGCAAAGCAGCAGTGATGTGAAGCTGTCTGTGCTTTATAAGTCACTTAATACAAGGAGAAATTTCCAAACCACAGGCTGTGATAAGACTGTAAGCTTTAGATGTTCCCTTAATGAGCTGCAGCATGTATGGAAAAGTTAAATGCTTTAGAATGTGTGAAATGTTGGTAGAATATCTGCAGAGAGTGTTCTCTTATGATATTAAAGGGAAGTGACTAGGGCAGAATACATATTAAAATGCATTCTGTGCCTCATCAGCTAAGGCTGCAGATTTCTCATTGAAAGGTGGCATTTGGTGTGCCTCAAGGACATGTGCAGATGTGTTTCCTTTGTTCTTACCTGGGAATGTTTTTCACAAGCTGATGCATTAGCTACCTTGCATTTGTTCAAGGATAATTCACATATAGAAAGATGGGAATTTGAACTACCCTGGCCAGTCCTTTTATTATAGCTCAAAATTAGAAGGACAACATTTTTCATAATTAGGGAAAAAAGCAGGAGCAGCTTAATGATTTCTTGTTATTAAAGGACAAGTGAATATTCCTGGCAGATATGTGAATATGAAAGTGAATTATGCTTTTGGACTGTTAGTAATAAGGTAGTGAATATTTCTTGTTAATGTAGGAGATATTTCCCTAGAATTGTTTGCTTACTTGCAATGTAGTGGCTGTGTTCTAGGACAACAGAAAAATAATACTGTATATCACTGTTTTCATTCTATGTTTTTGTAGCCAATTGAAGTTCATAAATTCATAAATTCTGACGGATTCTAGTGAAATAGAAGTGCAGTAGGGAGACCATCTGTTTATTTTTGTTACCGTTATTAAGATTGCAGCTCATGAAGACAAACACTGGGTAATGGAAAATCAATGTAAGAGTAACTCCTACTAAAATTGGGCAGCAAACTTGTTTGACAGTAGGAAAAAGGAAATATTAGTATGTTTATTTATTAGTAGTTTAAAATGATTCCCTAAGAAGCTGCATCCCTAGAGAGGACTTTCCTACCTTTATCCTTGGAGAGGTAAGGCTGTTGTTTTTAATTTCAAGACTGAATTTCTACTGTTTGGATTACATAGAAAAAAAAAAAAAAATTCGTAATTCCTGAGCAGACCATACTTCCAGACTGTTTCCTGATAGAGCTTCCTGGTCAGAGCTGGATCCAAGATCAAGTTAAATACTCCTGAATACCTAGGTCAAATTCAGAGTAATGGAGCTACAGTGTTTTGGGAGAGAGCTGAGCTCCTGTCACCCGTGGGGCTGGATCTGTGAGGTGAGGGAGGTGTGCACAGGGCACAGTGGTTTTCCTGATCTGTGCCATGCTAGAAAGCTGACAGAAGTTTCTTTTATTGTTGCAGCTTTCATCAATGACTCTTGCAAAGTCCTGTTTTGTCCACCATGCATCTGCCTGCTATTTCCCACTGCCCAGGCTGTCTCTCCTCCATGAGTTTTCCTCTAGAGCATTGCTCAGCCAAAAGTCACCATCCACTTTAAAATTGTGGTGTGTGACTTGAGTGGGACAGTACATGTTTTGCAGATGGATGATTTAGAGAGTATTATCTTGCTGACAAGCACAGGGTGTTTCACTTGCTAACAAAGCATTTATTAGGTATCTGTGCTCTTTGTCTACTCTGAAAAGTCCCCTGTGGTGATTTTTGGTTGCATCTACTGAGTATGTTTGACTTGCTGCTCTTCCCATAGGAGCATTCCTGCTATGGGAATAAGGCATTCATAAGCCATCAGATGGAGAGTCCCTTAAGGATGCTTCTGGCATAACACAAAACCATTTATGATCTCTTGCTCCTTGGGATCAGCTTCATAATTGTGAAATTTGATTTTATCCAAGTGAAGCTGTTGAAAAGCAGGGTGGGATTTTTTGATACTTACAGTAATTTCACGCATATAAGGCGCACCCTTTTGACTGAAGTTTTGAGCCTACCCCGGAAGTGCACCTTATCACCGGTGTGCCTTATATATGGACAAATTCTGGAGAATTGCCAACCCGGAAGTGTGAGCTGTGCAAGCCGCAGCGAGAGCCGGCAGGCGCGGCCCCAGCGGCATGCGTGAAGCCAGGGCAGCAGCAGGAAGTGGGGATCTGGGGCGGCAGTGGGAAGAGGGGAGCCCGGGCAGCAGCAGCACGCGCAAAGCCAGGGCGGCAGTGGCACAGGGGAAGCTGGGGGGCACAAGGCCGGCGGCTGGGCGGAGAGAGCCGGGGGGTGCAGCCCCAGCGGCACACGCGAAGCCAAGGTGGCATGGGGGAAGCTGGGGGGCGTGGCTCCAGTGGCTGGGTGGGGAGAGCTGGTGGGGGCAGTAGTGGCAAGCGAGGAGCTGGGGCAGCAGTGGCACACGCGAAGCCGGGGCGGCAGCAGCACGGGGAGAGCCAGGGGTGCGCCTTCGGCAGCTGGGCGGGGAGAGCCTTATTTATGGACAAATTCCGTGGACTTCCCCGCCACCTGGAAGTGTGCCTTATAACCCGGTGTGTTTTATAAGTGTGAAATTACTGTATTTTGAATGTCATCACTAAGATAAGGCCATCACTAAGCACAATAGATGACTTAGCAATTCACTGTACACCAAAATATATACTATACATACGTTTTAACTTCTTCAACACTGTCTGTCAAACAACAGTTTTGCAGGTAGATCATACAGTTGAGAAGAAAATGTTACCATTGTACTGGCAGCTAGGGCAAACTCTGCAGTGCTTAGAAGGAGTGGGTGACACTGAAAAATAAATACAGTGACTTCACACTCATAAGCTGCACATAGTTATAAGCTGGGAAGACCATGGAATCTGTCCATAAATAAGCCGCACCGGGTGATAAGCTACCCTTTTTTTTTTTTTTTAAAGTGAGGATCCATGGGCAACAAAGTAACGAGTTAGTTACAGAATTGCACCAGCACAGAGTTTGCGGTCAGGTGCTCAATTTGCAAACAGTTTTCACAGA
>VRYO01002184.1:14166824-14189137 GCA_009812075.1 Sialia sialis | reverse complement strand
ATCTGCTGGATACTTTATGGTAGTTAATTTTCATTCTTACTTTCTGATTATTGATACTGAGGCTTTGATATTATATATTTTCTTACTGTGTTTAACCAGTTACTTGGCATGTATTAAACGACTTAAAGCAGATAATAAATGAATCTTCATCACTTTGTACTTAGGTAGGGCGAGGAAAGGTGTAAGGTAAAGACAGCTTCATATTGCTGCTGTTTGATTTGCATGGTGACTGGGACACAGTCTAAGACTGGCCTGGACACATTTCACCCTGGCAAGCTCCAGTGTGTGAAAGGAGAGAAGGAAAGGCGGCTCTGCAGTGAGGCTCTCAGTGTGCCCATCTGTGGCTCCTGGCATGCAGGATCCCTGCAGTACTCTCACTAGCCTGTGTTCCATTGCAGTGCCCTTAGCAAAAGTATTCCCCTGTGTGTATCACTGCCTTTCATCAGCAACTACCCCTTGCTTTGGTTAACATGAAAGTTTTCTGTTGCTTTTTCCTCTGGAGGGAGCAAACAATTTTCCTATTGTAAAAATCTGTCTCTACAGAGCTGTGTCCCATGCAGGTGGGAGCTGACAATCCCTGCTGCCTTCTGCCATGTGATATAAATAGATTCTGAAAAGGTGAGGCAGGTTCAGCAGCTGGAGATAAGAACAGCACAGGGAACTCAACCAAGATGAAATGATGATGTTGTATGGCTGAGAATTTCTTGCTGAAGCAGATATTGGCTGTGAAATGGTGGGAGTTCACAAGTATTGCATGATATCTCTCATAGGAGAGATTTTCTAGAGATCTACAGACAGATTTGACTTTGCTTTTTACCGCCTGTTTAAGTAAAAGATATTTTAAATTGGCACATGATTATTTCCTTTGCGAGAATTTTCTCCCTGAATGCTGTTGATGAACTGTTATATTAATTTCACTGGAAAGAGAAGCAAATAATTGTTTTGGGTGGGTTTGCTGGTTTAATGCTGTTTTCTGGTGTCCTGTGCAATCTCGAATTAGCACCTATGTTTATATTAATATGTGACAATTCTGTCTGAATTATGTGGCACTGAATGTAGTGTCTGTGAAGAGAGTGGAAGGATAAAATAGAGGGTGCACCTGGTCACTGCATAAGACAAGGAATATAAGCATATATGCATGTGCTGCCTTTCATTTCAGGCTCATTGTGGGACTTAGATACTTCCACATAGATCCTATTTTCCATTGAGCACAGCAGTCTGACTGTGGCCAAAAAGAGGATGCTTATGGAAAGAATACGTGGAACAAAGTAAATATACTCCAGTTTTCTGCCTATTATGAACACTCTCAGCGAGTCAACAATTCTATCCTATGGGAATGCAGAAATTCCTTTAAAGGAATCTGACCGATTAAATAATGTTTTAATTCTCTGTAAAATGGTCATGCTGGGGGGTGAATCTTCTAGCTAGAAAATAGGCTAAGAGAATGATATTTGAAGTTGTAACATTCTTGATCAGAGCTGGGGGAAGCAAGCTAGTGATTTAGTAGATGGGGAATGACAGATAAACAAAGCTGAGATTTTCAAGAAATTAAAAAACTTACAAACATCTGTTAAGATACTGCGTGGCTCAGAGACTGGTAATAAGTAATGTACCTTTTGCCTGTTCAGATTTAGTTAGGACCTGCAAGAATTCTGTTTTTTCCACTTATGACCGTCATAGAGCTGATAATGCAACTGGATTCATTGTCATGTATCATTGTGCTGAGTATTCATTTGTTTTGTGTATGAATGAATTTTCTACTTTGTTAGAATGATGGATTATAGTCAGTACAGATGGGACTATTGTTGGCTATGGTCTCCTCTCATTAGCTCAGTGAGGAAATTCCCATTGATTTCAGTGGAAACATGCTTATGCCAGTCTGGAGTGCCTCTGAATGCTGATTTTGGCCTGTGGCCATTTGCAGGGCAAAGGTAGGGTTTTGTGCCAAGGCAGCAGTATGTTAAGTATTTGTGCTGTTTGTGGATGAAATGTGGGTGCAAAAATACAAATCCTCAATCCTTGTTAATGTTGTTTTTCCACCCATGACACTGGAATTTGGCACATTTCCACAAATGCTACTTCAAGTACATGGCATTGTACAATCTGTCATGTTAGTTGTGTGCAAAATTACAACAAGTTCTGTTTTTCCAATTCATTAAGAAACCCCCCCAATGCTTTGAAACATATGAAATAAACTCTCTATTCTGTCTTGGAATAAGAACTTTCTAAACAATATGGGGAAACTGCATTGTTTGGGAATTTGCTAACGACAACAGTGTGTGATCTTTACCCATCTTTTGCTCAGTGTAGCTACTCTGTACTAAATCTGTACAGCTAAACCAGGCAAGGTCTCTAACAGAAGCTCCCCAAAGCCTAGGAATATTGTGATATATAGTTCTTGGTTTAAGGTCTTGGTTTTGTTGTTTAATTGGTTAGGAATGGACTGTACATGGTTAGGCACTTCTGTACATTGTAATCCAGAGTTACTACAATCTAAAAGTGTAGATTTGGCTTCCCTTTCCCGTGACCACTGTGAAGTTAGAGTAATTGAATATTTTGCTTCATGTTTTTTGTCACAGTTGGATGTGGTTAGACACCCTCATCTGGCTGGAATCTCAGATGCTTGGAGAGTTGAGATGGAAGCTGTTTAATTGGCTTTTTCTACAAATCCCAAGCCCTTCCTTCCTGACATCCACTGAGACTCCATTTTATAAATGTCTTTACTGGATGATGGATGTTGTGTTTGAGGTCTCACAGTTGAGACAAGGCTGTACAATTTCTTCCCTAATTTAAATCTTCTTTAGATCTTGTCAGTCTGAGGAGTATGTGTTTGAGATTTTGCTCTGTCAAATTGTCTTGTACCAGAAGGGTCTGAAAGAAATCAGCACAGAGAAGGACAGAGAAGTGTGAGATCTTTCTCCTTTCTCCTCTTCCCATTCTGCTTTAGTAAGAGATGGCTATGTGACCCAACACTATCTGGGTCTATATAGACTGTTATCTAGAAGGATGTGAAATCTTTTTCCTGTAGTCCATCCTACTTTCAGCCAAGGAATTTTTATTTGAGGTGATGGTGTCAGATGAGCCTAAATGTGGTGGGTATTTTTGAAGGAACAGCTATCTCAGGTGGTAGGCTGACATGCTTATAGAAGTTTGTCAGTGCTGGTTCTGCTCCTGATTTTGTTTGTGAGCGTTTGGTTCATCTGGTATTTAAGTATGCAAGTGATGCCGAGTGATAGAGCCACCAAATTCTCACAACTTGGAGCTGATTCTAAGTTGAATGAAGAACTGTATTTTCTTCACCAATGATAAAATAATTGGTTTCCTGCTATCTTTGTAGAGCTCATTTTGTATTTACCGTTTTTTTCAGCAATACATTAGATTAAGGGGTATCTCTATAGATTACTTAAGTTATTCTCTAAGTTGCTTTTGGAAGGAGAATATACATGGTGGACTGTAGGACATACTGAATTGGTAAAGAACCAAGAACTCATATCTCTCTTTTCCAGGCTTTTGCATTCCAGATAGCTGAACATGGGCAGAATAGATGAATCCCAGAGCTTATGACTCAAGACCATCATTTAAGCTCATAGAAGCATATTTCAAAAATGCACTGAAAAATAAAGCTGTTCAGCTGGTCTTTTCTAGCAGTAGAAAATGTGGCTTCTGGTGATATAGTACTAGGTATTGTGTAGTGAGTTAGTAAGTATTTTAAGAATCCATTTATTCAGGGCTAGAGTTAGACATTCCTGTCCTGAGCAGCATCCTGTTTTGTTGAATCCAGGTACTGCTGACAGCACAGGCTACTTAGAGATTGCATGAACTAGTGGTTATGCTGACAGTAAAGATTTTTGCCTTGGTATTTTTAGGGAATGTACTATACCTATATGCAGCTAATTTTAATAGTAATGTTTTATTATTTATCTGTTCAGTGGTGATGCATCTTTCTGTTTACCTGAGCTAGAGCCTTTTACAAGCTTCAAGCTAACTGTCATCTGTGAAACTCTTCTATCCTGACTGATTGTCTCTGCCAGTTATGGTGCTTCAGTGAATCATTCTGCTGAGGAGGTTGCTCTACTCCTCTAAATCCTAGCAAATTGCCTTCTGAGCCTTGGCACTGAAATGCTATTGGTTATGCTTCATTATCTCATTCAACAGAAATTCAGTCTCCTGAAGACTGCAATTAAGTTTCCTCTTTGTCTGAAAGGCACAGAATTTAACTGCAGTCTTGTTGGTTTCCCTTGAAGCAGGGGGAGGAGAATGCAGAAAGACACAAAACCAGAGACAACACACTTTGAGAGACTTCTTTCTTTTTTCATTTGTGAACTTGCTTTTCCATTGTGTAACATTGAGATTTGTGGTTCTTAAAGCTGGGCAGTAGTAAATGGAGGTATTTATTATTGCCTGAATGGCATATGGTTTATTGATAGTTAAAGGAATTCTTGTTCTAGTATCTAGAATCCTTTTCCTGTCTTAAGATGAGCTAAATGTTTCTAGCCTTAATTTCTCATGCTTAAACTCTTGGTGAGACAAGGGCTGTGAGAAGTAGTAGAGGAAGAAATGGCTTAGTGATATGAATATTTGGACAATCCAATTTATATTGTGGAAGACTGAACAAGAGATGCTCAAGTTCTGTGCAAAACCAGTGCTGCTGTTCTGCAAAAGTCCAAAAATCCAGGTCTATAATTTTAGTTCCTCCTGGTCCCAACAACTGTCCCTCCTAGTTCTTCCCTTTTCATGTCTACCTCATTCCATCTGCTGTCCTCAGGCTGCTGAGTTATCCCATGCCCCTGTTGTAAGCCCAGTGGATTTTTCAAAATGATAACTTAATTTTTTTCCTACTCTTCATAGTCGTGCCAGACTACCCTGCAGCAAAATGCATTTCAGGTATGAGCTCTCACCAGCCCTCTAGGAATAAGTCACTGCTTCATTTCTCATTTGCAAAAGCAATAGCTTCCTCTATCTCATGGGATACAGAAATAGAAAATTCATTTGTATGGGATTTTGGGACTCTGTTGACACAAAGCTGCTCAGGTTTTAAGGAGAGCTGTAGATGTTATCATTCAAAGCATTTCTTTTCCTTGTTGCCTTTTTTTTTCCCCCATTGGTAGAGTAGTCCTGTAAAAATCATTCATTAATCTACTGCTTTGGCAGAGAAAAATAAGGCTTGTTGTTCAGAGAAGAAAACCATATGAGGAGTATGAGAAACAGCCCCCCTGCTTAGGAACTGTGGCTATCAGTTTCTCTTGGATGAGGATGGATAGTAGTTTGTACTTCTAGTTATAATGAGAATAAACATCTTTCCTGGGTTGTTTTCTAAGTTCAGACAATTCTACCAGCAAGATGCTGATCTCTCTTCGCTGAGAGGAAATGTAATGAAGCTGCATCAGGGCAAGTCCAGATTAGGTGGTAAGAAAAAGCTCTTCTCTGAGAAGAAGGTTGGTCACTACAACAAGTTGCCCAGGGAAGAGGTCATAGCACCAAGCCTGTGAGAGTTCAAGGGGCATCTTGATGGCACTTTTAGTCATATGGTTTGGTTTTGGGCAAATCCAGTGAGGAGCAGGAATTGGCTTTGATAGTCCTCCTGGGTCAACTGCAGCTTGAGATATTCTATAAATTTAAGATTTCCTTGCTGAAGTTCAGGTTTGGCTGAATGACATTTGGCTAGTTTGTTCCTAGGATATTTAGATCATGGTAGTTATTACTGTATGTGTCAATGCTGATATCATCTGACAGGTTTTATCACTGCTAAGTGGTTCCCTTTAGACTTGGGTTTTCTTTGCCTTTTGTAGACAACTCAGGTTGTTACATACCTTTAGATTCCCAGGGGAAAGAAATGTCTTAGCTGTAATAATCCCTTGTGTCTTTGTGGCCAGAGTTCACTGTGAGAAGCATCATCTCCCTGAAGAGGGAATGTGGCAGTTCTGAATTTCTCAGTTCAAACATCTCCCATAGTGAAACAGAAATGCACATCAGCATTAAGTGCTGCCTCTTACTTTTCTTGATTTCTGTGCTCTAGAGGTTTCTCCCACTGTTCCCTGTGCCTGTTTTCCTAGAGAACTCAGAAAGTGCTTCCACCAAACCTCAGAGCCCCAAGTGTACAGCAAGACCCAGTCACCTACTGCTGTGAGTGAATGTCTTGGACCTTTCTGCTGTCTCTCCTTATTACCTGACCCTTTCACTGATGACAATCTGACTATGGAGAGAATTTCTGAAGAACTCAACTCCTTCATTTCAGTTGACTTGAAAGAGAGTTAGATGTCTGTTTAATGCAAGTCCGTGTGCTGATGACTGTTCACTGCTATGCAGAAATCTGGGTTGGAGCAGGGCATTAAGTAAGTCTGGATTGGTGTCTTCACACTGGATCACCCTCTCTTCTACAGAGCCTGTTCAGTCATGCAGGCTTCTCTGGTCCTTGAGGAGCTATTTTCTATACTGACTTTTCTTGTTTGTGCAGAGATATTTTTGGACTGTCTGGTAATAAAGTTTTTGCTACTGCTTGCTCTCTGTTCTGGTTAACTTGCTGATGCATCAGGCTGATGGAAGGGGGTTGGAAAGCTCTTTTGTCTTATTCTGTTATGCTGTACTGTAGAACAGACTGCTTCACATATAGACAGCAGAGTGTAGACAGGTAGTCTTGTGCACAAAGCTCAACCTTCAGACATCCACGTTAATATGGAGAGCCACATTAAAGAGAGTTCACTTTCAAGATATGTTATAACTTGGGACATTTTCTCATAGCATTTTCCTTGCTTTGCTGTGAGAGTCCTCTGAATTTCTCTGTTGTTGATAGTGTGCCCCTAGCACTCATCACCTGCCTGCTTTCATTAACATGTCTATTCTTTTTCTAGAGTGCTAGTAAAGATTGCAAAATTACAGCCTGCTTTTGGCAGAATTTTTTCCGTACCCCAGCATGCTTTTCCTCCACAGATAGGGGCTTTATCTTTTGATACTATCCTTTTTCTAATAATGTTGGAGGCAACTGTTATTAATCTTATGTTCCCAGCTGTTCTTGGTTTTGAGACTAAAATTTGAGAGACATTGTACAGAAACCAAATATATTCCAGCTGCTTCTATAATAATAAACAAGTACTTTTGTCACTAGCAGAACTAATGAAAACTTGTTTCTATGGCATTATGTCTCACGGATGATTACCTTTTTAACTAAATTGTTCTAAAGCTACAGTAGTGAGGTAGAGATTTATAAGACATCAGAATATTCACAAAAAGTGGGAAGGAGTGGAAGAGAGCATTTTGGCCATGGGAAGAACTTGAAGCAAGTTTATAACTAAGTGAGCTTTGGAGGATTCATAGTAGTGTAAAAATATGAATAAAAGAATTTCTCATAACTGCAAAGTTTTTGAGTTTTTGCTTTTTCTACAATTAGGACACTTAAAGCAAGATTTTCCCATAAAGGTTTCTCAATTAATAAAAGCTGTGCTCATACTGATATCTTACCTTCTTATTTACCATAAGACTTTTTATTTTAAATTTTATTTTCTTCTAGTGGATTCTTTATCTTTCATGAAAGTTGAGGGATATAGTAAATTTGCAGACCTCTGTCCAAGTGGAATGCCATCAAAAAGTACATTTATATGTGATCATGCCAGAAAGACACACATACACAAAGACTGCTTTCACATGGAGCTCCAAACCAGACTGGTGTCATTTAGAGAAAGATTATGAGGTTATTGCAGTCAAAGCAGGCATTTCTAGGAGAATGAATGTGTTGTGGCATGAAAGATGAGAGTCTGCCTGGATACCCAACTTGTTTCAGGCCTTGTTCCTGTTTTTCCCATGGCTACTCTGCTCGTTTTTCCCAACTTCTGCTTCAGTGTCCTTATTCTTTGCACAGTCCTGTCATTTCAACGCTTCAGCATACTTGTGAAGCTGAAAGGTAGTTGGAAAGGCAGTGTAAGTGGAACTTTGCTGTGTGGACTGATGGTGTAAAACTTGCTGTATTATGTTATGAGGAAGATCTTTGATTTGCTGAAATGTTGGGACATGAACTGAACACTGTTCCTCAGCATCTAAAGTGAAGGCCACAAACTAGTGGTTTGTGGTTTTAATTTTTTTTCTTATGTTTTCTTATTTTTTAAATCTTAATTATTCTTTTATTTTCTTTTTTTTTATTTTTTTATTTTTAATTTTTTAAAATATTTCTTTTCCTTTTCCTCTAGCCCTTGGTATATTTGCCTAAGACTTTATACTTCATGCTTATTTCCCACATACCTTTTTCTTCCTTACCTTCTCAGTGATACCTGCCAGCAATTACTTATATGAAGAATTTGCTAGCTGGGCTGCCATGGGTGATAAAAAAGCATATTGATCTTGGAGAAAGAGCAGGTAAGAATGAAAAAAAAATCTGAAAATACTGATGTAAAATATTTCAAAGTCTTAGCTGCCCTAGGGAGTGAAACGCTCTGAAATTCCAGGGAGATGTAAAGTGTAGTACAAGATGTGTGAGGATGTTTTCCTTAAAAGCAGGCAAAACAGGGACCAGTTATGCTGGCACAGTTTTTATTCCCTCCAGCAATTTGTGTTTTGGAGGTTTTTTTTTTTCCTGTTCATCATATGAAGAGCATTAATATTGGCTCTGAGTCTTACCTCAGATATGAAGTGTTGTATAAACAACTTGGATAGCATGTTTAATATCTTCTGAAAGAATTCTGGGCTCCCTGGAAGACACGTTGGGAGAATCTACCACTACATTTATTCAAGGTAAAGAAATTGTTTCATGTAGTGACCAGTGAAAGCACTTTCCCCTCACCCCATCATCCCTTCTTGAATTATTATCTCCTTGTGCTTAGCCAGGTTACAACTGTACTTTTTACATGGTTACAGATGGATATGATCTGCTTCCTGTATTGTATCAAGCCACAATCTGAGAGAGACAGTAGATAGGGAGCCTGTCTCTGAGACATTTCAACAGGATGCTGGCTGTTTTTTGAGGTGGTAACTGGTAAAGTTCACACCTGTATTGAAAAGTGACAGACAGGCATGACTTGTGATTTCTATAGCTTCAAGTTTAGCCTGAAAGTAGATGGAATTGGTCTTCCCAGAACTCTGAAGATGTTTGGTCATCATAGTGCTGTGTTATGCACTCAGCTCCAGAATTTAGCACTTAAAAGTCCTTGCTCAACTCTTGTTTTTTCCTTCACTCCATTGCCTTGAGCTTGACTTAGCTGTTTGTGTACCTGTTTAAACCCCACTGTGTTTCCCACCTGTCTCTCCCCATTGCCACCCATCTGTTCATATGCTTCCAAAGGGCATCAGCTCTGATAGCTGCTTGAGGTGGGTCCACACCTGATGTGTTGTCTCTGATCTTCCCCAACTCTAACTTCCACAGAGATTTCTTCAGATGTTCAAGATATAATTATTCTTTTTAAGACTTGCACCCTCAGCCTCTTTTAGGGGAAGTGGTTGCTGTTATGTGTGGTAAAGAACATTCTTTATCTCTTGAGATGCATTGGAGAGAACCTTTTCTGCTTGTCATTAACATCTGCTTTTTCTTCTTACTACTTTTCTGCCAAGTCTTATCTTCCTGGATTCCTTACATGTACAGAAGATTGCTTAAGGATTTTGTTGAAGACAAAACAGTACCTTGTTTTTTTAGCAAATTCCTGATGTCTTTTCAGTCTTCAGAAACACCTGGCCAATGTTCATCTCCTTCCTCACTTGTTAACTATATCCCCACAATGTCAGAGTACTGTGGATACCCATGTAACTCAAAAGCAAGTTGCTTAACAAAGGTAGAATTTGGGAATTCAGCTGCTTGGGATGGAAGGTAGGCCAGCCTTTGTCAATAATGAAGACATCAACTTAAGGCCTTGAGAAGTGAGATGCTAAAAGGAGAGATATCTGGTGAGGTTAGGGCGAGAAAAATGGGATTATGGGTACAGTTATGTTAATGAAGTAATTCCTTTTATGGTGATGTTCTGAGTTATTATTGGTTCGCAACTTGTTCCATACATGGAGCTGTTTTTTGTTCTTGTTGTCCGTTGGTTCCCTACACCTCAGATAAGTTTATATAAGGTTCTGTTTACCCCACTGTCGGGGACTTTTGAGGTTACCCCATACTGTGATCAGTTTATGTATAATTGTTGTTTTGCTCCTTTTATTAAAGTTCTTTTCTGGGCTTCTTGATCATACTCATCCCGATTATTTCATTTGCCGCTCCCAGCAGGCCCGGCCCTGAGTCATGGAGCTGAACCATGACAGTAGAAAATTAGTGCTGGCAAACTAGTGGATGACAGGAGAGGGACTTTACTAATTCTACTTTTCCCCTTTTTTCTTGTCTAAAGACTTCTGCTATTTCTTGTGGGTAACCACAGCAAGAAAAAGCATAATGGAATTGTTTTCCTTATAATGTCCTGAGGCTTACTGAGCTGAGCACAGCACTGGGTGGCTGCTTGTCACCCTAAAAGTGGGGACCTGACCCTGTGTTCAATGCATTCCTTCCACACACAGCTCTTGAGATCAGTGTGGTTTTAATGTTTAAGAATAGTCTCAAGTGAAGCTTGGCAAACCAGGTGCACTGCTCTTCTGGGTCATATTGCCACTTCTTGGAAGCTCACCTAGATTTTCAAAGGACTTTGTCCTTTAGAAAATCACAGTTTTAAACTAAAGTGAACACTAGGTAATATTTTTTATAAACTGTCTCAGATGGTTGGTTTGTTCAGTCTTTGTTAGAAAAAGTAGTGTTGTAACAGATGCTTAGTCACCCTTTATAGTGCTGAATTGCTGAGTCATGAATGATGAAGTTTTTGGCAAGCTGAGTGGGATGGGCAGAGTTGATACTGAGAAACTGTTATCATGGAAGAGAACAGACATGTTAGTTTTTGATTTATTTGTAACATGGGAAAAAAATAAATCCATGTTTGCCAAAGGGAAAGAACAGAATCAATAGGGAAAGACATTTGCTTTTCAAGCCTAGTGAAAAAGTATTAAAAAAATAGATTTAAAAAATAAAATTAAAAGCTATAAAAATGTCTTGGAAGTGTAATTTTAATCTTAAAATTGGCAAAGCATACAGATGGATTGTAATATGTTTTGCAATAATGGAGAATTGATTGATGACTTGGATTTTGAGTGAATTTTTGATGTAAAGCATAGAGAATAGAGTAAATGCATTCAACAGTGACAGCCCATTACTATCCTTTCTTCTTTGTGTTTTACCTCTATGGGATGTTTTTCTCCAAGGTAGAAAGACAGGTGAGTGTTAGGCAAAGAGAAGTTCATCAGAAGAATTAAAGCCTGGGGAAAGGAAGAGAGAGAGGTTTATGTGAGGTTTGGAAGAAATCCAGCAGAGCAGAAAAGAAGAAAAAGTTGATGTAAAGGAGCCTCTTCCAGAGATATACACTGTATAGAAAAGTATCCTGGGTGGCAAATTTATCAATTTAATTTTCACATGCTAGAAGGTGGTCTGGAGTCAGGTTTTTCCACATTCTTCAGAGCCCTAAGAAGTCTCTTTTCATTCTTGGAACCATCTCTCATCAAGGAAAACAAGTGAAAAAATCTCCTCTTAGAAGCTTTGCACCTTTTTCCAAATTGCTACCACGGGGCTGTGCCTTACAGAACAGCATGTCTAAGCATGCTGTTCTTTATTATCCCTGTGCCTGCTGTTCTGGATTAGCTTTCTTTCTGCAGCCTTTTTCCTGCTCACGGGCAGGTTTATTACTTAAGAACCCCATTGCTATCACTCTATTGATACACTTTCTTTTGAAAACTGTATTTATTTTGAAGTTTCTGAGAATTAAATTGATTTATCCCTCTCTTCTTGATAATGCAATAGTAGCATGTGATTATGGAAAACAGACCACATCCATCCCCTCATCATGGGTCTTAGAAAGCAGCATGAAATTTTCAGAGGTTGTCTTGTATAATTTCCAGCTGCTTTCAGCTTCCCCAGGCACAGTGAAAATGCTCTTGTGAGCTACATGGATGTTCCACCAATGCTTCCTTCTGAGAAGTGAGAAGCAATGAACAATATTCTGTCTGTCTGTCTGCAGGCAAAAGGCCTTACTGGTTGGCCTGGTTGGAGCAGATGGATGTGATAGCCCTTCCTGCTTCAGCCTGAATGGGCGAGGTGATTTCACTCCACGTGCATGGTGGAAATGCTGGCAAGTTGCTGTTTAAGGACTGGGGATGTGTATGTGCTAAGGCTAATTCAATTAGACTGAGAGGACTGCTGGGCAGCAGCCTGGGGACTGGGTTCTGCCTCGTGGGTAACGCTGAGGATGAGGAATCTCAGTGGTGAGCACAGCCCTGGGACAAGGTGGAGAGAGACCCCTCTGGGACACGGGGCTCCTGGCAAAGTCTGAACACGATTCCTCAGCTAGGAGGGAGTTGGTTATTCTTTATAGTCTTGAAGTGAAGGGGTGGGGCTCTTTGGGGGCTCTTTGTTATTTGTAAATGCATCCCATAATCCGTTTTTGCTTTGGAAAGGAAGGAGCTTATAAGAGCCTGAGTGCTTTCCTCAATATTGCAATATTTCTTAGCTTTTTGCATCTTGAAAATGATTTTACAGTCCAGGACTCTCAATCTCGTTTCAAACCCATGATGGAAATCTCTGTGTAGTGAGTAATGGGGGGGAGGTTCAGAGGAGGGGAAATGCGTGAGAGACATTTCTTTAGTGGAACTGTGGATAAGAAGAGAAAGGGGAATGGCTTCTATTTCATGTGAGGACTACAAATAGGATATAAAACGTCTTCCTGAGGTCTAAGACCAACAGTGGACTTTCTGGAGAAGAATGCAAGTCTTTTTACATTCTTTGTGTTCTATCAGGTCCTTGGGACACAAGATTCAGATCTTGGACGGACTCACAAAAGACTGCTTGTGTGTCTGCTGCTGTCTAAATAATGCTTACCTGTACTAGCCACTGAGAAATTGGCTTGCTTCTGTTCTAGCACTAAAAGCCACTCAATGTGTTGCACACACCATATCTGATTCAGAAATATAAAATTCTAATGAATGCTCCTGTAAGTAGTCCTGTTGTCTGGTCTGCCTCTGTGAACATCCCAGTGGCCCTGGGGAAAAAATGAAGCATCCTGCCTTTTTCCCATGTACTCTGATTTCCAAACACTCATAGCTAATTGTCAAACAGGGAACTAGTCCAGAAGATCAATAAAAAGCATGTGGTGTGTAGAAAGAAAAATCATACATCTGAGCATCTTTATACAGTTATAATGTTGAGAGTCAGAGACACACAGACACTAAAACAGCTTTTAATAATTTGACTCCGTTTCTAAAGAATGCCCTAGTTGTGAGCAAGACTTTGCTAAGGACTGGAACTGTTCAGAAGGATTTGTCATCCTTTAATTAGTCTTGGTAATGAGTCCCCATTTTGGAGGAAAACTGAATTTAATGGTCTCAGTATTGAAAGACCTTGATGTGGTTAAGACACTTGTCTATATGTGTGTGGGAAATGCAAATAATGGCAACTTACAGCTTGTGAGTCTTTGGCTCAAAGCCTGTGAGCCTCAGTAATGCACTGGATGTTACTTTAAATTTGCTTGCTTTGCAGGTCAGATTGAAGGATGCCTGAGACAAGCAATAATTTTTTTTCCTGCCTTGGGAGGTTGAGCCTGCTGATTAATGCACCTCTCATTTTATTTCAAATGCTTGAATTCACTCTCCCTTTGAATTTTCTTTGTGGTGCTAGAGGCTTCCAACACTTTTTCCCTAAGTAAATGCCGCATGAGGACTATGACTCATCAGGGTCTCATAATTGAATCCAAACATGCAATTTGTTTTAACTACAGTAGCTTTGAATGTGCTGCATGAAATTTCTCTAACATGTTGCTCTGGAAAGCATAATTGCCCTTGAAATAATAAGGGCAATTGTTTTAATGCTAAATTTCATTGGGCAAATGCTAAAATAAACAGTATGTGTGATTGCATGCACTGATATTTTTGATACATACATATTGGTATGTTTTCTACCGCCTTAAATTTATTTCTCTCTGTGTGTGCTCTTTCTCTTAAGATCCCAACTGTATTTTATTCTTAGCATTTTCTCCATCTTGCTTCTTTGTTTTCAGTCCTAAGCTAGCTCTT
Source organism: Sialia sialis (assembly GCA_009812075.1). Classification (NCBI taxonomy): domain Eukaryota; kingdom Metazoa; phylum Chordata; class Aves; order Passeriformes; family Turdidae; genus Sialia; species Sialia sialis. The sequence continues at coordinate 14,175,082 of VRYO01002184.1, read as the reverse complement.
AAACTCCTTATGTGAATTACTTTTTCAAACTTAATGGAAGCCTGGGCCAAAACATGTGACAGTGGTGAACTGGTACAGGCTTGAATTCAGAGAAAACTCTTTACTGCATCCTGGGAACAGTCTAATTTGTGCTTCTTTACCAGGAGAGCAGTCTGAGAGCGCAGTACAGGGGCACTGGGAATCAGGTTTCTATATCTAGTTCTACTATTACTTTGCTGGATGGTCCATGAGTCACTTTATTTTTCTGGATCTGTTTCTCCACCTCTAAACAGGGGATTATGCAAACTGCCATTTGAAGCTTGGTGATCTCCTGATGGAAATCTTCCATCTGGAAAACCTACTATGATTGGCCAAGTGCTGTTAATTCGGCAGTACAGTGAAAGTGGTAGTAAGGAAAATGTGAATGGCGTCTTAAAACTGAATAAACTTGATAGTGATGTATGACAAAGATAGAAGGATGGGAAATAGGAGAGCAATAGCTGGAACCATCCAGATCATATCTACTTTCCTCTGTTTAGATGGAGGATTGCCAATTGTGGCACATTCCTGGTTATTACAGAGCTAATGAGCCTTTGCTAATTGGTCCCAGCTAAGGCCCTGTGTTTTGCTTTACTTGAAACTGGCTTTGCACTTGTACTTGACTGCACTGCAAGATCACATCAAGCAGCTGGGAGTCATGGTTGAAAGTGCTGCTTGAGATACCACTGAGGTGAAAGATGAACAGGAACCCATCTGTGTCTCACTTTGCTTGTTTACAAAATAGATTATTAGGCCCATTTGTAAAGATACCCTGTGCCTCATCTTGTTGGTCTGTAGGAAAAAGTTTTCAGTGTGTTTTGGTGAAGTTCAATTCAGCCCCAGAAAACCCAGATCACTCCAAGTGGTGCAGTGCTGAATAAGGATGACTTCTGTGATAACACATTATTGCTTCTTGACCTCTATCAAAGTAAACTTATGAGGCAGTATTATTACCACTTGTGATGAGTGAAATGGGATTAGGGCAAGGGCCAAGGTGAGGGATTTACGGGGGTGGTTCCTTGCTCTGGTGTGTGGTGAGGCCTTGAATGTATCTTCTGTGTTCTCAGTGCCTTCAGGTTAGAAACTGGGTTAGGATTTAAACCAAAGTCAGCAGAGCACCTAAGCATCCACTTGATGCACTGAAAAATTTCTGTGATCATTACACCTCTCATGCTAGGTGTGTTTGCTCTGTTTAACCTGGGTCTGTGTTCTGGCCATGGTGTGAAAACCCTCTAAATCACAGGTGGTGCCTTCTTTCTGTGCGTATGAGTGTGCAGGTACATATGTGTGGAATCCTCTGATATGCCGTATCTCAAGTACCTCTGAGTTCTTTTGTTACTTGAGCCTTAGCCATAATTGACAACATTTCCGTCTACACTGACACACTCGTGTGTGTCACCCCAGAAGCTAGTGGGCAATTTAGTGTTAAATCTTGCCTGTTAAGATGACTCAAGTCCTGCTTCTTTAAACAGAAGCTATTTTTCTGCCCCAGTGAAGCATGGCTGACGTAGCTTTCAGCTGCTGTCACATAGAGATGCTTTACTGCAGGACAGATGAAGCTGAGGAGCAGTGATAAAATTTGGGTTAAAAAAAGTAAAATTATGTCCAGGTTTTATGTTTTTTAAAATTTGGTTTTGGGAGCATATTATCTTTTCTGCTCTGTGTACTTGTATGCTTCCTGGCTAGAGATGAGTGCTGATTAAACTTCTACTGTTACAGATTTGAGCAGCACTTGTGTTGACAGGCAACAGAGGAATGTACAGTTCTGAAGAACATAACATTGCTTTTCACCAGCTGGGCATTGGTATCCTGTGTTGTGCATTCATTCTTTCTGTTCCTTCTTGATGGAGAACAAAAGAGGGAAAAGAGAAATTTATGGAATAATCAGCTAAACTAGAGCGTATGTTAGGGACTGCACATGTGCTGTGTGTCTGTTCTCATGACATCTCTTATTAATGTGCACTGTTACACGCTCAGGCCACTGCCTTTGAACTTGTGCAATGGAGCAATGATAATAAAATATTTTTAGTTAGTGCTATTTTAGTGCATATTTGTTTCTGCTGCAGCATGTTTTGCTCACGTTCTAAATACTGAAAAGTTAAAATGAATCCTTTTGTGTCCATAAATTATGATGATTAAAGATTAAAATGTTGTCCCTGCATATCCATACCCTTAAATTTATGAACTCATAAAACACTCACTGTTTCTCTGTGATTTGGATATCTTTTTTTCAGATGCAATGCATAAGTGAAGTACACTGTTCCCAAATGACATCAGCTCTCTGGAAACCTATAAAATCTTTCTTGTGTTTAACTGACTTTACACTATTGCTGTATAAAATCAGAATTTTATGAAGATGAATAGGAAACTTGCAGTTTACATAAGGCCTGCTTTGGAACTGCTGTGCAAGCTATTTACCATTCCAGTCTGTTCTTTGCCCCCTTGGATTATTGTGATGGTTTATTTACACTGACAATAGTACCTGCCACTGATAAAGAGGTGAGAGCCTGGTTTTGAGGGAAAACATTTGATTATCAACAGTATTGTATTTATAAAAATTGTCCCTTGGGGGCAGAGCATTGCTGCAGATGAGCAAAACCCATTTTACTTCTTGTAATCCATTACTGCTGCTAATTTGTTGTTCTTATTAGGAACCTTCTGCTGGCCAATGCGAAATTATTTCTTTTGCTGGCATATAGAGCCCTCTGAACTCCAAAATGTCAAACAGAACAGTAGAAATGGAAAGGGAGGGGGAGGGGGATTCGCCCCAACCTTGCTTTTGAAGTCAGCAGCTCAGCCTTGGCATCCAAAGGGCAGCTAAGGGAGGTAATGCCTCCTGCCCATCTCAGTTAAGGAAAATAATCTGTTAAAGTGAAGCCATGACAAGATGTTCAGGGTTTCTCTAAGCTCATTAGACAGCGAGGTGGCAGGATCCCCGATGAAGCTGATCATAGTGGAAGGCTCAGTCGCAGGTCAGGCAGCTCAGTCTGCACAGAAGTAGGACAGTAAAGCTGGAGGAAGGGATCAAGGGACACTGCAGAGCCTGGCCACAGTAACTGCTGCAGGGAAGGGAATTCTGAATGCAGGGGATGGGAATGAAAACACAAGTTATTTCAAAATTAAGGAAACCTGTACTGGATGTATTGTTGGATGGTCTGCACAATGAATAAGGCCCATCTTTAAAGCTGATGACCTCCCTCAAAATAGAACTCCTGTTCGTCAACACTCTCCTCAGCTATCCCACTTGCATGGGAACTGGTTACAGGCTGCATTCCTACTGGTCTGGGGCTTTGGAGACATAAGATAAAAGGTAACTGTCTCCGTGTGGGTCATCCTTCTCTTACGCATCCTGTCCACATGCAAATATTTTGGATAAAACTGACTGCTCTCTGCCTAGCCCAGTTGATGCAGGCAGCTTTGCAGGACAGTGATCCTGATGCTTCTTTTTTCGTCTCTTTCTTTTTCATCTCCCTTCCAGCAACTTGCTCCTTAGAGCAGAGGACTGTAACCTTTTATGTTCTGCACTGAATGCCAACAGCTGAAGTCTATGGAAGGGAGGCTGCAATGCTGAGGGCGTGTTGAACAACAGGTTATGTGCTCTGTGGCTGGCAGGAAGCAGTCTTGGGTATGTCAGAGCCCTGCTGTGCTTATGGGTGTTAGTTTCAGACAGTGTAGGTAGTCCAGGTTATCTGGGTTAGTAGTAAGAGTACCACTGCTTATGTCTGATATACAATAGAAGATGTGATTAGAGCACAAAATTACCACTAAACCTATAGGAGAACCAGTACATAGTTCCATGGAACCATTTTTTTTTTTTTTTTTAAGAAATGGCTGAAAACAATCAGTTCTCGTGATTCATTTTTCTCTGTCCATTCAGAGTTTGCTAGTAAGTGTCATACTGACCTTCAGTTGAGCCTGAAATCTACATTTGCCTTGGCTGGAATGGAGTTAGAACCCAAATTTTTGGGACAGTATCTGTAAAGTTGCTATTTCAAGAATCCTGACATATTTCAAAGCATTTTGTGGGGGTGAGCTCAAGCCATGCATGGCTTTATTACCTGGTGCATTCTGTATGCCTGGAAACAGCAGCACTTTCCTTTGGAAAGAGGCTCTGAAGGTTTGTGTGAGTGAGCCAGGCACAGATGGGAATAGAAGCAAGATGATCTCTATCACTTCTGGTATGTTTTAAACCGTGGATTATATAATTACTTGGGACCATCTGATTGAACATCTTCTGTTGGTCCATCTGGTCTCTCCCTACCTCATGATGGACTTAGTGACACAGTTTTTAGATCAGCCCTTGCTGTAATCTCCTTGTACTCTGACCATTTACTAAGTTTCTCTTTTAGTTTTATTTTTTGTAAATTTGACACCATATTCAGTGGGCCTTCTTTTGCTCTAGTCTATAATTTCAATTTTCCCTGATTCAGTTTGTGATGGGGTGATGACTATGCTGGTCATTATAGATTTTTTTCTTGTATTTAGTGGTACTGCACCTGTGACAGGACTACTATTTTGTAGCTACACAATAATTATAAATTAAGAAGTCTGTCTCATAATTTGTGAGAACAAATTTTGATCGTTAGTAGTGTCTTTTGCTCTTAACCAAATGATTTGCCATACAGAATTCAGTGATGTTTCTGCAAGCTGGGCTGCAGTTTTCTAAATTTCTTCTCTGTGTATGCATTCATCTTTAAGTTCTTAAGCCTGAGAAATGTTCCTGACTCATTTCCTTTATACCTTGCTCTATTGTAGGTGGGAGGTTTATGGTTAGGATGTGAAGTTTTCCAGATCAAGCAGTGGGAGGCTGCTGCAGGTGAAAAACTCTGCTTGGTACATGGACTGCCTTTCATGCTTAGTTTATTGGAAAAGTGAAAAACTGTGCGGGAGGGGAGTTTTCTTCTGCTATATTTGCAGTGGTACAGGACATCAAAATCTCTGGTGACAGTTGTTGCAGGGGAGGACAATTGTATAGGTTAGGCTACAAAAGCAAGTATTATTTCAGGCCTTGTTTCTAATTCTTTAGGATAAAATTAGGGCTTATAGTTTTATGAGAACATTGTGAACCGAAGTAAATAAAGCAAAGTTACAGAAACTTGAAGATAAGGCTGTTTATTACTGAACTCATTGAAGTATGGACATAGCACAAGATACAATTTTGTTTCACAAATAATAGCCTTCTACTTTCAGATGTCTTTTTGTTCTAGGTGCTAAGCCAAGTCTGTGAAAGTCATTTATATCTGCAGTGTGTAGAACCTGCTATCAATTAAACTGAACAAAGCAAGCATTTGCTGCCTTTGGTCAGGATAAAGCAAGTGTCTTGTGTTCTCTGCCAAATTAGCTTTATAGCTAAACTGCCTTGTGTCCTGCATCGTACCTTGTAAACTGCTGAAATGACAACAGAAAAGAGTGAGCACTCAGCGAAGTCTCTTCTTGGTCCAGCTGTTCTAACTCTAGTGATAGTCGACGGCACTGAGTTGAATCCCTGGTGCGCCCTGCTCAGAGCCTGGCTGTGAGAGTGGAGCTGCATCACAGTGCAGGGACAGAGGCTGTCACCATTGGCTGCTGCTTGAAAGGCTCCGTAAATGACTTTTGCATTCCCTGACCCTTAATCTCATCTGGACTGTGTTAGAAGACTTGAATGACCTGAAAGAGACGTCTTCTACCACCTCAGACAGGCAATCCTTCATCTGAGCAAATGAAACAGAGCAGGAGATTCTTTTACTTCTGGCTGTCTATGACAAGGCAGTGAGGTTTTTCAACTCTGATTTGCTCTTGAGTACCTGAAGGTCCTGTTGGTGACAACCATTAGGTATGAATCTTATGAATCCCTCAGGTCTGAACCTGGCAGTCATGTTCACTGGCGAAGACACAAAACCCCAGAGTATTACCAAATACCTGCCAGGATTGGAAAGGTTAGGAGACCTGAGGGAGACGTTATTCAATTTTATCCTGCTCTATCTTCCCTGTGACCTCTGCTTATGATGCCTCTTAGGACACAGGAAGGTGGAATATTTGATCTGACCACATTTGGCCGTTCTCATGTTTTTTCATTTCAAGTGTAACTCTGGAAGTCTGAAGCCATGTCTGCTTTGCAAAGCTGTGCATCCAGTGTTCCTTTGTAGTGCTATGTGTGTGGGCCAGTAGAATTCATAGCTTGTTGGCTGTTTGGGGTCTGTGCTGCTAATGATCGGCTGCAGCCCTGAACTACTCCCTCCCAATAGGCTTCTCTTCCAGCTGGCTTCCTAACCCTGACCTGAACAGCTTCATCACACCCTACTTGCTGTTTGTCTCTGCATTTTGGATGGGAAGGAGTGGCAACTGTCTGGATGGGGCTGTCTCTTGGTTTTGGCTTTTCCATAAGTGTGGGTAGGAGTTTCTCCTGGACACCAGCTGTCTTGGGGTTAACTGGGCTCTCCCTCCTCTGCCAGTCTCTGTGTGTCTAGACACCAAACACTCCTGAAGACAATAACTTCATGATGATGTACCACACTGGTTCAGCAAGTTATAGGTTCTGACTGCCTGAAATGGAGATGAGCTGTGGCTGTTACAGGCCCAGGGAAAAATCTTGAAGATTTTTCCAGTTTAACTTTCTCAGGCTCAGCTAGGGTTTCTTCCCAAGCTAAAGACCTTTCTCTTATGTAAAGCATAAGAGAGGGAATTATGGCAGAAGATAAACACCTGTTGGATCTGTGACAAAGCCTGAAACAAGAGGGTGTTGCTTTCTCTGACTAATGATTCTTTTCTGCTTTGTTTTGCACGATTTCTTTTATTTAAAGCCATAGCTTTCTTCAATAAATTGCTCTTTCTTGCTGTATGTCAAGAAGGGGTCATGTTACTGTTAATCCTTTCACCGCTCTGCAACAACTTACAGTAACAATGAGCTATGCTCATTGCCATAAAATATAGCTTATGTTTTTCAAATAAAAGAATTGGGGTGTATTTTAGTGGGTGTGGGTTGTTTGGTGGTGGTTTTTTTTCTATTTTTTTTTAATGAGAAAGGAACAGGCACAAAACTCTGTCTCCATTTTCCTCAGGGATTTGCTCTTTTTCTCTCAAACCTCCCCCATCCTGCAAAGCTTACTGCCTGTTATTTTCTCTGAGAGGAAAAGGTGCTTGTTCAAATAATCCTGTCTCTCTGGTGTGTTGCAGGCATCAAGACTGCTGTCACAGGCTATTCTCCTTTGCAGTCTCAGTCGCCTGAATAAGTGGCATGTGATTTTGTAGTATTTTATCCCTTCCACCTGCCCTGCCTGAGGGGCTATTCATTGTATCCCTGTGCTGTTTTTGCGTAAGGTATTGCATCAGGCAGCGGAAGGAATATGGTGCTGAATTTAAACAGCTGGATGTTGTGTTGTGTATTTTTCAAGCAGACTTGAATGAGCCGTGTGCTTTTTTTTCTCATTTTCAGGGTGAGTCTGTCCATTCTGAGTGTTAAACCATCACGTATTTCCAGAAGAGGCTGTTGATTTGGTAACCAGGATTTTCAGTGGGGTATTTTACCTGTTAACCTATTGGAGATTTTCTTTTTTGTCATCACCACTGTGCTTTTTAAGTGGTGTATATTTTACCTATTTGACATACTCAACCACGGTCATGATTGGTATTGAATGTTTTGCTAAATTACTGTGTTGACCTGGCATGGCCTGGTTTTTGTTAGTGGGGGGTCACAGGGGCAGCTGTGAGATTTTCTAGAAGCTTCCACCATGTCCAACAGAGCCAATCTCTGATGGCTCTGAAGATGGATGTGCTGCTGGCCCAATTAGAGAGGTTGGTAATGCCTCTGATGACCTATGTCAGAAGAAAATCAAAACAGCACAGGGCAGTTTTTCCCAGGGATGGCGAGGCGCCGCTGCCGGGCCCATCCCGGCACAGCCCGCGGCGATGTGCGGCACAGCCGCTGCCGTGTCATGGCGGCTGCAGCGAGCCTGGCCTGCCAGGCCGGCACAGCCAGCCCCGCTGTGGGACAGGGGCAGCGCCGGCAGGGCAGGGCCATGAGGGCAGGGCCGGCAGGGCAGGATCAGCAGGGCAGGGCCGGAGGCTTCTCCTTCCCGGTGCCCTGCCCGAGGAGAGGCGTCAAACAATGCCAGTGTCATGGTGGCCGCCTCTAGCCATGTGGTGGTGGCGGCAGGAGTGCCAGGCCGGCAGTGGGAACATGGTGAGGGACTTCCCAACATGAAACCTAAATGAGATCAACCACTCAGTGCTGCAGGAAATCTTTGAACTGGTGGAACTTGTAG
>VRYO01002184.1:14136068-14165824 GCA_009812075.1 Sialia sialis | reverse complement strand
AGCACAGCAGAGGAAAGACTCCTCTCCCTGAACAAATAGAAGATCTCGAGTGATGAACTGACCAAAACCCCCCCCTCCCTGTCTCCCTATGCTGTTGGTAGGAAAGAGGGAGGGGCTGGGGAAAAAGGTGTTTTAAAGGTTTGTTTTACTTCTCATTATCCTTCTCTGACTCCATTAATAATAAATTTACTTTTTACCTGTAAATTTGAACCTATTTTGCCCTTAGAGTTTTTTTCTCCCAGTCCTGATCTCAACTCATGAGCCCTTTGTTAACTTTTTTCCCTCTCTCCTCTGCACTGCTGAGAGAAAGAAAGGGTAAGCAAATGGCTTTCATGGGTACCTGGCATTTGGCCAATGTCTCAAAGCTGTTTGTTAGCATGACCTCTTCGTTAGTATTTATACACATTTCTCTTTTGTCATGTCAAATTCTCTTTTTTCCTGATATGTTGTTCTTATTTTTAATTCTACAGCATATATTTTAATTTTTTTGTTGTTGGTAGAAATAGAAGTGTGCTTTAAAATTAAACAGATTGTGTTATCCTATTTGAGTGGGTCCAGAGGAAGGCCATGAAAATGATCAAAGGATGGAAAACCTCTTCTATGAAGATACAGAGCTGAGGCTGTCCAGCCTTAAGAAAAGAAGACTTGGGGGAGACCTTGTTGGCAGCTTTAAAGTAGATTAATAAGAGAGGTAGGGCTTGTAGCAATAAGACAATGGTTTATTGTTTTATACTAAAATAGATTAGATTTGCACTGGATATAAAGAATAAATTTTTTGATAAAAAATTTATGAATTTTTATGATTATGGTGAAACTCTGCCACAGGTTGCAGGTGCCCCATTCCTGGAAACATTCAAGGTCAGGTTGGATTGGACTCTAAGCAACCTGATCTAGTTGCAAATGTACCTGCTGATAACAGGGGGTAGGACTAGATGATCTTTAAAGGTCCCTACCAATCCAAACCATTCCACGATACTTAGGCATAAGGTTTATCTTCATACAACAGGTTGGGATTTTTGGTTTGTTAATAAGCAAAGTCAATCTAGAGAGTAAAATATGCATCTCTGATAAGCTGTCATTTGAAACATTTGGTTGCTAGTGCAGGTAGTATGAATATATGTAATTTTAAGGCAAGCTTAGTTCTTGAATATGGCAAGAACTAGAAATCAGTTGCTCTGAGCTGCAAGGTTACTGGCCTGTGTCAGGTCACGTTTATCAGGTCACGTTTACACACATTATTTCCTGTCTTGTGGCTCTATTGCATTCACTTTCCGGACTGCATGAAAGGTCTTGGCAAAAGGAGTGTATTAAAACAGAGATGGATGTAACCTTTTCTGCATCTCCATTTCACTTGGAAAAAATACAACTGGGGATTTGGGCAGGCAGCAGGAAAACTCCTCTTAGTAATGGCACTGTGCTGCCTACAAGTGCAGGCTGGTTGAAGAGGAGGAAAGAAAATGAGCTGAAAATGTGGGTAGTGAAGCCATTAGAAGTGAGAGATATACTGGGGTGTTACACAAACTCCCAGCACACTATTAATTAAGACTGCTAGAACTAGCTCCTTGCACATAAAGACTTCATTTTACTGGGTTTGGTCACAGGCTGTTCCATGTACATTAATGGTATTTCTCCAAAGTATTATTTCTGTTATTATAATTTGTATCTGAGGACTTCTCTTCCAGTAGCAGGATTTGTAAAAGAGTAATTTGCCTGAAATGAAGATTACATGCATAAATGTACACAGTATGTCTGAAGTCCTCAAAATGTAAATTTCTGACTGGGTCAAGAGATTTGAGGGGATGATTTTTTTCTCTAAGGCTAAAAAGTGAATCAGTCTCCCCAAGTGCAACAAGGACCACTTTGCCCCTTAATGTCAATGTTGAATGTTGCAGTGCTTCTTGTTGCAATAGGGCTGTACCATTTACATTCATGATAGTCCTCGCCTGCTTGTTCAATGCCTAGGACAGACCACCCTGTTACCTGTGCCTGCATCCAGGCTGGACATGCACGTGGATGGTGGCACCTGGTTATGGACAATACTCAGCCAAGACTTTTGGTTCTGGGTAAAAGAATCTAACCTGAACTGTACCTATAGGGGATCTGGGAAATGGGCTGGCAAACAAGCATTATTTTTTATCTCCCGTTTCAAGAGCTCTTCTCATTTGGCCTAAGTGTTACAATTTTAAAAGAGAAAAGCAACCATCTGAGTTTTAGTGTGTCCTTGAAAGTGAATAACTAAAGCAAAACTCCAGGATACAGTAATAAAACTATTTCAGGTACTGTAAAATAGTAGTATTGGTTCTATCTGTGGTTGACAGAGGTTTTCAGCATAGAGTAGCTTGCAAATTTGTATATTTTCATAGTATGTCATGCTGTGAATCTCAGGAGTCTGTTTCAGCAGTACCTTCAGAGAAAGCAGTATCTATGTTTTTTAAACTTTAACAGTAACTTTCAGAATTATAATAATTGTGAGATATCCATCTTCTTAAAAGTCTGGGGGATTTGGGGAACTTTTTGCTTTATTTTGTCCCTCTTTGCATTTTGTGAAGGTGGTGAGCTTGCTATCAATTTTTCCTCTAGATACATTTTTATTAGGTTCTTTTGGTGATACCTTTTTGATTAAGACTCTTGCTAAAAAGAAAAGAAGGCTGTGCTCCGGGACTTAAAGGGTTTGGTCTCACCCCCTGTGGCTGCAGTTCTTCTTCATGTAAGTAAATGAAAACTTTGTGGGAAGGACACTGAACCTTGTAGTCTGTCATAAACTGGCTCTAAGTCATGACTTATCTGTGTATCTTGCCAGCAGTAAACATTTATTTATAAAAGTAGCACTGCTCGAAAGGAGTCCAGTCCCTGTCAGGCACTGATAACTGGATTATATTGCATACTGGATTGTGCCAGGCCTACATTCAAATCCCTGGCTTGAACCAGTCACAGCAGAGACTTAGCTCAGATACTCCTTACACTCGGGAATCCCTTGTTTAAGTCTTGGCTTTATGCAGGTCCCTAGTTTCTCCTTTTATTTGAACTCAGTGATTAACCTGGGACCTTACCATCTCCGCTCTGGGAATTTCTTTGAACTCCCTTCTCTTCCTCCTTTTCTTCACTTACTGTGTGGGATTGTCCTGATATTGTCCTGCCCCAAGCTCCCCAGTCTCCAGACAGGTCTGTAGCAAATCCAAGGACGTGTGTCCCTTGTACAGGCAGTACAGCAGACCCTGCTCTTGATGAGGGCTCCAAGTGCTGAGCAGAAGGTGATTATTGCTGGGCTAGAGGAGACCATAATTATTGCTTTTGTTGGAGCCCAAACCAAGTCTGGTGTGTCCTTTTCTGTGCTGGAACAGAAGTTTGGATGGGCTGTGGGGCTCTGCTTCCCTCCCACCCCAGCAGCTGAGGAGTAGTGTTACCTCTGCAATTATTCTGCTGATGCAATAATTTCTGAGTTGTTCTGTTTCAATAGGATTATAATAACATATTATCTCATTGCAGTAGTGTTAATACTTCAAAAACATCATCATTGGAACATTAAATTAAAGGGAATTTGTTAAAGTACAGTAAGCAGTTGTCCACGTGGATGTCAGTGATGCTCATAGCATGAAGAGGGCTGAAGGGTCTCATCTGCACTGAAGAGTTCCCATTGTGGAAGCTGCTGCCTTTGTCTTTGATCACTACAACCCATATATAAGGCTTTTTCTAAATATTTCTAGAGAACATAGAGAAAAATACAGTAAGGAAGTTGTGTTTGAGCAACGGTGGAAAGACAACCGCTATGGGAGAAAGTGGGAAATCATCATTCTTAAGGTCTTATGATGCAGTCAGCATTTCAAATTACTCATTTTTCTAAGGGAAAAGTGAGAATAAAAGTGACTATTTGTAAAAATGCTATTTCTCAGCTAGACTCTTATTTTAACCCATGGGAGATGATTTTTCTGCATTGAAAATAACTTGAAATAGTTCAGCTCTGCTGATCTCAGTGTAGTCTTTCACTTTCTGGGGAAATATAATGCATTTCTGTTTTTATTAATTTCTTGAGGTGGGAACCTTTTGTGTAAAAAGAGGGCATGGATAAACAGTCATTTTTGAAGTTGTCTGTGGAATCATGCCATATCCTGTTTGAAAGAGAAGACAATGCTGTGAAAATGAAAAATGTGTTTGTGGAAAAAGTTATCTTTCCTCCAAGATACTACGGAAATAGCGTTCCACAGCAGGGTTTATTGCTTTTCCCTAAGATATATAGACAGGTGTTATCAGTTTAATACAGCTACTGGACTTACAGAGGAATAACATCACTTCCAGAGTTGCAGATAATACTGAGCAGATCTTAGGGAGTCAAAGAATTTTGCATTAGCTCAGCTTTGGCCTTTGTTGTTGGTGTCTCTTGGCTTCTCAAGAGCTTTTGTATAATTATTTTAGTACTTCTAATTTTCTGTTCACAAAAGTATAACTAATACAGGTTATAGCCTTTTAAACGAAATTTTCTTCCTAGCAAAATGCCAGGCTATTTAAATGCAAATGGCAAAGGGGAGAAGTACGAATTATCTCACTGGATATTTAAATGCATTGAGTGGATATTACCTAGGTACTTGTTTAGCCCAGGAGTCATGTTTTTTGGAAGACAGATAAATTTTCATTCAGTGAAGAAATTCGAAATCTTAAAGATAAGCTTAAGAAGTCTGTGGAAAAAATAGTGCTTTGGAGATTTATAGAATTTAAAACTTGAGACTGCTCTTTTCCTATTCCAGTATTACAAAAAAAATAATTTCATTCAGCTTTCCTGAATGAAAAGGATAAAAGCTCAATCCCTTTTCCTTCCTTGTCCTTGATATTAGCATTGCCTCATTGTATTAAACAAATATAATTTTCTTGGGTGTAATAATTTCTGAGAGGGAGAGTAATCTTTGGAAAGCCAAAGAAAAATTGAAGGAGACAAGATAATTACAAGGCATGCCACTATCTGATGATATGGAGGTGCACACATTCTATGCTTGAAGTGAAAAATCTAGGCATAATCAGGAGCTCATGCATAAACTCCCACGCATCTGGATGAAGTCAGGATTGAGCCTACTGTTGCAAGTGACAGTGGTTATTTAGGGTGGAAAGATATTACAGCTGATATATATAGTGCTGGAAACCTCTCTGCTAAACGTTATAAGGCCATCCACTCTTTGATTTGAATGTAGTGAATTGCAAATGCCAACCTGTAAAAACATCAGTAGTAAATCGAGCATCTCATTTGTTAACTGTAAGGAAGAGTATTGCTGTTTCCAATATGCAAATTGATAAACATGAAAAGTCTTTTACATCTACCTTGAAATTGTTCCTCTGCTGTTGCATGGCTGATGCCTTTGAGGAGTACAAATGATTAGAACAAGTAACATTTGTCTAAATCGCACTGAATCTAGTAACGAGTCTCAGGGGTATTCAGCCACTTGGCTGAGTGCAAATTCTGAATGCTAGAAATATAAGTGAAACCAGTCAAAATGCAGCATCTGTCTCCTTCCTAACTGTAATGTAAATAATATTCTTGTGCTGGCTCAAGGCGAATGCCTGAATGTGTTAGCAGTAAAAAATGAAATCATTGTTAGGTGTACCTTGCAGAGCTTTCACAGTATGAATTACCACTCAGAGACAAATAAGAGATGGGACAGCTATTAGTCCAAAATTGCTCATATGAAGTCAAACAGCAAAACCTAATTTTAAACCTTGACCTTTGAGGTGCTGCTGCAGGGCACATGTTCCCAGTGCCCTTTGGAGTGCTTGGTTACCCTGCCTGAGAGAGGGCTATGCTGGGGCAGGACTGATGAGGGGATGCAGGGCTGTGATGGATGCCATTAAATAAAACTGCCTCAAAAATTGGTAACGGTTCTTATAATGACTTCAAGACACATAATAGATCACTCCTGCGCTCCCCTGGCCTCAGGCTGACTGATGAAATTAAATTCAAACCACTCTGCTCAAAACAGTATAACTCTTATAGGAAAACATAGAATTTAGTGGATGCCTAACAATAGCTGCAAGTTCTTATTGCCAAAAGATTCTTGAGATGTTTCTCTATATCCTGTTGAACGCTGGAGAATGAGTTTACAGGAGGCAGTATGGAAAAGTCCATTTGCTGATTGGTTAGATGATAACATCTTCTCATCCTTGTATTTCCCTTTTATTGGATACTCGAGGCATCAGAATGAATTTTTGCACTACTCCAAGGAAAGCACAAGACTGCAGGAATCCTTGTGAACTGGACAGAGGTTCTGCATGTCTGTAGCTGAGCACAGGAGCTCCTGGTAGAGCTGCCTCTGGTTCAAACAGATGGTGCTTGCCCTTCAGTTTGTCTTGGCTTGGAGAGCCCAAGCCAGAATATTTTCAGTGATTTTAAGAAAACTCTGCAGGAAAATTTCTATTTTATTTTCTCTTAAGCCATTCAGCCCCATGCTGTACCTTTATCATGAAGATGTGATACTTGTCTATTTCCCAGTTACTGTCTTCTATTCTAGACCTAGGGGTTTAAAAGCCTCGGTGAGCTAGAAAACAAGTTGCTCAAATTATAGGTGACAGTCTACTTTAAGATCATCCTTTGCAATGTCCCTGGTGGAATGTCTGTTGGAAAGAGTAACATGTTGCTCTGTTTTTCACTGGATTGTTGCTATTCTTCCTCCTCATAAAGGTGCAAATCGAGGGTAGTCTGTCAGTCACAAGTAGGTTGCATCAAGAATGCAAAAAACAAAATGACAGCAGCAAACTCTGTGTGTTTCTTCATAAATGGGTTACTTTCCAACAAGGGCTTAATTTTCTCTTTGCTAAGTTCTAATTTTTGTTCCATCTCAGTGTTTAAATAGCCTTGTAAGCCATTTCTGACCCCTTTTACACCTTTGGTGTGGAAGAGTATTTTGCTTTTCTTGAGAGGAACGTGAACTCATGGGGATTATTAACAACTCAGTTCCCAGTAAAGATGTTAAAACATACCTAGGTTCTTTGGAAGATGTAGTGGCTGTCATGGTAAAACGTGCTAATTGGCGTGTTCATGTTGACACTTCGTCAACTCTTTGCTCAGCCAAGGATCCAAAATGCAGCAGTAACTTGGCTGGATTTTGCCCCAGCCAGCAGAACTTGCAGGAAGGAGCATGTGGTTGAAGTGTCTGGTGCATTTGGAGTGTGCTTGATGTCCAAGTTATTATATAAATTCCCTTGGTACAAAAGGAAGGAAAACATTTTCATATGCTGATCTTTTCACTTTACATACAGAGTGGCCTCCAGTCTGTGCTTGGCTGTAAGTTGATGGATGGGTTAAAATTCTCCTGATTGTTCCCATGTTTTATGTAGGAATGTAGTAGTTGGAATGAATTCACTGCTAAGTCTTGAAGCCTTCTAAAATTTCTGTCATGGTGACTTGTTCATGGCAGTTGAAAAGAAGCCGTTTTAATGCCAGCCGCAGGTTTATGCACAGAATCACGAACGGGATGGGACTGCTGTGGAACACATCTCAAGCTGCTTTATTTTCCAAACGTTGGTCTGATTACATGGTTGGGACAATGGGAAGATGCCAGCAGCTCATGTCCTTGGTAGCAGCCACAGAACATGATGTTACAATGCACATTGAAAGTTTTTTTACCAATCACAAAAAAGGCAAAAGCATTCTGACAGTAGGTCTACCCAACCCCTCTGAGTATACGTACCTTCAGTTAAAACAATGCTTGTTTATTTTGAATACAATATCTGCTTATAAGGCTTAAAATACAATGTACAGAGCTCCATTATTAAGCTTAGACCTTTCTAACATCTTGCTAGATATACTTTTCTGCATCTTAAGGTGTTATTCTAACCAAGCTTTACACACAAACCATTGTTCTATTTGTCCTTGCTTTCTACATCTCATATAACTTTTCTGCTAACAAATCTTATGACTACTGCTTAGCTCTAACTGCAGTTCTGCTGGTTCTGTGGCCTGCTTTTTACAGCTTTCCCAAACCCCTCTGATTTCAAGGATTGCCACACCTTTTGTCAGCTGGGAACCAGGACTGAGGTAGTTTATCCCATGGTGCTGCTTCCCAAGTACTGGATAATCACCACTTCCGTTATCTGGTCTGGCACAACGTTTTTAAATGAGATGATGAAACTAGAAGTTATTGTGAGCCACATGTTTTTTCAGGCCATTGCTTTTAATATTGAACAGCATGAGAAGAATCAGTGTGTAAGAGAGGAATGAAAGATAAGCATTGAACCCCTCAAAGTGAAGAGAGCACAATATAGGTGGTACAGAATCAAAAATACCTACCCCAACCCTCCCCCGCAAAAAGCTAAGGAGAGAGGTAAAAAACATTGGTTTAATTTGTGACTATAGAGTGGCAGAAAAATGTGGTATTCTCTTACAATTGTACACCTGAGTTCTTGTGTTTTCAGCTGAGGCTGCGTCTCATTTCTCCAGCAGCTGGAGAAACCATGGAGCCAGAGCATCACTGTTTTGGATTGGCAGCCTGTTTGGATTGCCTTTGTCTTTGCTTTTCTGAAGGTGACCTTGGTCAGTTCGATGGCATGAAAAGGTTCTGTTTTCACACTTGCTAGAACACACGGTGTTTATGGGTGTGGTGGTTTGTAAACAATGGGGCAGCATGAAAGAAGGTGCGTGGGTGTCTTTTGTGGGAAGTGTGCAGGATAAGCAGTACAGAGAAGCTGTTGGATGAAGAAACAAATTCAATGTGCTATTCAAGGTTATTCAAAAACCAGAGTTGTAGCTCTAGAAACTTGAATAGAATAATTTGCAAAGCACTTTGATATCCTTCAGCCTCTTGCAAAATTAAATTCTTCCAACAGTGCCTTTTGTCATTTTCCAAGGAATCTTGGGATAAATAGCCAACTCACCTATAGATCGTCAGGAAAAGGTGTGTTGATTAGATAGGCTGAAGGCTCGACACAGCTGTCACAATCCAAAGATGCAAAAGAAGTATTCAAGAATATTTTAGGTGAATTAAAATTACTTTTGTAGGGTAATGTTCATATGGCTTCAGGCTTGTTTAACTGTTTAGCCAGTTTTTAAATATGGCAATGAATATTAACATCTGTTCTATCAGTGATTGCCATTGTTAAGCAATTAATTTCTGATTTTGTGAAACTTCTTGTGATAATAAAGAACCTTGAGCTATGAAGAAATTCTTCAACGTGCTCTTTGCGCATCTTGTTTCTTTGATATCTTAGGTCTACATTTTTTGTACCTTTCTACCTTGCAGCAGGAAAGAAATGACTGGAACCACAGGGTAGCCAGGGACCACGTGGGTTGTTGAATGTATTCTGCTGCAGTCACAGGCAGCTATAGAGCAGATGTTGAATTCAGAGAATTTCACAGAAATATCCGTTCTTGTTAAATGTCTCTTAAGCCACTGCAAGCAGATCATTAAATAGCTTCCGTGTCTATTAAAATAATGAGCATGTTTAGTACAAAGACCAAAAAGTCTCACATGCCGTATGTCAAATGCTGTAGTAGGAGAAAATGGGAGAAAGACTCTATAACTCCACTGCAACCTTTCATTCCCTGGGAGTCCATGAATTTCCTAAACAATCTAGATTGTTCCTTCCTCAGTGTCAAAGCTGTAAATATGTCAACTGCCTTTAGATAATGGAACTGAAAATTCTGTGAGGGAGATGAGCTATTTATGCAATGGTTTGAGAGGGTTTTAGAGCAGACACTCCAGCTTAATATTTTGCAGCATGTTTTATCATTTTAGCTCTAGTGAGGTCACTAAAGTGAGAAGAGGGATGAGGTTACTCATTTGTTTCCCTTCCATGGAAAGTAATTTGATGCATACAGGGCTACCCAGAGTTTCCTTTCCTCCCTCTGAAGTCACTCATTTTAGTAGTCCTCCCTGCTTCCCTCCTCCATAACTTCTCTTCCTCATGCTTCTCATGCTTTTCTTTCTTTCTCAGTTTCCAAATTGCTATATTCATCACTGTCGGCTTTCCCTCCTTTTGTAAACTCCTTCAACATATCTTCTGCTTCAGATAAATGGTTTTAATTTAATATTTTTGATGCTTTCAGGTTTCTTCTGAGTTTTCCTTATGCATCATCTCCAGGGTTTGTTGTTGGTTTTTTTTAGCTATAAGTATTAGATTTGATTTTTATGTTGAGGGCCTTGAAGACTACTTTGCACTCTGATATTTCATGTGCCAAATTTTATGCACTCAGCAGTGCTTAAAGTGAGGAATATCTTAAGGGAAGAAAATCTACAGTGGATTTTACTTTTCATGCAGTAGATGAATAAACTTTTAGTTTGGGAAGTTGCAGAGAAAAGCATGAGTGGAATATAGCTTCAAAGCATCATTTACCAGAAACAGACTGAGTTATTTCTGGATTTGTTTTGACATACTCAGGCTGACTTTAATAAAATGCACAGATTTACATTCTCATGAGTCTGTTATTGCTCGACTTGCTTTCATGAAGATATTGGCTATAGAAAAGATGGAAAGGATCCAGAAAAGCCAAGTCTTACAGGAATATTGCATGTGGGAGCTTAGACCACCTCAGCTGTTGCTCAGTGAGCTCAGTAGAAATCAGCCACCAGTCCTTCTCTGTTCTGTTCATGTTCTGGGGCTTTTTCAAAATGGAAATCTGTGGAAACTGAGTATCATGGAAAAAAAGAAATGCTTTGAACTTTCTTAAAACTCGTTCTGAGATGCTGGCAAATCTTTAAGAAGTATAGGGCTGTATTAGACTGAATAGAGTGTTTCAGGCTTTTGAGCTCCTTTTGGAGGAGGAACTGCAAAAGTTTTGCACTTCTAAAACTATCCTTTTAGTGTCCTTAGGAAAATACAATCAAAGTTTTGATGTTAGAACTTAAAGTTTTTCAAACTCCCTGATGGTGCATCTGCTGTAGCACCATCTGTATATTTTTATTATCTCAGTGGTGTGGTTTTCTTACTTTGTATTTTGAAATTTTTTAAAGTCGATTTACTTTTTTTATGCATAAGATGCACATTGATACTGCTTCAGAAGAAAGCCTGGTAAGGCTAATGTGGGTAAGGAACTCTTTTCACAAACTGTAGTTGGAGTTTTTGGAGACAGAACTCTGAGGGTTTTATATTTGAGCATTATAGGAAGAAACAAGCCTTAGTTTGAAAATTTATCGCATTGTTTTGCTCTTTCTCTGTTTTGGTCATGTTGCAGTCCTCTCTTTTCCCATCACCTCAGATCTAAGCCTGTTGCAACCTTCTGGCTTGCTTGTGATGTGACTTCCTGGCATGTTTCCTACACAAACATCTTGTGCTCCTGAGCTTCCTTCCTACAGAGCTGTTCCTTTGTTTTCTCTGAGTCAGTCTTCTAGATTTAGTTTTTCTATCTATTAGTTTTCTAGATTTAGATTTTCTATCTAAAACAGTAACTAAAGCTGTACTACTGACAAATCAAGGGTCTAAATAAAGAGGTTTTGGAGAAATCTGGATGTGGTTTAAAATGCCAGGGAGAAGGGAGCTGAAGTGCCATTAGAAAAAATGCTAGGAAGCATTGGGTAGACTATTTTAAAAAGTGAATGGCCTATTGCAGGCAGATTGAAAGAATATTATGTTTTTAGTGTTTTGCCTGAAAACTAATATATAATAAATGTCATTGATGTAAGTTTGAAAATATCACTGGCTTTGTAGCAAAAATGTTGGAGTGGTGTTTAGTATTTTTATTTCTCCACTAAAATAAATAGTTTTTGGGTTCAATTTTTAATTGTTGCATTTTCTCAAAGGACCCATGCTGGAGCTCTAATTTACTGTCTTCATAACTGTGGAGAGTGCAGAATGTTTAGACTTTCACTTTTGCTACAATGGTCTTATTAAATATGGATGTACTCTTGCTACATAAGGGAAAACTAAATCAGACCAAATTTGTTACGCTTTGCATAATTATGCATTGAGAACAATGTATAATTAATAAAGTCATTATAGATTCAGGCTAGGGGTTGCCATTACCAGTGAAATCTAAATCTTTTTTTTTAATGCTCAGTGTTTCTCATGTTTGTTTTGGAAAAAACCCCAACTCTACAAGTAGAGGTGTTGCCCTAATAAATTATATTACTGGAATGATAAATTTCTTCTGGAGAAGTAAGAAATGGTTTTAAATCAAATGAACCTGGATGATCATCTTTGCACTATGGGTTTTGCACTTCCAAGTTTTACACCCTTTCCACAAGGTTGCATAGTTAAATATTTTTGAATTAACCAACAAAATGTACTTCTGGACTCTTTCCCAGTTAATAAAGCAGAAAGAAGATGCTTAAAAGACCAAGGAAGATGGGAAATTGTCAAAGGTTGTGAAACTAAACAGTAGCTCTTACATTTATTTGTAAAGGAATAAGACTACTGTTGATTTTGAGTATGATTGAGGTTTCTATTTTTAATATTAATCTCTTGTGTCCCATTGATTTACTGTATTTTAGAGGCTGGAAATAAAGAATTAAATCTGCCTAAGCAAACAGGTTTAAAATATGCAAAGAGAAGTAGTGGCACCACATCAGTTGTGCAATCCAGTTCTGCCCAGGCAGTTTGCCCTCCTCAGCCAGAAGGCCTGTGAAAATCAATGCTTAGGAGCAAAACAATGCCTGCCTGGCATCAGTTCCCTTTTTGGTTGATGCCTTTTTTTGAAAAAACTGGGAGAAGCCAGAGTGTGTCCTTTCATGCTCAGGTTTCTTCCCCATGTTTTTTCACCTTCTGCTTCTATTCTCCAGAAGTTTCCATTGTGCTCTGTGCATTTTGACTGGGATTAGTGGTTTCCTGCTGTGGGGTCTGGGCACCAACATTCTGGGAGCAAGTAACAGGTCTGGAGAATGGTGCCTGTCGTTAGTGTTCACTGTACATTCAGGAAAGCAGAATCTAAATTTGTTTATCTCTCCTTGCAGACAGGGAATAGTTGATTGAATGCAGCTTTTAATTACTAAGAATTTCAACATCTTAAACTAAAGTATGAAACTGCTTAAATTAATTTGATTTAAACATTGGAGGAATGACAGAAGAGGTGTAATTTCTTCTATTCAGGTGCTTCTTTGTTCTTGCTGGTCTCCATTTCCTACAGGCAGCTGTGAAGATCTGATCTGTTGAAACACCATGGTCTGAGAGAACCTTGGGTCATATTTATTTAGACTGACAGAGGATAATTGCATTTATCCTTCCTCCTGCAAGACCCTAGCAACAAGCTTCTTTTTTTTCTGTTTGGGAACCAATATGGGAATATGTTCTGCACAGCAACTGAATTTTGAAGCAGGCCTGAAAGATTAAGTTTTAGGGGGACTCCTGATACTCTTTGTAACTGGATTGCTTTATTAGCTGCAGCTTCCTGCTAAGAGCTACTGCAGATTTATACTGACAACTGTAGGTGGAACAATAAGAGAAACAATACAGACAGAAGCAGAATCTGAATGGCAAAGCATCTAGGCAAACGTTTGGGGCTTTTTTTCTTTTTTTTACTTCCTTTGAGTAGTTGCTGGTGGACAGTTTGGCCTTTTAGTGCAGCTATGTTAGGGCAATTACTGGATGAATTCTTCCTTTGAACCACAATTTACAAGATCTGTTAACAGGCATATGGTTTTTCTTGCTAGATGAAATGCGTGACATTACTTTTGGAGGGGAAAATTAGATTTCAGTCATAAAGACATCTTGTCTGCCTTCACAGATTATCATAGAAAGATAAAATCAAAATTGATCACTTCTTTTTCTCCCCTAGAGAGTCCTGATTTCCATGCTACACTGCTGCTGTCCCAGCTCAGCTCAGTCTGTGCTGTCAGGGCATGAGGGTAATGAATAAAATGGTCATTTTAAGTCTTTACATCAAATGGGTTCAAAAGATGTAAGTCAGACTAGAGAGCAGAAATTATTTTTGGCAGCTACAAACAGGAAAAAAATCCTGCTCAAAATCTGTTTAATCAACAGTGTTCACCAGCTCCTCTGCTAGTTTTTACAGGAATAGTTCTGTTATGTAAACTCACCTCCAAAATAATATAGTTTATATAGTCTGATAACCTGTGTCTGCCTGTTAAAAGCTGGTAAGTTCATGGTTCAAATAGTATTTTCTTCTGCTAATGCAGGAGATAATGCAAGGTTAGAACAAGAGTGCACAGCAGTATTTTTCCCCTGCCCCCTCGTTGTTGTTTTTTTTTTTCTTTATATAAAAACTCAAGGCTTTCCTATAGTTTAATTGCATTTCAGTTGCTGCATTTTCAGTGGGGGGAGAAAGTGAATGAAATGTCAACATCCTTGTGGGGCTGGATGGACAGTGTTGCCTCCTGCCTTAATAAGTAAAAAGATGTAAAATAAGGCCAAAAAGATGCAGGATAAATAGCATTTCTAAATCTATGCTGCCCTTATAGAAGGTCATATATCATTCAATCTTGTCCCCCAGGAACCTACCCCTAATCAGATAGAATTTTAAGCATAAAAATTATCTCTCTGAACAGCACTTGGAAGAAAATTATAAGGTAGGGAAAACTTCAGGGAATGACTGTAAATAATTCTTGTGTCTCTAATAGATAAGTAGATAACTACTTTGTGTGTTTGTTAAAGCTTCTGAGCAGTCTTCAATGTTGTAATATATTATTAAATTATAAAACAATTAAAATTTTACTGGATTGTGCTTGCAAATCTTTGACCCATTATTTCAGCCTGTGAGACATTCAGCATTGACTTAAAGTGTACAAAAAAAATATTTCACATATTTAAAAGTAGGTATGGTGTGTTGGTTCCCAAATTATCATTTTTATAATGGCATGTATTGCCATGAAGTCTATAATTGCTAAATCTAGTGTTAGAAACTCCAAGTATTTCACAGTATATAGAATATATAGTGCAGTAATTTCATGATTATAAGCTGCACCTGAATATAAGCCGCACCACTGGGGTAGACTGGATTCTTCAATGAAAAAGGTGCAGCTTATATTCTGTATACAGAATTCAAAACCAAATCTGAATGTGAAGCAAATCTGAATGGGAATCGTGTTTCAAAAAGATTTCAAGTGTTTTGGCTGAAATTTGAGGAAAAAACTACAGTAATTTCACGAATATATGCCACACCTTTTTCATTGAAGAATACAGCCTACCCCAGTAGTGCGGCTTATATTCAGGTGCGGCTTATTTATGGACAATTTCAGGAGAATTACCAAGGTGGAAGTATGAGCCGCAAGGGGAACAGGTGTTTCCCGCCCCTCAGCTCCCGCCCCCACCGTTCCCCGCCCCTGCCGGCGTTCCCCGCCACTCACACGGCCGGCGCTGCGCGCCACTGCTGCTCCCTGTGCTCCCCGTGCTCCCGCGGCCGACGTCGGGCACTGATGCCGCTCCCCGCGCTCCCCGCCGCTCACGTGGCCGGCACTCGGTGCTGCTGCCGCTCCCCGCCCCTCCCTGCGCTCCCCGCCGCTCCCGCGTCCGACGCCGGGTGCTGATGCCACTTCCCGCCGCTCGCGTGGCTGGCGCTCTGCGCTGCTGCCGCTCCCCGCCCCTGCCGGTGTTCCCCGCCACTCATACGGCCGGCGCTGGGCCCCCCTGCCCCTCCCCGCGCTCCCTGCTGCTCCTCCCGTCCAGCTGCCTGCTGCTGCCGGTGCTGCTGCCTCCCGCTGCTGGCTGGCCCCTCCCGGCGCGGCCCTGGCCCTACCTGGCCTGTCAGCAGCAACCCCACCCTGCCGCACAGGGAAAAAAAAAAAAAAAAAAAAAAAGTGCGGCTTATAATCGTGAAATTACTGTATTTCTGCTTTGATTTGCCTCCCTGCTGTATACCCTTTACAGCCACTGTATTTGAGACATTTGCATTTCCCTGAGTTAGTGTTCCCACTCCTTGTATAGTCCAGGGTGTTGTTGGATAGGTGCTGATAGGTGCTGTTATACCTGCTCTCTGCTCCTATTCCCCAGCACAGACTTCTTAGGAATTTATTGGCAAGCGCAGCAAAGCTCTAGGTTACTTTATCTAGCAGCCAGAGCATGCTTTTGTTCTAATGAAATACCCTTGTATCTGATAAAACAACAGTGTGTGACTGAGTGGGTGAGAGTTGCAGCCCTGGCGTTCATGCTGCAGGAGGGAGGGGGTTCCCCCCTTTCTAGTCAGGCACCAGACCACAGGAACTCTGGGGATCTGCTGCTCTTTAGGGGCTGCTGCTCCAAAGCCAGCCAGCTCATCAGCCTGGGGGAATGTCTCTAGACTCCTCTATTTCCCTTTCGTGTCTGGCTTGGATTTTCCAGCCTCTCTGTGCTCCAGGATCTGTGGTGACACCAGACTGATGCTTTCTTCGGGCTGGCTGAGAGAGAAACTTCAAGGCCAGGGCTGCAGGCACGGCAACTTCTTAGGACTGGTTTTTAATTCAGGAACTAGAGCCCAAGATCCTAAAAAAGACAAACTTGGGTTTATCTTTTTCTTTTGGACAAAGTATAGGTGCCAATGTCTAACAGATAAATTTATAAAATATCACCTAACTCCACAAGTGATTCAACAGCCCCGTCCTCTGCTCCTTGGCTGCTGGATGATGAGGCTTGAGGAGAGCAGCCCCAATGCCTTCCTTGTCTCTCATGTTCCTAAAGAAAGCTTTGTTTTAAACAATTTACTGTTACTAAATATCTTTTGTTCTCTCACCTCTTTCATTTCAGTGAAATGTTGAAAATTTTGGAAAAATAGGCCTTTATATATGAAGTTTTTTTTGTGTCTGATAACTGATACAGGGAGGTTGTACAGAAGAGCCAAACAACAGGAAAATTCTTTTTTTCTTGCCTTTTCTTCATCTTGCAGACAATATTTAACGGGCAAAGCAGCTGGCCATGGATATACTATTTCTCATCTCATTTTGCTAGCATTTTTTTTACTCTAAGCCTTTTAACCTTATGCTTACCTGGTGGCCTGGGAGGCAAACCTGCCTTTCCTGCTTCGGCATGTGTCAGAAGTATGGCTATGAAATGAAAATACTCTTATAATACAGTGAATACTACAATAGTTATATTAGGCTGTACTAACCAGCACAAGATTTATAATCTTCTCCGTGTTTTAGGTCAGTTAATTTATAAAATGAGAACATCTTGTACAAATACCAAGATAAGCTGAAATTTGAGACCTAAGATCTGTTTCATCCCACGTTTAATTAGGCACATATAACAAATTACAAATAGTGATTATGGAAGAAAGGAGAGGAGGGAGAGGAAGGCCACATATTGAGAAGAAAGTTTTCTGCAAGCTACTTAGGAGTAAATGAGCCCTTTCTTTAATTATCTGCACTAGTCTTTGAATTGAGGGAATCTGACTACAAATATTCTCCAAAACTAAATTAAAACCCAAAGAAAATCCAGTCATCGTCAGAAAGGATTTGCCAAGATTTCTTTATGGTGTAAAGTGGCAAAAAGTGAATTGAAAGGTGGGTGGTAGAAATTCCCATGCTGGGCACCTCCCTTTGAGCCTTGAGAAGAGAGATGGGATTTTTAGGATGATGGCGAACAAACCTCCGAGGTCTTTGATCTGATCAGTCAGTTACTGAATTCAGTGTACTAAAACATGAGACAGGTTGCCAGACTGAGAGACCGTGTCTGGATTTTCTGGTGTTTGAGGGGTAAAAACCTTTCTTGGGCTATTAACTGTCAGATAATGTTTAATATAGTGAAGTACCCAAGGTAATAGGAAGGGGAGAAAAAGGCACTGAGAGAAAAGAAGATCAAGTATCGCTGCTTTTAATATAGTGTAAAATAATATTGCTCTGAGGCTCTTCTGAAAGTTCACTCTTGCTTGGAAATGTAGGGCTTTTCCAGTTCCTGGTGATAACAAGACTTTGGAAATTCTTTCCCTTGAGGCAGAACTTAGCAGCATCTGCCTGTTGTACTGATCAATGGGGTAGTGTGAGAGACGTTTAATTCTCACAGAAATTTATTGCTGGTGGAGAATGATGATAGGGATCTTGCAGGGAAAAGAGGCTTATAAGAAATGGCTATTTATCTTGTGCTGTGTTTGTAGCCTTTTGTTGAAGGCTTAGTCTAACTCTTGGACTGAAGATTGTCAGTGATGTGGAATATACGACAAACATTTTTTCCCTGATGTCCTGTGCTGGATGAGTACAGTTAATGCCATCAGATCCAGGGAAAAGGATATTAGAATAAGGCAAGGGGAGAGGAGAAGAAAGATGAATGATCCTGAGATTTTAAAGGGTACTACCAGTGCTAGATGCTTAACACCAATTAAAAATTAAGAATAAAATATACAAACAAGTTGGAAACTCACTGTTGATAAAACTGAAGTTTCATATATTGCTTAATGATTATGTGTTGTCATATGAAATAGTTTTCTAGATAGTTGCAGATTGTGGATAGAGTTACTGGGGGGAAAGGGGCCTGAGACAAAACTGCAAGCTATAGAGCAAGGAGGTTCCAGTACAATGCATGCAGAAGTTGTCTAAGGAACAAAAATCAGAGGCTCTTCAGAAGAGGGAAGAGCTGAGGAAGTGAGCAGGCAGGTATTGCTGAGGACTGTGAGATGACAACATGCATTTGTCAAAATTTACACTGGGAAAAAACTTGGTTGAGGATTGAGTAAGAGCTTTGACAAGTTGATGGACTTCAGTAGTGGACATGGCTTCCTAAAGAAGCATTAAATATCTTCATCCATGCACATAGAAATCTTTATTGTCAGCGTGATTCTCATCTATTTCTTTCTGTGACACAGTAGTCCATAATTAGAGGGATAGAGTACCAGAACTCGTCAAGAGAAATGAACTGAGCAGAAATGCACTTTTTGAATGTATGGATGGGACTCACTTTTGTTTGTACCTCTTGCTGAATCAGGTATAATTTTCAAAGGTAAAGAGATGTCAGTGTATGAAATATGATTTGGTTTTACTTCAAATGGAGATAAATTAATAGAAACCACCCCAGAGTGAACTGAAACCTTGAATGTAAGATAAAAAAGATCTAAAGGTTTGCATATTAATCAAACTATGACACTTTGTTCCTGACTACTTGTTCTGCTGTCACTTGCCTGCACAGAAAGTAAGTTTAAGGCCGTTCTTAACAGAATATGACTTCCTTTCCTAATCCTTGCTAGAATCAAAAGTGCCATCAATCCTCATCTGAGTTTGTCCTCTTTTTTTGTCCTCCCCTCTCTACCTTGATATACAATTTTGTGTGGGGAACACTTTTCAATATTTTAAGCCTTTAATTTACTGTTGCAAAATGTAAAAAACAATACATTTCCAGCTTATGTTTGTTTTTCTTCTAGATAACTGGCAACTTATGAAGATGTTGCTCTCTTAGTATTCAGTCTAAGAGTCAGTTCAGTGATGATCTTTCTTGAATTAGTAAAGACATCATTAAGCTCTCCATGAAGACAATCTCTGTGAGGATAGCAAGAACTATCATCCCTGCATGGAGCTCAGCTGAACTCATCCCTAAAATTCTTTGTGACTGGTTTAGTTTTTCTGTTCTTTCTTGCTCTGTCTTCCCCTTCCCCTTCCTCTTCCCCTTCCCTTTCCCTCCTGTAATAACTCAGCCTGTTACTTTCTTTTTTGTTTTCTGACAGGAGGTCTGAGTGTTAAAATGCTTATTAGCATGAGCCAAAGCTATGATTTCAAGCACACCCACATTCAAGCTGGAAGCTTGCCATCTGGGCCCACCTCTGCATGAAACCAATCACTGGTGCTGCTTTCAGACTATTTGGATTGAAGAAGCACTAGGAACATCAAGACCTTTTCTCTTTATTGTGACTTCAGATGCATTTTGGAGAGTTCTGTATGAGTTTTTACTTTACCCACCTCTAATTTGTACAGACACTGCTCCCTTCATCTTTCCCATTGATGTAACTGCATTAATATTACCATGCTGAGGTTTTAATTTGCTATAATGTGACCCAGCATGCATAAAATGGAGCTTCTCTCAGAATTAGCTAAGTAGTTTTCATTTGATTAAGTACATAATGATTTATTTGGCAAACTTGCTGTTTTGCTACTTTGCTGGCAACTCTGCTTCTGTTTAATTTGCTGGTGGTTTTTTATTTATTTATTTGTTTAGTTATTATTATTTTTTAAAAGACAGAATAAAGGAAAATTCTGAATGATTACTGACAGTACTACCTTAAATGAAAAGAGAAATAAGGTGTGATAGAAATGTGGTGCTGCTTAAAGATGCTGTGCTAGCACTGGATGGAATATTTTAAGATTTGTTTTCATCTAACATGAGTTAGGTTGAAGGCTGGATTCAAGAGATAAAATGACATCGAGAGCTAGGTTGTGCTGTTCCTATGAGCCTTGCATGCAAATAATGATGTAGACTTCACTATATGAATGATAGCAAAGTTCTTGTAAATGCAAATTCTTTATAAGCAAAAGTTAGCCAAGATTTGCATTTAACTGGATGATGGTGAGCAAGGTTTGCAGAAGATTAGCAGCAAGCAATACAACTTCATTGTAAGGAGGAAACTAAATACTGTTGCACTATCTTATGTGCTCACTGAATTAATTTATATATCTCTTTTAATAACTCTTCCTCTAATCACTGCAGAAAAAAATGTGATAACAAACAGGGTAGAGAAGTAAGAGTGCTCAGAACTTAAAGGCTGGATGAGCTGGTGGATAACCTTGATCCAGGGTAGTAAGCAAAGCAGGTGTAATGGTGAATAAAATTGGTGATGGCCACTCTCTCGCACTAAGATCAAATGGCCCAGAGCAGCACACATTTTCTCATCCCTCTCCCTTGCCCAGTAATGAGGCCTGGTCTATACTGTTAAGAATATCTCCTGACTGTGCTCGACTGAGTGGTGCTGAAGTGGACCAGGGAACATGTCAGCAGTCTTGGTGATGCTTAAGCCTGGCTAATCACTGCTGTGAGCTTGAAGGCATCTTGTTTCTCTGCCTCTAAAGTGCCTGCAGTTGAATACTGTTATCCCTGGTTTTGTCCCTTGTACACTTTAGGCATGGCCTGTGCTGTGTCTGCTTATCTAGGGTATTTATAAGCACAGCTTTCAGTTGGACACTCAGTACACTCTTCTGAAGTTGATTATTTTTATGGATGTAATCAATGACACAATGACAGGTATTGCTAAAGGCACATAGTGTTGGAAGAACCTGGCTCCATGTTTTTAACAACATTGGTGTGAGGATGGGGGACTGACATTGGGACCTCTGAAGCTGCTGCTTTCTAGGCTGAATGAGCTCAGCTGTCTGAGCCTGTCCTGACAGGACAAGGGTTCCAGAGTCAGGCCATCTGCAAATGGTTAACACCCGGTTTTCTACAAACTTTCAGATTTCAGGGGGTGAGATGTATGATGTTTTGTCGTGCTCTGGACTGGTAAATGAGCAGGGTTCTGACTTGGGTCTCCCCCGTCCTTCAGCTTGTGTGGGGGATGCTGGTGGAGAAGCAGTGTCCTGGAAGATATTGAAAAGTATATGAGCATATTTGTCATATGCTGTTGGTAATTGGAAGCAAATATTCAGGCTTTCCAGCAGGACTGCTTAATAGCAAGAATAACAAGCGGAATGGTGTTGCAGGACATTTGGGACTCATTAGTGCTCTGAACTTGAAGATGTACTACCTTTCCAGGTGATGCCTGGTTTCTTAGTCATCTATAAAAAAAATCCCCCCTATGTTTTATAGTTGGAATACACAGTATTGACAATGAAAAAAGAATATCCAGTGTAGATGGTTACAAAATCCATGAAGAAATACCCTCATCAAAATAATCCTGCTAGAAAAAAATCAGAACAGAGGACTTGACTGAATGTTTTTGCTCACAGTTACATAAAACCCCTATGGTGAGATGGAGTTAAGGCTGGCATGCTTGTAACCATTTAAGAGCAAAAAATTCTCGGAGAGGGATATTAGTTATCCCCCATACAAGTATTATATATGAAAAAATAATTTTCTGTCAAAGGGAATCTTAACACTTCAATGTCTGGAAATACAATATTAAGGGATCCAAATAACATTAAAGTAACAATGCTCAGTGAGAAAAATAAAAAATAATTGGTGGTTATGGTATCAAATGAGATTAAAACCCCCAACCTTTTTATATTCCTTCTCCTCTGCTTCAATTAGGATGAAATGCTTGATTTAAGGAAAGTTGTTCCATTCATGAGCAGTGAGTGAGCAGGGCTCACTTTAAATCATGTAGATATATTTGAGTTAGAGCTCAGTGTGTTTTATATGCTTATTTGTACTGGTTTATTTAATTTGCACCTGATAGTTTTGTGCATTAAGCCGCAGTAGGAAAAAATGTTCATAATTTATTGTGTAGTATCAAAATCAGAGGGATTAATGGGGGGACTAAGTGGATCAAGCAATTGGTACAACTACATGAAAAAATTTCCTAGATGGTTTGATAGTTTGCTAAATGCCAAAAAGTCTTCCAGTGCCTAATTCCTCAGCTAATAAGAAACTTTGCAGCCTTTAGTGAGCAGTCACAACTTGCCTGAGAAGAAAAAACAGTCACCAGTAGCAAACCTACAGTGTCAGTGCCAGCAGAGGTGGTTGCAACCTTGTGCATTCCACCAGCTTGCAGGAGGAATAGATTTTATCAACATTTCTTAATCAAAGGACTGGCTAATTTTTCTGAGATGTTAAAATCTGGGACTGGTTTGTGCAATACTGCCATGGTGGATTTGCATTCTCAATACGAGAAACAATAGCTTTTCTGTGTCTTAACTTTTTGTGCTTCATTTTCCCTTCCCTGTTCATCACCCTGCTTTGTGTGCTTGTCCATGAGCATTAGAGAGTGCAGGTGCTTTCTGTCCATATTTGCTAAGGTTCCTTGTGTCATACACCCTCTCAGGTGTGTCCTGGACTGAAAGGCATGGAAAGTCCTTTCCAGTCTGCATAATTCTGTACTCAGGGAAATCTTGCATGGTATTTAATTAATTTTGATGAAGTGGAAGGTTAGAAACGTCTGATGTTCTTTTGGGATAGAAAAAGGCCAACACATTCTAAATTTTTTAAAAAGTGAATTCAAGTGGAGTAAATAAGCTCAATTTAAGTAATGGTTTTGTTTGCACAGTCTCAGAGCAAGGAAGCACTATGTGTGCTTTAATTTGCACGCCCCAAAATTCAGATCCCTCAAAAATGGGGAGGAAGGAAGATAATGTACAGTTTCCTTATCTTGTGTGGCTTTTGTATAAGCTATGAGAAATAGAAATACCAGCATATTAATAATGTTTTTTCAGGACAAGAAGTTGATTCAGATATAGAAAAAATCACTTGCTTTCCCAGAAGAAAACTGTGCTGCTGCACGATTTTCTTCCCCACCAACTCAACCTCTGTTGAGTTTCAATGTGGAGCTGCCTTAATTTATTAAATCTCCTGAGGCCTGTGTTTAAACAAAAGTGGACAGAAATGGCAGGTGAGCATTTCCCTAAACTGAGAAATAATTGACTAATTTGTGGCTGATGACAACTATAACTTTGCAAAGAATGAGACTTTCTAGTATTTATTATGATATTACTACTGTGATAAGCTCAGAAAGTCACTGCACTCTCTTCTGAGACTTGTAAAAATACTGCAAACTCCTGCATCAGACACTGAGGAAATGATAGCAATGGCTTAGGTTTTAAGAGAGTGCTCAAAATTTTAAAAACTTGAACTTGAAGAAAAATAACAGAGGTCACAAGTTAGCAGCTTTTTATCACATTGCAAGTATTTCATCATGTAGCATCAAAATAATTTGGTAAGGGAATAACATAACATTATCTAAAATGCAGAGTGAGATCTAAGCAAGTTAGACTACCTAGACTCTAAAAATAATGCAAAAGAAACAACCTCCCTCAATTTACCTGTCAAAGGCAGCTTCCAGCTTCCCCACCCTTCAATTTATTGTAGCATGCATCATTCAAAATTTCAATTACAGCATGTATGTCAAGAAAAGCCTCTGAAGATAAAACAACTAATTTAAATATTTTTCTACATTTAATATATGAGTAGTTTGTTGCATAAAAGCAATTGAAGATACTGTGTTAATGCTTGCTATGGAGAAAGAGGTGAAAATTGATGCGTTCCAGGAAGGGGAAAATTTTTTAAAATTATAAATGCCAGGCTAATTTGTTTTACTCTGAGCCATTGCTATTGTGCTACTGGGCTGTTGTGCAGTCTTGTCAGCTGTTTACCTGAATATAAATAACTGTAATTTTCACACTTGTCTCTTCCTACAGTTTGTAAAGGCAGTTGGTTACAACATCAAATTAAATTGATATCTGCTGAGCAGGTTTTAATACAGAAAGTTCTTAGCAGTTTTTTTTCCCCCAATCTTTTTATAAAAAATCTATAAATTGACTTAAGACACCCAGGAGTCCTGTTTTCAAGCATGCTATAGTTCTTTGTCATGGAGCTGTAATTGTGCTTTTCTCTTAAGCTTAGTTCTCAGTTGCAAAGCCCCTCTGGCACTGTCAGTCTTGGGGGGGAAGCTGACCCTCAGGCTGCCCATGCAGGGGCATGAACAGATGCAGAGGGAGGCAATGTGGTGTGCGACCATTTCCCTCCAAAAATAATCTCCCCCCCTGCATTCTGATTCCTGGCAAAGGTGAAACCAAGGATGTAGCTTTCCATAAACAAGCATGTTTCTTCACATATTCAAGGAGGGAGCTGTGGTTGTTGCTAATCCATTTTGCAAAGCCTTGCTTTGAACCCCTTTTCTACGGCTGAAGGGAGTAGAGCCAGAAGAAGAAATATACTGGTGAGACCAAGGTGCTGTCTGCTGTAGCATCACCCCCCTTGGCCTGTGCTTACAAATGAATATTTACAACAGACTATGGCGGTGGAGGGAACAGGCACCCTGTCCCTTGCCAGCCTCCAGCAGGTGTGTGGTGTCCCTAAGCCCATGGATTGGGGTGTGTGATGCAGGATTTGTAACTGAGCTAAGGCACTTCAGCCTTACTACACTTTTCTTATCCCTATGTAATTTTCAAAGTGACAATTTCAAATACTAGGGAAATATGCAAAGTTTTGGTTCGGCTTTCCTTAAGCCTTTCTTGTCCCCCCAAGGGAAGAGGAGTCCTGGGGAGTGCTTTGCTCCTTGGCTCTGGCAGGTGTACCTTGTGTGTGTGTGGCAAATGGCAGGACCCTGGCCTTGGTCAGTGTTGTGAAATCTTACAGGGGCACAGGCATCTCTTAACTGCTTTCTTGGACTTCTCTTAGAAAGGTTTTGTTCAGATTGGTCATAAAATTAAGGTTGGGAAAGATCTCTAAGAGGTTGAGTCCAGCTGTTAACCCAGCAGTGTTACATTCACCACTAAACTATATCCCGAAGTGCCACACCCACACATGCTTTAAATATCTCCAGGGAGGGTGATTCTGCCACTTCCCTGGGTAGCCTATTCCAATACCACTCCTCAAGGCTTGCTTCCCAGCTTAAGTACAGGAAGGCTATAGGAGCAGGTACAGTCATTCTGTAACTGGTGATAGGGGGAGTTTACCAAAGTTTCTGTGCACTAGTGTTTCAGGACTTCTGGATTCATTAATCAGCTGACCAGACCTGCAAGACATTTCCTCAGGCAAGCTGTTTTTACAAGGTTCAAAATTATCTCTATTTTGGGACCTACAGCTACTTTTTGTATTCATATGACTGGTGAGAGAGACAGGTAATAGGACTCCCAAGTAAAGGATTTTGGGCATGTAGCAAGGAAGAGCAGGTACAATTGTACCAGATGTCTGGAAATTTTCAGAGTAATGGATTGAATTTTTCAAAGTTGAAAGTACTATTATTTTGTGCATGAGTACACCTGGTTATAAGCCTCACTTACGGGTAGCCAGGAAGACCACAG
This sequence comes from Sialia sialis, assembly GCA_009812075.1. NCBI lineage: Eukaryota > Metazoa > Chordata > Aves > Passeriformes > Turdidae > Sialia > Sialia sialis. The sequence goes on along the minus strand of VRYO01002184.1, from coordinate 14,140,121 downwards.
AAATGGTCCATAAATAAGCCGCACTGGGTGATAAGCCGCTTTTTTTTTTTTTTTTTTTTAAGCAAGGATCCATGTGCAACAAAGTAACGAGTTAGTAACAGAATCGTGCGAGTGTGGGGTTTGGTGTCAGGTGCTCAAGTTGCAAACAGTTTTCATAGACCGGCAAAGCATTTTAAGGCAGTCCCAGGTGCCCTCCCTGTGCCATGGGCCCCAGCATTCCCGGCCCCCGAGCTGGCTGCCACGGCCTCCATCTGCGTGAATGAAGGCGGCGGCAGCTCACTCGCCAGTGCCAAGGCAGCAGTGGCAGCTTGCTTGCCAGTGCGAAGGTGGCAGTGGCAGCAGCTTGCTCACCCGTGTGAATGAAGGCGGCAGCAGCTCGCTCGCCAGTGTGAACAAAGGCGGTGGCAGCTCGCTCGCCATTGTGAAGGCAGCGGTGGTGGCAGCTCGCTTGCCCGCGCAAATATGGTGAAGGCAGCTCGCTTGTGCGAAGGCGGCGAAGCTGGGCTGGCCTCGTGAATCCAGCAGCAGCCCACCGCCCGCTCGCCAGTGGCTCCAGCTCACCGTCCACCCTGCAGTGGCTCCGTGGCAGCTCCCTCCCCGGCCAGTTCGCACTTCCGGATTTGGCTGGAATTTGTCCATAAATAAGCAGCACCTGGTGATTAGCTGCACTTCCAGGATTGGCTCGATTCTTCAGTGAAATAGGTGCGGCTTATCAGTGTGAAATTACTGTACAATGACAGAAAAACCTTTGACAACAGTTTATGTAATCTCTTTCTTACTCTGAACTCTGACACAATTTAGGAAAAAATAAGAATGTTGTGCCTGCTTTTGTCTCAATTATTTGTGGATTTACGCACTTGAAAAGAGCAGCAATGTGACCCTTTTATTACTAATTGTAAAAATTGGAAAAACTATCTGACTAGATACCAGCAGTGTAGGAATGTTATAAAAATCCTTGGAAAGGTGCAGCTTTCCTCTCCCAGTGAATTGGCACCTCTGTCAGTGTGCTATTGGGTAACCTGAGCTGCCTATAGAAACTGCAAGTGGGGAAAAAAAAAACCCACAGAAAGGCAGCTGCCTTTATTGCTCCCTTGGCTGTTATGTGCAGTACCCTGGATCTCCCTGGAAGGGGAGGAAGTCTCCCTGGTGCTAGCAGGAGCTGCGCTGGCATTAGCTGAAAATGAGCATTTTTCTCTGTACAAATGGGAACTTCCATTTAGAGCCCTGAGCTGTTTCAGCCCTGTGCTCTCAGAAGAGCTGCTGGAGTTGCAGGTGTGAGTTAAGCAGCCAGGAACTGGCTCATGGGAGAATAACAGATTTTCTTTTGCATGGCTGATCTTAAGTCACGTAAAGGACAAAAGCTGGAGACTGTTGGCTGCTGCTGGCTTTTTACCTCGGTGTTTGTAGATTTTCTAATATCTGTAGGAATTGGTTGGACCTGAAAATGTTGATCATGAGAGCAACTGAGCAGTCTGGTTTCCTGCCACAGTGCTTTTGTCAAATCCTAAGGAAATAAGGGTGTTTACTTTAAAATGAAAAAAGAAAGGACAGGGTATTTATATTCTGTTAAAACATTACTAATTTGTTTGTGTAGATTTTCTTAATCTGACATGACTGTCAAAGACATGTTTGCTGTACTATGGAAAAACTGCTCTTCTCTTTATTATCCACCTTATTTTTTGTCCTTCTTGTGCCACAAGTTACAGAAAAAAGTTATGGCTCTTCTTTCTTCTGAAATATCTGTTTCTGTTTATTTACACTGTTCCTTTGACATTATTGGGTTTTTGACTATCTCATGTTGTCTTTTTGAGAAATTTTCCAGTTTTCTAATTGCTCCTCAGATCTCAGTTTGATGCCCAAAAAGGATTTAATAGTTTGGTGTCAGGTCACCCTTCAGAGGCTTCCAAAAGCCATTTTGAAAAGCGTCCTCAAACAGCTTCTAGAAGTCCCAGAAAGAGATGGGGAAAAAGCACTGTCATTTCTTGGATCTGTGTGGCTGCTGAGCTTTGAAGATGTATTCTATGGGTCACAGGTCTTGACTTTCCCAGCTCAGAATTGTGTAACAGAGACTCTTAAAAGGAATCACTGATTCACTGTCCTAGATGTGCTTTGTCTTGAAGAACCCACTGGTTTTAATGAATATTCTTTCATAGATGAGTGTTTGTCCAACACTTTCTTTACGACATAAGTGTGGTGTGTTAGCCAGAAATGAAAAGACTTTCTAGAAGTATGAGTTAAATCAGTGAAAATCCAAATGAAACAAAACCACGCCCAAACAGTAGTAATAATAATAGTACACAAAACTCAGAAAATTAAATGCTGATCATCTCATGACACTGCCATTGTCATTCCTGTAGAGCCTGTGCTGAAGTTCCTCCCAGACTCCTTTCAAACCCTGCCCAGTGCTCTGGGCTCCTGGGTTCAGGGACCTGGCATTTCTTCTGTAACTGTTGTTAAAGGGTCTCTTCACAAGGGCTGGCATGAGCTGTTTTTCTTTGCCTGTGGTGTAAACTGATCCCTGTAGAAGTGAGCTGATGTATCTCTACAGCAATAATGAGATACTCCTGTGATCTTGCACAGAGCTGTCATGGATGGAGCTGAAAGCACACCTTGAGGGAGATCAGGTGCAGTGGCTTAGCTTTGTACACATGATGCTGAAGTTTCTGGACTAGATCATGGTCACCTTGAGCCAGCAGCAGATGTAGGAGCAGAACCTGCACCTCCTATGTTCCTCTGGGGTCCATCTGTCATGTTGTACTGCTGCAGCTTCTGTTAAACACAAATTACAAGCACCTCCATAACTCTTGATGTCTGGCTGGATTTTCAACATCCTCTTGTGCTGCAAAGTCAAGGTTTGGCACTGCTGAAAGAGAGTAACAGGTATATTATATAACTTGTTTTTTTAAATTTCTTTTTTTAAGATGGTATTTGAAAGGTGGTATTGCTGACTGTAAAGAAAATATTTGTTTACTTGGAGGAATAGGATGAGATCCTCTCAAGAGCGTGAATCATGTTAGTATCTGTGGCTCATTCTGCATTAGCCATGAGGCCCCAGAATAACTAATTACAACTAATAACAACTGGAACAGTGGCTGATGTAATGATGGCTGTGCTTAGTCCTTGTTTGCTGCAGGTCAGTCTCAAGGCACAAAGCCCCATATGAAGGGCAGAGTGCAGTCCAGGGATGCTGCCCTGTACTGATGTGGTGAATGGACTTGTGGTGAAGCCTTTGGGCACCAGCAGATGTGTTCATTCCCTTTTTCAGCCCCAACATGTCACAATTCCAGTAGAATCAGGTGGGGCCCTGGGAACCTGATGGTGACTGCTGCAGCTTCTGCAGTGTATTACTCTACCCACACTTGCTGGGTGCCAGGGAAGGTGGAATCAAAAAAGGGGAGGGCAGAGGCAGCAAATGTTGCTGTCACCAAGTCTCCTTTGCTGCAGGGAAGGGTGATTAAAGAGGTGGGTGAATCAGATGGTACTGGGAAGTCACATCCTGCAAGGAATTCAGGAAGGTCCCAAAGGCCATAGATAATTGTGTGAAATCACATTGTTATAGCTTAGCTTCATGCACTAAGGTACCTCTGAGGTGCTGCCCTGCATTGTGAAGCTTTACAGAGCTTCTGTTCTTGATAAGTGTTTGACTTGTGTCTCTGTGCTTTCCAATCATGCCCATCCTGTGGGCTTGACTGCTGGTGTCCCTGAGCTGTGCACATCAAGTTCTGTACTGTTCCTTGGTTCTGACAAAGTTATTGTTCCCAGGGAAAAAAAATTAAATGTGTGTCCACTGTAGAAAGAATAAGCAGAGACAGTAGTATTTAGCAATATGCATTTGTAACCCATCTCTGAATTAACCATTCAACAGTTATTGTACCAGGTCACTTGTAAGAATGGTTCATTTGTTGTATGGTTTTCAGTGGCAGACTACAGTAATTTCACACTCATAAGCTGCACCTGGTTATAAGCCCCACTTCCAGGTAACCGGGTAGCCCACGGAATCTGTCCATAAATAAGCCACACCAGGTGATAAGCCGCACTTTTTTTTTTAAAAAA
>VRYO01002184.1:14123543-14135068 GCA_009812075.1 Sialia sialis | reverse complement strand
TTCTTCAGTGAAATAGGTGCGGCTTATCAGTGTGAAATTACTGTATGTAAAATTTCACAACCTATTCTTCTTTGGTTGTAAGTTGCATTTACTTCAAAGCTTCCTGGATATTGACTGAATTGCTTTTTACCAACACAATGACATCCTCTTATAAATCAAAATTTATGGCCTTGACTCATGCTCTTTATATTTTCGTCCATCTAAACAGCCCACAACTACTGCTGGATAAGTGTTTGAATGTTCTGCCTGTCAAATGTGCCCCATCACAAACTTATTTTTTTAACAAAGCAGGTTTTCCAATGTCTTTCAATTTTTAGTGTAAATATATAACTCTAGGAAGTACTACAGGCATTCTTACTCTCCCAACCTATAAATTCCATCCAGTTAAATTTTAAGTAAGAACAGTAAATTGTTGTAACACAGAAAAGCAGTGTGAACTGGGACATGTTTATGGCACTTGGAACCCAATACTTGCCTTTGAATCTAGTCCAGGGTGGTGATGCTATGATTCTACACAGGGTCTGATATGGGAATTTTGGGTACTTCTGTGAAAATCTTGAGCTTTTGGTTTATTCTGTCTGTGGTAAATGCCACAGTCCACCCAGACTGTCCACAATATCAGCTCTGTATAAAACACTGGCTTGCTCCTGCAGCACCACTTTTAGTGATGTTCTTGGTAGACTAGAGATCCAGGACTTGCATGTTGAGAGAAGTGCTTGTTCACTGATTTCATTAAAATGAAAGAAATAATGTTCTGGAAGATTTTTGATTCTTAGCTTTTGCTACAATTTGTTATGAGCCCTGAATTTTGAGCTTAATTTAACTTGGCAGTATGTGTCTAACTTCTCCCTTTCCATAGCTGTCTAAAAGCCCTTTATTTATTAGTGCCTACAATGCAGCTCTATCTGCACTTCAGATTTAAAACATGATCTTTAAAAGTGGCAACCAATATAACACTGGGTGTCAGCAGCACATCCATCATGTCAGAGTGCTGTTTAGAAAGATAAAAATGATGAGATGTTGTTTTAGCAATATTTACATGTCTCTTCTCTCATACCTCACTTCTGTGAAATCCATTGCTGTTTAGGGTCTGTGTAGAGCTCTGCTTCCTGCAGGTTGGAAACAAGTGCTGTGTTCAAATGTCTTTGCAGCGCTGAACACATCAAGGACATTGCTCTTCTATAAAAGGAAACTTTGGAGGTTTTGTCTTGACAGGAGTCATGGGTTTTTTGGGTATTAAAAAGTGTATAAGCATTTGAAAGTCAAACAAAAGTCCTTAAACAGCATGAATTCCTTTCACAAATCTGTTTTTACTGAACTCTTTGACTAGGATTTCATATTTCTCTGATGTATCTCATCAGTTTATTAAGGATATCTGTAAATCTCTACTCACCATGTAACACCTAAACTCAGAGTAGGATTTTTCCCCTTTACTGTGAACATGAACTTTGTATTCAGAGAAGCCATCTGATGAGTCATTCTTTCATTTTTTCAGTGGAAATAAATTGTCTTTTTCTGGCATATTTCCCTCTCCCAAGATCTGGAATAAAATTGGATAATAATGTTCTTTTTCTGTCACAGATCTGTAATTCTGAAAGGGAAGTTCCCTTGGAGATGGATGAATTACCTGTAATAATTTTGTTTACTTGTCCTATAATGTAGCAATAGCTGTATTTACTAGAGGTCTTTTAAAAACCTGATGGATGTGTTTTTCTTCCCATCAAAGACCAAGTCCAGATACCATCAAAGTCAGTGGGAAACTACTGACTTTTTCAAGTTTGCATTAGAGCTATGGGCACTGCAGAACACTTCACGGCAGAACTTATATCCAAACACCTTTTTTCAGAGTATCTTTTATGTGTTTCCTCTGTTAGCAGGGATAGCATTACGGATAACCTTGGACAGGCCTATTTCTAAAGGTGGGAGCTGCACTCCAGTGTCAGAGCACAACTCATTCTCGCAGAGGAGGCCTCTTCTGGAAGCAAAGAGGGCTGGTAATTATGCAGTGCTCTCTCTCCAGACACTCACTGCACTCCCAGCAAGCTGGACCTGAATGCTTTCATGCTAGGAATGGTTAAGTGGTTTCTGCTGCTTATGACTTCATTATTCTGGCTTTTCTGTGAACAGAGCAGTCTGCATGGTGCTCCTGCAGGGCTTTGCAGGGACTTCCATTGTATTTCCCTTACTGGCACCAGTCCCTAAATACAATTCTACCACTCAGATAGTGTCTTACAGCTCTCAGATGAATTTGTGAAGCTTACAGAGTGCACTCTCTCACCCTTCGGTGCTGAGGACAATTTCTGAACTGGTTATTGTAAACAGGTCCCCGTACCTTGGTTTGATGATCCAAGGTGGCCTGGGTACGCTAACAAATATACAGGTAATGCTTGCAAACCCCAAATTCTAGTGGAATAAAGTTTTAAAGTGTTAAAATAACAAGGCAGGTTATTAGAAGAGGAAGGCCTTACCTTTGCCCCCTCTGCATCTTGTTTTCAGAGGGTAGTTATCAGCTGTCTCTAGGCTGGAATAACTGGCATCTCCTGTGGCATTCTCCAGAGGAGGATGACCCTGGTAAAGGAGATTACTGGGACAGCCCTAGCCACCTCTCCCTTTCCTCATCTCTTTATCCCCACTTTGTGACTAGGAGTAACCCAGATCTCCAGTACTGTCTATCCCTACTCTCCTGGATTTTAGAAATTCCTGATTGAATCACAATATAAATTAAAAGCATTGAAACATTTGTGGCTTCAGTTCAGTAGCTGTTCTGTGTGTCTTCCTGAGTATTTAAAACAGAGCAATTTGGCTTCGCACGTTGAATGCTAAGAGAAATATGTTGTAAATGTTGGTAAAATGTATAAAGTTTTGTTTGCTATGATGCACACTCTAAAAACACCCCGACAAACCAACCTGATATAAGCATATATAAGACACTTGTCAAACCCTTTTGAGATAAGCATCACATTTAATGTCTGTGTGTGTTTTATTAATAACCAGCTTCCACAGAAGAGCAAAAGCATAAAAAAGTGCTTACAAGGTTTTCCTTTGGAAACTCTGAGATTTATAGCTATACACAGAATAAATAATATGGGGAGAGGAAGAGGAGGTCTAACTTCAACCAATATCCCTTAAGCAGATGAAAGCTATTTGTACCATCTGATGGCAGCTGCCTTTTTCCAGATATGAGGATGAAGACTGGCATAAATAATTCACCCTTTTAAAAGGAAAATTACACCTGTCTTTTCAGCAGTCATTTTTTTCTTCTTTTTGATAATAGCACCCATACCACAGGGAAGGTAACTGGAAACTGTCTCTTCTCGTTTCTTCACTCTGCTGAAGTTTTAAATGGTTGAAATGGAGACTTCTTAGTGTCACTGAAAAAAGACAAGGATGGTAGGACAGCAGGCTGCCCCTCAGCAGCTAATGACTGAGTGCCAGGTAACATTAGGGTGAGGGACTCTTTCACAATCACCTTTGTAGACATCTAATATTTCTTGTCCTTTCTGTATTTCTTATTTTTGCCAAAATATAAGCTGTGTGGTAGGTAGCAGAACTACAACATGTATGCATACTTAATCTGATTCTTTTAGAGAAGCTGCCTGGTTACCAATGGAAACTGAAGTGAAATGCAGGTTGGTAACATCTTAAGCACTTAGCTTAACCTAAAATTCTGGACATATGCCCATGTCTCTCTTCAGGTATCCTAGCATCCTGATGACCTCTGGATATAAGAAAAGTCCTGCCAACTGGGAAAAACTTAATGATCTGTATAGAAAAATATCTCAAATCTCTTCACTTTTTGAGTGAGGAAGAAAAATCTTGTAAAAACTCTATGTACTTGACAGAATATGAATGCTGAAATATCTGTGTGTTAAGCTTGCTTAACCAGCCTGTGTCTAAATCTGGATTAACCCATGGAAACAATTCCACACAACAGCAATTTAAATGGCTTAGAAGTTTTGTGTCAGTGTTTGGATTTGTGAAAAAATGGAAGTTCATGCCATTGGTGTTTTTTCAGCACTGCTAAGCACTCTTTATCTAAAACTGCTCTGAAACAGATTTTTTTTTCTGTAAATTTTTGCTCCTAGAGTATGTGCTTCTAAAGGATGCATTTTGAATATTTGCATCTTGAAAGAGTGTGTAAGAACATCTATTTTCTTTGTAAGATATGCTGTTTATTCAATTTTTCATCCAGATAAGTATGTCTGGAATACTTCTGATCATTCCTAGGTTCCAACTGATTCCCTTCATTGCATGTTTCTGCAATACAGAGATGGCAGCTTTAATTGCCTTTCTAAGAGCACATGATGATTTTTGGTTCGTATCAGTCAATCTGATAATAGCATTTTGTCATTAACAATTTGTTCTTTGAAGACAAATTGTCTGGTCTGTCTGTACATAATGGGAAAACCTTTTCCTTTGTTTTTGTTTGGTAGCTGGGATTTGTCCAGTTAACTTTTGTGAATAATTTGTTAACTGGATTTGTCCAGTTAACTTCTTCATGAATACCTTGTAACTTGCCCTGTATTTTGGTGGATCTGGCCCTTGATACTATAGGAGTTGGCAGCAGAAACCATAGGATATGTGGGCAGGTGGATGAATTGAGGAAGAACTTTAAGAATGAGCTTTTAAAAGTAAACTGCTTTCAAGGAGAATTTCATTAAAGCATTTATTTTCAACACCATGCCTGGAAACCCATTTATTTTGATCTGTGGTACCTTATTTAGATTAACAGTTACCCTGAACCCGTAATAGCCATTATAAAAGTATGTAATCATTCTCATCCTAAGAGTTTGGGAGTAATTGGATTTTTTTGAACTCCTTTTAGTAAAGTCAGCTTTACTAAACTAAACTACAAACAGCTGGGACCAGGACTCTAACCTGGCTCCGGGAATGAGCTGGGATTTGCAGATGGATTGACTGCTGCTGCTCCAGTCAATGATTTTTCCTTTCCAGTTCTTCCCTGCTTTTGTAGTGCTGTAAAAGATCTGCACAGGAGAAAAAAACCTGCAATCATGTTGCAAGGGGAGCCTGGGATTTTGAGTGTTCAGTATTTCTTCTCACTGCACAAACAGGAAGGCTGGTAATATGCACCTCAAATACCAGGTATTAGTGCTGGAAAGCCTTTTTTGAGGCAGGTCGTAAACCTCTAAAGGGAGATCATGATCCAATTGCTGATGCAGCCTGATTATATCATTGTGAATGGAACTGCCAAGATACAATTAAAAAAATGTCTTGTATTCTTTCTCTTTCCAGCCAAGATACAATTGTTCATGTCACTATCACACTCTTTATTTTTTGCTGATAATTGACCTAATATACTATTTAGAAAACATATACTGATTCTCTCAGGACTGATTTATGGTGTGATAACATACAATTTGTTACTTTGCTTCAGAAGTGTGGTAACTTTAGATTTTGAATGTTTTCATAATATATTGAAATTGCTAATTATGAAGAAAAATGTATATTTTAGACTGAAATATTAAAAAACTGAAATAATCATTGTTGGGGTGTGGGAGAATCCTTGAATTGATAAATGCTGGTCATTAGTTCACCAGTTTCCAATCAGGATTTGCTCATCTTCAGAGCATCAAATTGCCCTACTCATAAATTGGGGCATTTATGCATGCATAAATGAGTAGGGAGATGCCAAGGCCCCTGGTGTGCAGCAGAGCTGATGTTTAATGAGATCACTTCTTTTTGTGGGGGTGCTCCAGGAACAGCCATCGTTGGGCACACAGAAGAGTGTCTGCTGAGGGATGCTGGCAGCCATGGGGATCAGCCACCCAAAAAGGGGTGGATCAGGGGAGTTTGAGACAGAACCTTCTTGGAGGTGCTCCTTGAAGGGCAAGAGGTAGCAGGTGTTTGGGGTAGTACGCTCCCAAGGACCATCCCAATCTGAATTATTATTTCAGCCTGGTTCTCCTTTCCGTAGTTATAAGGCTCTGCTGCTCCAGCCTGTGAGTTTATATCCAGCTGATAATGTCTGGGCCCTGCTACCCAGTCACTCTGAACTTCTGTGGATGCAAATTCCCTATTTTTCAGCCTTCCTGTTATAACTTGTGTATTCTGTCTGCGTGCTGCCAAGTGCTACTGGAAGAATTGGTAATCCGTAAGGATTTATTAAAATCTGTTTTCTCTAAAGTCTGGAAGAAATTTTCTCATAATTTACCAAGCTGAATGCATAATAAGCACTTCCATCACTTACTGAATTCCTAGTGATATGTATTTCCCAATGGGCTGGTGGATATCGTTGCAAATCATCTTTCTTTATGAATGTCTATGTATTGGCTGTCACTTCTAGTTCTGCTGGTTTTGTTTAAGAGCATTGCACAGATAATGGCATTTGGCCCAAAGGAAAGATGCCTCAAAGTGTAATGGGAATTTCTTTAATGAGGTCTGTTATTATTTGTAATGCACTGACCTGGTCATGACACAGGCTTTTATTGTGTACTATAAAACCCACAGGGCAAAAAAAGTCTTAGTTTTAAACTAATTCCAACCAAAGCATCAGTTAAATGTTAGCAGAGCTGACTACCAAAAAAACCAAAGCATGCTAATAAAAACAACTTTTGGGGATAGGAAGAAAAACAATTATTCCTGATTTAATTAAAGAAGCAAAGAAATCATCTGTTCTGGAGTTGTGGCTATTTGTGAGCTGTTTCTCTCTTGTACAGAATGCACATTTGACCTTTTGATAGAATACAGTATCTCATGGAAGAGAAAATGTCTCATTAAAAGTGAAAGTGATAGCATCTATTAATCAATGGCATGGAAATTCTTTGGGTCTCAGCCTTCATGTTTAGATGTATCTCATGGGAATCAATATTGTTTCCAAGTAAATAAAACAAAATCAATAGGAGACATGTGTTTAATTTTGGTTGCAAATCATTAGTTTTCAGTGTTTCCTAACCTTAAGCTGCAAATAAAATCCTTAGAAAATTGTTTTTAAAAAATAAATAATACTCTGGAGACCTTGACATGTTAAGTCATTTGCACTAGACCACCTTGCAAACATCTAAGAGCTGCTCCAGTGGTCACTCTTATTGGAAAAAGGCTGTGTGCTGATTCTGGATAGTTTTCTCCACAGTAGCTAGTATGGGGGTGAGGTTTGGATTTATGCTGGAAACAGTATTGATAACACTTACCCAAGACAAGGCATTCTCTGCTCCTCACCCCACCCCAGCAGCGAGAGGCTGGGGGTGCACAGGGAGCTGGGAGGGGACACAGCCAGGACAGCTGACCCCAACTGACCCGAGGGACATCCCAGACGATATAGCCTCATGCTCAGCATGTGTCTGGAGGAGAAAGGAGGAACTGGGGGCATTTGGGGTGATGCTGCTTGTCTTCCTGAATTACTGTTATTCTGCTGTCCTGGGGATGCAGAACACCTGCCTGCCCTGGGGAAGTGGGGAGTGAAAGCCTTTTTCTGCTTTACTTGTCTGTTCATCTTTCACTTCTTAAACTGTCTTTATCTCAACAAGCTTTCTTATGTTTATTCTTCTTTTTCTCTCTCTGATCCTCCTGGGAGAGGAGGGAGTGTCTGTGTGGGGCTGAGTGGTAACTGGGGTTAAACCACAGGCTGCAAGGAGGATTCTGCTTGAAAATATCCATCTGATGATGGATGGGGGGGGCGGTCTATGTTAGGAATAAAACATTCTGAGTTTTTTCCCCTCACTCCTTCCTGTGTCTTCCATTCTTCTTTCTATTTTTCTACTCTTCTTTAGAGTCTGCTACTGTAGAAAATGCTAATATAAATTGCCAGGCTGTCAGCCTTGTTCCAGCCATTTTTCCTTTTCTCTGTCTCTCCCTTCTTGTATAAGTTTCTCCCCAAAATGTTGCATCATATCTGGTATCCTAAAAGCCACAAGTGTTACTATGGCTTTGCTTTTCCATCTGCTGTGACTTGGAGGAGATATTGGGCTGTGGTAGTTTTCTTAGAAACAATCAAATCTCACCTTGATTTGGGATGCAAAAATCTTAAGGATAATAAAAACCTGCTGTCTTATGTTATTCCTGAAGGTTTAGATTGGACAACAGCTAAAGCCTAAAGAAAACAAAGTCATAACAGAGGGTGTGGAGCAGAGCAGAACACAAACTTCTCTGCAGGAAGCTAAGAAGCCAGTGAGTAATTTTTCCTCAGGGAAGAAGCAAGAGCCATTTATCGCACAAAAATAAACCAGTGAGTTTGGGGACACTGCCTATGCTGCAGTGCAGCATTACATAGTCACTACCCTATGTTGTTTCATTGAGTTATTGTGTTGTGAAGTTCACACAATCCCCTCAGCTGACTGACATTATCCAGGTGCTCAGGAAAGAATGGGCCTATTGTGAAATTGTATCCTCATTAGATGTAACCTGCAGAACATTCACCCTGCCTCCCATCACAAAAAGCCTCATCCGTGTCCTTGTTTTCTTCTATTGGATGACTCACACGGAGATGAAAGTATTGTTGTTCCATCTTGGCTAATGTTTTTCACAATGTTGTAACACTTATTTCTGAAGTTAGTTTTGCTTGAAAATATATACTGGGGGAAAAGAGAATGTAAACTGAGTGACAGAACTTCTAGTACATGGCTACAGAAGGTAAAGGGTGCTTAAGATACACATTAAGATGAAAGTATAAAGGAATTTTCTTTGAAAATGTTGAATATGCAGTTAACACAACCAGATTTAATACTAAGAGAAACAGAGACTTGGCAGCAGGAATGAAACATCACCAAATCTGTTAAAAGCTATCAAAAGAAGTAGCTGGTGGAAGAAAGAAGTAGGGCCAAAGAAGCTCAGATTGGATTTGAGTGAATATGGCAATAGAGTATTTGCAAATATTCCTGTAAAACCTGCTGATTTGATTTGCTGCTATTGTCTACCATTTTAATCACTTACAAACATCTGCTTCAGCTAATTCTTATTCACAAGAACAAAACACAGAAGACAAAAGCAGCATGGACACTTGTGTAGATTTCTGAGGTATTCCCACTAGAAGCAACTTAGTCCTTTTGAAAAGTTTTTTTTTCTTTTAATTTGCACAAAAGGCTATCAGAGTTGCATGTGTAATGAGGAAACTCTTGAAAGCCACGACCTGTTTGTAGAGCATTTGTGAGTTAAAGGAAGAGTTCTGATGCATGGTGTTGATCCTGCAAAGATGGGAAAAAGCCAAAGACACAGGTATGAATAACATGTGGCTAGCAGTATATGAGCAGGAGGTGGTCTGGGATATTACTCCTTTCAGTTTAGTTAAAGGTTAATCCAAAGCCTGCAAGAGTTGATTGGTTAACTGCAAACCTTGGATATCAATGCATTATATAAACTTTTAGTACTGTATGGTTTATAGTACAATAAATCCAGCTTCTCTGAAGTTGCAGCCTTTTGAGAAGTGTCACAGGTGTGTGGGTGCAGCATCAGCTCACAGCTGCTTTGTTGCTTCAAAGTGTTTTGCTAGAGTGATGGGGTTTGTTCAAGTTTCATATCTCTCCCCTGTCCCAGTTTTAAGCCAAATCAAATATTCTTTGCCCTTTCGTAGCAGGAAGTACATAATAATGTATATTATAGTGATCTAATGGTGTGTTTCCTAAAAATGTAAGAGCTCTTTCTGTGCTTGGAACAGTGTACTTTTCTGATTTTCAGCAGAAATGCCAGACCATCTTATTTTACATTTGTCCTTTCTCAGATACACTGTGTGGTCTCTAACATCTGCTTCAGTCCCTATGAGACCCAGCTCAGAGAGTGAAGCTTTATTAGGTCATCTTTTTCATTTTTTGTTGCCACTTTTAAAACTTCCCATGTGAAATGTCAGCTGCCTGCTCCCTCCTGAGGTATTGGAAGCCTTTTGCCCCACAGCAAGGGAAAGAACACACCAGTCTTCAAGGAGCTGCCTGGGGTGATCAAGGCTATAAGTCCTTGTCCAAAATGGGATTTGAGCTTATGATGTGTGGTGTCTCTATTTCATACTTTAATTTTTCTTTTGTATTAAAGTAGGTGAGGAAAGGTCTAGAGTCCATATCTACTTTTAAGGCTTGGGATTTTTTATTCTTCAGTTTTTCCCGCTGTAACTTTTTCATTTGGGCTTGTTGCTCTCACCACTTCTTAAAGTCTCATTTCTGTGCCTGTGCAGAAGAGTGATTGCAGCTCAAGGAAGTTCTCTTCCTTGGAAAACTCATGGCTCTCAAAGAACTACTTTATACCAATTGGCCAAATACTTGCTGGCTGGGGTGGTTTGTTTGTTTTTTAGATCTTGTAGCCCAACACTTAGTTCATAAAGAAAGGCCTTGAGGCCAGTGTGGGCTCCCTTTGCTGTCAGTCTGTGCTCAGCTTTCCAGTACCTTTAGGGTGCTGAGGTTTATCACTGCCTTTGAGGCTTCATTAAGTATGTGGAATTCCTGGTTCAAATCAACACCAAGTGACTTTTGCAATGTTGGTACACTAAAAAAAGCCATCAAGTGGATATACTTGGATGGGTGAGTATCAGCATTTTGCAGGACTGAAACTGCAGCCTTTCCTCCACATCATTTCTCCAGACAAATCCTTTTCTTGCAATTCTTTCCTAGAGGGAGACAGGCCTCTTCTCCCTGGTCGCACATTCATCTTATCCAAATCTTGCTCCAAGTTTCACTTGTATTTCTGAGTTCCATGTCTGAACACCCTGTTCCTTAACTTTTGCAGAAGCAGAAGTTGTGACTATAGATACCAAAGTGCATAGGCTAAACTCAGGTTGCATCTGCAGCCTCCAGCCATTACTCTTCACTTGGTTTCTGCCTATTTTCATGGTCTCTCTTAATTCTTCCTCAAGATGTCCAATATATGTTATGTATATGGGAAACTAAATAAACAATTTTCTTGATCCTGAAAAGATTTTTGTATGTGCTTGTCATGGTTTGACACCAGCCAAATGCCAGACACTGACATGCCCTCTCGCTCTCAGCAGTGCAGAGGGAAGAAAAGTTAACAAAGGGCTCATGAGTTGAGATGAGGACTGGGACAAAAACACTCTAAGGGCAAAACAGGTTCAAATTTACAGGTGTAAAGTAGATTTATTATTAACGGAGTCAGAGGAGGATAATGAGAGGTAAAATAAGCCTTTACAACACCTTTTTTCCTCTCAGCCCCTCCCACTGATAGTGCAGGGACACAGGGCGTGGAGGTTTTGGTCATTTTGTCACCTGAGATCTTCTGTTTGTTCAGGGAGAGGAGTCCTTCTTCTGCTGTGCTGTGGGGTCCCTCCCACAGGAGACAGTTCTCTGTGAACTTCTCCAGCATGGCTCCACTCTCACAAGCAGCAGTCCTGCCAAAACTACTGCAATGTGAATCCCTCCCATGGGCAAACAGCCTTACCAAAACTGCTGTGGCATGGGTAACTCACCCATGGGGTGCAGTCCTCTAAGGACAGGCTGCTCTTGTTCACAAGCAAGGGTTGTCTCTCTCTCTCCATTTGGATCTCACTGGATCACAGCTTTCTCTGGCACCCACCCGCCCCAGACTGAGCACTTCTCCCACGGGCTGTGGGTGGATTTGTGCATCCCCATGGG
>VRYO01002184.1:14084636-14120726 GCA_009812075.1 Sialia sialis | reverse complement strand
GAAATTACTGTATGTCTATATGTGACTGCAAATGTCAGTTGATGGGACGTCCTATCCTTCACCTTTATTTTTGCTTTTGTGAAAACTGATAAAGGCTTTGGTCAGAAACTGCTGGAAGCAAGTTAGTCAAATAAGAGGTAAAACCACCACAAACTCTTCTACATTTCCTCAGGTTACTTTTGTATCATTTTAGATTTAAAAACGTCTTATTTTGCTTACTGCTCTAGTAAGAAATGGAAAATGCATGGATTTTCATATGCCACTTTTATTGTGAGGTGAGAGTGTCATGAAAATCCACAGAACCTTTTCCATTTTTTGCATTCTTCTAAATGCAAACACTAAATGTGTTGAACAAATAGATCTTTGTATAAGCATTTATTTGTCAAAGAAAGGAACAGTGAGACAGATAAGTCTTAGCAAGAATACTTTTGCATCTTGACTGAGCAGAATTAACCCCACTGGAGATGTATCTATCCTCTGATTGAAGTGCTACAGATCTTTTGACATGGAAGCCTCAAGGTTCACCTTGTATCATCCAGGGCTGAATTTGAGATTCTCAAATGCCTCTTTTGGTCAGAAGTGGTGAGGAAGATAGCAAATTTCCAAAAGAGCAAGCAAGCAGAAGAATGGCTCTATAGGTGTGGTTTGGGGTCCATGAGCTGTTCTTGGAGTAAACTTGGTCTTCAGTAGGACAGCCAATCCCAGCACTGATGACTGCTTGGCGTCAGTGGTTATAGTATGTTCTCTGTCTGTAAGAATCTGCTAAAGCTGGAGTTGTCTCAGGGCTCTGCTATTATTGGTTATGATGGATAGATCTATACAGCATTCTCCCAAATGTGATTTTGTTGCTGGGAGAGAGGAGGAAGGAACTTAGGCTACAAATCATGCACGATTATTGACTTCAATACAATATACACAGCCTTTGACTAACTTCTGAGTTTAGGATAATTTCCTCTGCCTGAAGTTTCTTGTCAGGTTTAATCAGTCTTGATACTATTCTAAAGTGAATTTCTTTGGCTATTCTTGAACCTAAGATGTAGAAGAAAATAATTTTTGAAAATTCCTCAAACAAACCCTAAATCCTATTGGCTTTTACAGACCATTTTTTTTCCCTAGTTGTAGATAGCAAAAATATATAAGCCAGTCTTAGACGAAAGCTATACCATCTTCCATGGTACTGGGACTGCTTTTCTAGGTTGGATGTGTGTTTGACTGTTACAGGCCCAGAGAAAAATCTGGAGGATTTTTCCAGTCTACCTTTCTCAGGCTCAGCTACAGTTTTTTCCCAAGCTAGAGACCTTCCTCTAATGTGAACATGAGAGAAAGAATTATAACTAAAGATAACCATCTGCTGGATCTGTGAGAAAGCCTGGGACAAGGGGTGTTGTTTCTCCAACCAATAAGTGCTGTTCTTTTCCTTGCCTTCAATCCTTGTAATAAATATAGGATTGGGTTTCAATAAATTGCTCTCTTCTTGCTGCATGCCAAGAGTGCCATGTTACTGTGTGTCCTCTTGCCTCTCCACAACACCTTACAGTAACATAGGTGCCTTGAGTGTCACCACAGCAGTAACAGTAGTGTACACTCACTCTGTTCTCAATTTTGCCATAGCATCAGCCCTGCCTGCACAGCATCTCCTGCCAGAAGTGCTTCCCTGAGTGTTATGGAGATCACACCTCACATGGGATCTGAGTAATTGATTTTGTCAAGGAAGAGGAGAGACACTTGCCTTTTGGCAGGCATCCCTTCTCTTGAGCTCTTCATGGAGACAGTGTGAGATGAGGAACACAGTAATTCCTGTTATAACGGAACAGACCTTCTAGTGGTCACAATAGCTTCAGTTTTAATTTTCTTCACTATCATATGTTTTGAGTAAGTATGTTATGGTAACATGTTGAAACTACAATTTCAGTTGAAGATGCAGTTACATGAAGAGGAGTGAACAAGTATTGGCTCTCAAAGCTTTTTTCATTGTTGTTTGTTTTAAAAGCTTTCATTTTTATAGGAAAGAGCTGGCAAGGATAGGAAGAGGAATTGAGATAAAGGGAATTGATTGAGAACATCAGGGAGATTTGTAGTTATGGAATGCCATCTGTCATTTGAATCTGAGACCAGTACCATGTCTGCTATTGAGATGAGTTTCAGAAAGAGCCATCTTTGTTAGCAAGGTTACTTCTGCATGTAACTTATTGCTTCCCCTCTCCTGGCCTTTCGCAAGGTCTTTAGGAAGCAGGTGGGGCAAATATTTGAAAATGCTTAATTTTGCTCCTTGCTTCTGCTTTTTTACTGTTTTCTTCTTACTCTTATGGGGGAAAACTCCTATCAAAACATTTAGAGACTTCCCTGACTGTCTTCATACTTTCCATGATTGAACTGTGTTACATTTGGTGTTCCACACAGACATTGCAATGATTAATAGCATAAAAATAAGACACTGCTACAGTTCCCACTGAAGAAAGATTAACTGCCTCTATAGACTTAAAAGAGCAGGAGGAGATGAACTGAGAGAGGAAAACAGGCCAGTTTCCCCCAAAATGCATAGAAATATACAAAGGGCATCTCTTACGCCAATTTCCCTGTTGTGTGGCTAAGAGAAAGGTTAGAAGTAGGTGTGTTGGGAGCACACAAGTCTGTTTTCTGTGAACACTGGTTTGGCCTCTTGCTGAGAGTGGGTGTTTATGCTGATCCCAGGGGGTGGTTCATGACAAAAGGATGGATGATTTTGGTGCTATTGCTCAATTCTGAGTGCCCTTGGCAAGCAGGGAGATTAATGAGTTGAACGCAACATGAATATATCAGGAGAGTAGTTGTTCTTTGGAAAGGTTAAGAATCTCAAATGAAAATGCTTTGTGTGTGGGTGTGTCAAGAAATTTGCAGGATGCAAAGATGGCGGGGGAATCAATGAGTCCATAAAATTAGAATCAGATGAAAGGGATCAGGAGGTGTTTGTCAGCTAAAAAACACCTTGCCTTTGGCTCTGGTCTGAGCTGTGCCCTGTCAGGTACCTTGCTGGTCCTGACCTTATCTTGCCGACTTCACTTCTTAGCTTGCCTTGCTGACTTGCCTCTGGTGATCCCTATGGCCGTCACAGCTCTGCTCTGCTGCCCTTTCTTGGCACATTGGGACTGTGCCCTTGTTGAGGATCCAAGTCCTGGCACTGTGTGAATTCAGGTTCTGTGTCCTCTGTGGACTTGTAAGGACTTGTTGGGTTCCATTATGGAGCTTGACTGAGAGAAAAATGCAAAACATGAGCTTTGTGTCCAGTCTTTGTGGCCATGGGAGCACTGGGAGTACAAGCTGAAATTTGCTATCTTGTACCAGTTGGACTCTCCTAGGAAAAGTTGGGAGACCTGATCATCCTGTCCTGTAACCTGGGTGTGAAGAGTGGAAAGGAGGTGGAGGAGTAGTGAACATCTGTCTCAATGCAACTGGTGTGGGTAGCACTTGCCTTGGAAATGCCTTGGGTTTGTGTGAGGATGTCTTTTTTAAGAAGTGACCTTAGCAATGATAATGCTGCCATTTGCTAAAGTCTGGTTTTTTTTTTCCTGCAAACCTTGAGTGCATAAATGCTGACAGTTTTGTGTTTGATATTTCTTATGACCTACAGAAGATTTGTTCTGTCTTCCCTTATACTCCTTAATCTTCAATTTATTGAAAGTCCTACAACTAATTACAGTCAAACAGCCGCTATTTTTTTTTTCAGAAACATGCATGTTAGACGCATAAGCACTTTGAATTATAAAATGTAGCCTGATGTCTTTGTGCGCATGTGAATGTTACTCTCTGCCTGATGCCTGTAACTGAGCAAACACATATAATATATTCTGAACCTTACAAGAACAAGTGTGAAACTTAGCCCTGTACTTTGGAAACAAAGTCACAGAATCACAGAAAGGTTGGGAAGTCCTGTCTTTGCTGGTTTTCTCTGATGTTCCCAGCAACAAAGCTGAATTTTAAAGTTACCTGGTGCATTTTTCACCATAGGGTCTTTGTGTCTGCTGAGTGAAATTCACTATGTTGACAGTAGCTGGTAGGTTTGGTCCCCATGAATGAATATGCACCCATTGTGCCAGCAGTGGCACAAGAAGGAAGGTAGTGGTATTCATAGTACCTGACTCTACACTGTATTGAGTTGCCTTGTGGCTTCTAGGACTTAGTGTGGCTTTTGAAAGTTCTCTTGGGTATCTCTGCTCAGTGCTGTGTGCAGTCTGGTAATGAAGAATTACTGTGTCAGGAAAACAGGCAGTACCTACATCCAAGGGAATTTCCATACGTAGCTGCAGCATGGAGAATGTTTCCATTTTATCTCCATTCAGACCAAAGGAAGGTAGAATTTGACCATAGAACAACATGTCTGTGAGTGCATAACATGGTCTACTTTGAACCCCGAGAAAGGAACTGGTTTCAGAAGACATAATGTGGGATGGACAGTGGAGTAGGGAACAGTGGGGAGAGCATGTGGACCTTGTAGAGCCACACATGAATTTTAGCTTTGATGGTTTTAAATTATGTCTTTTGAGAAAAGGTCAGTTTATACACTAAAGTGTGATTCATGACTATGTTTAGATCACATTAATTAGGGTAGCGTCCACAGCAAGACGTTTCCCATTATTTATAAGCAAATGCATATTTTTATATAGGATTCTAGTTGTTAAAAGACAAAATATTATTGAAGGACTATTTGATATTTATAGTATTTATAGTATTTAATCCTGCATTCTGAGATATAGCTGTATTCAATCATAACCTGAAAAGCAGTAATGCTTGTGAGTTTGAAAATAAAACAAAGAAGTATTTGGAACTGAACATGAATTCTGTCACAAATCAAATACATTGAAACGAAGGTCTTGTCACCAATTGTTACTTGCTATGTAGATAATGCAAATAATTCCTTGTGGTAATACAGTTTCTTTACAGGAGCTTTTAAAAATCAGAATCATTAGATGCAAGTCTGTGTGTTAATGGCAACTAGTTTCCTACTACCTCTAAGGGTTCATCATCTACCATTGACATTAATTATTCTGTTTTGGCTCATTAACTTGGAAAATCACTAAACAATTGCTTTGTTGCAAAATGCCATGTTTGAAAAATGTGTTTGATGGAAATACATGTCTCCTCATCATCTTCATATCACTATTGAGAGCTTGTCTTCTACCTCAGAATGATACACTGTAAGAATTGCAGAGATCAGGAGATTTTTGCAAATGGCTTTGAAAGGAAAATAAAATTGGAACATGTCTTCTTGTCACTCATACTTGGTTATCTCTCAGTAGAGGGCAGAAGTGAATTATTTCCAATTTGCAATTTTCAAACTTGTAAATTGAAAAATCCCGATCTGCCCTTTCTAGCTTAAGAAGGATTGATGACAAAAGGTCACATTTTCAAAATGAATATGTTATGCATTACCCCTTATGATATCACTGTTTTCAGGTTTTATATTGGGCCACTGCTGTAGTGTTTGAGCACCTTGTAATAATCAAGGCAGTTATACTCTCTAAAGCCTTGTAAAAGAGGGAAGTCTTATTATCTTTTGTTTATAACTAGGAAACTAAATTTGCAACAAGTCTTTTGGTCTTGTCTGTGATTGCCTAAGATGTTGGTGACAAATCCATCAAGTTCCGGTGCAGGTGGTTGGGCTCCAGGTTGGGTCATTGTAACATCTTCTGCAGGGTGGGACTCCACAGCTGTTTGTAAGAATGAGGGGTGGGTTTTGACTTCTTGTTCTGTGTGTACTATCTAACTTATTGCTGTAAAATTTTTGGCACACTGACATGCATTTAAATGTTTTATAAGCTTCCTGACTTACAAGGCATTGACAAACAAGGAAACAGCAAAGAGCAGCAGTCAATGGGTGCTTGGCAACAAACATGAGCAAAAATTCTACAGAGCAACATGTAGAGAGAGTGGAAATATTTCTCTCTCTGTGGGTTGTGAATTTGGGCTGCATGGTGTTAACTAGGCACCTGGTTTACTCTGAAGACCAAAAATAAATCTTTTGACTTGTATAATTTTTAACTGCTAGAGGCAGCCATGTATGTTTTTTAGTGATTGCACTATCATAGCCTACAGTTAAAATCTTTTTGTGACAGTGACCATCTCAGAAATAAACTCACTTGGGAATACAGTTCACACTAGGAAGGAAGAAGAATCTGACATATGAGTTAGCTACGTGGCAACAATGGGTTTTTCACATAATCAGACAAGTGTTTAAACGCATGAGCATCAAGCAGGAAATATTCAGGATGGGAGGAGGAGCAAAATTAGGAAATGCAGGGTTGTAACAATGGTCTTTCAAAGTAGATGGGGGAGGCACATTAGAAAAAAGAGCAACAAAATTTTAGTGGAAGTATTTTAAAAATGGGACACATCTAACAAAGTGAATGATGATTTTTTCTCTAGCAGTTGCAGCTCATGAGAATCAGGGAGCTTGGGGTGGTATCTGGGTGGGATTCTGGTAGAATAGCTGAACAGCTTCAGATCAGGCATGCTGAAAGATGTAAAACAGACAGCTTTACAAGATGTAGAAATAACCTGGAAGAAAAGATGGTGGAGCAGATGAATGAATAAGAAATGAATAGGAGGAAATATGTCTGTGCAGGATTTTGAGAGATAGTCTAGGCTGAGAAATGTGTGAGCTACAAAGGAAGGGATGGGGAGATGCTGCAGCAGGAAAAAGGCAGCACCTAGAGACACTTAGGGAAGTCACAACAGAGACATTATTTCACTGGAGAAAATTTCAATAGAAATTCAATAGAAAAAAAAAAAAAGGTGGTCTTTGGAGAGGCTATAGCCCATCAGCTGGGGACACCTGTGGCAGAGATCAGGAGGAAACAACAAAGATTTGCTTCCTTAGGCAAAGGAGGACACGATACTTGTGGCAATATCTAGTGCCAGGCTGTGCCTAAACTGACAGTTGAGAAATTTTATGTTTCACTTGTTTTTCATATCAGCACATTGTTTAATGCATCTATTTTGGGAAATAGAAACTTTCCTTTTAACTGTAGTCTTCAATTTTCTTTGGCTATTCAACATACATTTCTTTTTAGAAAAAGTTAGTGACATTTCATGTTTACATGAGTTGATATTGGGAGCTATGTGGATTTGCAGGAGCTACTCTTTTTTTTGAAGTGTTTAAAGACTGCCTCTGTGCTTTGAAGCCTCCTAAATTCCTCTCCCATTGGTGAGCTACCATGTCTAGTGTTCCCACTGGAAGAAAGTATGCAACTGGTGTAATTTGAAAGCTCATTTCTCTTCATCTTCACCTTAGTTTTATACCAGGTCTGAGTGGGAGCAGACTCAGGCTCAATAGCTTTTCAGTGTGTGATGGGAACCACATCACACAGAAACATTAATAAACCATCTTCCTAGCTTAAAAAAACTCCAAACAACCCCACAACCTGCTTGGATAATAAAACTTCCAAGAATGAAATCATAGATCTGTTGCATAATCTGAGGGTAAAAATGTGTCTGTCTTCCTGCTTAATGTATTTTGATCTTTTGCTTAACCATCCATTTATGGTATTTCTCCACAGTAGAAATACAACCCAACACTTCTGATTCCATTAACAGATTCCTGTTAATGAGATTTTGAATCTTTGACATTTTCAATCAATGCATGCTTGAAACATGTGGAAGGAGTGTGATCTCACTGGTCCAGTTCTCAATTGTTTCTCATGTAGGCAGTCAGAGACATGTCTTGTGGTTTTTGTTTTTTTTCAAATTAAGGTCATAAACTTGTGTTTCTCCATGTTAATATCTCCATAATATAACACTCTGTACTTCAGTGAGAGCTTGCTTTTGTTTGTGTTATCACCTTTCTAGAAAGAGCTATTAGGCATTATTAATGTCTCTTAATTAGTAACTTTTCCTTGTTGCATTCCCCTAACCCAACATATGTTTGCCCTCCGATCTGAGATCTGACCAACAGGAAGAAGGGTCCTATTACAGACTCCCCCTCCCCTGAAAGCTATATAAACCTATGCACCACGTGTTTCTTCCTCTTTTCCCTTTGTTCCCTCACGAATAAAATTTGGAACCAAGCCAACAGGGACAGAGCCACCTTCTTTTCGCTTATTCATAGCACAGCATTATTCCTATTTCTAATTAGCTAGACGGGAATATTGGAAATAGAGATTATAGCTGTGTTATTTCCTAATTTATTTCTCTGACAGTAACTGTTTGAAAAATGAACTATTCTTGTACATAATGCAAGCAAAATTCTTATTAAATGTTGCAGGTGTACAACCAGGGAAGATGGACACCAATTTGTGTTCATCATCTTTTGCCAACATCTTGTTTCTGGGGCACTACCCTTTCCTGTTACTCACCTAACTCCACCAAAACAGCAACTCAAATGTGAAGCCTCTCATTTTTTGGGGAAATGAGGTAGCTGTTTTGATCTCAAAATGCTTCTTGTCTTATCTGGGCTGTCAGGAACAGCCACTTGTGGTAATAATGGTCTGTGTCTACCCAGTTAAATGATGTCCTATCTCGGAGGGCACAGGAACACCCTGAAGTGTGGAGCTAGAACGTGAGCATACACATCATTGCCAGGTTAGAAGTATTTGCTGTTTACCTGTTTGTGATAATACATATTCTGTACTGGTAGAGACCTTTTGAGACACCTCACTTCCTACAAAAACAATAGGTGCCTGTTCTTAGGAAAGCTTCTTTGGATCCAGAGTGTCTGAAGTCATATAGACGGTGTAAGGTTAGCACCTGCATAGAGGCTTAAATCTCAGTCCTGGGAACTAACTAAATGGTTAATACTGGAATACCTGCCTTGGACTGCCTGTGTTCTGCTTTACATCTCATCCTGGCAATCTCCAGCTGTAGGAACTAGGATTGCTGCTGCACCTTCCCTGTTAAACAGGTTGTTTTGAGTTATTTGTTGTAGCTACTGCAGTCCTTTTGTCAAGGCTTTGTCACATGTGCCTGGCACTGAAAGGCCTTGACTTGAAATTTTTATTTTAGAAAAAAGTGTAGCTCAAGGCCTGATTTGATAACTTTCAGTTTGTTTGAAATAAATTTAATGGAGGCCAGTGCTTTCAGAAAAGACAAACTAGGGTTTGAAAATTTGGCCAGCAAGAGCTCTTCCAACAAAAAGTAATTTAGATGTAAGGGGAGCGGTGTTTCCACCTTCCAGTGGATGCTTCCACTGTGGTCTGACACTGAATTTTCTTGACACTGGAGACCCTCTGCATAAAAGAGAAAAAAACCCGAATTCTAGAATTCAGCTGACCCTCCAACTTGACACAGGTGGGTCAGGCAGCCATAAAGCAACAGTCAGAATAGTCATATAAATTGTGATGAATCAGAACTTCCCTTTCTGGAGGGGGAAAATAAAACCTAAATCTACTGAAATTGAAACATAATAAAATAAAATGTTTCTAATACAGGGTAATCATATCCATTTGCCTTATAAATCATGCTTTATAGGATCTTAAATGTACTTTCAATTTCTGTCCATTTTTTTTTTACAGTCTTGGAAAACTGATGTGTTGAATTTGACTTTGAGAATAATGTTATGCAGGCAGCATTGCTCTGCTCCCAGATAGAACCATGTTTTTTATTCAAATGAAAGTATTCAATAAACTCCTTTTTGTGCTGGATTGGATATTCTTTAGTATAAATAAGTTCCCAGTACAATTAATAGCTAGCCAAAAGAGAACAATACTTTTTCAAGATCTTGGTGGAGGAAATGAGTATCAGAGAATGCTGTGAATTGCTCTGGTAGTATCTTTTTAGAAATGTAATCCTGAGCTGCAACTCTAGTCAATTATCAGCTTTTGTCTACTATGCTTTAATCCTTATAGCAATTCTTTCCTTTGCTAGCATGCATACCCCCAAAAAGAAATGGAACAAGATGCCTAAATTGCTGACTGTCTTGTGAGCACTATTGATTGGGCTCATTGATGCTTTGTTATCTAAGACTAAATTGGCATCAATTTTTCCCCTGAAGCCTGAAGATTTTGTGTTCTATTTAATTGTTAGAGGAAGGTCAGCACAGACTGTACCCTCTGGCTTTTAATTTTAGATGGAAATGTCCTAAATGAATAGAAAACTGCATGTCAGCAAAATGTACTCCTGCTGAAAGCAATGTGTAGGTTTCTCATGTTTTGCGTTTGTGATGACATAAGCTTTGACCTTGGCCTGTATCTTTTTGAAAGAAGAGTAATATTTCCTCCTTTCAGCCTAATAGCAGCACTGTAGGTAGGAACTGTGCTCTTGTGTGAACAACAGCTCCTGCCCTGCTGCAATTTGTAACACTGGATGGAAAGGACTTTTTTAATATATTGAAGTGCTGTTCTTTACAATTTCCCAGTGTAAGGATCCTGACTTCTGTCTTCACATAGTCAAAATGGAGGTGGAAGAGACAAGCATGATTAAAGCTTAACATGATAAATTAATATCTGAATTTGTGGGTAGAACCATTCCTGCAGCCTAAGGACTTTGATTTTATCCTTTCTTTTGTTTTCCAACTATGGCAGAGAGGAAACAGTGTTCCTCTGTGATAGCTGTCTTTTCATAGAAAGGGGAGTCCTGGTTATTTTTCTCTGAATGCTCATTGAGGACTAGGAAATGGGAGGAAACATGGATAACAACTCTGACTTGTAAGTACCTGGCAGGATGGAGCTGTCAGCATAGCCTGTGGTGGGCTATCTTCAAAGAAGGGTGTCCATCCCAGAGAGATCCACATCTCTGTGACTGGCAGGGAGGAATCCTGTGCTGGTGCAGGGTAAGAAAATATTTGTTTGAGCATCTACTTTTGAAATTATTTCAGGGCATTTGTATTCAATGCTGTGGTTGACGTGGGAGGTTTATTCTCTCTCTACCTGAGCTCACCAAAACCATATGGAAAAACCCTCTCAACACCTCAAGCCCATTTCCCTCAGGGCTTTGGCTCATATTTTCATTTTGAGACAGAGATTTGTGAGTAGAATAGTTTCCCATCTGTTAGGGAGGTAAGAGGTGAAATACATCAAGTCCTCTGATTGCCTTACCACCCCCACACCCCCCTCTGCTCCCAAATTCTGTACATCCTGAGAAGAAACTAATTCAGTTTCCTCTTGCAGCCCAATGAGGGCAAGAAGAAAATGGAACAACTGAAAAACTCAGCATCTTAAAGAATAGTTGGAGGATGAAAGAGGCCTGAGGGTATCACTGTGACTTTGAACGATGTTGGGAAGTTTTACTGGTCTTTTTTTGCAGAAGTCTGTGTAAGCAGTTTACACTTGGTTGAATTTAGAGGTTTCCCTGATTTGATCAGAGATTTCACTTCAATTTTTCGCAGTGGCTCAGGGACCCTCAGGTAACTGTATTTGGGCGATTTTTCATGTCTCCAGTTTGACCATCTGCCTTTGCCAATAAAACAAATGCAGCAGTTCAGATGCACACAGAACACCCTGGGCAAAATGCTCGCAGCTGTCTTTCTGCTTTATTTTTCCCTAACCCTGCAGCCAAGGAGAACTGTGGAGCAGATGTAAGCCCAAAAGTGTGTGTGTGCTTCTGTATATAGAATAATTGAAAGGTGAATTTCAGTCTTTGAGTATGAACCAGCTTTGAGAAATACAAGGCACCTATGCAGTGTTTGTGGGAGTTGGTACCAAACCCAGGTGTAAAATCTCTAAACAGGAAGATTAATGAAGACTTTACCAGATTGTTTTACCAGCGTGATGATGGGGTAGATTTTATGGTTTCCATAATTGGTTAGCTTAGAATATCCAGGAAGAGTTTGGGAGGTCTCACCCATGGGTTCCTTGAGATGGCTGTCATTGAGAAGGAAAAACAAGGCTGGACAGCGTACGATTGTCAGGTCTGGCCTTGAGTGAAGGTGAGGAAAATCCACCACTGCAGCTCTGCATCCTGCCAAAATGAGCTAGGTCCCTTTTCATCTTCCTTCATGTCCCTTTCTGGTTCTGGGCTTTTTGTCACAACATGTGCTTTTGGCCTCACAGCAGGAGGTGATAGAGAAAGGAATAGAAGAGGAACTGAGTTCCAGTTTTCATTCAAAGCTCCCTGATATAGTCCCAGCTTTTCTGTTAATGAGATATAAGAACTGCTGTAAGTCCATCTGTCAAGCTGCATAAATGCTGTGCTCATGCATAGCATATCTTCTTGGTGGCTTAAAAGTTGAGTCAGAGAGAGTACAAAGGCAATGTTTAGTTATTAAGTGCCTTGATGATTACTAGGTGGAAAAAGACTGATTTATGTTTGAAAAAATATTTTCTGAGAGTGCAACCAGGAAAGATCAGTTAAAGTTTTTTTTTTTTTTCAAATGGACCATGATTTGAGATAACACTGAGACTAAGTTGAATTCAACACCTAGCAGGTTGAGTTTCTGAAGTAATTTCACTTTTCTTTCTTCATGATACCTTCCTCATTCCCTCTCTACCTCAATGTCTTTTTTCTCCCTCAAGCTCCCCCACCTCCTTGCCCTTGCCAAGGCAGGAACTGGGGCACGGGAGCCAGAGGGAAGCTGAGGGCATTGGAGGGGTCAGAACTGCCCTTCTTCAGTCCTGGCAGTTGGGGTCATTCAGGTGATGCATCACAGATCCAGGAACACAGTCTAGAAACCACATTTGGGTAGCCTTGCTCCATCTGATCTCCCTTTGTTTGCAGGAGAGGCTGGTCCTGCAATGTTTGGGCTTTGGATGCTGCAGAGGCTGGAAAATAGCACATACTGAGAGGGAGGTCAGTGAAGGAAGCAGATAATGTGTTTGTGTAATAAATCCTGGTCCATTTTTCTTTCATTTTCTTGGCATGGCCATTTCCAGAGGGATCCATAACCATGACTCTGTACTGTGTGTGCCGCAGCGTTGCTGCAGAGCTCGAAAGTTGTGAAAATCTGAAAGGTGGCTCTGAGGTTTTACTGCAGAGCTGTGCTTAAGCAGTTACCATGGGCATTCCTTTGCAGGGATGGGGGTTTTCAGGAAACTCAGAGAAAAAATATTTCAGTTCCTTAAGAAAAAGGGAGTTACCTTAAATGCTTAGGGAACAGATTTGTTTTTTTCCAGATTTAGGCTTCCTTCATGCAAAACAAGAGTTACTTTTGGTTTATACTGAGCTAATTTTGGAGGACACTTTTCTCTAGTGATTGCTAACACTTTGTTAATGTTTTGTTGTGATGTGTTAGAGCAAACGGAGTTATTTTCTATTGGGAAAAGAAATAAAAAGCAGCATTTTTCACATAACCCAGTTCAGTGGGATACAGGAGAACTGCTACCATGAGCAGGAACCTCTCACTGGAGCTGCATGCTAGGAGATTTGTGGCTTTACTCTTTCCTTATGCAATTTCTTCTGTGCCAGACTTGGCTGCTTCTAGGAGCAATGTGCTCCTTCTCTTTCTGCACAACTGCAATGGGGATACTCATGCCTGCTTTCCTGCAAGACAAGGCAAAGCTTGAACTCTGGGTCAGCTCCTGATCACTCTGTCCCATCAAACCCACCTGCCAGGTCAGAGCTCCCTGTGCTGGATTTTTGTCTCACTCATTTGGCACATCCTATACCAGGTGCTTGAATTTATTGCTCTACTGTGCTGAGGTTTGACATAAGGAATGGTCCTTCTCTTCCCACTTTGTCTCTTTGATAGCCATGGTTAGGAGAGCTGGATTCCCCCCCTTCCTTTTCCTTTAAATGCTAAGAGATCCATGTAGAATTACTTGTATTCTCTGTCCTGTAGGTTTTGGGAAGTCAGATTTTCTAGCACATGGGAAGATCAGACCTTCAGTGGGACTGCTGTGATTTGTTATGTGAAACACTTGGATTTCTTTTCTTGCAGAGCACATTAAGGGTCATATTGCCCTGAAATGTTCTCCTTCTACCCACCTGCTGTCTTGAGCCCATTTCATTACACAGAAAATAACTGCAAAAGAATTGACTCAGAAAATAGTTCACAGTGATGCAATTCTCTAAGTGTTTTTAAAGGTAGGAAGAGATATTTAAGTAATATATCAGTTGTTTTTGGATTCCTCAACCTTCACCTGTAGCTGTTTTCTCACTGGTACAGGTAGAGCTGTCCTTGTCATGCTTGTCTGAGTTCTCTGAGCAACCCTGGTCACAAATGTTAGGAGATACTGTAGTGATTTATTGCATAGAATGAAGTGGGGAGAGCAGAAAAGGCTGTTTATAAATTGGCTCTCTAATCACTGTTGGACTGTTGTATTTCTGCAGGGTAGTTTCCAGTACCTCATCTGCATGTTCAGCATTCAGTACTCAGGCTTACTTTGCAGTTTTTTTGTTGGCCTGCTGAAGAATCATTGGATCAGTATTGTAGTAGAATATCTGCTTATGAAGTCACTGGGGAGAACTTTTAAATTGTCTCTCTGCTCTGTATTGGAAATTCATGTTACCCAAGGTATGCATCTTGTTTTAGTACAGGATGTCTCTCAGTTTTCAGAACAAAACCCATATGTAACTCTGTTCCTATTAGTAGATCTCTGTAATAACAAACTGCTGGTGTTTCCTTCTATGCATTAGTTTTTGCCTCAAAAGCCAATAAACGTGTTTGCACCCTTAATATTTAAAAGATAAAGTGATTTTCTGCTCTGTTGTATTTCCTTTCATTAGGTATTTCAAACAGTTCTACATTTTTCATGAAAATAAATACTAATACCTAATTGTTGCCTTAGAAGGAATTTATGTGGCGGTAATATAAAATTGAGTACTCTGGAGGTTTTTTTGTTTATTTTCTTTTATTTTTAGTACGTATTGTCATCATAATTTTGTGATATAGAAAAAAGTAGAATTCTTTTAAAAACACATTCTTAACCTGTGACTTGGTCAGAACTTTATGATTTCATTGAACTGACTTCCATTTTATACAAACTCAACTGAAGTCATTGGTTGTCTTTATGTTGTCATGTGTCATCATAGTAGTTTGAGGATTGGCAATGTGTTAATTTCCTAATTAACATAGATTATTCCCAAGAGTGGGATTGTAATAATACTGCAAACCATCCATGGGAATGAAACAGAGGACAAGTCATAGAGTTCAGACACAGAAAACACTGTATAACAACACAAACCTAACAAAGGGTAAAATTGAACCCACTGTGGCATTCTCCCAGTGACACAGAGATGTGGCACAGCCAGCAATGAGCTGCCTTGTCTGGGGAGCTGTGGTTACCAGGCAGCCCCCAGCACTGAGCCATGGTACTGACTGGGGTGTGATCCTTTGTCCTGTTTGCTGCTGCTGACTAAAGCCAGAATGTTGCACTGTTTAAGAATAATTTACAATGATGTATTCCTGTTGATACATTCATATCCTGTAGTGCATTTTCCCATTAAATTCAGACCATGCATTTTGTAGAGTATAGAATCCATTAAAACGAGGGAATTGTCAGTAATGAAACAGTGCTTCTCACACAAAATACTAAAATAGGCTTTTGATGCCTATAAATTCATATAAAGTCTTCGCTGCTCCAGCTGAGCCTTATAAATGCAAATTATGAACCATTTCTTATTTGTGTCAGGTAAAGTACCATCTAAACATGTTTGGACATCAGAAGTGTTCATTTTTTGCATTCTGTTGTAAATCTGTTCCTTGACAACCTTGTAAAATACAAATAGGAAAGACATGTAGTTAATGTTAATTGGCAACATTTTTACATATTTGTTGTTGCAACTGAATTAACTTATGTGGAAAACAAAGAAGCCTTCAAGTGAATTTAAAATATTACTTGTCATAGGGTATATGTATTAAATAGCCTAATTGCACTTTCAGTAGAATCTTTACTACCTCACCCCCCCCACCCATCCAGTGGGTTGATGGCAATGATAATTAATCTAGAGAAGAAAAAAGGCGTAGTATTATCTGTGTGATATCTGGGCAAAGAAAAAAGGAAACTGAATTCACCTAGTTGTAATGTTTTAGTTACTGCTTCACAACACTATGTTATCAATGCAGAGATTCTCTGGAAGAGTTGAATAATCCATTCCTGATTATCCTTTTATAAACACAAAAGCAATGAAAATGATTTCTTTTAATAAATAAAGAAAAAAATAAGAAGATACAATACACCATTAAAAGAGGCTAGCTATAACTGCTATAGCCCAGTTATAAACCACTACTTTTAAATGATAATTATTCTTTTTGTTCTTGATACATCATTACTTTGGCTGAAATGTGTGTTAGGATTATATTGCAGAAAGCTGTTCTGGTACTGAAACACAGTTTTCCATGAAAGAAATTGCTGGCTGAATTGAAGTGGCCACTTGTGTCCCCAGTGATCTCTGTTCTGTGGCTGATTTCTGTCCCATGTACAGTAATCTCATGAGTATAAGGCGCACCCTTTTGACTGAAATTTTGATCAAAACCTGGAAGTGCACCTTATAATCCAGTGTGCCTTATATATGGACAAAATTTGGAAATTTGCCAACCCGGAAGTGTGAGCCGCGAGCCGAGATGCAATGAGCCGCGGCAGCTGGCACTGGGGGCAGGAGGGAGTGCCAGGGCCTGTGACATGGGGAGGGCGCCTGGGGCTGCGTTTAAAGGCTGCACCGACCTGTGAAAAATGTTTGCAAATTGGGCACCTGCCCTAAACCCCGCGATCGCGTGATTCTGTTACTAATTCATTACTTTGTTGCTCGTGGATCCTTGCTGCAAAAAAAAGAGTGCACCTTATAGTCCAGTGCGCCTTATGTATGGACAAATTCAGTGGACTTCCCAGCTACCCAGAAGTGCGCCTTATAACCTGGTGTGCCTTATAAGTGTGAAATTACTGTACTTTGTGCTGTTGTAGTATCGGGGACAGAGTTTTGTTGCTAAGAACTTGGTTTACCCAAGTGTGTGTTTAGCAACCCAAAAGGCTGGTGCAGGCCATCCCTAGCCCAGCCAACCACCGAATTACACTGTCCTGGAGCCTTGGGTTGCTTGGGCATTTTGCTCATATACTGGCAAACTGAGTAAATAGCCCAGAAGTTGCAATTGGAGGTGCAAAACTCTGTAGGGTTTCTCAGACTGGTTCAAGGCTTCTCTGCAGAGCAGGGAAAGTCATGTTTTCCTGCCTTAGTCTGTGGGTTGGAAGCAGAAGTGGGACAGGGAAGAGTGAGGGCAGAGGTCTGAAAAACTGGGTTGCTGACTTAGGCTCCCTGAGGTGCTGGAGGAAGCCAGGAGGCTGGGACTGCTCTCCAGCCCTTGCAGCAAACTGCACTTGTCCACTTCATTTAGATAGGAGCTCTCCTTAATAACTAGGTGGGAACAATCTATTCTCCTTTAAAGTTTCATCTCAGTTGCTACTCACTATGGGGTGACTAACCCAGGGAGCTTCTGCAAAGATGCTCATCTTCCTCCCAATGCTGTCTTTTAGCACCAGTCATAGAACTGTGGTTATTTGCTGTTTTCTAAATGTGTGAACCCAGATATATAGGATTGTTGACAGAGCAAGGAAAAAAGTGGTCTAAATGGTGATAGAGATGTTCCACCTTTTTCAATTGGATTACCTGAAGATGTAAAAGAGATATAAGTTCCTTTTATGTAAGAGATGTTCTCTCCCCATGGCTTGCATTGAAATCTTAAGTCGTGTAACATCATTATAAGTGAAAATTACTCTTCGCATATCTCCCATATCTAAGCATATGAATACTTCAGCCCAGTTAAGGATGTTTGTGATATTTTTCTCTTTCCAAATGGTGTTAGTAGTGCACTTCAACAAACAAAGTTTCCCAGTGTTGCTGCATAGGAGTTTATGGAGATTACCGTTAGGATCCTCTTGCTGCTGTCATGCTTTTGTATGAAACAGCTCACAAAGGAGACTGGGTGTGAAGTGTCCACAGGCAGCCTGTGGAGCTGGGGCTCACAAATCTGCAGGGAAATGTTCTGTTATTCTCACTTAGCATAAGCAGTCTCACAGCAGATGTAGAGTAACACAAGGACTCAGATAACAATTACTTTCACAGATGCTGTTTCTTGAAAAACATGTTGCAAAGGACTCTGGAAGATGCTAACCTTACACTGTACTTGCCTGTAATGTGGTTTTGAAACTGAAGCAGAGAGACTAATAGGATGAGCTATTAAAATTCAGCTGTACAACTGGCAGGAAAGGTAGCGTGAGCTGATTCTGCAGACACTTGCTACAGCCTTTTGTTCTTGTCCTTCTTCGTGTTTTGCTTAATTAAGAGCATAAATCTAACCTGAACATTTCTGTATGAGTACTGCATACTTCTCTGTCCTAGGCTTATGTGCAGTACTGTTAAGTTCTATCTTTTTTGCAGATGGCTGTTTTAGCTAATAAATATAAGTAAGGCAGACAGGTAGTTGTGTGTTTGAGATTTCAGATGGGGCTGGGCATGATTAGCATAAACTACTAGGGAAGCAGGCAGGAAGGATTAAACAACATGCTCAGATCACTTTTCAGGCTTTTTGTCAAGGTCCTGTTTATTGCTTCCAACAACAAAACCACCCTCACAAAGCAGAATAAAATGAATCGCCTCTCTTCAGCCAATACAGCTACCAGCTGACTCATTTTCCTGCCTAGGGCTGATTTCAGGGGTCACCTTGCCCTGCTGACACTATATGTGAGTCCCTTATAAAGTAGAGGAGACCTGGTTCCACACCTGGATGTGTGGCAGAAGAGTTGCTGGGTTTTAAGATACATACCATGAACAATAATACCATGAATAATTAATTTTACGATCCATACCACGAACAATACCATGAACAATGTACAATTACATGTAAATGATCTATAATTATCAAGCTCTGAGGTT
This sequence comes from Sialia sialis, assembly GCA_009812075.1. Classification (NCBI taxonomy): domain Eukaryota; kingdom Metazoa; phylum Chordata; class Aves; order Passeriformes; family Turdidae; genus Sialia; species Sialia sialis. Next base: position 14,102,018 of record VRYO01002184.1, on the reverse strand, counting down.
GAGAAATAGAGTTACTGTGTCTTCTTCCTTGGCCAAGGAAAGGCCTTTCCAGCCATTTAATGAATGGCAACTCTGTCCTAACTTAGGAAGTAAATTATGTCCCTGATGTAAGGCCATACTAGTATCACTTTGAATTTTCTTTTTCAGGTTAAAGTTGGTTCTGTTGTAAATCTACCTCTTTCTGTAGATGTGAATTTAGTTAGTGAATATTATCATGGCCGTGTCCCTTTAATAAAAATAACAGTGTGTAACTAGGCCTGCAACAATTAATTAGTTGGACTCTCTTAGTAATGAATTACCTGAGGATATTAATAGCCTGTTCAGGAGGAGGAGAACTGGCACTGTTATTAAAAAAAAGAGTTTGTAGAAATGTTCCAAGTGTAAAATGTGTTATCATAATGCTTCCTTTCAAGAACAAATGCTAATACAAGTTTTCTGTTGAAATTATTTAATTCTAGCCCTGCTGGTTCACAGAAACAACATATTTACACCAAATAAATATCCCAAAGTTTTCCATAATTAAATTGTAGAAGTTAGAGGTGAAAACTGTGCGCTTATTCCTGAAGCCTCATTGCTTTGTCTTGCAGGATTGGGTCTTCTAAAAATATATGCTGTTTTTATTTACTGCAAAGGAGTTTTCCTATGTATTTTGCACAGAATGCATTAGAATCTGACACTACTCAGAAAAATCAGAGATTTTCATTTTATTGAGTGATGATTTCTTTAGTAGATAATAGTCAATAATGTTAAGCATAACAAGCAAAGAATTGGGAATTCTCCTTACTCTTGGCTTAGATGTGTGGTTTGATGGGGGAGTGTGTCTTCCCATGGAAATTCCGATGGGCATGGAAATGCAGAAGGACCGTGTCCTGCATGTCCTGCTCCCTGAACACTCATGGCAATAAGTTGAGCATCTGACCAGTAAAATCTGCTGTTGATACCAGTATTTAGGAAAAATAATTGTTAATTAACATGCGGCATTCATATTTCCTAGGGGAAAAAGGGAATCCAGTATTTTTCCTATTATTACTGCTACAGGGGTCTATTGTAGCTGTGATGATGAGGAAGATCTGAGCCTAACCCAAGGGGTCGTTTAATGAGTTACAGTGGCAAAGGCTAGCAGAAGAGTGGAAAGGAGAGTACAGGAGACCAGAAGATAAGAGACTAACAATGGGGATGAAACAGTAATGAACTATGTTCTTTAATAAAGGCTAAGCTGACAGAGAGGCATGGACAGGTGTGGTGGAGCCCTAGAGATCTGTCCCCTGCGAGTGAGCCCATGTCAGGGGCTCAGACAGGGCTGGAGCCAGGCAACAGGACTGCAACTTAGCATCACTCTGGGTGCTTTGTACCTCAGCCAAAAAAAACACCTGGGACACCGTTCCTGTGTGTTTCTTTCTCATTTGCTGTACAATCCCCAAAGTGGTTTTGTTTTGTTCTATAAGGGCAAACCCTGATTGTAATGCATGAAATGCCCCCGTTCTCACTCTGTTGGCTTCCAAATACAGACAGCACCTCTGACTGTCTTGCTGGATCTTCACATAAGGTCATCCATTTACTGTAAAGGTTAAAGGGAAGTTTTTCTGGGTCAAGCAATTACTTGTTGGTTTGAATGTGTTTGCCTGGACTTGATAAAAATAACTGCAATTAGTATGATCTTTCTGAGAAACAGAGGAGTGATTTTATCAATTTTTGGGAGGAGGTTAGTGCTAATGCAAGTTATTTGTATGGCTTCACATTGAAGAGTTTCAATTTGCAGCATGAATAGTTCAATTTATATTTAGGGCGCAATTCCAGAGGAAGTATAATTACAGTTAAGGTGTGTTACAGAACTGGTGAAGTTTTAGTTTAGGAAAACACAGGAGATACTTTGTGAAAACATTTTAGGGTTATGCCTTGCTAAATACAGAGGAGGTACAACTTACTGCTTGGCTCAGCATGTCACGTTTAAAAGTATGAATGAATAAATAATACTACTTCTGACTTTGTTAACTTTATTTTTTTATAATATTCTTCTCTGATAGAGTCAGTATTTATGTGTTTGTATGATTTTCCAAACATGCAAAATATAGTTACGGCAACTAAAACAGAATTCAAGTCTGTCATATTTGTGCTCTTTTTGTTAATGAGAAGATAATTCAGAACTATCTCAAAGCATACATACATAAATCTACTTACTGGCAGAATTCATTGAAGTGGGTACAATTGATATTCATTTAACATGGACAACATTTGAAGACACTAATTTTTCTTCACTTTCTTTCCCACTTGTTTTCTCTTGCACAGTATGAATACTTCATAGCGATTATGATCATCCCCTGTACTCACCTATTCAATCATGCTGCTCCTTGAATCTACCCCTTTACACCAACTCCTGCTTTTACTAAAATACTGAGATGCAATCAAAGCTGTCAGATTGCTCAGTGTCTAAAGCAAGCTGCTGATTACTGTTGTCACTGTTAGCTGAATTACACTATTACAGGCTTTTATGAAGTATTTGTATTGCTTGCTGATACAAATATCAAATCATGGCTATGCCACAGTGTAAAAGGAAATAATACTCATTTTGTGACATATTTCTTCCAGGACAGGACAGTAACATCAATCTGGGGAAAACATCTATATACAGAGCACTTTTTCAGAGTGCCTTTTGGTTTTCTTAATTGCCAAATTGTTCAAACAGCAGCCCTCTCTGTTGCTTCCAACTCGTCATACCACTCTCAACAACGAAGGCCGAGTTGATGAGGCTAACCCAGGAGCCAGAGTTTCATGAGCTCCTATGGGACTTCAAGCCCTGTGTGTTCTAACATGTTTAGCCTGTTGTTGAATCAGGGGCAATAAGAAAAATGAAGCAATTAGGTTACATAACTGCAGAGAAAACAGATCAGCCAAGTATCTGGGAAATAATTCATGAGAAGCTACACCTCGTGGCACTGTACATGAGCATCTGTTTAGTGTCTGCTGAGTGTCAGATACTGCTATTTCTCAGAGGCCATGTATTCCCTCTGTGGAGTCTGAGTCCAAGAGGTCTGAGATGTTCCAGGGTTATTGCAGAAAGATGACTGTGATGAGCCTACTATTCTGAAATGTTTTATGGCACTGGATAAAGTTGAGTGGAAGGCAATGAATGGAGATATGTCAGCTTCCACAGATAATCCTTGTGTTATGACAGTAAGTGAAATGGTGTTTGTGACAAGGAGGACCAAGAAGTGGTACAATCTTGTATGAATGCTCAAGTAAAATCTTCATACTACTTGCTCAGCAAAGGCAGTCCTTAGAGATGTGGCAAGTGAGGGAATGAATCCAGAGAAGTCACACAAAGGAGAAAGAGCTTTGGTTAATTTACAAAGCAAGGACACACTCAAGCTCTCCATGCTTTCAGCTGTATCTGAAAACATCACATAAATGAAAACAATAAATAGCCAAGCAGCTTGTGTGCTGCTGAGGCACATCTGCTTGCTTCCTCACTCGTTTTCCTGGTGTTGTATTGTTTCTTGCATTCCTTTGTATCAGTTCTGTTACAAATACAAAGGGAAATATCTCACTGTTTAACAAGAGCCATTCACTACAAGCTGATAAAGCTTTCAGCAGGCAGGCACTCTGCAAAGCCCAGAAATGCACTGCTGCAGGTTCATCTATGGCAGCAGGGAATGCCTCAGCAGATGGCCTAAGTGTTCTGCCTTTCTGTTTCATTGCTCCAAGGACTCTCTCAGCTGAGAGAATTTTCCCTACGTTCAGTAAGTTTGATTTGCCTGGGATAAATGAACAGGGGAGAATGCTTGGTGTCTCTCAGACACCCAGTGTTGAGCTGCTTCCAGAGCACAGGTGCTGGCAAGAAAACTCTAATGTCTGAACTGCTGATTTTACTGCTTAGTTTGTTACTGCTCCTGGGCTGGTTTTGATGCAGAAGTCTCTTTGTCCCCTCTGCAATCTACTGCTTTCCCCCTTTCGTTTCCTAGCTGATGGCTTCATGTGGGAAAAGCCACCAGAGATGTGGCTGGATGGGCTTCCCAGCACAGCTCACCCAGAGTGTCCCTCCTTATTTGTTGCTGAAGTATTCCGTGGATTTTGTGCTTTCTGGGGCAGGGCAGTGTCCACCAGCATGTCCAGTCTGCCTCTGGCCACTGGGACAGAGATGGTGGTGGTCATTTTAGCAATTGTGTAGGTGACCTTTTGCTTTAAGGCTGTAAATGTGTGATGTTATCTATGTCTGGGCACTCTGTCACTCTTGTCTGGAGTGAAAACATGAGAAGAATAACCATGTAAAGGGGAGCCGTAAGAAATAGCACAAACCCATAATTCTGGGAGTGACTTGCAGTTGCCCTCTACCTCCTTTCTAAAAACTATCTCTGTGTTACAGTAATACACTTGAGAGAAAAATCTTCTGCCTTGCCTTCTGTGCTTTATTGTTTGTGACTGTCATTCTGAAATAATGGTGTATTTCTATTATTTAATAGTCATTTAATGAGATGGGATAAAGATTTTAAAATTTGGCTTTTGCTTTCAATCTAACAGGCATCGTTTGGTGTAGTAATGGCTCTGGTAATCAGTTTTCAGTGTCATGTGACTGAAACTCCAGTGAGTGTGTCTGCTTTTGGCCAGCCATAATCTGAAGTTATAAACACTTGCAGAAGTTACTTTTGTGTTGCTCACTTTAATTTATGCCTGTTATAAATGTAGATCTGTCAAGCAATTCTGTTGTCAGAAAGGACAAACAGACAGCTGGAGCAATTGAATACTTGATTATTTTTGCAAGCTTTTTGATAATAATGTTTTATCCTATACTTTAATATATTACCTTTTTTTTCATTCTCACTACTTGGTATTTTTTGCCTGATAAATATTTATAATAGAGTAGAAAAAAATTAAAACTGGAGGCAAGTTGTAACTTTTATGCTCTATTAAGACCTGAAAAAATGGCAAAAAAAATCAACTGATGTGGAAGCAAATATAATGAGAATGTGGAATAAAATAGTTATATTCTCCTCTTCAATGATAGTCCCTAATGGATTTGTGTTTCCTTGTGAGATGTGTTAGAAAGCTGAGCTCACTTGAGGAAGAATCTCTATGTCCCAGTCTGGACCAAAGGGCACAAAGCTCATGTCCCAGATTCTGCTTTAGGGTCTGCACAAGTCATGACACTGGTGCTGTGTGTGTAGCTTTACCTCTATGCCTATTTCCATCTCACCTCCTGGGGATAATTAAAAATCAATGAAAAGTTCTTCCAAAAACATTCTATGAAAATTGCATATACTTGAATTGGCCAAATATTGAGTAATTTCAGTCCAGTCAGTCTGTACCAGCACATCCCTTTCTGCCAGTTTCAATTAATCTGTTCCTGAAATTTTTGACAGCATGTGAATGTCTCTGCTGCTTTCTGTCTCTCTGTTTAGCACATGAGAGGGTGATGGACTAAAGACTCTTGTCATTCCCTTCTGATGTGGCTTGGCAACAGATGGCAACAGGTCTTTGAGGAGAACGGTGCTGTTGCTCCTCCAAACACCAGTATCATGTTTCGTGCCGTTTGGGAGAGGTATGTGACATGAACCTGAACTGGCTTCCAGCCTCAAATATTCTTTTATCAATTAGCAGAGCCAGTGATGGATTTGACACAGCCTTGGGAGTGTGTTTTTGTGTCCTGCAGTATTATCTGCTGTGCTTACTGATGATCTGCTTTATGCAGAAAGTTCAGGCATATGTAAGTCAAATTTACTGTAATATTTTTGTTCCCATTGGGAACACTGGCTTTTGTTTATTCTACAAAGGCTAGAATGCAAACACTGATGCTTTTAGGAAGCACAGTTATGCACAGTATAAAACAAGGTAAACATTACAAGTAGAAGCTAACAAAGCAACTTCATTCAGGTGAGATTTCCCAAGGACTGTCTTCAGTTCAGTGCCATCTAAGTGCTGGATGGTAACCCACTGATGTGCTGGTTTAGTTAATGTGATCAATATTTCCAGTGTGATACACAGCATCTGTACTGCTAGATGAAGAAAGAGGGGACACTGGGACTGGCCAGGACATGCCAAACATAATGGGGGCTCACTTTGCCTGCCACTGAGCTAGCAGTGTTTGCCATTCTTGCTGCAGCATCTGTCCTGAGCCTCAAGATGAATAATATATGGGTGGTTTCGTGGAGGGAGAGCCTGGGAAGTGTGCAAAACTAGACTGAGGGTTAACAGCTGGGCCACATGCCTGTAAGTAGGCAGGGGGGATGAAAGGGCAAGGAGCAGTTGGCATGTTAAAATAAAAGGCTCAGGGGGTGTTGAGATGAAAGGTGTACTGAAGCTTAGGTAAAACCAGGTGCCAGGATTGTTATGTCAGCATTTGCTGTGTGCAATTCTGGCTTGTGCATCTCAGCTGGGTCAAACTGGTGTGCAAACCCCAGTTCATTGAAAGGAGCCCTCCTGGTTGTGAAGCACTGAAAACAATCCCATCAGTGCCTAGGCTCACATCTTAACATGGATATAGATCCTCAGTTTGGTATTGGTGTGCTTCTTTTTGTTCACACCTCTTTTTTTTTTTTCCTTTTTGTTTGCTGTGTTATAAACAATACCCCACTGAGAGCAACAGTTTTGATCTTCATCATCCTCACCTTGAAGGAACATTCACTAGTCTTAGAGTTGTGTCTGGTTCTACTGCTTTAAGGTTCTTGGATGTCTCCAGGAGTGCCAATAGTAACTATTCTCCAGTATTTTGGTCACCTTTATTCTCCTGTTCACCATATGCTAGGACAGATTTATAAAGGATTCTATCTGCATAATCACCAACCTAGTTTATGGCATCAGCTGTTCCAGTTGGCAGCACCAAGTGCTTTCCCCAGTCTTCCTGCTTTTTTTGTTTTAGCTTTGATCACTGCCCACAAAACAAATGATTCTCCTATGGCCACCTAAATGGCTGCCACTTTCTTATCACCATATGGCTCATCCCTCAGTGCCTCATCCACAGTTCTGGCACTGCTGAGCCCACAAGCTTTTCTGCCTTTTGTTCACAGTGCTGTTTGCCCTTTCTGGGGATATGGCTTGAGCAACTTCTGACAAGGCAAAGTGATCTCGGCACTGTATCCTTCCCCCCGAGTGAATTCCTCAATTTACATAAATCATTTTATCTGTTCATGTCTCTTCTGTGTAGTGAAATAGGCTGGGACATAGCCAGGAGTAGCTGGAAAAAGCAGTCTTACTACTTAACATTTTTATCTTTGGAAGACATCTTTGACAACCTGTTGGCTGTCCCTTACTAGAAAGAAGCTTTTTATTTGTGTCAGAGTGCTGTCTCTATTAGGGTTTGCAATATTAGTCCCAGCTGAATTTGTTTCACAGACCTTGTTATGTTTCAGAATTGGCTTTGTGTTTTTTCTTTGTTTAGAACAGCCATTTGGGACCTACTGTGTTATTTACCATAGAAATAATACACAGTGATACATTTAAAAATGCTTTTAATGTGTTATCTGGCAAATTGTCTGTTGCTGCGTTAGGTGTGAAATCATCTAAAGGGGGACAAGTGATTTGGCATTTGTGCAAGCTTGTTGATTCTAACATTTGCATTAGATTAGAACAGTGAATGCTGTCTCCAGTGAAGAAATGTTTTACATTTTCTCAATGGTATTTTAAAATGGAGTATTGCTAGTTTGAGTGAGTCAGCTGAAATTACAGAAAATGTTTCCTTTAAAATAACATCTGAATAGAAGCAGCTGTCATATCACACAGAACCTGAAACAAAGCTTAGCACAAAACTTGGTTGACACGTAATAACCCCAGTATTTAGATTCTATAATGATTTAATTTCTTCTCTGGGATATCTTTTGTGCACTAGGAATAGTATATTTGCATGTGAATGGCAAAGGCTAAATTATATTCTGAGGTTCGTGCAAAGAAGCTAATTTCTAACACTATGATAGAGGAACTACTTAATTTTTATTTCTAGAATCATTGTATTAGACTAAAACTTCTCTCATTGCTATCAATGTGTTTGTCAGCTGAAGTTCTGAGCTCATCTAAATATTGTATGAGATTTAGTGAACAGTGAAAATAATCTTTCTAAGACCTGTTTCACTAGTGGTTTAATCAATACAATAGTTTTTCTTGTAGGAAGTTATTGGTAGTCAATCTAGTTTATGCTCATCTTTCTGTTTATTTTTTGGAACTACTCTCTGCAGCTCCATTAATTCTGGTTCATTTTAATTCATTGAAAATGCCCTGAAATTTTGTAAGATAGACATATTTAATTTTATTTGGAAAAAAACCAGGAAAAAACCCTAACCCAGAAATAGTATTCTATATTGGAATATTTTCATGCTATGACATAATATGAAATATACGTAATTTTTGGAAGGGCAATCAAAATGAAATCTTGAGTGTGTTTGAAATCAAAATCATCTGGAGGCACAGCAAACACAAGGCATTTTATTTATTGCAGTGAAGCTTCACAAAGAAGAAAGATAAGGGTGACTTGGTAAACAACTAGCTTTTAGATAGCAGATAAAACTGTAAAATGAAAACATAGACTGATGGACAGAAAATGTTATATGTGTATTCTTTGAGTTATATTATCCATTTCACAAAGTGAAGCAGCAGACTGACTTTTTCACCTCTCCTATGGCTACATGAAATGGCAGCCACTGTATTTAGTCAAATTGTCATTTTAGATTAAACATTTCCAGGAACTCAGCACAGAAATATAATCAACACACTGAAAACCTTTCCTGAAAGGGGAGAAAAGGATAATGGTAAAAAAATGAGTGAAATAATCAGAGCAGCCTTTCTTTTATAATATTTAGGGTTGGCACGAAATACAGATGAAGAGGATCATACCCTCCTGCTGCTGTTGCTGAAGGTCTCACTTTGCTTTAAAGGAGGCTATGTCTGAGTCTTAAAAACTTGTTTACAGTGTGCTGCACTGAAGGCAATTTGCCTCTAATATCTGAAGTGGAACTCTTTGCTTTCCCACAACCCTTCCCTAGCGTGGTGGGGATTCCAAGCTCAAAACTGAGGGTAAAACACAACCTAAAGGAAGAGAGTGGAGTGCAGAATAGCTGTTATAGCCAGCTCAAACCAGCTCAGAAAAATCTGCTTTGAAGTCTGTGTGGCTCTCTTAGCACCAAAGGAATCGAGCTTAGCTGAGATTTATTAAGTGATCAGGGTGAGCTCCGTGCTTTTGACTTAGTGTATGCATTAGAAGCATTTGTTTGGGGTTGTAAGGATGAAGGCGGTAAAAAAAAAAAAATCCGAGAAATAATGTGGGAGTGTACTGAGACTGCCCCTTGGTTTTAACTTAGCCATTGTACCTCCATGTTGCAGAGAGTATGATTACCAGGTGACCCTATAGAGTGCATTATTCAAGTAACAGTCAATACTGAAAAAAACCCATTAATTAAATGTGAAATATTACTTAGTGATTTGAATCATTATGGAAGTACACCATGAGATCAATATAAACAACAATACTTAACTGAAAGTAAAGCATGGATATGAGACAAAGGAAAATATAATGATTTCATTATTTTTGTTGAAATCACTTTGCTGTGAATTGCTAGCTTTACTGTTCTGTATTTTTTCTTTTTTTTTTTTTTGACACTATAATTATGAATTGTATCCACTTTTTATGTATAAGGAAAATGTGAGCTTGTGCAAACATGAACACTGCTGTTACTTGCTTGCTAGGAGTGTAACCTGAGAACATGTTTGAGCCTTGTCCAGACCTGGTGGGGGCTTGTAGCCACTGCTGCTTGAGTGCTAGCCAGCACGTTTGGGTTCGCTCGGACTTGTACCCCAGCACAGTGGGCATGTCACATCCCACCATAAACTGCCTGTGAAAGGGGCAGTGCCCAGGGGTAGGACGGACGTGCTGGTGAAGCACCCCGCTTCCCCAGAGCTGCCTGCCTGTTCCTTATTAATTAATTAATTAACATTAATTAATAAATTGCCTTATTGATTAACCTACCTGATGTGGTGAGTAATTTATAACAAAATTGGTGACCCCGACATGATGAATTTCCATTTTTTTTGGGGAAGAACAATGATCCCAGTGAAGCGCCCCACCTTTGGTGGCCTTGGGTGACTGTTGCTCTCTCCTGGGATAGGAAATTCTTTAAAAGATAAGGCACAGGCAAGGAATTTAAGCTCCTGGAGGAAAACTGCAGTAAATTACAGTAATTTCACAATTATAAGCCGCACCTGATTATAAGCCGCATTTGTTTGTTTGTTTGTTTGTTTTTTTGTTTTTTTTAAAGAGAGGATCCCTGTGTGACAAAGTAACAAATTAGCAACAGAATCGTGCCAGCATGGGGTTTGGTGTCAGGTGCTCAAGTTGCAAACAGTTTTCCTAGACCAGCAAAACCTTTAAAGGCAGCCCCAGGCGCCCTCCCCGGCCAGGTCTCACCTCCGGGTTGGCATTTTGCTGGGATTTGTCCCTAGATAAGCCACACCTGAATATAAGACGCACCACTGGGTAGGCTGGATTCTTCAGTGAAAAAGTTGCAGTTTATAATCGTGAAATTACTGTACTCATTTTTTGCTAATTTTAAATGTAGAATTTTACTGTTCCGGAGGTATTTCCCATTTAACAGGCACTAATTCCCATCCACAAAGTAATTATTTCAGTATTTCTTAGTTCTATCTGGACTTGGCACTTGATACTTTTTGCAACAAGAGTGTTGATTTTGTGAATTACAAGACCAATTTTTTCTACAATTTAAACATTTACACTTAACTTCGCCAGCATGTCTAGTATTTGAACGAATCAGACAGGGTATGTAGTGTGGCACCAGTGAAAGTTGTAATTCCTCTTCTTCTTTGTACAAGTTACAGGCTAAGGTCAGAATATGAGAACTTTTTGACTGAAACAGTCCTGATCCTCCTGTTTGAAGTGGAAGTGTTCCTCCCCAAGGGCAGTATCGGAGGTGGTACTTAAAACTACTGGTATAAGCTTGGCTTTATTTCCCTATTAGGTATGATCCTTTACATCCTTCTTGGATCATTTTCCCAGTTCATTACCACCCAATCTCCACTTAAGAGTTAATTTGGTGTCACTCAGGTCAGATGCTAGGCTCTTAGCACTTCTTAGGTTCTTCCACAGGTCCTTTGCTTCTGCTGGCGTGGATCCACCCTCGTTTCTCAGTTTGGATAGCCGCCTCAGTCATTAGTAGTACCTGAAAAGGACCTTTCCTATTGTGGAGTTAAAAATCCTCTTTTCTATGTTTTTACTATTACCCATTCCCCTGAATGAATATTATGGATTTGAAATTTTAAAGGTGTGGTTTGAGGGATTATTTCTTTCAATGGCAAGTTTTTATGTGTTTTTTGCTATTGTGATGATATATTTCTTAACAGTCATTTCCTCTACTTCATAAGTAGCAGTTTCATGTTGGGTGGTTAAAAAGAGTAATCTAAACACCATCTTATAGGATGACACTCTTAGGTTTAACTTGAGTTGTGTTTGGACCCTTAACACAGTCAAGATAAATATTTTTACGACATTTGGGTTTCTATTACTACTACTACTACTACTACTACTACTACTACTACTAATTTTGTTAAAGCTCCTTTTAAAGTCTGGTTTATCCTCTCTACTTGGCCATGGAGTGTGTAATTCCTATTTTATTCCCAAGGCTTGCTGTACTAACCATTATATATTTGGGAATAATTTGTTTCTTAAAAAAAGGTTTTACATACTACATTAGCTGTAGCTCTGACAGTGGAAACAGCTTCTACCCAGTGAGTTAAATGGTCTATTACTACTAATAAAATTCACTTTTGCCTTTTTGCAAATTATACATTGTTTTAGTTATTTGCTTTGCCAATCCAAACATTTTAATGCACCTATAATTCCTTTAAAAATTATCACACAAAATCTGAGATTTCCAATAAGTTTTTTGATACATGTCTTACATTTTACTTTTTTTGCTAAATATTCTAATGCTCTTTTTGGAGCATATAATTCATAAAACTGAACCAACCAATTTGAGAGTAATTCCCCACACCCCTCTTTTTTTTGATAGTTGGCATATTTTTTTCATGCACTAAGGCATATCCTGACATTCTTTTTCCTTGTAAACATCTGGATGAATTATTAACATGTATCTTTTCTTTTTAGGAGGGCTTGTTCTGTTAGATTTCCCCTCCTAATCAGGTGCGCCTTATATATGGAAAAAATCCCGTGGTCTACCCGGCTGCCGGGAGGTGTGGCTTATAATCAGGTGCGGCTTATAATTGTGAAATTACTGTAACATGGAAATAGAGGTCAGGACCAGGTTGGCCACTGTACTTGCCACCAAGAAGATCTACACCTGCTATGGGTAGCAACTCCATAGGCATGGGAATTTGAAGTATAAGCCATACTAGACTTCTGTTACTCCTTTTTTAGTCTTTTCCCTTATGGAATACCGACCAAGTCATGTCATAGATGCTACCAGAAGCTGCATATGGAAAGGTTCTTTCTTACACACACCCATGTCAACAGCCACTGTTATAACTCATCCAAGCTAGGTACTTCTACGCAAAATGGAAAAAAATTCTAGATTGCGGAAAACTTAAGAACAAGTGGCAATAGGTTAAGAAATCGATGCCTAAAAGGAAAGAAATAAATTTGTTTCACATTAATCATTAGAAATGAAGTCCAAGATTTGGGAAAAGAACAACTAGTAAGCGTAAAATAAAAGCCAATACAACAATCTAACTCTATGCCAATTTCACTTCAATAAACCTGCTATTTGGGCACAAAATGGCAGCTGGGCATAAAAAACTCCCATTTATATGCTTAAGCAAATTACCAAGATTAAAGCATCAGTAGAAATAGCTAAACAAATGTCTCAAACCTGAGGAATAGTGTACAAAAACCGCATAGCATTAGATTATTTGTTAACTGAGGAAAGTAAAGTTTGTGGGAAGTTTAACATGTCTAAATGTTGTTTGTAAATTAATAACAGAGAAGTTGTTACTCAGCTAGCAGAAGATATTAAACAACTTATGCATCCCAGTTCAGAAATAGAATTCTATCCTTCAAGGACCTTAGTAAAATCAATTGTTTATTGGAGCCTAGTAGAAAAAAGCAAAAGTCATGATACTGTGCTCAGTACTAAAGTTACTGTTTTTGCCATGTCTAATTCCATGCCTAATTCCATGTTTCTCTCAGGCTCATACATTGAGTAATTCAAGGGCATGCAAATTTCAGCCATTCCCATTGATCCAAACTTGCTGCCTCAGGGAAAACTCACAAACTAATAATATTAACTAAAAATGAAAACAAACAGACCCCCCACACAGAAAGAACTATCTCAATTAAAAAAAAACAAAACAAAAACCAGACAGGAACCAATAAGATAAAAAAGAAGATAGGAGACTGTGAAATATTACATAGTGATTTGTATCATTATGGAAATACACCATGAGATCAATGTAAACAAGAATACTGAACTTAAAGCATAGATATGAGACAAAGGAAAATATAATGATTTCATTATTTTTGTTGAAATCACTTTGCTGTGAATTGCTAGCTTTTGCTAGCAATTTGTTCTGTATTTTTTCTTTTTTTTGCCACTGTAATTATGAATTGTATCCACTTTTTATGTATAAGGAAAATGTGGGGTTGTGCAAACATGAGCAGGCTTGTCCCTGCTGTTACTTGCTTGCTAGGAGTGTAACCTGAGAACATGTTTGAGCCTTGTCCAGACCTGGTGGGGGCTTGTAGCCACTGCTGCTTGGGAGCTAGCCAGCGTGTTTGGGTTTGCTTGGACTTGTACCCCATTAAAGATGGAGAGGAAATCTTCCACTCTAAAGACTGGAAATGGTTTCATTTGCTCTCGAGGTATTCTTTTATTTAAATAAATAAAACAAGTAATGCAGGGATTGTACCAAGATAAGTAAAGGCTCCCTGACAATTTTTTGTCATAAATCTCAAAGATTTTGATCAAATATTTTATATATATATTAACCCTCCCATACTCCCCTATGCCTTTGCAGTAGCTCTAAATGGCCTCTTTGTCACCAGCTGTCTGAAATAGAGGGAGAAATATCCCCAAATAGAAATGCATAACACAAGGACTGGGAGTACATTTGATACCTAGAACAGAGGCTAGACAAGGTTAAGAGAATAAATTTATTAACGGTCTTTGAAATGTACACCTTGGGCAGTCAGAAGCCTCAGAGGCTACACCCAAGATGGATGATGGTCATGAGTTTTTCAGACAGTTGTAAGTTTGGTACATTTACATATCAGGGGTTAATCCTCCAATTAAATCTTCTCCCAATTTTGGGGAACTGTGCTCCCTTCAATTCACTTTTGTTTTATAGGTATGGTGTCCTTGGAGCTCAGGCCAAGAAGGATTGTTTTGTCTGGCCAAAATGTAAAGGCAGTTAACTAACACTTTATATGGAGTCTAGGGTTATGCAGGAATACAGTACAGGATTTGAAAAATATATAGGCTAAAATCGTAAGGCATCATATTCTCTACAGGACACAATTTAAATCAGTGATGTTCCTATTAGTATTAACATGGTGGATGAGTCTTTCCAGAATCCTCATCCACCAACAACCAGGCAGAAAGGGATGCAAAATAAAAGGAAGTCTAGCATAGGTCAGCCTCAGGTAGGGAAGGGAAGTGAATGTTTGAGCACCAGCCCCTTGGCCCTCCGTGTCTGACAGCACAACTGGTTTTAGAGAGACTGGAGAATCCCAGTATGGCTTCACCTCCTTGTAGTAGAGCACAAAATGGGGAAGCCTGGTTGTGGCATCTTTGAGTCCCCAACCAATTGTAAGCTTTATTTAATGCCTATTGTGATGGCTGTGCTTTGTCTTTACCTGGTGACTTGCATGTCCTTCAGTGTTTGAAAAACTCTCTCCAAAATCAAGTGATGGCTGCTTTGCTTTTTTTAACTCCTTGGCTAAGATTCTCAATAGTTTTCACACAGAGTATTTTGGTAATTCTTAACCAAATAAAACTCTCCTTCTGTGTCTAATAATCTACCTTCCTGCCCTTTCACTTCACTACACAAACATTATAGATTTAGAAGACTTTAAAGCTCTTGCATGACTCCGCTTACACTCCTGAACTTGTGTAGAGGATTGATTTTTTAGAATATTCTTCTCAGTCTATGACCTCCCCTGTATCAGCCCAAGGCGCACTGCTTGCTGTTGAGTTATAACATTCCAGACTTGAACATGTTTCTCATGTTTTTGCTGCTGAGGTAGTTAAAGAAAAGGGTACTTTGTGCCAGGTGCACCAAAATTGATGCATTTGGATATGAAATTGGGGGATTGCACTAAACAGAGAACATCTCATTTGGTTTAAATATTTATTTTAAATTTCTTTTAAAAAATAGGGAATAGTGTGTTAGGGTTGTAGGACAATAGCTGTGTTTGTTCAATAGGTGTTAGATCAAAATCATTCATAACAATTAAAAACAAGACAACAGCTTTTATTTTTCACATACCTTCTAGCAGAGGCCACAGCAAAACTGTACCGTGTACAAAAGAATTATTTTACCTTTGCTGATTTCTTGTTGCCTCAGGGACATGATGTAGCAGTTGTTTCAACTGAGTATGTGTTAGGCATTACCATGTGGTGAGGTTTCATCTGGAATATTCCCAAGATGTGTACTGATGTTGTTTTTCATTTGTGTGAAAGGCCTTAGTACTTCAAGAAGCAGATTGATCTTGCCTCAGTCCTCACTTGGGAAGAGAGATTCCTGCTCTGCCTTCTACTCATAGCATTTTCTTAGCTGGCAATATATCCATTGTTGGCAAATATCCAAAATATCCATTGTTCTCCTTCCCTCGTTCCCTTTTCAGCCTGGCATCTGGGTGGTTATTTACAGGTGCCAATCTCCCGCTGTAAAGACTACACATTGTGGACAGAAGAATAGTCAATTATGAAGCAACAAAAATATTTTCAGTTCATGATGCCATTTTCCATTGATGTAACAGTTATCTACAACTAAGAAAAATAAACAATAGAGAATTTGCAGTTTTGCAATGTGTGGGGCAGGTTAGGATCAGACTCAAATGCAAGATAAGTTTATTTTGCAGTTAAATAATTAAAGTAACCAAAAGCAGTATTAAATCACTTGTGCTAAGTTTTTAACAGAAAAAAAATTTAAAGCGTGTACCAATAAAGAGGAATTTGTGCTCAAGTGCCATTTACTAAAGCTGACATATCCTATTGTTTCATGAACAATATCATTCTTCATCAAAAATATGATCTTTCCATGGATATTGTGAATTGGAAATTTATGAAGGAGGAGATAGAAGGAGATAAGAGACCTTCATAGTTTAGAGGGAGACACTTAAACACCTGGTCCATACCCAAGACAGTCAGGGGTATTTGTGCATCTAAAAAGTAATAGAACTTCATATTGAATAATGCTAACCAACCTAAAATAATTCTATTTCAATCAAAACTAGCTGTCTCTTCACTTCTGGAAAGTTAAGGACACTGCACCTTGATAATTTTATTTTACGTTTCTTCTTTATTTCCATATATTTCAGATACACTCAGGGGCTTAGAGAAACGGAGGTGGAAATTTTTCTGTGCAAACTAATATCTTGTAGGCACTGTTAGTGTCCCTTCATTGACCTCAGTAGTGATCGTGTGGGCACATTTACTGGTCAAGTAACAAGTGTTGTAATTCATGTACTTCGTGAATTAATTCAGCTTCAATAAGCAGAAAATGCTAAATGGTGTCAAATTATTGGTAGAGGTTTTATGAATCAAGAGCTTTTTTTCCCTAGAGATGTGTCTGGCTAATAAGTTATCTGATCTTTTTAAAGGAAAAAGCAATGGAACAACTGGTAGGGCATAGAAGATTTTTGCATTCACAAAATTAACTGTCACTGTCTAAATTTTACATTAGAGCCACAATGTGGTAAGCATGTTTAAAAACTGTATCACATCACACGTACAGTGAATCTTGCAAAAATATATTCTTAGCTTTATGCTTGCCATTATACTGAGTTGTTGCTTACACACTAGATAAATCAGTCTTTCTATAATAAGGATTTCCAAAAGCAGCCCTGAGTTGAATATGTTGATACCATACAAATAGCTGGTTTAGGTCTGAATTTGTAGTACTTACATGGCTTGAGATAACAAGCACTTGTTGTATAGTCTTCACTTACAATGCCATAGATTATGTAGCTGTAGCAGCTTGAAGGTGTGTATGCTACTTATTTTAGTTAATAAATTCTCATTGCTACTTTTTGCTATAAAAGATTGTTGGTTATAGCCAGAATTTTATGGTTAGGTGCACATATTTTTAGAATGGATTCCGCTACAGAGTACAATTTGCCAGGCTACCCGGCAAATCCTGCAGATTTGATCAGTGCTCTCCAGCAGTGTCACCACCAGAACAGTTTATCAGAAAAGGGAATGGGGCAGTTGCTCATGT
>VRYO01002184.1:14068617-14083636 GCA_009812075.1 Sialia sialis | reverse complement strand
TACTGTACTTGCTCCAGGACTCTAACATTTTTTCAATGCTTCATATGTTAACTCCTTCCCTCCTGCTTCTTCTGACCCTTTCTTGTAAATAGACTATTACAGAGATATTAGAACATCTCCAAGAAATGTTCCTATGAACTGACTTTATTATCTACCAAAACTGGAGTATCTTGCTCAACAAACTCCCCCAAAAGATACCCTGGGCAATGTTTCTTATAGAAAAAAGTAGAAGGGAAGGTGAAGGCACTGGTGATTCAAACCATTAAACACTCCTGGGTTAGATGTTGTACATTAGGGATAGCAGCTCTCTAAGTTTTCAGTAAAGTGTTGGACAGGAATATGCCTTTCTGTAAGTTCCACAAAAGCCCACTACAGTCATAGAGCTCTTCGTTTGAGTGGATAGTTGTCAAAGAAGAAATGAGCTCTAGGTAAAACAGTCCATTAATTTAATCAGCTTATCACAAAATCCTGCCAGTCCCAATATGGCAGAGGTAAAACTCAGTGAAGTGACTGCCTTTTTACACAGTGGCTGCTTATGAGCTCCCAAGAGGCTGCCTGCACCTCCCAAGCCAGGCTGCAGAACCTCTCTGTGATGGTCTTTTCACTCTGTTTCCCTTGGAATTAAATTCAAGTGAGGACATAGCTTGTTAGCTGTCTCACCACCACATGTATTTATTGTTTCTTTTGTTTTCCTCCCTTTGTATCCTTTTCTGAGACTTTTTGAATGACAAATGAGTACTCTAATTAGCTATTCAGCAAAGGTAAGAACTTCTTGAGCTCTACTGGCTACTGAAATTCTTTCTTGTAATACATGTACTTTTAGCCTGAATGTGATTCATGTACCATAAAATAGTTACTAAAAAAACCGCCTGTTTCATGAGAGAGGAAATGTTCTTTTTACTCAATTGAAAACATTTTTCCTATGTGTTTTGCAAAATGTAACTAATTTCTTTTACTCTTTCATTGATTGGACTTTGCAATTCAAAGCATCTTTTACCAGTACACTTGTATGCATTAAAGCAAAACAATTTCTCTGAAATGAGATGCTTCACGCTCAATTATATCTAAATTTCTCATCTACAGCTCTTGATTTCAATCTTAGGTCTCTGTGCAGCTATTGAGGCTGAAACAATGTAGAAAGGAAATGCTGTTATTTTCAATTTGTAGCAATTATACTCAGAGTGCAGCAGATGTGGTGGTATTGAGTTGCTGCACATGATATAGGCAGGCAGCTTGTGGAAGGGATGGCTGATTTCTCTCATACCTGTGGCTGTCTTCCTGAGTAAGGACCACTGGACATGTCTGAAAACAAACTCAGCAGTACTCTAATGTGCAGTTAAATCCTCCATGCTTAGGACAGCACTTAAGCATCAGAAATAGGACTTCAGATGGTGTTTATCATAAAAGATATGGCCCTGATTTAAGAAAATCATGCCACATAAAATAGATGCTTAACTTTTGCTCTAATATGAGCGTGCTGATGTCTGGTATTATGTGTGTGTGTCCTTTGAGGCAGATTAGCAAGAAATCAAGAGCATTAATGCAGCCTGGATGCAACTACTCCCAGTAAGTCTGACACATTCAAGAAGAGCAAAGTACCATATCTTCATTTAATTATTAGACAGAGTCTGGAATTGTCTACCACAATCCTGGCTGGAATTGAATGGCTGCAAACTGGAGCTGGAGCCCTCAGAACAGTGTTGGGAAGCTGTATCTGTACTCT
Organism: Sialia sialis; assembly: GCA_009812075.1. Classification (NCBI taxonomy): domain Eukaryota; kingdom Metazoa; phylum Chordata; class Aves; order Passeriformes; family Turdidae; genus Sialia; species Sialia sialis. Next base: position 14,081,913 of record VRYO01002184.1, on the reverse strand, counting down.
GCTTGCTGAACTGGAATTTGTGAAGCCACTACAGGCATTGTTATAGTAAATGATACTCTGGTAGGACCTGGAGGGCTTGGTAAGGTTCTAGAGCCAATTATGGAGACTTTTTTCCCTAAGATATGAGAAAATGTTATTTTGTCCAAATATAATTTAGTGTATGATATTTGTAAGTGGCCTTGGAGTAGGATGTGTAAAGTGCAGCCCTCTGTACTTAGTGCTCTAGGCCTGGAGAGTTGTGCCCCATGCTGTTCCCTCTCTTTCTGAAAACTGTTCTACAAAGTAGAACAGCTTTGAGAGAAGGAACAGAAAGCAAATGTCACCATCATATGCTACAGCCACACAGTGGGAAGGCACTTGGGAAATAAAGGTGATGGGAAGATTATTCAAAGGATAAAACCAAGGTCAAAATGTGAAGGCTGACTGTATACACAGCTGAGGACTTCTTTAGGTCCCACCTTCCAATTAAAGGTGTTTTCTGGAAGGCAGGTAGGCATGTCTGACTAGGCAGCAGGAGGTGGAACAGAAACCAGTTCACCATGTCCCAGCTGAGTGCTTTGTTCCTGTGGAGAGGACACAGGGAGCTCTGAATTTCCCTGGCTCTGTGACCCTTCCTACCTCCTTTTGTGAGCCTGTGCCCCTGCTCTGGAGGAGCTGACAAGCTCAGGCTGTGGCTTTAGTAGAATGCTAGCCTCTGTTTGACAGTCTGGTCAAATCCATGCTCTGGGAATAACTCTTGTCTGCTTTGAAGCAGTGCTAGTCAAAAAGAGATTCTCCAGTAAATTACTTCCTGCTCTTGGGAACACCGAGAGCAGCAATGCTTGAGACAATACAGGGTATTGAGCTGTCTTGATCTCCTCACTCTTCAGGAGGTCTGGTCCTAGGGCGAAGTCCCCTGAAAGGTCAGGAACATTCCTTTCTTTTGTTCAGTGTTTCTTCAGGCACCTGGAGTCTTGCCTGACTGATTTTGCTGCAAGTCAGCTTCACTTTGTACCAGGAGACTGCTTAGTTTATAATGCTTTATTTCTTTTTTCCTGTGGCATTCTCTTCTACTCTTATCCCTTCTCATGAATTCTTTGGCCAGGTGGTCTTTGTTGTAGCTGCCATCCCCCACAGAACTCAAATTTTAAGTAGAGAACAGATTTACCAATGATGATGAGAGATGATCCAGTGTGTGTCTGCTACAACAGAGACACCCAAAGCTCTTCGTTCTGTGTTGACCCTGTGCCATCACCCTTTGGAGGCATGGTTCAGAATAAAGAATGGAAAGGGTGAGCTGTGCCACCAGTATGGAGTTTGGAGACTGACTCAGGCTGAACAGATAGTTTATATGTTGTTCAGCAATTCCCAGGGCACAATCAATTTTTGTTAGTTTTCTGAGTGTTCATTATGTAGGCAACTGTGAGAATCTATGAATCATTTTGAGATTACATTTCTTTTTGACTATGAACATAATGTAATATGGGCTGTTAAATTAAGCATTGCAGATTGTAAAGGTAGCTATGGGCCAGATTCATACATTTAGTGGACAAAAAATGTTTCAAAGCAAACTCCTGCTGATCAGGTAATGCTGAGTATAATTAAGTTGCATTCTGTTAAAAAAGTGTCAGCAAAATAAAATGCCGGGTAAGGTGAAAAATACATGAAACGCACTGTACTTCTAAACTGAAAAGCAGCTGTCTTACCTGCAGCTTGTTTGTTCCTCAATCATTCTGAAGTTAAATGAGTAAAAGAATTAAGCTTGGAAAGAAATGCAAATACTTTATTACCTTTCATTTTGGGATGCTTAGGGTTGTATCTATTTGCAAAGCTGGAGCTTCAACTCCATGCAGTGTGAAAAGAGATTGTGCTATCTAATCCCTGTAAAAGCAGAGAGGAGTCGTGTATTAAATTGCATTATAGAAATACCGATAGAGATTTTTCAGTTTCTTTCAAAGTTCCATTCAAAGAAAGCTAAGTGCTGATAATGTGCAAATCCAGTCTTTATGAATAAACTGGTGTTCTTTCTGATTTGGATGTGGCAGATTCTCCAGTACCTAATGTGTCTTCTGGATTAAAAAAAAATAAAATTGCATAGTTGTATTGTCACTAAGATTCTCCAGATTAGAAAAAAAACCCCCAAAACCCCAGCCAAATGGAATTTTAACTCTCTATTTAGAGTTTGAAATTATCAAGGGCTTTTCTACACTACAAATTTATTTCTCCTTTATCGCTAGAAATATATTTTGCATTTTGTGCATAGGAAACTGTTAGGTTTTGTGGGGAGTTTGGAACATGTTCAGAACCTTTAATTTTTCTTTGACTCCGAGATGTTCTCTTCCAATAGTCTTTCATTGCCATAAATAAGTTCATGAATGTGGGTAACCCTGCCTTGTAAGAAGCAGATTGAAGATTTTGTAGAATGAACTTTGGGATCCTCCAAGTGTAATTGCTGCCAGGTGTTATTACCAAGAAACCACACCCACTAAGCAATCAATCAACAAAAGAATTGCCTACCATCTTCTCCCTACCCTCATACCCTCCCAAACTCCTGAAACAGCTTAGGCTGATAATTTGCTTGCAGCTTTCCTGGTAGAGGCTGAAGTAGGATAGTTCAACTGTAGAGTTGCATCTTATTCTTGTGGGTGTTTATGCATACTCTCCTGCCTGGGTGTTATTTGAAGGAAAGTTGAAGTGTGGCAGAAGGCTATGAGAAGATAGCATGTTTCAGTGTATCTCATGTCTGGCAGTGCTCACAAAAATAACAGCTGTAAAGGAGCAGTTTCATATGTTTACTTCAAATTCCTGTGTTTTGGATGACTGTATTTTTCTTAGTGAGGAATTACCTTACTGTCACAAATGAATGCAGGATAAAATACTATTGTATCCATCACAAAATAGCAAGTGTGCCACTAGTTTATAAATCTTATAAATATCTAGAGACAATTTTTTTCAAGGATTAAAATCCCACTGATTTAGCTATAGCAAAATGGGGAAAATACATGAAGAAGATTCTTATTTTATTAATGAGAGGAATCTGAGGATTGGGGGGAGAGGAGTGAGAGGGGGCATCAGGACAGAAGAGGGCCAGAAAAAGCTGACCAGGGCTGAGGAGAAGCTGCAGGGGTATGGGTAAGGAATAGGTCTCATTTTTACACTGAATGGAGCAAACTGGGAAGGGAGAAGATTTAGTGCTAAAACAGCTATGTGGACATAGGTGGTGACAAGAAGAAAGAATGAAAGTGTGAGGCAAGTATGTGCTTCAGGTGGAGGTGACTTTAAGTTTTGTTTGTAAGGCTTTTCCAGAAAGTGCTATAGCTGGAGAAAATGATATATCCCAGGCCCCAATATCAGTAGTTGCTTTTACAGTGCGCTGAGCATTACACATTTGAATTGCATATTGAATTATATATCATTATGTTTGCTTCTTAGGCAGTCATATGTTCTTAAGTTTCTGCGTGTGAGAAGTAGCAAATGAATGGATGTGAAGCACCCTATATTCCATTTATGAATTCCATGGGGCTGAGGCACAGCCCTGCCAGTCCTGCTACCTCTTGCAGAAGTGCTGCAGATGTGATCCAGAGTGTTGAATTACCAACATAAAACTTGTTTGCTGTATAAAACTTGAAAGCTATTTACCATACTGTGAAGCTCTCTGTCAGTGTGCCTTAAAAATAATGCACTGCATTACTGAGCTAATGAAATGCCTTAAGGCAGGATATGATGACCCATTAAAAGAAAGGGCACTGTCAGATAATTTAAGCAACTTTGAGGAAAAAAAAAAATCTTCAAATATGCTTGCCTTTTTTTTATTTTTTTCATGCCGCTAATGTGTCCTCCTTCAGTGTTCGAAGGTGAAAGAACACTGATGCCTCTTTTCTGTTCCAGAGGCTTTCCTTGCTGCCAGGGGCTGTGCTGCTGTGGGCAGGTGCATTCTTTATCTCAACTTAAGGTTATCTCCTGCTTTATTGTGGAGCTTGGGTGGGCCTGACCTGGGGCTGCAGCTCTTTGTGCTGAGGTTTCTGCAGGCTCCAGCCATCCTCTGCCCTCCATCCCAAAGATTCTCATAGCCCTGTGGCATGTCTTAGCTGTTGTCCCAGCTCTGCAGCTCAGCCCCCTGGCAGATGCTCTGTTCTGCTTGTGTTTAAGTCCATGTTTGATGTCTGTGCAGGTGGTTTGGATGTAACGTCCTTGCCAGGGCAGTTTTGTTTCATTTTAAGTGTGACAACACAGATTCTCCCTCTTCACTGACAGAGTCCCAGTACAAGAGTTTACCTGCAAAGGTGGTGGTGGAAGGAATTTTTATTGTACCCATTTGGAACACAATATTACAAAAAATACAAGTGATACTTCGTAATATTTAGTACTGGTTTTAACAGAGTTATGTGTGAGTTGAAATAAAAACCATAGTTTATATGCCCCTATTTAACAGAAAACATGTACAAGCTGGCTTTTATTTTTGGACATATTCCTTTCACTTCCAACACACCTTATCTAGCAAAGCAGGATTTCTTATGTGTACTAATTTGTAAGCAAACAAACAAGACATTCCAAGTCAAAATTTAATAAAATTACAGTAAAGGTAAGGGTACAGAAACACTGGCTTAAACTGACAGAGTCAGAATATGACCTGACACCATGGTGCTCAGGGTGGTGGTAACAGTCTGATGAAATGGTGGCTGCAGTCCAGTTAGAGTGATGGATGTGGTTTTTGTCAAAGTGATGATCTGATCTTTCTCCAGTGGTGGTTGTCAAGCTCTTGACCTCTGGGAATACAGTGGTAGGTGCTGCCCCTGGTGTTCCAAACCTCAGATTATTTTCAGGTAGGAATACTTGGTTCCTCTCCTGAGGGCAGGGCATCTCCCCATTGGATGCTGGAATTCTGAGTCATGCTGTGAGACTTTAGTGGTCCATTAGTGGAGATGGCTCTCAGGCTGGTAGCTGCTTCCTGGAGAGAGTGATCATGGCTGACTGATGGAGAAGACAAAGAACACTGCCTCACCTGTTTTAATGGTTTATGTAGATGGTAATGGAATATGTACTTTTGGTTACATCTTACATTGTAACCCAAGACATTATGTTTTTATGAACTGAAGATCAGTGCTTACTAGCAGGAGAAACTGATATCTGAACCAGTGAAACCATTTGGCTGCTATGGAAAAATTCAGGGTGTCTAAAAATAAGAAAAGTGCTTGTTCTTCTGTCCTTTGGTTTCAAATATCCTTTGGCCAGTTTGGGTCAGCTGTCCTGGCCATGCTCTTTTCTGCCTCCCTGTGCACCTGCTCCCTGCAGAGCATGAGACACTGAGAAGTCCTTGACTGAGTGAGCACTACTGAGCAACAGCTAAAGCATCAGCGTGTTATCAACATTATTCTCATACTAAACCCAAAACACAGCATGATACCAGCTACTAAGAAAAAGCGAACTCTGTCAGAGAGAAAACTAGAACATGCACTTAACTTGTTCAATCCTTCAGGACTTTGAGAGATCTCTGGAGCAATTTGGTGCTTTCAAACTATGTCTTTAATGTATTTGTGCATACCACTTATGCTTATGAACTGCATATAGCTGTGTTGAAGAGTTTATTCTCCCCTGAATTTTATCAATGCAGTATATCCACAAATTCTTAATGTTTAACTTTTTTTCCTCATCATTTTCTTGTACCAGTATTTGCAATTAAGTAACAAAGTGTTTCTATTTTATTTATTTATTTGTGATTCTCTCTCTGCTGGGCAAGTTGGATAGATTATCCCATTCATCTGAAATTTTAAGTATTCTCTCGTTCTTCTGTCTCCTGCCTTTTATTATCCTATAGCAAGCCTGTGACCAAGTGTGCAGGCTACCTGACTGCCCCCACATATCCCACCTGACTGCTCAGCATAAATGAGATTTTTAATGGTCTGGTTACTTGTCATTAATTGGCTTAGACAGGCTTGAATTTTGTCACACATCTTGACCTTTATTGAACCAACAGCTTTGACAAATATAAAGGTCAAGAAATTCTGGCCTTAACACTTTTTATTGAATTACTTTGCTCACATGCCAAAATCCAAATCTCTGGTTCTTAAAAGTGCTTCTATAAATACACATACCTGAGCGGAGCCAGAGCATTAATATAAGTTGTACATTAACAGTGGTGAGATTCCTGCTCCTCTGAATGAAGTCTGCTTCAGTCTTTGAAGGGAAAAAGCTATCCACAAAATTGAAAACCACTCTACTTCAAGGTTCAGTACTGCCAAAAAAAAAAAAAAATCACATTTCAGATCCTACTGTCTTTAGGCAGCTTTTCAGAGGGCTCTTTATGTGGGTGACATCAGGAATAGTTCAGACTTGCAGAAGACAGAGGCAATGAGCAGAGGATCTATTTTCAGGTGTCACCCACACACACCGCCTTGCCCAGACTCACCTCTTCACCCACCTTCTTGTGTCTTTTTGTTCACATCCTGAGTGTGATGAGTAATGTTTGTTCTTTTGAACATAAAAAGGTGCCCTGTGTTACGAAAATGAGTATTTCATGGAGGAGTTGTAAGATTCAAGGGGAGAATGAAAGTTTGTGCTGTCTGTAAATCAGTATGTTACTTAAATACTGAATTTTATACATTTCCATGCTTCTGTGTTACTGATGCAACATTCAGTGTTCTTGGGTTCAATAGTTGAAGAGAATAGCAGCATTTTTATCACAAAGAAGTAAAAAAAAAAGGCAAAAGCCCAAACTCACTTCTTTGTGAAGCAGCTCTTCTATTTGTGAGTGTGATTCATTGCCTGCTGGTGCTCTCTGCAACCTTTTTGTGAATGTAGGGCATTGTTGTCTACCCATGTGTGCTGCTCTTCTAATGCCACAAGTCTGTAGCTATTAATAGTCATTTCCAGCCTTCCCTGAATGGCACTTTTCTTTCCCTGTGGTTCATTTGTCCCAGGTGTTTATGAGTCTTGTAGCTTTGACTTTTGTGAGCTGTTACAGGGCCAGACACTCTCCTGTGTCAATATTCTCTAAAAACTGTGAGGGCAGGAAGAGTGCAATTTACAGTTGTGCTAGTAAATGGCAGAAGCAAATATACTAATGAACCTGACATATGGCTTTACATGAGGAAATTCTCAGTGGCACTGCCCTTACCTGAAGCCCTTTAAAGCTGCCCAAGCTGTGTGAGTGTATCATGAATGTGGTTCACACCTCTAAATAAGTGAGGCATTTTATATATGCCATTTGAGGTGTCAGTCTTTAATTTTATGAGTAAAAACAAGTAACCCTAAGTCCAGAGTTAAGTCAGTTATTGAAAGGTACAAAGTGTTCAAGGAGTAAAACTAGGGAATGGCAGTAATTCTGAACTCATGCCTTTATAATGGGGCTTCTCTCACAGCACTTGGGGTCCAGCACTTGTAGCAAAAGCTAAAGAACAGGAGGTGTCAGATAATGGCAAGAAATGTAGAGCACTGGGAGGTTTTGTATTACAGGGACACATGAAAGCTGCTTGGCTTTTATTATGCATATATGTACCACATATCTTAAATAAGACAAAAGCTGAAACTCCCCATGGTGGGGGTGCAAAATTGTAGATCTGCCTGATTTGCTTCAGAGTCTGGAGACCCTGTGATATCAAATACAGACGTCCTAGTTTTTATATAGGAAGATAAAATAACTGAGATTATTTTAAATATAGAGGCTCAGCGTAACAAGACTATTTATATTCCTTCCTCCACGTGAGACATATTGTGCTCTTCTATGATAGACAACAAGATTTATCAAGTGAACAGTCAGAGTTGTGAGTTGATCAAAAAGCTTCTCAGCTTCATGTACTTCTATACATTGAAGGGTAGCACTTAAGGGTCCAGGGAAGCTGTGAAAAAAGCCTGACCTCTTTACTATTCAATTTAAATTGTGGTGTGCCTAATTGCCCTACTTTGCTATTTAGTGCTCTAAACCAGCCATCCAGCCTGTTGTATTTTTGTCATTGACAGAATCCTGCCAAGTCTTTCATTTTAGAGTAAAATCAATGTGTTTAGAGACAGCTGCCTTCAATTGATGCTGTAATTGTTCATGTTCATGTTTTCTCAGTCACTGATACTTTTGCCCTGTAGTATACAAGTATACATTCCTTGAATATCAGAAGACCCTCAGAAAATTGGCATAGCATACTTCTGCTCCTATACTCAGGTTTTGGCACACAGATTTTACTATACATCTATGAATGACTATGAATGAAATACTAATTTAGGAGCTTTTTTCCCCTTCAGGTTATTTTTTTGGTAGCACAGTGAGACAGCTACTATCTACTCACTATCTTAGCACACATAACTGAATTAAATCCTGAGACTAGCTTCCAAATTCATTCTGAAGGTCAGCAACCAGATGAGAGGAAAGAAAGGAATAGTCAATATGTTAGACAGAACAATGATTAATGTAGATATCTGTTACTATTTCAGAATCATCATCACCTGATCATCTGTTTATAAAGAGCTATCAAAAGGAACATTAAATGAGTTTTCCAGTTGTTATCCTCTTTTCCCTGTTCACTCTGGCAGGTTGTGGCCACGTGTGGCCTGTTGTGTAACAATTCTGAAATATGTATAATGACCTGTTACTTGTGCACCTGCCCAAGATGAGTACACTCCAAATTTATTGACTGTAAATTCTTCAGGCCAGGGCTGTAACTTCTCATGTTTATGATGCTTAACATAATGAGACCTTGATCTTAAGTGAATAGCTAATTGAAAACTAACAGTACATTATCATTGATCTTGGAAGATGGAAAATAGCATCTTGTGACTTAGACACCTAGCTTGGTAAACAGTGGATAAAAAGTAAAAAAAAAAAAATCACTCATGTTAAATCTCAGCTTCTAATCCATACTGGGTCAGTAATGTTTTACTTCTAAGAGAATTTTTACTGTACAGGTTAAAAAGATGTCAAAATATTCTCACAATATAGTGCATAGTCAAGGTAACATCATTTTTATTGTTTTAAAATTCTGTAGGTGTCTTAAAAGATTTTGATGCAGTAAACGCTTTCCTTTCACTACTTCTAATCCATATTGGCTTCATTGTGACATCTTATTTCAAGGTTAATGTTCGTGTATTGTGTAAGCTTGTAATTTTAATGAACTATCCAAAATAACCTGTAATTGCTTGTTTTAAGAAATCTGATAATTATTTTGCCCCACAGCAGATCATTTTGTTCGTGTTACATTGAAAAATACGTTATTATTTTCTTTTCCCATTACTATTATGATGGATATTTTTCAACATATTAGAAGATCATTACTAACGCAAAATAGACTTATGAAACTGGTAATTTGTCTGTCAAAAGCAGGCCACAGACATAGCTGAAAGAGGTACACTAATGGAATGGCACTAATGCAATTTCACAAATAACTTAATGAAGCATATAAAGCATATTTCTTCCATTAAGCACACATAGTATGGAGTCACATCTTGCTTACTGGGTGTGAAAAATATTTTTAATTAACTTAAACATGAAGAGACTCTTCAAGGTTATGCTACTGAAAACCATTTAAAAGGTGCAAAAAATCAGAGAAGGCAGCAGAAAAAGCAAAACAACAGTATCAGATGAGTAGAGCACTGAATGATAACAGATGAACACAAGGCAAAATAAATGAATAAGCACTACTATAAACCAGGGAGTCTCACCATGAATTTATCTAAAATCATTATGTCTTAACAAGAATGTGTTTAGAGGAGTTAAATACCAGACCCAGCACTATTCCCATAAGCCTCCCAAACCTTTCCTTTCCTAAAGGTCAATGTGATGGAGCATGCAGTCGCCTTCTCACAGTGAGAGTGTGTACTGCTGAAAATCTATACTCCCAATTGCAATTTTCCCAGCGTTCAGCATAAGCTCAGCCCACTCTGGAGGGCAGGCTCTGTTTGTGTCATGGGCTGATGCCATCAGTGATAAATGCCCTGAATGCCAATACAATGCTTGCCTGTGCCACCCAGGGTCACCCCTGCAACCCCTGATTAGTTAAAAAAAGAATTAGAAATACTGTGTTTTCTTTCAAATTGGAATATTTTTGTTGAAATGCAAAATCAGTTTGCTACTGCTTGCTATAGTAGATGGTAGTAAATAATTATCTTTGTGTTCTCATTTAAAATGCCAAATATCAAGAAAGCAATGTCCGCAGTCCAAAACTGTCCAGTACTGACAAGAGAAAAAGGGTTATCTTTGTTATTTCAGTTAGGATTTTACTTTTAAAGCTTTGAGTTAGCAGAGAGTTTAAGAAGATATTTTATTCATCCAAGCATTTCAGTACATACTCATGTTCTTAGCTAATGACAACCAGCAGTGAAATTGGATTTCTGTTTTAAGGCACTTGGCTGATGGTCAATTGTGTTGTAGAGACACAAATTCATCAAAATACTGAAAATACAATTTTGAGTTGAATTAAAAGAAAAAGCATTCAATATTTTTTATGGATTTAAAAGTAAAATGTGGGTGACGTTGAGTAGAAATTTTGTTCTTGTTTTTTAAAATAACAATATAGATGGATATATGCTTCTTATTTCCAAGAGAAATTATTTCAGCTGAGAGTTCAGTGCAGATTTAGCAATACCAAGACATGATAAATCTAATTTTTAAAGGAACTTAGTAAAAATTATTGCAACAGAATAAATTTGAACATTTTCCTTCAAGATTTCCTAGTCCAACTTGAATTTTTTTAGCCCAAACCAAGATTTTCTGGAATGTTAAAAATTAAAATGCAATGTACTAAGAAGCATTGAAGCACCTTTCAAATTACAGGAAATATAGTCTTTATTAGAATTACAGGTAGCACAATGAAGAGTTTATGTTTGTCTTCATATGAAATGGAGTTTTCACAGTTAATTATGGTCTTCCTTCTGACTTTCTCCTTTACTTATGGTGCTCAGGAATGAATTTGAACACGTACTAGCATATTGCAGTCATCAACCCAATTTTAGCAGATTGACTAAGAGACATTGTGGTGTGCCTGTTTCATTATTGGATGCAACAACTACCCCTCTAAAAGCTTCCCATTTCAAAATGGCAGTCAGGGAAAACTGCTGCATTCCAAATCCTTTTTTCTAGCTATGAACAAAAAGGCCTTTTCATGGATGTTGTCATAGAAGAAAGTTCCTTTTATGGAAAGTTCATCTGAAAAATGACCATAGTCACCTATAAATGAGAGAACCAGTACAGGACAATTGCAGTAGTGCCTTTCAGCAGATGACCACAAAACAGGATGAGGGTTTCACCAATCTTAGTGATTGCTTACTTTCTAGTTCTCTTTAGTCGTCCACACCAACATGATTCCAAGCCAATATACTGGATGGTAAAAAGTTTTCAGAGTTAGCAAAAGATTTTGCCAAAAAAGCATTGTACTCACCATGTTTTCAAAACACTAGCATTTCTATTTTAGCATTATCTGCGATTTCATTGAAAATCTTTTGGGATATATACTCCTAATTAGCACTTTATTGAAGAATACTGGGAAAATCATTCATTAGTTTGTCTAATAAAATCTCTGAGGGAGTTTAATTTACAACATCTGCATTCATGATTAATTTCTATGCAGATGTTTTGTGTGCAGTACTGCTAAAGTCAATGGAAATTTGCAGTGGAAATGCTGCACGTTTACCCACCTAAATTTCCCCCAAGGTAGTCCATCAAGTGTAAATTTCTGGAAATCAGATTTATGTGCACTTCTCTGCTACAAGGTTAATTTCCCTCTGGCTGCTACCTGATAAGAATCAGACATTAATATCATTGATTTCAGCTGTAACACTCATATTAAGCCTGTTTAATGGAAGTTCACTTATTTAAAACACTGCAGTGATGTTGAACAAACAGGGCAATGAGTTGTAGGAGGGGTTTTGCTGTTTCTTGTTTCTTTGCTTTAGGACAACCTGGCAAGGAAAGATCCTTTTTTCCTTCTGCACTTTAAATTTTGCCAGAACTCAAAGCTTGTGTTTAGGGAGGAGTGTCCAGCATGTGACCTGTAAGATTTGAATTCTCAGCAAGCATGATGAAGGTAGAAAATTTTCTGATACTTATCCACCTGTCCATAATGGTAATTAACCCATGTATATAAATTAACCCATATCTTACGATGGTTTTTGCAACTTGGTCCTTGTGGTGAATTCATAAACTCTGTCAAAAAGGGGAAAAAATCTAATTAGAGTGTAAATGTTATGAAATAAAAACCACCAATCAGTAAACAGAAACTACAGTAGTTTCATGATTATAAGCCACAACTTTTTCATTGCAGAATCCAGCCTAAGCCAGTAGTGCGGCTAATCATCAGGTGCGGCTTATCTATGGACAAATTCCAGCAAAATGCCAACCCAGAAGCGAGAGCCGGCCGGGGAGAGAGCTGCCACGGAGCCACTGCTGGGTGGGCAGTGAGCTGGAGACACTGGCGAGCGGGCAGCTGGCCGCCGCTGGATTGGCGAGGCCAGCCTGGCTTCCTCGCCTTCGCACGAGCAAATGAGCCGCCTTTCCCGCGGGCGAGCAGGCCGCCTTCACTTCGGCCAGTGTGCTGCCACTGGCGCTGCCTCCCTTGGAGCGGGCGAGGGGTGCCACTGCTGCTGCCTCCCTTCGCACAGGCGGGTGAGCCAGCGCCACCGGCGCCGCTTCCCTTTGCATGGGCGGGTTAGTGAGTGCCGCTCCCGGGTGCTCCCGCTGCTCCCGGCGTTGCCATCTCACACTGGCAGCTGACCCCTCCCAGCACGGCCCTGGCGCTGCCTGGCCCCTCAGCAGCATCCCCATCCTGCTGCGTGGAAAAAAAAAAAAAAAAAAAAAAAAAAGTGTGGCTTATATTCGGGTGTGGCTTATATATGGACAGATCATGTGGTCTACCCGGATGTGTGGCTTATATTCAGGTGCGGCTTATAATTGTGAAATTACTGTACTTTACATAAATTTGAGTCAAAGTGTCTTTATAGAAATTGAATGTTTCTCATGCTGAAGTAAAGAGATCAAGAATGAAATTGCTAGTAATTCACCAAACCTAACAGGAACATGCCAACAAAAAAAGTATTATTGGGAGTTTATAAAAATGAAGTACAGTAAGTTCACGACTATAAGCCGCACCTGATTATAAGCCACACATCCAGGTAGCCGGGTAGACCACAGGATTTGTCCATATATAAGCCGCACCTGATTATAAGACACACTTTTTTTTTTTTTTTTAAAAGCGAGGATCCATGTGTGACAAAGTAATGAGTTAGTAGCAGAATCGCACCAGCCGCGGGGTTTGGTGATAGGTACTCAAATTGCAATAGTTTTCACAGACCGGAGGAGCCTTTAAATGCAGCCCTGCCGCAAGAGCAACACGGCTCCCT
>VRYO01002184.1:14011645-14068022 GCA_009812075.1 Sialia sialis | reverse complement strand
CCGCTCCCCCGGCCCCGCTCATGGCTCCGCCTCCCCACGAAGCCCGCTCCCCACCTGCCCCCCGTCCGCCTGGCCGCGGCTGCACGACAGCTCCCCCGCCGGCTGGCTCACACTTCCGGGTTAGCATTTTGCCGGAATTTGTCCACAAATAAGTTGCACCTGATGATTAGCTGCACCAGTGGGGAAGGCTGCATTCTTCAGTGAAAAAGGTGCGGCTTATATTCGTGAAACTACTGTAATATTCCTTTAAAAAATATTTTATGTAGTTTTAATGAAAAAAAATACAAAAAACCCTCAATCAGTAAAACTAGGTATGTGTGCATATAGGAATAAATATAAATCACCAAATTTTTATACAATTTTTTAAACTTTTTTGAATGCTACTATAGATGATCTATAATAAACACTTCTTAATATTAACTTCTATTTTTATTTTAAATAACTGGTCTACCTGGAACTCCGTATTTTTCATACTGGTATTTTTTTATTAATAACAAGACAGTTGTAGTCCCCTTTCTGGATATTCTCTATTTGTAATAGACAATCTTTGTTTTGGAGGAGTTGCTTATAATCCTGTTTCTGATGGCATTTTATCAGGGTTAAGAGAAAGTGGCGTGTTTGTCAGAAAAATATCTTGAACAGAACAAATTCTTTCAGTACATCATCTGTATACATACATCATTTCTGAAAACTCCTTTTGGTCTACAAAGTAAATGTACCAGAAGTTTTTCCCTCTTTTAATATATTTGATATATCTTAGTGGTACTGTTGGCTCCACTTTTAGAGGGTTACCTGGTATTGAAAGCACAGCTGAACTTTGTAATGCCAAACTTCATGCTGAATTCTTTTGTTAGTGCTCAGTTAAGTCAATGAGGCTGCACTGATATAAAGAGGGGCCAAGGACTCTAGAGTACAGATACATGAAAATAGTGATCAACTCAGGAATTTTGGTGGCAAACACCATGTAATTGCAGTAACAGTGTCCATCAGCTGGGAATTTCAGTTCTTTTACTAAGATATCAGCTGGATGATATGCAAATCAAGGTATTTATTGCCTTGTCATCTGCAGATATTGGTAGTCTTTGGGTTTTGAAAGTATATCCTATGCTGTATTTTCAGAGTAGGCTTGCTTCAGTTGAAGAATTGTAAGGACATGAGACAGAATCTATTTACAAAAATGAAATTATGTTTGCCAGTGACAGAATGTACACTGATGGAACTGTGCGGTACAAGAAACTCTGTAGTAGAAATTAAATGTAAGAAGACTTTGATTAAATAACTGCAGAAACCTCAAGAATTTGAGAGTGCTGCACTCTGTTTGTATTACCTTTAAGAAGGGTTATGATTCCTTACCCCATGTTATTGATTTCAGAGCAAGGTGTTCCCCCAGCTTTATGCTCTTTGGCATCAGGGTTAGTAGCCAAAGAGCTTTACATAACAGTTTTGATGGGAGAAAGAAGAAACTCTTAGAAACAAGAACAAACCTACTAGGAAATTCTTGAACTGCATCAAATACATAAAATATAAATCTAGAGAGAAGTGAGATGCACAAATCAGATACATGTTTTGGTATTGATTTTATTGATCCAGATAATCCAGAAGCTTTATTTGCTATCAAAGCACATCTCTGCGTTGTAATCAGTGTTTAGCATTTCGAATTTGTTGTTTGGAGAGTGTCACGGGGTGATTTAGCTGAGCCTTACTGAAGGCAGAGCAAAAGCTCGGGGGGCACAGAACCACCACCACCCCACCACCAGCTGCATGGGAGAGGTGGCCCTGCCTTCCTTGGAGCTTCACCCAACTGTAGGACTAGAAACTAATTCTTTTTGTGGGGAAAGGAAAGGCAAGGTGCAGCTGGGTTAGATTTCTTTCCAAAGACAGCATATGCTCCCCTAAGGATGTGCCTTGTAAACTCACTGTCATGGCAACCAGGAAACCTCCCGGGCCCACTGCTCAAGGATCCTGATTGAGAAGTTCCCCAAAACAAAGCACAACAGCAGCCTGCAGGAAGCCTGCAAAGGAGGCAGGGGGTGAGGATTTGTTGTTCAGGCAAGGTGAATGAAAAAGGTGGTGCTTTGGAGAATTCTTTATTTTGTACCTCTGTGCTTTTGTCAGTGAGGCTTGAAAGACATGTAGGTTACTTGAACAAACAGGAACAGGATTTAAAATGTGCACTGCACTGGTTAGGGATTCACAGGGGGTCTTAACCTTGATCTACTCAACATGCAAAGAAACAGATCAATACGATGCCAGTTGTACTAGGAAAAAGATTGACATGCAGGAGGACTAAAGCCAAGAAAAGTTGTGTAGCAGTGTAAGGGCTCTGTGCACTGTCTAACCTCATCCTGTCCTGAATCCTTTTGACTCTAGGGCTTGAAGAGGCACAGTGAAGCAGCAGCCCCCCCCCCAACTCTGCAGTGATCAAGTTGCTTCTCTGGCACAACTAGTTGATTTACAGGCTGCTTGGGTATGTCTGTGTTGAAGTGAAGGTTATGATTTCCTCTGTGTTAATCCCTTAAATGCCTTCATTTCCCTGTGCCCTATTGTAACTCTGTTACCTGCATATGAAAGTGTGCCTCAGGAATGCAGGTTTTGGCTCATGCTGTTGCCTAGGCTGTTACTAATCTTTTTAAATGTTTTTTTTAAAATCAGAGCTAGCAGTTTGATCATAATAAGGGTCAACCTTCTTTAGCTAGTTTTTAATCTGTGGCATGAGTGTTTGGCAGTTTGTGGTTATTGAGTTGCCTTAACAGCTTCATGCAGCTTGTGTTGCTACCCCTGTGCTGTTCCCCTCTTCAAAAAAGTCAAGTGCTTTGTGTATCTAAGAAAACACAGTAAAAGCCTTTAATGTGCAATTTCATCCTGAGTGCTCAGAGACAGCTGGTTTAACTTGTGTGACCTTGGTATTACTCTGGTTGATATTCAATCCATAATTCCACACTCAGTCTTTCAAAACGTTTGAAAGAGGGAACCAATTTTGTTCAATTTCAACAGTAAGTGTTGCATCTCATGTAGTCAAGGTCAGTCAAAATAGAGTAACTGAGCTTAATCATGGGATTAAATTCTCAGGGAAAATTGGAGATAAACAATTACAATTAAAGAGCTTAGTAACAGAATTGTAAAATTACTTTGGAGATAAGTGGAAAATTTTGTCATTTGTTTATGAATTTCAGAGGGCACTATTCTCTAAAAATTCTTATGACAATTCTTGAAATGAAGAAGTAGGACATTTAGTAGCAATAACAGGTTGTAGTCTTTACCCAAAAGGCAGTTTGTCTGTGGTGCTCTTACCCTATCAGTGGGACATGTGTATGTCCAGGTGCATGAAGGGCATACCTGAGGTGCCACAGGTTCCTCAGAGCAGGCAACACCATGACATGGATGGCAGAAAACCTGCCAGGATCCTGGCCCTGAAATCCATGAGATGCTGAGCGACATCCTCACTCACAACTGGAAAAGAGACAGATATGTGCTGAAGGTAAGTGTTCTCAGAACATTGCTTTGCAGTGACACAAGTGCTTCTCCTGAGGTTTGCCTTCACAGCAATGTTTCTCTAGCAACCTCCCTTAACTACCCACTGCTGTGCTTTGGATCAAGGTCAGCTGGGCTCATTCACCTCATTGCAATGAGCAGTCTGCTGTTCCATGGGGATCCCCAGTTTGCTGGTGGGGTCAGGATGGGACCTAGAGAAGAGAGACTCTGACAGCTCACTTAGCCCCTCTTGCTTGTGAGAGTGGATTTCTCAGATAACCCTTTGTTGTGTAGGGTTAAGGAGCTGTAGTATGATAATTAATGCAATGACAACTACAGTAATTTCATGATTATAAGCCGCACCTTTTTAATTGAAGAATCCAGCCTACCCCAGTAGCGCGGCTTATATTCAGGTGCGGCTTATCTATGGACAAATCCCAGTGAAACGCCAACCCAGAAGTGAGAGCTGGCAGGGGAGGGCTGCCTTTAAAGACTTCGCTGGTCTATGAAAACTGTTTGCAACTTGAGCACCTGACACCAAACCCAGCTGGAAGCGATTCTGTTACTAATTTGTTACTTTGTTACACATGCATCCTCTCTTTTTAAAAAAAAAATAGTGCGGCTTATATTCAGGTGCGGCTTATATATAGACAAATCCCATGGTCTACCTGGCTACCAGGAGGTGTGGCTTATAATCAGGTGTGGCTTATAATTGTGAAATTACTGTATTTGTTGCACTGTGAGGACTGGAATCATTGCTGGGAGTTAAGAAATATGCAGAGAAATACATAGAGAAATGTGTTTGACAAATAGAGCAGTAGGTACATTGTGTACTGTGGAAAAAGCAGAAACCCTAACAGGGCCTCCCTGGAAAATCATCTCTTAGATAAGAAATTGCTTACTTAGAATGACTAATGCTGGAAATATGTTAGACCTCTGCTTATATCTTCATGTTTTAATTGGTTATTTTTTGATCCTGTTACCTAAAACCTTTAAGTAGTTGGAGAGTTTTCAATCCTTGATATCATTGGTTCATTTTTCAAGGCACTCTAGCCTATAAAAGCACCTTTAGTACCCCATGTATTTGGACTGCTGGAGGACCCCTTTGTGCATGAGAATAAAGTGTCTATGGAACATCCTGCAGCATTCTCGATCTCTTCTTTGCTGGCTAGGAAGGTCCTGCAAGTGAAGATGAAAATCACAAAAGAGCTGATAGCCTAGGCTTTAGACATTGCTTGTATCCAAGGTCCTTGTGGCTGAAATCTACCTGAAACAGCCAGGAGAAGCTGTTCCATATGGAGCATTTTATCAAGGCTTGTGGCAGTCTGGGGCAGAACCCAAGCCCTGGCAGCCACAGTGGACAGAAGTGGTGTTTTACTAAATTTAGCCTTTTAGTACAATTACTTAGGATCCAGTTTACACATCATGTGGACAGTTGAGCATTTTTCAACAGGCAGTTGATTATTTTTTAGATCTTATTTAAAGAGAGCCAGTCAATCAGATACTCCTGGCATAATGAGTGGACCTCTAGGGGTCCCAGTCAAATCAAAATTTCCATGGTTCTGAGAGCATGTTTTCTAATGTACAATTTGAATAATTGCTCAGCAGAGTGGAAGTGAGTGGTATTAGGTGCTGTCTGAATTGATTAAATCAGATGGTGTTAGATTTAGTGATCACACATTCATATGCATGTCTACTTAAGGTTCTGGGAGGAGACATTATCTAATGGAAAATTCTTTTGGACTTGTGAAGGATTAGATGTACCCTGAACTGCTTGAGCAACTGAGTTTGGCTTGCAAAATTATTAAAATACAGAAAAACTTGCTAATGGAAAAAAACCCCGCTAGAATTTAATGTAGGCTTAATTTTGTAGAATCATAGAACAGTTTGGGTTGGAAAGGACCTTACATTTTGATACACTATAAAATAAATGCTGCTTTTTGAAACCTCTAGAAATAGTATTTTTACTTTAAAAAACAGATGTCTGTATTTAGATTGAAACAGATAAGTTAATTCAGTGTGATTTGTGAATAGTTCTATTTGATTGAATTACAAGGGGAGTATATATTATATATAGGGAATATTTATTGATTAACAGAGATTTTGAATTGGTTTTAATGTAACACATATTTAGACATGAAAAAACAAAAAAAAAGTAAAAAAAAAGTTAAAAAGAAAAAAAAAAAGAAAAATCCCAAACAAAAAACCCAAAAGAAAAGCAGCCCCAAAATGCCTCAGTGTGTCTTTTTGGTCTCCCACACAAAGTATCACATACTTCTGGGGACAGTGGTAAATAGATTATAAAGATCTGCAGTGAAAATCTGGTGTCTTAAACCCAAGATGACATATATTTGATTTTGAAGTACAGAATATTCAAGTTTTGTGTCCTGAAATGAGTATTGACTGTAAGAACTTTCTTATTTGTATCTCAGCAGGCTCATAAAGATGAAATAAAAAAAAACCCCAGATACATCTCTTTAAAATGTTGGGTTTCTTGAACTAGTTGTCACATTATCAAAAATTCTAGGTAAAAAAAAAGTTTTCTACTGAAGAGTAATGCAACAAATATAGCTGGTTTTATTTTGCTTTATTTGACTGTTCCTTACAAACCTCATTATGTCTTGCCCTGTGCAAGACTCCAAGTAGCTACTAGAGCATTTAAATCCCTGAAAGCAAAAATATTCTGCATATAGGCCAAAATGTTCCCCTTATTTTACTCTCTATGGCATTGCATCTTAGGAAATATGGCTGTCTACCAAAGCTGACTCAAACACAATGAGGTGGAAAAACATGACCTTCAGAAGGATGATTTAGCATGTAGATTGTAGAATACATTTCTATTAGAGTGTTCCCAGCTTGGAACCATTGAGGATATTTGTAAAAGAGCTTCATAAGTACAGCACATTGCCATGTACACAAGTTGCTCTCAGTAGGAGTAAATCCTTGCTATAATATTAAGGGTAGTCTTCTGACACTGAAAAAGTGGAATTCCTGTATCACAGGTCTTATTTAACTCTCTTGTTGGGTGGGCTATCCCTGTGTTGAAATTAAATGGGAACGATTTTAAACACAAAGTAGCAGCTGATAATCAAGATTTTACCTCAAAGGCAAGAAGAGCCAAAATGCGCCCTTGCTGTATAGTACCCAAGGCCTTGACCCAAGAAACCTTTCTCCTTTTTCTCCTGCAAGCCCCAAATTAAGGGAATGCTTTCTCTAAATACTGGCACTGTTCCCAGTCCCTTTGTGTGCTTCCTGGTTATGTTTTGCTCTTTCCATATGGTGTGCAAAACTTTGAGCGTCTCTGTCCTGCCTCTAGAGTTGTAGGTTAGGCCCAGCACCATGTGGTCCTGGAGAAAACCTTTGTGCCAGAAAGGCACAAACTGTCTTTATTAGCAGTAATATTGACTGTGAATATTAAGGTTTTATCTGCCAAGAAAAAAAAACCCCAGGAACGAGTAGGCAGGTTGGATCAGGGATAAAGAAATATTAGAAGGAAAATTCAATAAAGAATTATAATGGAGACTTTTTTACAATACTCGTATTAATTTATAATCCTTTTCTGTCACGATAGAAACAAAATCAGTGCAATAGAGCTTGCTCACACATAACTCACATGAGAAATTTGGCCTTAAAAAGTTATTTGGTTTGATTTCAACCTGATCTGTCACCCTTTTTTCCTCTCTTTAGGTGTGACCCCATCACTTATAACTATTATCCTTCTCCCAATGTTTTATATTTCATATTCATGAAGGCAGATGTGGTTTTTCAGGCCAACAGCCTCTACAGCACCATAGGTTTAAACGAAACTTCCTTGAACTAAAGTAAAAAAAAAACCAAAAAACAAACCAGCAAACACTGCAATGTTTCTTTTCCAAAGGATAACGCAATCTTTTAATAACCATTCATAGAAGGATTGGGAGACACAGAAAAGTTGCTAGGACTTTCATAAAAATAAGAGACTGATGTTCAAGCAGCCTTCTTTTGAGAGTGGTTTTGGACTGGGTTAAAGAATTGCTGGGGTGGAACAAATTGGGTTAGAGAGCGGAGCAAGCATGAGAGGAGTCAATATTTAGAGTGGAGATGCAGACTGTTGATGTCCAGGATAAGGAGGATAAGAATGCTATTGATCATAGGTATTTATAGAGTACCCATCTCTTTACTGTATTCTGTAATCAATGTTTCCATTTGCAGAGGCACCCATGAGAAATGTAAGATTTCGGAAAATCTGATGATGGAAGTGAACTAGGTCCTGGTGCATTTCTGTCCAGGTGGGTGCCTGAGGATACTCTGAGAGCCACTGCTCTGCTCTCCAGCCACTCTCTGAGGAGAGGAAAGGTTGGTTACATATTCCACATTTGACGTTGACTTCAAGCTTGTAGCTTGTCCACAAAGCACATTTTGATAAAAACCTGCCCATTTAAAATATGAATTTCAGGATGTCAACTAAAGGTTTATGACTTTTCTGGCTATCAGTTTTGATTCTGTCATGTACTTGTTAGTCATGCCTTAGTGCACTGCCATGTAAAAGTTGTGATTGACCACAGATATTATAAATGATCCCTTTTGATACATTAGTTAATTATGAAGGAAATCTTCATCCTTATCCAGGCAAATTCAAATCCATCTTAAAATTTTATGGAGAGTCAATTCATTATGAGGAAAGTTAGTTATGAATTTGCTAAGAAACTCCATCTGTTCTCATTAAAATAAGCTTAAAGGTAAAAAAATGATAAAATGTCAGTTGTCTACTTAACTCTTTTGATGCATTTCACTAATGAGCTGAAAGACTAAGGCTTCTCAGCACTTACAATTAAATTCAGCTAATGCAAAGCAAAAAGAGTCTTGGAAAGACATGCTTTACAGAATTAAAGAAGGAGGAAGGAACAGACATAATGTATATGTACAGATTTGGTTAAAGAACATCTGGATGCTCTTCAATTATTGTCTTTGTCTTCCTGTTAAAATACATCAAGTTTTGCCGGTTGTCATTAACTGATCCAAAAAGAGCTTAGGACTTAAATTCAGACTTTTCACAGTTACTGCCATTTTATTCAGGGAGACATGATAGAATTGGATATGAGCTTTGCAAAATTACTTTCCTTCTTTGATTAGTTTCTGCATTTCTAGAATAGGATTTTGCTAGCATGATTCAGTGCTTCCAGTTCCTGAGATGAGATGTGCCATATGAAGGTAAAGATACTAAGTTTTATTTCCCCAGTTTTCTTTCTTGACATCTCAAGGCCTTGCTTAGGAGTGTGGACTGAAACATCAGTTGATCACTGTACCCATGTGCTCATCTGCATGCAGAGGATGAAATGTGTTATAAAGCCATTCTCTCACCATCACAAAATTGTCCCCAAGGTGGAATTTGAAGAGCATGGAGAGGACACAGGAGATTTGTACAGATAAATGTGTGAAAGGTGTTTCAGGGCACCTTTTCAAGGGATATGAAGTCAAGAAGATGCAATTTACCAAATTACATGGTAAATTTGTAGGGTGTGGTCAGCTCTAGTCTGAGAGGTGTAGCTCTCTGCTGTGTTACAGAAATAGTGGCTCTTCCCATCCAGCAGCAGTGGCTGTCACTGCCTGACCTCCTGCTGTAAATTTTCATCAGTGATTTTGCTGGATGGCAAAACAGAACTTTTTCTGAATGTGCAATCACACTTGCTTTTGTTTTTGCAGGTGTTTCTTTGACTATGTACTCTAAGATCAGTTAAATGAAAAGGAAAAATATGACAAGTGTTCTTGTGTTTACCAAATGACTGGAGAGTAGTTATCATGGGATCTATGTAATAGGTTTTCTTCTGCTTTCTTCCTGGCTTCCAAAGATGTGTAATTTTTCCTGTCAAAATTGCAGCTTGTAGAAGAATTTTCAGCGGAAAAATGATTGCATGTTTTCTCTCTGTTGTTTCTGTGATATTGAAAAGTTTCTGCTGGGCAGCAGTCTATGTTACATAGTGCTTGGATCCTAAGGTATTGAAATCTAAAAGGACCTGACTCTTCAGCCTGCAGTCAGGGGTTATTTGTGGATGTGGCTAAATTGATCTCTAACAGTTAAGTCTTACAACTCCTTGTAACCATTCTTACTGAGCCTCAAAGCAGATTTCTGAAGGAAATGGATGTGATCTTCCCTCACCTTGTTAATGTTCCTAGGTAGGCTCCTGCTGGCAAAGGCAGCAGCCACCACATCTGCATGATCAGGTCAGCCAGCTGCGCTGCTGCCCTGCTTTGCCTCTCACAGTTCTACCCCAGCTGGAGAGCAGTGCTGTTGCCTTCCGTACTTCAGTTTTTTGTAGCACTTTCTTGTCATCATCTAGGCTGGGATGGGTTAACAGCTTAAGGGGAAAATTGAGGGAAGGAAGTTAAAATTCTCATTGTCTTCTGTGATATTTTTTTCATTATTATTTTTAGAAGTGATAAATGTAATTTCTTTTTCTGTTTACTTTTCTTATCACTGATTCACACTATAGTTCTCATGGATTTCTTTGTAATGTAAACATAGATCTGATCTAGCAATATACTCCAATGTGAATCAGGAATTCTGTCAGCCCTCTATAGACACCTGGGATAGCAATGGATTGTGATAGCTTGTGATTTCTATGAAACCTTGGGCAATGTATTCTTATGTGGAAAGTATACTGAAAGTGAAGAAAGGCAAAGTGATTAATTTAGAGGTATTGGCTAAATCAGTTTTAGGTGAGAAAGTTGAACATATGATGACACAAATATTTATTTTTTATTTGTATTTTGCTAAGCTTGTTGATTTTACACAGCTGTAGGTTACCCAAAAATCCCTTTTACTGCCATCCATGTTTCTTGAAAAATAGTTTTGTCTTCTATTTTTGTTGTATTACAAGACAGTGTATTCTTCTCCAGCAGTCCATATTCAACTTTTGTTTTTTTCTTCAAATCAACGTAAATCATCATAGACTGGATAGATATCCCACTAAAATTTGATAAAATATAGGTCAGCTATGTTATAGAGTTCTTTTATTTTGTGCTAAAAGGAGATGTTCAGGTTAAGGAGAAAAAATGTATGGTTTAAAATTAAAGCTGCTGCACTTGTGGTTTCAGCAGCCACTATTTTACCCATGGAAAATCTCTATGATCTGTCAAACTTTCAATGCATTGTGCAGGCTGGCATGAGCTATCTGCAATTATATACTGGGCAGAGCCTTAAAATTTACTGCATGCAAATTTTCTGAGATGGATATGAAGACAGTATTAAAAATGTTGTCCATCCCATTTCCTGTCCTCTGATTCTTCAAAAAATTCCTTGCTGAAGCCTTGTGATCTGTGAATTTGTATGCACTTCTATTGTTCCTGTGCTGTCAGAAAATTAATTACCTAGAAGATCCTTTCTAATCCTGCCTAACTGTGCTTCACAGTGTGAAAGAGAAGTGGCCTCTGGAAAAACCTGAGAGGGCTTTGAAAGTGTTTCCGAGTTCTTTTAAGTCTTCAAATTGTTCTTCCCCATTTATAGCTGGAGGTTAGAAGGAAGTATAAAAGTGACAGAACTTCTATTTCCTGTCTTGGCACCAGCTACAGCTTTAGTTTTTCTGGTTTAGCAGAACACTTGTAACGCTTGGCAATAATCTGTTCCAGAAACTACACATTATTAAATTTCTTTGACTAGGTGCTTATCTAACAACATGGGGCAGAGCCTTCCAGCCAGGTAGCAGAAAGAAGAGGCTCGGTAGTGAAAAAAGGTTGTGATATATCTAATGAATTTAATTTTCTACCCCAGCAAAGAGTATAAGATAAAGGCTGTTCCTAAAATGCTATTTAGGCTTCATTGGTAATTGGTTTTGTCCCAGCTCATTTGCAGCTGCAGTGTTAGGGCAAAATGGAATAGTTTTCTAAAATAGTTGCTACTGCTTGAGCCGGGTTTTGTGGAGAGAGATGGTTGTAAACCCTTACTCCCTAGAGCTGAGACTCTTTCTTAAAGAAGATGGTTCACACTAGTGAGCTAGATGCTATATGTATCTAACAGGGTTTTCTTCTATTGAATGCAATAGCACGAGCTTCATTTAGACCCTCTGGTAATCCAGCATAATGTGTAACCTAAATTTGGATGACAAACTTTCCTTTCCTCAATTTAACAAAGGATCAATGAAATTTTAAACTTATAAACCCCATTCACAGTGAAACCCTATTTCCCAAATGTTCTTGTGGGACTTCTGAAGCCCTTTTTGTATGTGAATGATCTGTGAAAGGGCTTTAAGCATGTTCATTAGTTTAAAATTATTCAGTGAATGCCTATATAATTACAGCTGAGCCTGTGAGTTGTTTATAAATTATCAGTTTTGCAATCTGTAGCAGGGATTTGCTCTGTGTAGTTTGCTTTTCATATGATGCAATCAGTGATGTGATGATTTCGCATCTGTCTCTCAGTGGCTCTTGAGCTTGCAAATAACTTTCTCAATGTGAATAGCCACGGGATAATCCTGAATGGGGAAGATCTGTGAGTGAATTTCCACTCCTTTCTCCAAGTGGGACCTGGCTGAGGATGCAGAGACCTCACCTGCTGTGCACCTGCATTGGCCTGGGGTGGGCTCTGGCAGCCAGCCTGGGTGGTGAAAGAATTGTTCCTATGGGACGAGTGTCAGACTGTAGCTCTTTTCCACCCTTTTCTCCCTCTAAAGAAAGAGGGAAAAAGAGATGAACATGTGCCCAGTCAGCATCTGTGTTAACTGGCCTAGTACCATATTTTTCACAAATATTGTATGACATTGGTTCTCTAAATTATTCAGTGAGTTTTAGTCCATAAATGAAAATGCCTAGCTGTTCTATGTATTTGAGTGGGAAAGAAGCAAAGAGTTTCCATAAATCACAGAAAGGACTGTCTGCTGCATTTTGATCTGGGATCAACAGGAGCTTTGGGGCAAAATTTTGAAAGTGCACCTGCAGCCCGGTGTTTGTTTCCTTGTCTGAGATGGTGCCTGCAGAGAAGACTGTGGAAGCCTCAGTCCCACTGGTGCCCCTCCCAGTCTGATTCAGGAGAGTTCATGGGTCCTGAATTGAGACTACCCAGGTGCTGCAACCACCAAGAGGTTGTTTATAAGCTCTTTTCTCCAGGATTTCCTGATGAAACTCTGCATGTAACACACTCACAGTATGTAGAACTCAAGATGTAAGCTACCACTTACATGATTCATTGAATTAATTTTCCCTCTCTCCTTTTCAAGACATCTTGCTATGATCCCTTTGAAGAATCTAGCTCCGATCCTATTATCTATACAGGGTACACGCTGCTGCTGAACTGGTGGCGCCCACATGCATGTCCCTTGTTGCAGTAACGCTTTCCTAAGCTTTAGTGGTTGCTGTTAAGGTTATATCAATAATTTTTGATATTAGAAGGTATTTAATATACAAACCAGGATAACTTCCTTTATCTCTCCTCATTCCCAGAGCATTAATTAATGGCAGTGCAGAGATTTTTAGTGGCTCTGTTTATGAGATTTAGCAACAAATATAAATTTACTCTGCCCTTACTAACAGTTGATTTAATATCTAATTAGTTAATATGATAACTCTTTATGTTTTCTATTATAATTTTAATTTCCTGGTCAGTGAATTTTTGAAGAGCAATGAAAGGCAAACCCCTCAGCTTAGAAAGTGACATTGTGGAATATGCTTTGAATATAGTGGTCAAACTTAACAAACAAGGTGAGTGAAGATGAAGCAGATAGTGTTTATGGTAGGATTATGTGGTGATTTAGAGCACATTCTGGTTGTTATGTCACTACTTTAAAGCTCTGTTGTTTGACAGAGCTGCGATATAATTGAAATCATAGTATGTAGTACATTTATGTTTATGCTCTGTGTTTAGAAGGAGGAGCATGTGTTTAGATGCCATAAAATATGAAATGGGTTTCTTATTTCTTCCCCCTGTGTATTGAGAGAAAATTACAACATAGTTGTGTAGTTTGGAATGATACACTATTGAGAAGGTAGTATCTGTGTCTTAACAGTTGAAATGTAGCTCTATTTCTACAAATAAAAAATTTTTATAAGTTTTATGTTAGTTTAATTTGTACTTTATGCACGCCTTCAGTAAATAAACCTGTCAAAACCCTGAGGTTTCGTGTTTTGGTAATAGCTGTTAACGTAGAATTTAAAAAAATTATAATATTTTTCACTTTAACTAGTATCTGAGATTCCTTCTTGGAAACATTTGCATCCTTTGCAGGGCTTGCAGATTATTTGCTATTCAAGGTTTCAAAAGAAAAAGGAAGTTGGGAAAAATGAAACCTTTGGGGACAGCTTGCTAAAAGAGGTGATAAATGAGCTTTGCCTTCCTCAGCAAGGTCTCCTTTGTAACTCTGCTGACACCCACGCTTGGGGTTTCTCCCATTCTGCCAGTGCCTACCTCACCTGTGAGCCCTGTCCTGGAGTGCATCTGCACTGGCAGCATCTGAGCTCAAGAGTAGCTGTAGGTTGAATTCTTTAGGGACCAGGAAAATCACAGGGTGCAAGCACAGGTGTTTCTAAAAGTCCAAGAGCTGCACAATGTGAGCTGTTTTGTGCTGAGGCTGCCTGGCTGCACATTGCTCATAAATCAGCACTACAAAGCCATTGCAGCTTCCCCTGCAGTCTTGAGTAGACATTTGTTAACACCACACAAGGTATCTGAAACACTTTTCCAATACTTTTTGCAACACAGGGAATCTGTAGTCATGCAGAGACCATTGCCTGGTAAGAGTTAAATGTTCTGTCTCAAGGAATAAAAACTAGATGGTCTGTAGTACAGATCAGTAAATTCTACAAGAGACACAATTTTCTTTGGGAAAATAAAGCTCTTTCTCTTACTGTTTCTATGAATATTTGTAATCGTGGGCATCAATATTGCCACAAAGCTATTTCCAATTTATATTGAATCTTTCTGGAAGGTGGAAGCCAGCATTGGAATCTTTAAGTGGAGACAGTTTCGGAACTTTTTCTTTCATGCTGTTATTTGTACTGACATTGATTTTTGGTAGCAGGCAATGCTAGCTTAAAGAGAAGTAAAAGGCTTGTTAATATTTTGTACTATCAAAATAAGCATGAAGCACTGATGATTCATAAGTGCTGTTGTAAACAGGCTTTATTGATGTTGCTGTTCTTCCCTTCTTATGAGATGTTTCAGTTTACTGAGAGCCCTCGGGACTCAGGTTTATAAAGAGTGAGGAAAAATTTTGCAATGATTTTGCAATGAACATCCTGAACGTTACACAATCTCTTTTGGAAGCAGCTAATGTTTAACCTGTTCCCCAAATGCAGAGGATCTGTTCACAGCAATCGCGGGCTGATGCTTACTCTTGGCATGCCATGTCAAGAGCTATGGGCTGTGCTCTGCTACCATCATCCACCCCCAAGCATTCAGACCCAGTTCTGTGCTGCTGGATTCATCCTACCCACTGGTTTTCTTAATGAGACTGGAGCAGAGCCCGTTGCCTGGGGGAGCTGCCAGGTGCTCCTCTGGCATGGCCAGCGTCCTTGAGCTGGAGGGGAAAGGGCCGGAACGCTTTGTACGTTCCTGGCACATGTGTGATGATCAGCTGCAGTTCAACACTGAGATTTGCCTGCACTACCTGCCCTGGAGAAATGCCTGCATCCATCAGCACTTCTCTAGCTACGTAAGCCCCTTTGTTAAACTGGTCGCAGGTTCATACCCAAAAGATGTGGGGGAACAAAATAAACTTGGAGATGCCAACTAACATCAAAAATCACAAGGCATTTTCTGCCCTCAAACATGAGAGCTGGCAATCCAAATGAAATCTCCAGTCTGTATTACCCTGCTTTTATCCCCATCTCTTATTCATTTTTCCTCTTTTAAAACAGAAGTATAAGGGGTAAGAGTTTAAATGGCAAGCAAAAATTAATGAGCCTGAGAGTCCTACTTTCCAAATCCTGGGAAGTGTAAGTGTTATTGGAAACACTTTAGTTGTCAAGGTCTTATAGTGAGAACACTGATTCGTGTGAGAGGTAGATATGTAAATATATTTGAAATATGGATATATGAGATTGTAAATTTTTGAGGTGGGACTTAATATCCCAAGTTGCTTTAAGTTTTTTATTGTCAAATGTTGCAATCTAGTCTGCTATAAAGATTTTCTGATTGGGACTTGATTTCAAGATATTGATTAATTATTAAATATTATAATAAATAACAATAATGATAAAATCATATTATTATTCAAGTTGGCCCTTGTGACCTCCAAAGTATGCCTGAACTTATAATTACAGAGGTTTTTTCCAATAATATTCAAATTTTATTTAATACTAATTTATTTTCCTAGACTTTTTCATTTTAGCATCTCAGCTGATTGATTGTCAGTTCAAATCTACACAATACACAGGCCTTTTTTTTTCCTGGTGAAACTGAAGCTGGAAGTCATGTCACAGCTTCGCATTTTCCAAGTAGGTGCTTTAAAAGATGGTCTCTGATCAGGGGCTGCCCATAAATCCCACAATTTATTACATTCATTAGTATCTAGATAAAGGTTATTAGGCAATCAATCAGGGCCATGTCTCATTACCCTTAGTAGCTGGGATGTTTTTGGGGTTTTCATTAGGGAGTCAAGTCATTTTCTTTCCTGCTGCTGAGCAAAGAACTCCTCCAAGTGGATATTGTCTAAATTGGAGAATTGAAACATTGAGACCAGACTATGTGAAAAATGATGATGACTCATGCGGTTTATTAGCTCTCCTCAAAAGAATACAAAGAAGGAGATGTTCTCTCCTGATGGAGAAGCGGATCAGCCATTTAAAATGTGGCAAATATGCAAGAATTGTGGGAGAGGACATGGTATGGCAGACAGAGTTAGTGGTAGCCAGTGTAGATTTCGCTGTGGAGATTCACTGGAACGTGAAGGTTTCTGCTGCGGTCTTTTGTCTCGTTCTAGCTAAGAGCTTGTAAAAGCAACCACAAGGTTCTGTCAGGCCTCTTCTGCAATAGACTGTAGGAGAATGGATTCAGTTTGGATCTGCAGTTGCAGGAGTGGACTCCATCCAGTGGAGCTGCATTCATGCATTTGGTCATGGTTTTACCTCTGGGTCTTAATCAGCTTCTCCAGCCCTTTTTCTTCTTCAGCCTGGGGCTGGAAACCTTATGTTAGTTGCTTTTCTCCAAGTATTTCAGCATCCAATCCCTGCTTATGTGGACTCTTTAAATACAGATGCAAGAGAAATTGCCAAGATATAAAAAAACCCCCCAAAATAACAAGAGTTGAATTTTTTTAAATGCCAGCAGAGGTTCTACTCCAGCTACAGAAAAAAGTTTGAGAACTACTGAAACCAATTTATTGTGCTATCCCATATTATTGATGACATTTTTGCCAATATTTATATTCAAGATAGGTGCTCTTAGGAGCTCTTTGATGTAAGTCAGCAACCACATTCATATTGCCTCTGTATGAATGTACTGTGCACAGAAATGACTAATGACTGCATGAGCCGAGTGACATTTACAGCCTAAAAATCTAAGTATGTGTGAAACTGGCCCACTAATGGGCTTATGTCCTACCTCAGATTTACTGATGTTTTGCCAAAGACCTCTCTGAAATTTAGACTGCATTTTGCAATGGGCTGGGTTTCTGAGCAGTGATTTTTAAGTACAGATAGCGGATAATAAAGCTTCTTTCAATTTTAGGTTTGGATTTGGGGAGTGATGATGCTGATAGTACTTGTGATGTACTCGAAGAGGGGGAAGTCTCTTCTACCTCTGCCCTGAGCCCTGAGGGGTGTGTGTGCTTCTGTCCTGCAGCACTTGGGAGCTGGAAACAGCAGCTCCACTTCTGGTTAACAGTGGTTTGTTCTTCATGGGGATTTATGAAGAGTTGTAAATCTGGTCCAGGCAATGATGGCTTTATAATTTTTACCTACTAGAACTTGTACTTCACTGTCAGACAATGCAAGGGAGGGTAACACCATTCAGGAGAGAACTGGAAGCAGGACAGAAATGACTGATGGCTGTTATATGGCCCACTTTGCATAATGAAGGCACAACGTTCTAATCAGCACTGGACAAAGCCCTGCCTTGTAATTGGTCAGTGTGACTTTGAACAATGCAAAGACTGACTGAAATTACTGAATTTTATTTATGATGATGAAATTAGTGAATTTTGATATAGCTGCCACTTGAAGATACTTATTCAAATTTGCACAGCTGACAAGACTATTATGCCAGAGAAGAATGGTGAGGACTCACTTTTTTAACAAATCTGAAAGTAGATCATGGATATAAGGTTTTGAATTTCGTCCCCAAAATTGTTTATATTGAAATTTTATCTATACATGTATTCCAGAGCAGAACTGGGAGACTAACTCTTCACTACTCCTGTAAGTCACCAAAGTAACTGGGAAACAAACTTCTATGCACTATTTTTTAACCAGGATGCACTCAGTTTTGTGTGGTATCACATTTTTTGTGTGTTGTAAATTAAAGCGGAACCTGCTTGACTGCTTACCCAATTTCTTTGTGGCATCACTAGAAGATGGGCTGCCAAAATGAGTGAAAGTTAATATCATGTTCTCTGACATCAGTTTAGTGATGTATAGTCCACAGAATGAAGTTCCCTTTCAGTAAACCTTTAAAAATATTTACATATATCAAACTCAAAACTCTGAAAGTCTGTAATGCCCTTTTAATATATGCCATGCATCCTAGGAACAAAATGACAGCTGTATATCTGAGGAGTGGATTGTTCATTTTCAGCTGAAGACAAGGGTATAATGTCATTGTGCATTTACTATGTGAATGCCAGTACAAAGAGAAATAGAGATGAAAAAATGCATAATACTTTTCAGAGACTAATTTTGCTATGATGACAACATCCAAAGTAAGATTTAAATGTTTTCAGAAGGAAATGCAGGAATCTCTCTTTGTAATGTCTTAGGAGCTCAAGATTAGAGTGACCCCAGTAGGTTTTCATATATTGCTTAACTAGGTCAACCCAAATAAATGAGTGGGACTTTGACATTATAAGGAAAAGTTATAAAAACATAGCTCAACCACACTTGTCTCAGAAGTAAAATTCCCTAGACACTGATACCTAAAAACATCCAAGTAACCAGAATTTTCTCCTGTATGCCCAATAATGCATCATTTTACCTGGATGCCTCCCCTCCGAGGCTGCATGTTTGCATGGATCACACAATCTGACTGCATCTTGACAGTATCCTTTCTCAGGACTTCAGCATGTGTGCCCTGGTGGGGAGCCCCCTCTGGGGATTTCAGTTACTCTTGCTGCTGTGCAAGGGCAGTGACTCATTTCAGCAATCCCTAGAGCAGCTTTGAAAAGCAGCAAGAAACAGAACAGTAAAGAACCCCTCCAGCATGGATATCTGAGGTGGTTTTGGAGAGAAAGGTGACCTGTAGAGTTGTACGCACAGTATCTGCTCCTGTGTGTTGGCCACAACATTGCTGCTGACCTACAGAGAGAGAGAGCATCTTTCATCTTCATTGACCCCAATTAGCAAAGCAGCACACTCAGCAAGCTGAGGCTGGCTCAGGGCTCTCCTTACCTGCAATTCTGTATGACTAAGCCCTTTGGGGAAAGCAAAGCACTGAGCACCTCCCTGGTGCTTTGTGGCAACCATGCATCCCCTGGGAAGACCCCACGGGTTAGTGAAGGACTTCTGAGACATTGTTCTTAACTGACTTCTGCTCTGTCATCAATAGCAGGAGCAACTGGATAGTGGGAATAGCCTCAGAAGTGATGAATTCACATGTACACAAAGGAGATGAGAACAGAGAGGCACTAATCCGATTTTAAGTTGAAGTAGTCACAGCCCCAAAAGCCAGTTTGTAGCCTTGGGCAATAGACAGTAATTTCACACGCATAAGGCGCATTCTTTTGACCCGAACCCGGAAGTGCGCCTTATAGGTCAGTGCGCCTTATATATGGACAAAGTTCAGAAATTTGCCAAGCTGGAAGTGCGAGCTGCGAGCCAAACTGCACAGAGCTCAGCACGTGTCCTGGTTTGGAGGACAGGTGTCTGCTAAGAAAGGCAGGAGACTCTCTTTGAAATGGAGAATGTAAACCCCCTCCCTCCAAATTATTGTAATTTTGAAATTAAAGGGCTCTCAGGCAAAGATATGGGAATTAGGAATAACAGTTCTTTACTAGGAAAATTAAGATAGAAATACAGTACTACAAAGAAACATACCCCAAACACTGACAAAGTGTCTTGGGTTACAATACAGGATGTAATCAAAGTATCTATTGTATCACCATCTGTTTTGACCAGGTGGTGCAGTGATTTTTATCTCCGTGTGAGATACTCTGCCATCCATTGGAACCAGTAGGGCATTGTTCTTTATCTTTGCACCCCCCATCCTTCCTCCAGGGAGTTATCTTCTACTAATGGCCTATTGAGTCTCGCTGTATGACTGATAAGTAATCACTAATAAGTAATCACTGATAAGTAATCAGTCATAAGTAATCAGTCATACAGTGAGATTCAATGGGCCATTAGCAGAAGATAACAGATGGTGATATGATAGATACTTTGATCACATCCTGTATTGTAACCCAAGACAGCATGGCTGGCACGATTGTTACTAATTGTTACCCGGAAGTATGCCTTATAGCCCAGTGCAGCTTATAAGTGTGAAATTACTTTAATTATTTGTGCTGGAGCTGGAAAGCCAAGACCTGCTCCTCCAGATGTGGTGGTTTGTTTTATCTTGCATGGTTTATGCTTCTGACAAAGAATTTCAAGTGAAGCAAAAGATAGTATCCCAAGTTTTACTTAAACTTTATTATAAAGAGTTATTGTTTAGTATTAAGTGTTTGAAAGGGAAGGAGCAACATACTTGAGGCTGTGTTTCTTTATACTGTGTTTCTGCTGCAATGGTGCAGTGTATCAATCTCATTCTTCTGGGGAGCTGTGAGGGACTGACCATGAGACTATGCTTAAACATGGAAGCCCACCCAGAGCTGTTGCTGCTATATTGATATTTGCCGTTCTTTGTGGCAAACCACGGCTTCTTGCATGCTGGCTCTGGCATCCCATGCTCTGGGATGCTACATGTCTTTTGATTGTACTCTTTATACTGTCCCAGCAGACAGATGAGGTACATGGGGCAGTACTCCAACTCAACATCCCATCCTGCCACCAGCAGCACCCTGCTCACACAGCAGGAAGTCTTCTGCTGCCATTAACAAGGGATATTTGTGCTTGTCCCCAGCACAAGGACAGCTAAGGCTAAAGTATAAGTTGGTTCTATTAGGATTGGTTGCCTTGTAGTTTATTTCAAGCTAAAATTTGTTAGGTGATTTTTTTTTTCTTCTCCAGTGTTGTTTAGCATTTTCTCTGGTGACAGAGTCACTTTGTTTCATGTCACCAAGCATAATCACTCCTACCACGGTCTTTTGCAGGACTTTTTTACCTTCTTAGAGCAAAGGGACAGAACTAAAGTAAAGAGGAATGTGGAGCTTGGCATGGGTTGACGCAGCATAGGACATGGAGAGAGCTGCCTGCTTGAGAGAAAGTAAGCAGTTTACCTTATGCATGTTTCAGTTTTACAAACACAGGTAAATGCAGGTGCCACTATTTTTTGGACATGAACTTTATGACACCTGTGAATTATACAGAAAGATGTTAAAGTGCCACTAATATATTTTCTTTTTACCAGTCTTCTAGCAAGAAATGGTGAAAAAGGATAAGGAAAGGAAGAGTGGCTTTTCCAGAATTAATTT
Organism: Sialia sialis; assembly: GCA_009812075.1. Taxonomy (NCBI): domain Eukaryota; kingdom Metazoa; phylum Chordata; class Aves; order Passeriformes; family Turdidae; genus Sialia; species Sialia sialis. The sequence goes on along the minus strand of VRYO01002184.1, from coordinate 14,046,864 downwards.
CTACCCACAAAGCAGCAGTTTTCTTGTTGATGACCTTAGACATTCGTTGATGCTGCTGACCAGAATTTGGGTGTTGATGTGTTGTGTTTAGGTCCTGGTATTATAGTTTCATTGTTTCTGCCAATTTCTACTCTAATATGAATACCCTAAGACACCTTCCAAGGCTTGTACATTAGTAATTTAAACTTTTTGTATGAGAATTTATGTAACTTACCTCATTGCCTTTTACAATTTCTTATGTAAATATGTTGTGCTTGTATTTAGAGGAATACAGAATAAATCCTCATTACTAGTAAATTCTTTTTCAAAGACATTTGCATTTATTATTGTATGTTTTTGCATTTCAGCCTTTGATTCCATTTCAGTGTGCAGCAGTAACCAGTAAGTCCTTGTATTTGTCATTTGCCGCAGTGGCTGGCTGGCGTTAGTGAACTTTAACAAAGTAGGTTTTCATGTATTCCTTAATTAGGTCAAAGCAAATAAATGTGTAGTACTTTGGCATTACAAGGAAAAGCCATAAAAATAGCTATATAATGCAAGCACATCCAGATGTGTTTTTTCTTTTGCTCACTTAAAAGTCTTTTCACATAAGAATGAAAAATAAAACTATTTACAGTGACAAAAGTGAAAATTTCTTGAAAAGAGCTAGTGTAGAGCTGGTAGAGTGCATCCAACAACACTGTAGCTGGGGTAGCCAGTGCAGCCTGTCATGAGCTGCTGAATATTCATCTTATGCTCATGTAAGTTAATTGATAAATTCCACATATTTTACAGTTACTGTTAAACTAATAAAATACATCTACAAGTATGTCTTCAGCTGAAAATCTGCTTCCATCCATTGTGCACTATTGGAATCAGAATGTATTTTCCCCTTTACTTTGGATAGATTTCTTAATATAAAATGCTGTCAGAGAAGTAGAACTGCCACCCACTGAAACCAACATAAGTCATGTGAGGATATAAATGAGAATATAAAGTGAGACTATAAATGGATTTAGAGCTGTAGATAAGAGCTTTGCTCTATTTGTTATACCCAGGCATCCTTTCTGATGTACAGCTCTGTCTTGGCAGGATAAGTTACCTGGTCAGTCAGAAATGTGTCCATGCTTGTTCATAAGGTGAACCCTGATTTGTTACTCTGTCCTCAGGATTGAACTCATTTAAAACTCTGATCCATTCCTATGGATAGACAGAAAAGACCCACAAGTGGCAGCTGCCTTGAGAGCATTCATGAGCATTTTATTATCTTTTATGAAATTTAGCATAAGTATTCATTCTTTAGAGGAAAAAACTTTTGCTGCATTACACAAATGTAACCATCTCACATTTTCTTCTCAGCTGCAGTTCTGACTTGAATGTTCTGTCTCTAGAAAGATGCTGCCTGTAACTATGGAGTGCCAAAGAAAGGACCTTGGCAAATGGCCCTGCTCCAGTGAGTAACCTGGGCTATAGCTTCACCAGTTAGAGTTGTCTCCTGATTGTTCTGAACTCTTGATTTAAGGCTCCAAATATAGCTAAAAATACTCTTAGAAGTGATTTGTCTCCCAGCTCAGTGTTTTCAGACACACTACTTCCACTGCCAGCTAGAGCAGTGCTTGCCACAAGGAATGATTGATCTCAGTGGTTGTCTTGAATTCATTTAGCATTTGAACATGGCAGTGGCTGTGTTTGACATCAGCTTTGTCACAATACCACCATAATGTAGGAATAAAAAGTTATCTTTCTCAGTGCATAATGAGGCAAGTAGGAGTATGTAGTTTGCTCTCTGAAATGTTGGTGGTCCATTGGTTACTGTGGGGGTGGCAGTGGGATACTTGGAATTTGATACCACGCACAAGAAGAGGCTCCTGGCTTTGAGAAAGGACTAGACAGTACTTAAAATTCACATTTTTCAAGACATCAAGATATTTGACATTCCTTTAAATCATTAAATGAAAGGATTCCACCTGGGTTGAAAAGTTTGTAGTATTTCTTCTAATTATTTTGGCAAGCTTCCTAAATTAAATGCGCTGCAAATTTCTCTCTATCACTAATAGCTTTCTGCATGCTTCACATGGGAAGGATTGCTTGCATTTCATTATTGTTCCCCATATTTCTTATTTTAGCAGAATTCTATAGGAGTTTTATCCAATCACTGTAGTATTTCTGCTGCTATTTGAATCTGTTTGAATCACTGTTGAGATCATTGGAAATATGTGCCTTTGGGAGATAAATTTGTTTTTCACACATGCAGCAATTACTGTACAGAATAAGTTATTCCAAGGAAGAAAAGGCTAAGAAATGCAGGATTCAACATAGTTTTCCAGTAAAAAATAAGGATCTTTGATTGATTTTTTCTTTTTTTAAAATGTTATCTATGACATTTCAAGGTGAAATTTAGACTTATGGATATCTTAATCAGACACCACAACAGTTCTGACTCTAATGGGAAACAATGAAAGGAGGAATCTGCATAACTTGTGTTAAAATATTTGCAAAATCTCTCTAACATGAATTCAGACACTGCTTTACCATTATTAGGAATAAATGAAATACCTTTTCTCACAAGTGTATTCAAGGTTTGAAAATGCTCCTAGAGAACTTGTAACAGCTGTGTAGTGTTGGGTTATTTTGCACTGCCATAATCCAGTTGTGTTATTGCAGTAAGTCTCTTGTGAGGGAGGAATATTAAATATACCCCATGATACCACTTAACTGTCACTTACAATTGTGGTTCCCCTCCTTTATACTTCACTCTGCATTGTTTACCTGGATCCTCAAATAACAGTCTGAAGTTATTCATTCTCTTTGGACCTTTGGAATTAAACTCCTTCATAACCTCAGTTTCTGGCTGGAAAAAAAATTGAGGCTTTCTTATATTTTAAAGGATTTTGTTTATAATTTTACAGTATGTAACTGTTGGTGCTTCAGCCACTGGGAGCTATGGTGCTTTCCATTCAATACAGAATTTTATATAGGGTGACTGCAACCTTTTCTTTTGCTGCTTCTAATAAATATTATGTGTCTGACATTTAGCTTTGCATCTCACAATCACCGAGATCCTTGCAACAGCAGAACCTGAGCTCCTATTATATGAAAAAACAACTGTACTGGGATCCAAGTGTGAGAAATACCTGTTCACATAAAGTATCTGAAAAATGACCACAGTCTCCTTGGCAAGGAGCAATTTCAGTAGCTCAAATGGTAATGCACAAGCTCCAGTCAGTTGACAGTGCAACATCTTGTCTACTGAATAACAGAGCTTAGTCTTAAAAACTTCCTGTTCATCATGCAGCTCAGGAGGCAGCAGTTTTACATTTGGACACTTTGAAATGATCTGTCTAGTTGATTGAAAATCCACCTTAAAAGTTTTAAAGACCTTGGAAAATGCACAGTTTAAAAAAGAAACAGACTTTCCTCTTAAATTCTGCACACCCTGCTCTTAGTCAACAAAATTATTATTTATAAATATCCATAAATTCTCTTTTCAGCTGCCTCATGTCACAGGCATCAAGAAAGTCCTATTCTATGCAGAATGTAGTTAAACTAAGAAGCTAAAGAAAAAAAAAAAACATGAAAGAGAGTACAAAATAATTACTTAATACAGGGTTTAATTGGGTCTTAAACTATCCTGCGTCTCTAGAGGAGACAGAGCCCCTGAAGAGGAGCAGAACAAAGAGCTGAGAAATTAAGAGGGGTTGACTATGAGCTGAATAAAGGGAGGAGAAGAACAGAGAAGATGCTAGACTTAGAAGAGCTGGGATGCTATTCCAGGTTGGGTAGGTGGAGTGACAAGGAGCTGAGAAGCATTCATCTAACATTTCTGCAGTGAGCACACCTTCTCTGCTCCCTGTTCCACCGATAGACACACATATATTAAAAAACTGTGTGTGGGAGCACCACATGGTACTTCCCTATATCTTTTAAAAATTCCGTATGAAACATTTCATGATTTACCACCTGTCAGCTCCTCTAGATGGATTTTTTGCCTTTACTTTTTCAGTTGTTGAAAACAAACATTCTCTGTCGTTGCTCTCTGTCTCTGCTGACCCCCAGCCTCCCCCGGCAGCCGCAGGGAACGGGCATGGCCTGGGGTGGCACTTCCTGGCAGAAATCCCCCCTGCCAACAGAACACATTTGTCTGCTGTGCTCAGCAGTGGGAGAGGGACAGGAGTGACAGAACTTGTTTTTTTGGTGCTTGGGAGAACAATCTGTGAAGAAGAACGTGGGCAGGAGAAAAGGGGAGGTAGGAAGTGTCTGCTGGTTCTCAGGCTTGGTAGACTTGAGGGCTGGTTCAGTCTGCCCAGAGAAAACTTTCCATGACACCTAAATGGAAAAGATCTCTCCTGAGCAGAATTCACAACTTGTGCCTAAACTGCTCTCTGGTCCCTGATTGTACATTACATAGGATTCTGGAGCTGACAAACACGTATGATGAGATGTCTCAGCAAGGGATGGTCTTCTCTGGAGGTGGGGAGAGGGAGGCTCAGGGGAGGAAACGGGGATTCCAAGGTGAGGGAGAATAGCACTTGAATCTGGATAGACTCAGATGGATTCTTACACAGAGCTGATGACTGCAGGTTGCAAATTATTTTCTGCCTTTTACAGGAAAAAGACAATGTATAAATCTGTCAGACTGGAGGGTACCATAATAAATCTAAGGCATGCGTGGCATATTTACAGCTTTATACGAGCCATTGTTGATGAATCTGGACAAACAGCATGCTAATTGCTGCTCTCCAGAGAAGTTAAGAAGAGAAGAATCTTTAAAGAAGACTTTCTTGGCGTAATAAAACATTGCCATTGTCTTTTTCAGCTTTTTGTTATGCATCCATGGAGGATGGAGTGAGTTAGCTGATTTTTTAAAAGTATTTTTTGGTAGGTTTCTTTAATACCATTATGTGAGAACTCATTTCAAGAAGGAAAAGTATTTTTAAAGCAGGTATTGGCCCTGACAAGGACAAACATCTCTGGAATTAAAATGCAAAATGGGTTATGTTTATTTGGAATTTTCTGTCATTTAGTAGAGGCTCTTTAATTTGTTTATCTCTCCCTAAAATTGCCTGTTGAATTTAATTAAGTGCATCATAGATTTATGAGTCAGGGCAATATGAAGATTTTTTTTTTTAAGCAAGCTTATTTGTTTCTCAGATGAGCTTTTTCAAAGATGTTGTAATTATATGCCTGGGTTACTGCTGGCACAGCAGAAATTCACTCAAATACAGCAATTGCAGATAGACAAGAGACGTGTCAAGGGCTCAATGAAATCTCTTAGCCCCCATGGCCACCCATCTACACCCATCCTTGTTGGTTGCTCAAGAAATCAGCATTGATGATGCATCTTTAAATTACTCATTACGGTTATAACGCTTTTGGTTACACACATGATACATCTTGAGTCATCACATAGCTCCTATATCCTCACATGTTTACTTTGCATGTTTGTCTAGAATCTTATGCAATTCTCTTCATTTTTCTTTCAAGAAATAAAGAAGTCTATATATTGTCTGAATTTGAACTCATACAAAAGGTTAACCTGAGGACTTCAAATTTTTCCCCATTGACGGCAACAAAAATGATTGATTCATTATATTTAGCACAATATTAAAGACTGATTATAAAAACTAATCCATAAAACATTAGGTTATTTCTGTAAATCAAAATATGATTAGGGAAGTGAGTAGGTCTATTCCATGTGTCTAGCTCACTTGAGGGAAGAGCTGTCATTCTTATGAGTAAGGGGCTGGTTATTCACGTCCTGTATGCCTGTATGACTTGTTCTCTGGTATATTAAATATACCTTTAACTGCGTGAACAGAGTCTGACCCAGCTGCAGAAAATTCATTGGAAAGCCCCTGACTGAATCAAATTAAGGGAGAAGAAGAACAGCTGTGCTTTTGGGCCTTCTCCGTTCCTCCAATGACTGTAACACACTGAAATAATTACTAATTGATAAGCTCTGAACTTTAGAGTAATGTGACTACAAATTATATATAAAAAGATGGTTTACTGTAGCTATGATAAAGTTATTCCTTTGAGTTTTTACTTCAAAAATGTTTAATAGGTTGTCTTTAATACATATACACAGGGATTTAACCCACATATATATTAAAAATGTATTTTTGATTGTAAAAAAATATGAAACTTTTGGTGAACTATTACTAAAATGATGAAACTGTAGTCCAAATTGAATTCATGGCTGCATTCCCATTGACTTCAAATGGGCTGAAGTTTCAATTGCAGTAAATAATTTACCAGTTATAAATACTAATTTTTCAAACTGGTGCCATACCATGTTGAGGGTTAGGGATCAGTCCAAAGAAGTATTTTGTTAGTCTGGGCTTCAAACTGGCCACTACTTGTTCTAAAGCTGCGTGAGCATTTAATGAAATCTGTAAAATTTGAGGCTGACTTATTTAATCTCAGTAAAATGGAGTAGAAGCAAAAGAGGAAATTTATAAATTTTGAGAATGCTAGTTTTTTTGAGATTTTGGTTGGGAACCATGAGATAAATAATGACTTTGATCAAAATGAGAGAATCTTGATGGCTTCAGCTGAATTTCTTGTTGCAAGAGATTGATTAAAGCTAGAAAGGATAGCTGTCAGCTGATACTGAATGAAATTTTTCCTGAATTCTTTCAAGGTGAGACATCTCCATCCAGTAAATCCCATGCTATTGCTACTGTGGCTGTCTATCAATAACTGTTCCCAAATTGTTGTTTTTGCTTGCTTTATAACAAAGAGTGATGGAAAGGTCAGAAATGACATTTTTGGAAATTCATGAAATCTTGAGGCTAGGATACAGGTATATGTGAGAGAAAGAAATGGGGCATGGTGAATAATTAAGAAACCAATGTCTTCTATTCCTTCCAAGAAAAGCAGGAAATACGTATTAATCTTTAATCTCAGTTGAAGAATTGGTAATGAAGTAATGTATGAAAGATGAGAAGATACATAAGTACATCACATTAATTGTAAACTTTTAAAAATTGAAGTTATAACTTTCTCTCCCTGTATGGTCTTGTTGATAAGTTACTGATCACAGTCATGAATTTCATGTATTTGAAAAAATGCAAAACCAATAATGAAAATATCAGTGTCTGGACTTATGGTTTATTAGCCATGGGAATTTTTAAGAAATACATATATATATATATTTTAATGCACTTCTTTGAAATTTATTAGATATTTTCTGTGACATCTGCTGTTTCACAGATTATAAAAGCAGAAGAGAGAACTGAGATTGTCCAGCCTGACCTCTGGTGTACCACAGGTTACAGTACTAGTTTCTGTTTGTAGTAGAATGTGTCTTCTAGGAAATGAGGACATAAAGATATTAAGTATTTCTTAGTGAACTTCTTCCAAGTGTATCTACTCTCACTGTTAAAAATACTTCTGGTCTGATTCTGGAATTGCCTGCTGGACTGAGGTCACATTATTACCGTAAACTTTATTGTAGAACAGACTGGTTTTAATTTTTTCTGAGATTTTGTGACTAAAAGTTTCTTCTAAATTTTCTTGGAGACACGCTTGAGAAAGAGTATGTGTAGCTGGGAAGTTGTCTGTCATCACATTTGTTGACTTAAGAACACTGGCCAACAATACTGCTGGTGTTTTTTCAAACCTTAAGCAAAGTAGCAAAATTACCTACAGTAAATTCACGAATCTAAGCTGCACCTTTTTCATTGAAGAATGCAGCCTTCCCCACTATTGCGGCTAATCATTAGGTGCGGCTTATTTATGGACAAATCCCAGTGAAATGCCAACCCGGAAGTGAGAGCTGGCCGGGCAGGGAGCTGCCTCTGAGCCACGGCCAGCCGGGGAGCTGCCGTGGAGCCGTGGCCAGGCGGGCAGGGGGCAGGTGGGGAGTGGGCTTTGCAGTGTGGTGGGGCTGCGAGCGGGGTGGGCGAGCGGTGGTGCTGGCAGGCGGGGCAGCGGCACCGGCGGCGAGCGGCTGAATGGTGCCGGTGGCGGGCAGGGTGGTGGGGCTGTGGCAAGTGGTGGCGCGTGGGCTCCCTGCCGGGGGGCGCCGCTGCCTTTGCACAGCGAGTGAGCTGCCGCTGCTGCCACCAAGCAGGCGGGGGCTGCGGCAGCCAGCACTGGGGGTGGGAGTGCCGGGGCCGGAGGCACGGGGAGGGTGCCTGGGGCTGCCTTTACAGGCTTCGCTGGTCTATGAAAACTGTTTGCAAATCGAACACCTGACACCAAACCCCGTGCTGGCGCAATTCTGTTAATAACTCCTTACTTTGTTGCACATGGATCCTCCCTTAAAAAAAAAAAAGTGAGGCTTATATTTGGGGTGTGAGTTATATATGGACAAATCCCATGGTCTACCCGGCTAGCTGGATGTGCGGCTTATAATCAGGTGCGGCTTATAATTGTGAAATTACTATACTTTAGACACTTCTCAGAGGGTGGTTGAAGCTGGTCTTCAATTTCTTTTCTAAATCTGTCCATAGCAATGCATGCATGAGCACTTGTACCTCACATGTTTCTGTGCAGTCTTATCTTTCAGACTGTGCCTATTGCTGGAAACACTAATTTTCAAGTTTTATTTCTTTTAAGACATATAAGTGTCTGAGTTTCAAGGGAAGCTTCCATAAGTTCTTCTGTCCCAAGTCCCAGGGTGTGGGATTTCTGGAAGCCCTAGAACAAGGTGAAGAGCCCTCCAGGACCTTGGTTCAAATCTGCAGTGAGAATTCTTAGGCTCAGGCTTCTGCAGCAGAGCAGATCACATCCATGCGGGATAGCCAGGGCTGGGGCTGCTGTTCAGGCCATGAACAGAGGACTGCAGTGATCACTGCTCTCAGGGACCAAGATCCCCTGAGTAACAGAACTGTCCTCAGTATGTTTGAGCCTTGAAACTTCAGCAGTTTATCCGAACAGCTGTCAGAGTTCCCAGAAGCATATTGTGTTTCAGAATCAACATATGCTGACATTTCAAAAATGAGTTTCTCCTCTACCCTAAGATTTCCACTTTATGGGGATCCTGAAATGTCAGAATTTCCACTGCTGCTGTCTCTGAGTGCTAGAGAGTTTGGATCATTCTTGCTGAAGTTCTCTGTACCTTCTCTGGGCTTTGATGCTTTCTAAGATGGGGAAATTGGATTTCATGCAGCAGCAGGCTCACTTTGAAGCTATAAAATGGCATAATCATGTTTTCTCTCTCATTTTCTCTCCATTTCTAAAAATTCCCAATGTTTTATTTGCCTTTTTAAGTGCTTCTGAGTATCATGGTGATGTTTTCATGATGCTATTTGTTATAACTCTGAGATAGCTTTCCTGAAAGATAATAGCTACTTTTGGCTCAGTCACTGAATATCTACAGTTAGAGAGACTTTTCCATGTGTGTTACTTTATATTTATTTATATAGAGTTTTTTCTGTACATTTATTGCCTAATCTTTCTGAATCATGAAATTCCTAGGCAAGTCTTTGCAGTTTGCTTGCCTTTTTACTGCCCTGAATAATTTGTCACCAGTAGCAAATGTTGCTACCCTGGCACCCCTTTTCCAGATCATTTGCAAAAATACTAAATAGTATAAGCCTCAGGCCAGATGCTTCATTTGAAGTCCTGCTATTTATTCCTCCTTTACTTTCCTATCCTTTTAAGACAATCCCATGGCATTTTATGAACTTTTGGTTAAGAAATCTTCCTGCAAGCCTTTGGAAAGTTCAAGCACAGCCTATAAACTGCCTTGTCCTTGCCCCACAGATAACACAGTTGCAGTGCTGTGACCTACCTGTGTGAGAACTGTGTTCACTCGTTTTTATTCTTACTGGTTCGTTCCTGTACCTCTTCTTTCCTTTCCTCACTATTTCAAGATTTGGTTGTGTGCAGAAACACTTTCCTTTGAAAGCAAATATCCTGAATTAGGTCGCAGATAACTTTCATGCAAAGTCAAGAGTTAGGGTTTTTCTCTTTGTACCTAACAAAATTTTCCAAAAAACAAATGTTTATGTCTTGCAAGGACTTTGTCTCAGTAGCACCTACACTGACACCTACCCAGGGTATTTGAGTGCTGCTGAAGTTTCCATTATTGTAATGTTTCTGTCCTCAAAAATGCTCATAACAGTCATTGTTGCCTTTCTGGTAAATCATATAAAAGTTGATTTTCTTACCGATGACTGGAGGTGCCATCAATAGTGATTCTGTTCCTCCTTGACCTATTTTATTTATTTATCAAGTTTTATTCTGGACTTTGTGTAGTGAATAGCCTGTATATATATTTGTTTTTAGTACTTATTTTTAGGTTCTAATTCAGGACTTTGTTACAATTTTTATTTGATGCTTCTACTTGAATTTTGTTGATATTTGTCCTATGCTTCATTGGAGGATACAGAGCTGTTCTAACTTTCCTCCAGGGGGAATTGTTATCTTAAACTCTATGTTCTACTCCTGCCAGCTTCCTTTGATATTTTTTTGACTCAGAAACATTCCTGTAGAACCATTTTTAGTGCCAGCACTGAAATAAATTTCCTTAAGAATTAATGCCTTATTCATCTCTGGACATCCTAAACAGCCATCTGTTAGGAGGGATAAGAGGTATTTGAACTTCTTTGAGGCAAGAAGATGGACTTTATGACCCCCAAGCATCCCTTATAACCCTATCATTTCTTTAAAATTGATAACTGGGTAAACAGATGCAACTTCTCTGGCCTTCACAAAGTATCAGATCCATATCTGGTTCTTTCCTGCAGATGGGGATTTGAGCTCCTCAGAGATAAAAGTGGTGGATATTCTATTGGAGTGTTGCAGAGACAAAAACGTTCTGTTGTATGTGACCTTTTTAGTACTGTTAGGATTGAAGTAAAGAATGGTCTTTTCTTGTCCCCAAAATCCTCAAAATATCACCAGGCATAACTCCATCAAAGCAGACAGTGTTTGCTTTTAAGAAATATAGTAATTTTTTTTTTAAATTGATGATGACAGTACATTCCCAGTTCTTTAAAATATCCTGTCTTTTAGTGAAATTAGTTACCAAAATGTCTTGCAGCTTGGCAGAATTCTTTCAACCATGTAAGCATTGTCAGCTCTCTTGCAAAACAGAAGCAAAAAAGCTGCAGTCAGGAGCTGAAAAATAGGGGTTTTTTTCTTACCTTTTTTTTCTTGTTGGTAAAAATGCACATCACTAAACAGAGCACCTCTGGTTATTGCAGTTGTTAGGTAACTATGCAGCCTAGGTTAAGTGGAGTACTTATGAATCCTAGTGTAATACCCTTCTGCCTAAGCCCATTGTCTGTGAAAATACTTTGGCTTTCACTCTGTATTTGTTTCAAATAGCACAAGGGGTAGTCATGCTATACCTTATTCCACTTGCCTTCAATGCAATGCTTGCTAAGAATAGGTGGATATCATATGGTAGAAAAAGTAGCATAATGGCACGTGACTGAATTTGCAATGAGGGAGGCAGTGTGTGACTGCACTGCCAATGAGATGCTGCCTCACACTTTGAGATGCAGTCCTGCTTTCATGAAATCAAACTCTGGGTGACTCATCCAATCCACTCAAATATTGTCATAGTGTATCTTCATTGCACAAAACAGTATTTAAGGCTTCCTAATAACATTGCAAATAATGTTGATAATTCTGCTGAGAATGGCTGAGAGTGAGCCATAGACTTCAGAAAATCTTTTAAAAATACCCATTATGTAAAGACATAGACACTATATATAGTATCTCCATATATATATATATCTATCTCTCTCTATATATATATATATATATTATATATCTATGAGATACACAAAACCCTCACCAGAGCATGTAGAGTGATGTGGATGAAAGCACTGACCATGTTATTGGATGCTTAAATAGGAAAATCTGCAAAGTTAGTTTGACTTTAAATATATCTTATTAGAGCTATTTAACATTTTCCTTGCTAATGTCAAGCTAGTTTCACTGTTATGATCTACTTTATATTGCTGGTAAAACTTGAAGGTGCAAGTCACAAAGACATAAAGATAAGGTTATATACTTTGGAATATGAAATTCGGGTATTTATAAGATGGAGATGTTAAAAACGGAGGAGTGGAAGGAAGAGGGAAATAATGACAGAAACCTAATACTGACTGGGTGAAAGAAAAATGATATAAAATTTAATATTTCAAAAATTAATGTGCAATAAACAGCTACACGTTTTAAAAAAGGGCTCTAAATCCTCTATTATCGTTCACAGAGGAGATCTTAGTCATTGTGGACATCTCTATAGAATTAATCCATTTCTTAGCAATAAAATAGAATCTGAAGTATTATTAGTAAATGAAATGAGAACAGAGCTATGGATATTGTTGCACCCTCACTTATTCCCTGTTTGTCCACATGCTGAACATGCAGTTCTGGCTCTGCCCTTTCAGGGAAGATATACCCAGCATTGGAAATGTATGGAAAAGGGTAACAAGTATGGTCAAATATGGTCAAAAGCACTAAAAGGTTTCTCAGGTAAGAGATACCAAATGGGCTGGAATCCATCCATCTAGAAAGGGAGATGATTGAGGGAATATATGATGGGAATCTATGAAATCACAAATAATGTGAATCTGGGAGGTATGTATTGTTTCCCATTAAAAATAGAAGTTTCTTAAGAGGTTAAGCAGATTTAAAGAAATTAAAAGGTGTTATTTTCCTATATACTCAGATGCATAATTCATTGTTGCTGGAAGATTTTAAAACTATAAATAGGTATAAAAAAAAATTAGTTTGCTATAGAATAGAAACAGCAATGATAAATAAATGTGATTTCTTGGAAACAGATGCTATCTTCCTCAGGAAAACCTGATTTGTTGATATCTGGGATCTAAGAGCATGGACATCAATGGAAGTATCCCTCCCTTTTGTTTTATACTCCTTCCTTCCTGGTCACAGCTGGAGACAGTTAAGACCGAACTAATATTTGTTCAGGCCTCGTCTGGAGACACTACCATGCAATAAATAAAGATGATTATAAGATTTTTATGTGTTGTTGAATAATTCAGACTCTCCAGTGTTTGTGGACCAAACCCAGAGATTATATGAGCTAGATGGAAAATTCTGTGCCTGGTTATTCTGGGCCTCTTGTCATTGAAATCCAGGAAGAAAAGAAAAACCCTCTATCACTATATTTGGAAAAAACCCTTCTATCACTATATTTGAAGTCTTAGAGAATCAGGCATTACTTCATTCTGGCCAGAATGTGACATGGAAAATATTGCATACACACATTAGTTTTACTAGATTTCCCCTAAACTTTGCACAATCAAACGCCATAGAAATCCATTGGTTCAATGATCCCAAGTTGCATAGTTCTTAGTGTTTGGTTTCCTATTGGATCTGAATTTCTTCACCTCTGATGTTAATTAGGTCCTCATTCCTTGATTTACTTATCACTCTTTTTTGGACTAAGTGTCACCAGCCATGCCAGGGGCAGTGTCCGGGGCAGATGTTCCTTGATGTTTGCTGATGGCTCTTGATGTTCTGATGATGGTTGTTATTTTTTGGCTGTTTTTTGGGCTACTCCCAGTCTATTCATCGGTTAAACTCATCTCTATTGAGTGGCGCAACATCCCCCTAACAAAACCTTAACATTTCTTTCCCCAAGGCAAAAGCAAACTAAACCTGACAAGAGAAATAATTTTTAAAAAATTTAAGTCACATATGTTCATTTCCAGTACCTGCATATGGAATGATGACACCACCTCTGATTCTCTCACTAATGTACTCCATTCCTCTTTTTTTTTTTTTTTTTTTTTTAATTGAAAGCTATTTTGAGGAAAAAGGTGAACAAACCCAAAAGGACAAAATACTGTATTATCCTGGGAATATTACCTGATTTTTGGTTAAAACATGCAGACACCGCTGTAGTAACATGATGTTGGTTTGATGTAAAGCTCTGCTGAGGAAGTGCAGCTTCCAATGGATTTGCACAAGTGCAGCTCAGCTGCATCTCCTCTCTGGGGTCTGCAGCCTCCCTGCCAACGCCCAAGCATTGAGTGCTGTGCCACCCACCTTGCCAGCCACATTCTCAGCAACACACTGGCTTTTTCTCTTCTTTTAGCTTTAATTTTTGATGAAATATGCCAAAATTTCTGTGTCTGAGACCTTTAGTCTTCTGTCAAATTGGCTGAAATTGTTCAACAGGTTCAAAATGTGCTTGAGGGAAAATAGCAAACTGACAGATGGCCAGGCAATGTCGCCACATATGCCTCATTTCTTGAAGAAACAGGTTAAAAATGCTTCATTATAATAGACTTAGGAAGAATGGAAAAGAATGAGAACAAAAAAAAAAATAGGTTAAATAATCAAAAACTGACTATTTGGTATCCAGCTCTGCTCCTGCATGGTCCTTCACCTTCAGCAGGAAGTGCCTCGCGTTTTACACATCCTTTGGAGCTGCACATTTTCACTGAACAGGCTGATTCCATCCCTTGGCTCTGACGTGTCAGATCTTTCTGTCTTGTTCTGACAGGGTTTCCAGTCACACTGGGATCCTTCTCTAGTAGCTGCAACCTGGGAATGAGTAAAATTAGAAGTTACTCAAGGTACATAGCTGTAAATAATTGGTGGTGTCTAGTGTTATAGCATACATCTGTTATCTTCCATTATAAGTAGTGGGTTAAAGGTCTTCTTGTAGAAAGCTAAAAAGTGAGTGGGTTGTATATTGTTTAAGTCCTGGGTTGCATATTGTTTAAATTCCCTTTTGCTAAGCATTTTTCTCTTAAATTGGTGTTCTTGAAAATGAATGATTAATAGTGTTGGTTCCAGCTGTGTGATATTGGCTAGTGCTTTTCAAGCTTCCAGATGCAAGCATGCTCTCTCCTTCTGCATTTGACTTATGAAAACCCGGCTTAGCTGAAATCCTAGACTATTTAAAAAATAATTTCCTAACTATTCTCAAGACATGCCTTTGCTGTGCTAAATGTTTAAAATTAGTTGTCAGTTTTCTGTAACTGAGAATGTGCAGGATCACTTTTGGATATTTTAGAGATATGGATGCATAGATTAAATAATTTCATAGAGCTATTTTTAATTTTGAAACTGGCTGTGTGCCCATTCTCTGAAGTCAGCACATGAATATAGTGCATCGCATATTTTTCACTCTTCCATTTCCCTCAGATACCTGGTAATATCAAGATGGACAATGTAATTTCTCTTCCTCTGCTTTTCCCTTTTGCACAGTGACTACAGCTTTTGTTCTACTTTAATTGAAAGAAAGCAACAGTCTGAATGTTTCTGTTTGTTTTGCTGCATTGATTTTATTTATGGGGCTGAATTTTTGTGAAAAGCTGTCTGCTTATATTAAAAGATTGTAACTGTCCTTCTGTGGGCAAAGAATACATACTAAAAATGGAAATCAAGAACAATTCTTCTGCAAACAAATAAAATTTTATCTTACACCTACTTAGAGATGTGGAATTAATATCCCTAGACTTTTAGTAGCAGCAGGTTAATTAAAACAATCACCCCTCCCTTTTTAATTTTGGGAAACTGTTTTGTCCCATGAGATAACGTGTTATGAAATGTGTTAACTATAGCACTTCAGGATGACAACACCCTGCACACAGCAGAAATAAGCAAGAGCTGCCTTCTTTCTCTGTCATTCATAGTATTAGTAAATAGATAAGGCAAAAGGAAAACTTTATGTCTGAAATTTTAACTCTTCTATACAATAGAAGTATATTATATGGAGTTCTAGTCCTTGTTTTCTTTACTATACAAGTGCTCTATAACTGAGGAAGATTGTTGCTAATTACTAGTAAAGGACTAATTGCAAGAGAAGGGAGTGCATGGTAGGGTATATACATGCCCAGTGTTTGCACTTACACACACAGAGAAAAGATGTTTCCTATTATTGTAAAAATAAGAAAATGGGTTTTGCTGAGTTCTCTGAAGTAGACAAAATACTGTTCTTTAGAAAAGTCTGCTAATGGAGTCTAGCAGATGATGCCTTAAAAGATGTAAGGTAGGTCTAATTAAACATCTGTGCATTTAAATTCAGTCATTGTTTTTTGACATTTAGTACAGTAAATCTAAAAGCTGCATTTTTAAAAATTTATTGTGTTAAATTTTGAGAAGTTGCTTTAGTGTAAGATTTTGGAAGAAATTTAATAAACAAGGATCTCTGGAGGCCTGGAAGATGTAATCACTCTTCTTGGCGAGGCTTCCTCATAACTCACTGGATTGCAGTCAGTGCTGCTCCTCTGTCAGAGTGGAGCTGGAGCCTGCCAGCACAGTAACTTCAGTGTAGTGATTTCATCGAACTGGTGTATTGGAGGCAGATCCTTCCTCCTCTATTCTTCTTCCAAATGAATCTGTCTGCCTATTTATTACCTTCCAGTCCTCCTACTCACCTCCAAGAGCTCTCTGACTAGAGTATTCAGTGGTGCTTTCATGGGTGGTGCTTACATATTGTATTTTATATATTGTATTTTAGATTTATGTATAGTGCAGTCCAATATTTTATATCTCTGATAGATTTTTAGATTAGTTGCCTTTATTATCTGAATTTTCAAGAATTCTGCTAAAAATAAACTCACAAGTCCTTAAGAATCCTGATGGAATAAAAAGTCTTTGCCAGACTCATCTTCAGTGACATCCTTCATCCTCAGGATGGAGATACCAAGATACCAGATGCCTGGATGAGTCTGTTGTGTTTTGTGAATGCCCCCTTTGCACTCTACTGACCAGCTGGTTAGAGCAAGGCAGATTGCCATCAGACTTGTCTTTTATTTTCTTGTATTTTTAGGTACTTTGTCCTGAAATTTAATTTACAGAAGGTAATCCAAATAACTGTCCCATTGGCTTCTCCCTGGTTTTGCTTGCAGAGATGCTGTGCATTTAGGGTCTGATGTGAATCTAGTTAGGCTGCTGGTGCTGCCAACCCCATGGAGAGAATAATGAATGATGTTCAGAAAAGGTTCATTCTTCTTTCAGGGCATTCTTAATGAGAAATGATCTTTCACCCATGAATCTATTTCTCTTCACAACAGTAAATATGCAAAGTTTGGTGTCCAAGTAGATTTTCATTTAGGGTCTTGGTGAATTGTTCAGATTCTCTAAGGGGCTAATTTCAAGATGTTGGATAAGACATTTTTTAATGAATTAGGCAAGGGAACTTATTACATTGCAAAAGCCTTGTAATAAAACATAAGTTTCTATTTTCAGAGTGTTGCCAGATGGGATTTGCAAGACATTTACATATAGGGTGTGGTTTTGCCTGTATATTGCAAGATAATTCATGCATTTCTTCTGCATTTTCTTTGGATCTATTAAACAGCATTGCTATTTACAAAGGTACTGTGAAGCAAATCAGATGCTTATCATATTAATAGCAATATATTAAATTGTATAACACAAGGATAGCAAGTCCATTGTGTACCAGATCATGCATATTGGTAATACTCTGAGACACTGAGAGAATAACTGTGGTTAAAGAGAATCAAAGGTTCTCTATATGTTTTTTTCTTCCTCTTGATGTTTAATGAAAGAAACATTAATATCAAGCTTTATGCTGGTACTACTTAACTTTTAACTTAATGTGTTCATATTTCTGTATTAATTATATAGTTCATTTCAAGGGGCAACTGTTATGTATACTAGTAAGTTTGTCATCCACTTCACTTAGTGCTGAACATCAAAAAATCCAATATTGTAGGATTATAGGCTCTATCTTACAGCCCTTTTTGATATTGTCAGCTTCTGAAAACAAAGGCTAGTCAGCTAAATTGACTCTTTTATTCCTCCCTGGGGGAACTCAACAGAGAACAGAATTAGTGCTGTTAGCATTTGGACTGTGAAGCCTTTAATAAAATACTTTGAATCCCTAGAAATTTCAGTCTGGAAAATATGCCTCTGACAGAGGGTTATTGTCTAGAGGTGGAATTAATGTTTTGTTGGCAGGAGATAAGAATGCTCCCATCAGATGAGGACTAGCTGTGTGTAATCGGGAGAGTGCAGCAGGTTAGCAGGTGCTGTAACAGATACTGATTTACTAATATTCCAAAGACTAAAATAAAAATTCTGTTAAATTTGTGAGTTTAGAAGTTCAAGAGTGCTACAGCTTGCATGATGGATTGCAGTCATGCACAAGCAGTGCATTTTGTCTGTAAGTGCTGATTTCAGCATGTACCCTACTCTGCGTGAGCCTCTGCTGTTGACAGAAGTCTTAACAAATGTGGATTGGTGGTTCAACAACCCAGATGTGACTGAAGATGCCCATGGAATAAAATAGTGAGGAAGGAAGGTCCACAGTAATGAAATCCATTATTTTGAAATTGTCTTTTAGAATTATTAAACAGAGTGAAAACAGACATGTATTTTTAGATTAGCAATCAATGCACCCTGAGATAATTCCCATTGCAGTTTTTAGTCTCTGACTGGAATTTTTAGTACCTAGCCAATAAAGTATGTCTGAGCAATAAGAAAGTTGAAATATGTTTGACTTGTCTGTGTTGGAGTTTATTTTGGTATGCTGATCCTGACAAAGAAGAAGAGTGTTTGCAAAGGGTTTTGTTAAGTTAAGAGAATATTACTGCTCTTGTACAATGCCTAAATTTATGGTGACCCTAGAGCCCAGGCCTGGAGCTTAAAGATATTGCTCCAGATACATATGGGAGGCAGAAACTGATGGGTTATGAAAGGGAAAAAGATGTCTAAACAACTTGAGGTAAAGGTTTGTGGTTTTGACAGGAAGCTAATGGTGTCTGAGATTGTTGAAGATTTGGAGAGGTACTGCACGAACAACAATAATGCCTATCTCTTTTGTACATGAGAAATATGGACTAGATATAATGAGGTATATAATTATGCTTTTGATTAATGTCAGCATGTCATAGAAGCATCTATGGGCCACAGAAAGTCGCCAATGTATTTTTTTCTATTCATGTGTGCCTGCCTTGTGCCATTTATTAGGCAGTGCTATATGCCTCCATTGCTCAGCTTTTTTGACCATCAGAGAGAATATTTAAAGCGGAGAATGTCTGAAACATCTCCATCTTTGCTTCCTTTTGCTTCAGGCTGTAAGCATGGGTGTTGCAGGTACCAAAAAAACTTACCATGTTCATAGACAGCTCTCTATCATCAGGCTTGAGGGGAAACAAAAGCTGCTGGAGGCAGAAAACAAGTCCTACTTGAGAATATTTTTGAAATAAGAAAGAACAGTACTTGCCTTTCATATCTATTACAGAATAGCTGAAGAGTTTTGCCAGAAAGACCTCCAGAACCATATTCTAATGTTCTTTTTCTACAGAACTCAATAGTACCAGGTTTTTCTACATTTTTTTCCTAGATAGGTACTGTGTGGAGATGTAAACTTGTTCTTAGCTGGAAGAGGCTTATAGAGTTAAGCTTAGAGTTCAGTCCCTGAGGGAATGTGGAGAAAACTCTTTGCTTTCCTAATAAGATGTCACAAAAGAGTTAAAATCCAAATTTCTGAGAACAGGAGGACACACTGAAAATACTGTGAAACTACTAGAACGGCACAAATATAAAATGGGAGCCGATCATCTTCCCAGTAAATTCATTATTATAATATTCAGTCTTGCTTTACTGGATAAATGCAAATGACTAATTTATGTATAAGGAAGACAGAGATTTTTCACTGTGTAAGAAAGAGATTTTGCACTGTTTATTACATGAGATCATTCATTTGAAATAACTACTCATACAGATCTGCACATGGCACATCACTGGGTTATTTATTTTCTTTAACAAAAACATTGAATGACTTATCTTTCTGGATTATGTTTGCATAGATGAAGCTTCATTCAGTGTCTTCAAAAGCCTCAGGCTCTTCTCCCTGGGCACTGTGGTTCTAACCTACAAATGTGAAATATGAAATCTGGGCACCTGAAAGAGTATCCTCAGCTCCCTCCAGAGTCTAAACAATTGCAGAGCAAAACATGCCTGATATGTAAAATCTTCTGCTCTTTTGCAATCATTTATCATTTGGGAAAGGAGCATTTGATGAGGACATAATTTCAATTTTGACTTTGGTTTTTGTGTTCCTGTTATACTCCTACTGTTAATTGCCTGTAATTTAATTTTGTCCTTCAATCCAAACCTGTCTGTTTACCTTTTCTGTATTTAGCAGAGGCTAAAAAGGCCATAAGTATACCAGCACTAAACAGAAATAAACAGCAATAAACACAACTTTCTTTGGTTTTGGTCTCTACATAATTCTGCTAACTTGTGGTTGGTTACTCATAGATGGTGGCTGTCAGGGAGTTTAAATGTGAGTGACATTCCCA
This sequence comes from Sialia sialis, assembly GCA_009812075.1. Lineage (NCBI taxonomy): Eukaryota > Metazoa > Chordata > Aves > Passeriformes > Turdidae > Sialia > Sialia sialis. The sequence goes on along the minus strand of VRYO01002184.1, from coordinate 14,026,663 downwards.
GTCTTAGGGACTCTCCCTTGGTTATAGGTTTGCCAGTTTTGCCACACAGCCACTGCAACTGGTTAAATATGTTAATATATTCTTTGTAAGTACATACATACAGCTCTGTGTTAAGGACTGGTCCAAATTATGGTCTTCTGGAGCAGTTTAGAAAAAAAAATCTTAGACCTCAAATCCAGTATAAAATTCCCTAATCAAAAGATCCCAACAGCTCTCAATTTTGTGCAGAGATTACCTACACTTCCTTAGCAAAACAAATATTCATTTCTTTGTAAGACCTGCAAAATTACCTTTTGAAGAAAAAATTTTCATTCAAAAACAAACTTTTTATGTCATTGCTCCAGATATTTATTAGATGAGTGGATATAATATAATGCCTGTAGATTTGAGAAAGGTTGGGATTGTGGAGAACATTGCAGAACTTTGCAGCGTCGCCTAGTAACCCACCCATGGTACAGAATATCTGATGTCACTGTTTTCAACATTGCACTCAGACTGGGCTTGGTTTACAAATCCAGAAATAGATGAAAATTGCTCAGAAGAGTTTTGTTTTGCTAAAGCAATAATTCTGTCTCTAGTGAAAAATAGAGCTTTGCAATTGAAAATTGTCTTTAAACTATTTCACACTGGAAAGTTTGTTTTAAAATGATGAAAAAGTAAATGAATCACCATAAAATGACTCATATTAGAAAATTTTTGCAAAGTGGTTGTCACGAGTAACTCGTGTGAATCATCTGAAACAGTTTTTGTCAGCTTTCCCTAAACAGCAAGAGATGGTAGAGCAGCAGTGCAATTGGAGATCTTCTAAAATCATCAGGATTGGCTGCCTATGATACTGCTGATTTGGGACTACTGCATGGTCTGACATTTGTTGCAGCCAAATGACAACATTAAATAAGACGTTTCCAAAGTGAAATGTTCAAGTTTTAGGTTATTTTACAGCCAGATGTGATCTTAATTTACAGTTTCTAATTACTCTGTCACATTGTATTATTCCACCTGTGTGTACATAATGAATGGAGAGGAGCACGTTTCTTCTGGCCTCCTCACTTAGAAAGCAGCAATAGGATTGTTTTAATGCCAGTCAATCAGACTGGAAGTGATTATGTAGGGCTGTGATTTTCCTGGGCAAAATTCAATTTTGAAAAGTGATTTAGAGACTTTCAAACCTGTATATTGAAAATTACAGAGTGGAGTTATGCCTAAATATGTTGAAGTCAAAAGCCTGTATCCCATCTTTATCCCTGATAAAGATGAATTGCTCTTACCAGACCACCCTGATGTTCAGAGGTAGCATCATCACTGGAGGGAGGATGTAGAGTCAGTCCAATGGGGAATGGCCAAAAGCCAAACACTTCAGGCTGCATCCCTCTCAAATTCAGTTTTAGGCCATTTCTGAGAAGCTTCAGCTCAGATAATTACACAAAGTTGTAGTCAGCCTTCAAGGAGACTGAGTGAGAGAAACACAGGTTCTCTTAGTGGCACTGCAGTCCACAAAACACAGAGACCAGTGTGGAGCTGCTGGCCATGAGCATCTGCACTGTGTCTGCTTTTTAAGAAACTGAAAGTCAGTTTTCCCTTGCAAAATACCTAAAACTGCTCCCTTGAATGTTCCTTTTGGCATACACCTTTAACCCCCTATCTCCCTGAACACTTGGATCTACCTCTGTTTCAGCACAATGACTTCCCACAATCTTTTGAAGAAAGTGCGGCTTTCCACAATACATCAAAGGCTTATTATGATTTAAATTCTTCTTTGATTCTGACCACTGGTCAGTTTTCATGTTCTTTCTCTAAATTATTCTTTTTTCAATCTATTTCCACTAGCTCTTTCACTCAAAGAACAAACCCAATTTATGAATACTTATAATCCTTTTATGTTGCTAAACCCTTCTTTAAGTTTCTGGTCTGTTTTTAGGTGCTAACACTTAAAGCTAATTTTCTTCTTTTCTTCCCATCCCCTCTCTTGTTTTCTTTCCCCCTAAAACTGCCTTTATTTCATTTTTCACCTTTTTCCCTTGTAGATTGTTGCTGAGATGTCCTCCCCCAGTTCTCACTAGTGCTTTGGAGCAGTAGCTGCACAAAAAATTTCTGTTTCAGTGGTGCTATTTCTGGATGCTGCCATCTGCCAGGTTTTACTTCCATTTCAAACAAACTTTCAGTTCAGTTTCATCTTTCATTTGGAGGCACAGCTGCTCCTAAATGCTTGGTAATCACTGGTGTGCAGCACACACCTGTAGCCAAATATATAAAGGAAATAGGAGAAAATAGCTATATATTCCCAGCTTGTTAGCCATTAAACAGGTTAGTCAGGAAACAGGGACTCTTATCTTTGCTTGTGCAGATCTTTATTTTATAAACAATATTTTCTCAAGGGGCTAATAAAGAAGAGCAAACACAGAAGAAGGATTACTAAGCTCCTCTTAGTGAACCTTTGCTAATAACAAGTTTATCAGGGCAATGCATGTGCAGGGGGCTTGGCTCAGTGTTCATTTGTCACTACCACCAAATTAACTATGCTCTATTTTGTTTTCATTCCAATTTTACATCCTTGATTACATATTCATGAAACTGTCCTTCCTTCCAAGCATAAATACAACTGCTTTGAAAATATAATTGTCTGTGTTTATCAAGCACCTAATTTGTTTTACTTGCCAGCTACTAATTACTTAGGAAATATAAATGAATTGCAGGTCATATATTCCATTTGAAGCACTTAAAGAAAAACTTTCTGAATCACAAAATTGAATTTAAGTTGCAGCATAGGATACATAACATGCAGTGCTGTCTCCAGCAGTACTAGTCAAAGAAAACAAACATTTTAGATGATTTCACATTCAGATTTGTCAAAATATATTGAGCGATGTGCTTGTTCTGTTTAAAGTGAATAGTTTTTGTAGCCTCTGAGAGCTTTCTCTATCTTCCATTTCTATATATTCTAGTCTATCTCTGCTAAAATTTGTTTATGTTAGAGCAGAGAAAATCAAATGCAAAGCAGACTGAGAACACGCTAGGATTTGGTTTTATCCACCATGTCATTAATTTTATGTCTCATCCATTTTCTGAAAGAGATATGCAAATTCTGTCTTGCTTCTGAGCTGGATTATTGTACCATCTCAATCCATTCAAAGCAATAAAATGAGATTTAATAGACTATGTTAGTTAATTGTTTAGGAAACATGGAGTTTTAATCACTGTGACAACCACAGATCTGGGACTGGAGAGCAGAAGCTCTTTTGCATATGTAGCTATTCTTGCAGAAATTTGGTATTAGCCAGCAAATTCCAGCTTTCACAACAGTCTTATAAAACTACTGTCTAGAATTTATATAACACTGAACAAACTACTAACTATTTAAGCTTAATAAAGCAATTGTATGGCAGGTCAATAAACAGAGATACAGTTCTGGATATCTGGAATTTTGTGAGAAAGAAGAGCAATGAATTTTAAAAAAGAAGCTGATGCTAATACAGCACATCATGAAAAACATGCTATCCATCAGAAATAGATTGCAGTTTTTAGGTCCACAGCAGACACAGGGCTGAACTCATTGGATTATATGCTTGTAAATGAGTTCTCTGTGTTTTTTCAAACACACATTACACCGTTATGGCACAGTTACCTAGAGAAGTACTTGGAGCCATCAAAACATTAGTCCTGGGAGTTTCCCCTACAGTTTGCTGTAGATTAATATTTATGTTCTTACTAGAAAAGTATATTTATTTCCCCTTTGCTTTGAAAACTTAGGGAGTTAAGATTCCTGCTCTCTGGTGCATACTCAGGTTTCCAGCCCTTGGTTGTTTTCATGTGTATAAACTGTGCAGAAGCACAGGGCAGAGATGAGATGGGTGTGGGGTGTTGACAGATGGGCACTCTGTGCTACCTCTGTAGCAATGCAGGTGTGTTTGGACTGGGAGCTTTGTTCAGCCCTGGACTGGGGTTAGAACTGGTGTGACAACATCTGACCTCAAAGCAGGGTGGAAGAGATGTGTTGATTTCAGTGCACTTCAGCTTAGATGATATAATTTTTCATGTGGTTTTTCTTCATTATGTCAAGTGAAGATTTGATGCCTCTGACTTGTTTGTGCTTGCTCCACTTTCCGTCTCTCATTACTTTTCATGATTTTCATTTGTAGTGAGTAGTACTGCCTGTCACAGGAAGGAGTGGTTGTTGGAGAAAATCACAGTTTCTGATAGTGATTGCAGGTAGTTTAGCATAATTATTATTAATAAGCAATAAAGGTGGCTGAAAACAGAAAATCTTGAAATAAAGCTACCATCTACAAACCAAGGGTAGCATGGAAATCAGGGTGTTAAAAATGGAGAAATCAAATGCTCACTTCATGATGGTGAATTCCAGTACATTAATAAAATATTTTTGCTTACATGGGCTTTTAGCACAATTTGCCTGGACATCCAGAAAAGCAGCTGGATGAATTAAAGTGTAATAACCTATTACATTCTCCTATCATAGAATATTTAAGCGTAGACAGTAGCAGCTGAAGTGAGTTTTGTGAACAGGATTCCCTGAGTATTTTTAAAACATATACAGTTCCCATCTCTGACATTTTCTGTTTCTCTCCTTTTGTTCTGCTTGAGTTAGGGAGATACATCTTCAGTTGTTAATCTTTAAGGTTGCAGTGGCTTCAGGGGAGTTAACTGAGATTTGGGGTAAGGATTACTGCATTTATTTTGCCATGCAAACTAGAATAGATTTTGGTCCAGGTTGTCAAATGCTGCATACATCTCAGTGACCACTACACTGTGTCTGCTCTTTCCTTTTTAATCTGATGAAAGGAGAAGGTAAAAGATCATCCTAAGCTTGTTTGAGAAGTCAGTTTATGGAACATAATTCCTAGTGATTTGTGTTACACAAGATTATTTTAGTAACTATTTTGAGTGGTAGAAATGTCCTTGGTGCCATCAACTTAGATTTCGTCAGAACATGGTAATTGCTGAAAGTGCATCATTAGAGCATTTCAGTGGTGCTGCTGAGGGAATGCTCATTCTCATGGCATTTCTAGTAAGGCTCACAGCGCTGCTGGGTCAAAAGATGTGGGTTTTTTTCCCTGTTACTAGCAAAGTTGTATTTTTATATCTGTGTATAAACCTTCAGTGCTGTCTATGGACATCCTTATTTTGCAGTCAGAGCAGAAAGAGGTTTTTTTTTACCCTCCCCCCGCCTTTTTTTCTTCCTTTAAATGTCATAGTTTCCTTACATTTCACCAAAATATCCTTGGATTGACCTTGGTTTTGTATTTCAGCTTGTGTACTGAAAGAAGAAATTAAAGAGAGTCTTCCCCAGAACACAAATTCTGTTCTCTGGTAAGGACTTGACTGGGGGAAATTTGTCTAAATAATTCCAGAATCCAAAGTTGCAGAATAGGCAAAAATACCCCCACAACAAACCCAAAGCAGGTGCTGAGGTAAAATAATGAGGTAAAATTTGTCTTTGCTGAGGCTACACTAACCTTGAAAGAGAAAGACTTGTGCACCATGCTAGAGCACTGAGTAACTTCCCAGGCAGTCTTTGCTCTGGCTCTGCATGATGTTTGAAATTTCAGAACTTGCAATGAAAAATAAATTAATCAGAATCTGACTGATTCCCTACAGGACTGTTAGGGGGAAGAAGAAGAGAAATGATCCTTGTAGTTTACAGAGAGTCTGCATTGGCCTTATAATTAAATAGGTGAGACACCCTAATGCAAAGCTGCAGAAACTGAAATCAGTGCAGGGGCGATGCAATTCCTCCAGGATATTGGCAGTGGGTTTTGTGCAGCACTTCAAATGATGTATGGTTTAAAGAACATCTTTTAAAAAGTGTTTCATCCACTTTTAAAAGCTTACATTGAAAGAAGTTGATCACCTTCAGTGAAAAACTGTACCAGTGTTTAATTAGCCTTTGTGATGGTAAATTATTTCTTATTCCAGACTGGATTTGTATGGCATCAGCTCCCATCTGTTGGCTCTTGTTTTTCTTTTACAACAACCTTGAAAAGCTGCCACCACAGCTCTGTCTTTCACCTGTATGTGCAGTGATCAAACTACAGCTGAAGCTTTTCTTGAAAGCTAAGTATATTTAATGCCTTAGGCCCTGCATTTTTTCCCAGCTGGGGAACCACATTAGTGGCTCTACTTTAAATTGCTCATTGCTTTTTCACATCTTCCTTGAATTAGACTGGGAGCAACAGCCTAATGAGAGCTTCACTGAAGCTGGGTTTAGAGGTGATTCTGACTTTCTTCTTCTTCAGTTATCTTCTTTTTAATCACTCAGGGATAGTATTAGTCTTCTCTGCCACTGAATGCTATTGGGAAATCATTTTGAGGCAATTACCTGTGATGGTACCTGAACTTTTCCCTGTTATTCTGTTTTTGTATTAACATTATGACTTGTCTCCAAATTTATTACATGATAAAGTGATGTATTAAAATATATTTTACTTAACTGTAGTTAACTGGCAGTATATATCAGGTTTATACTCTCTGTTCATCTGCAAGATGCCTAGTTACTGCTGCCCTTTCTGCATTGCCTTTGCCCTTTGAAATACACAAACTAAGCTGGAAGTCCTACCTCCCTTTAAAAATTTCCTTCTTTTTGAGACATGTTAACAGTCAAACCTCAGTACTTCACAGAGATCTTTGGCTCTCTGCTCAGTATTTGGGGTGGTTAATTTGGAAAGAGCAGTAGCTTATGCTGGCTCTTGGTGTCTACAGGAAATGTTTTTTCATTCACAATTTATCCATAAAATACAAAATAAATATCTGCTCAACATTTGCACATTGATTGAAGAAAAAAGATCTAAAGCAAGTAATGGATTTTTCCCTCATCTAGAATTCTCTTTTCCTCCTATATTTTCAAATTCTGTTGCACTGCAATTAACCTATTGCCCACCCTTAGTTTATTCTTTGAACTTTTATCACTATCTATCACTATTGTTTTGAAATTAGTAACATGTTAATATCTAGTTAAGTGTCCTTTCAGTTTACACTTGGAAAGTCCAAATTGTGTGGTTATTTTCATACTTCCCTTTAACATGGATGGTGCTTGTGATGACTTAATTCTTTTGAATACACCATTGAAATTCTAGCTGTTTGATTGAAACATCTTAGATAATTTCACTAATTTTATGGAAGGTAGGGGCTAACAGGATGAAATGTAGAAGGAAAAAAATTAATCTGAATTCTTTTAGAAGGTGAATTTTCATTGCTTGTCAATGGGATTTGGGAACTCATCCCTCCCTTGCCTCCCTGAATATCATCGTCTAAATCTGGACAAATACTCTGTTATGTATGGAGAATTAGCTTGCAAATGGTTCATTTTATCCCTTCATTCCTCTGAAATACCATAGGGATATATAACATTTTATTCTGGATCTAGTGATATTAGCAACATTTCAGCAGTGGTTTCTTTTTATGTATATAGAGGGCATCTAAATCTTCAATTTTTCCTGCAGTTAGATAAAATTCTGCATCAATTTTTCAGTTCATCTTCACATGGCCTCTGTTTTCCTTAAGAAAACAGACAAGCAAAAAAAAAAAATAAAACCCAATAAAATTTTGAGAAAAAGGAGAAACTGATATCTAAGGTAATTTCCAGGTGTTACGAGACTGAGTTTGCTGACCTTGTATTTATCCCTACAATCGAATTATGGTGATACTCCTGTGTAGCTGCAAAAAAAGAGTCTTTGAAAATGAGGCAAAATGTAGCATTATGTGCCTTGGTTCAACTCTCCTGCTCCTGGTATTCCCAGTGCTTGCGGTTGGAATTGCAGACCCAGCAGGGCTGTCCGTCAGCCACACCTGACTGGCCTCTCAGAGAGTGACCAGACAGAAAGCTTTCTGTTGCTTAATTAAAATACCTTTCTGTTATATTTTATCCTTCCCTATCTTCCATGTTAAAAGTTTTCTTCTTTGATTAAATGGATGCATATATGACATTGGTGCCAGAGCATTTATTATGGATAGTGAAGCCATCTCTCCTGTTGACCAATCTTTTCTGCTGAAAAACACTGACCATGCAATTTTAATGTTGAGTTTGAGATATGGAGGAAAATTACCAATGAAGACTTCACAAGTTAAATTTGCAACAGTAATGATTGGAAGAGCTGTAGGGAGAGAAATAAAAAGCATCTGAAGACATAAGAAAAAAGGAAAGGTTTTTGAAATAGGTAAAAGATGTGGCTCTGACTCTCACATAATAAGAGTGCCCCTCAGGTAGTGTAACTGGTGGGATTACAGATGGAGCAGCCAGGAGTTCCTGTACTATTTGTTCTGTTTCATTATGTAGATGGCTCAGGTGTGCTGAGCCCAAGTGCATGAAAGTGCTGTAGCTTTGTGTGATGCAGGGTCTTGAAGCTCAGACATGTTTGTTCTTTGATAACCAGTGATTGCAAAAAGAGGCAGCTTTCCACATTGTCTTCTGAAATAAATAAGTGAATACATTTTTTTATCTGGGCTTTGATTTCAATTTAGGCAGCACTACTCATTCAAGGATTTGTAAGACTCCAATATTGAAGTTATATCTGTTGAATAGAGCGACCTTTAATGCTTATTCTAATTTCCTGAAAACTCCTTGGACAAAAATCTGTGAATAATTGATGTATTTATGAAAATATATTGCAAACAGCAAAATGTTCAGATGCATCGTGCCTGCAATATAAAAAAGGACGTCACATATAATTATTTTCTTGGTTAGAGACAGGCGAAGAACTTGATCGTACCAGAGATGGGAGTGTTTTGGAAGTAGCCCAGGGCTGGGATATTGTGCCAAAATGTTAATGAGTGGGACCTCAAGTCTCCAGGCAACTTAGAAATTTAAAGCAGTTGCAATTAAAGCTGGTGCAGGAGCCTGCATGGAAGGATTTTGGTCTAGCACACTGTGTTTTTCAGATGGGCTGGGAGCTGCATTTCTTTACTGATCCCTCTGAGACTGACCCCAGTGCAGCTGGAGCAGCTGTGCTGGGTTGCAGGGCTGCTCCCTGTGCTGCAGCCACCAAGAACTGGCTGTGCAGAGCACAGGGCTCCTGGGCCAGCCCTGCTGCACACTTGCTGGCCATGTTTGGGAGCAGGCTCTGTGCACAGCATGAACTGTAATTAGATAGGGATAATTCCCTCCTGAGCAGTGATCTTTCTTGAGGAGACTGTCCCTTAAACATTTGTGCTAACATGATTATTGGCACTGCAAATCTAATAAACACCACAACAGAAAGTTGAGGAAGGCTTGCAGCCTGAATGCATAAAGAAACCCTGGGTTCTGTTCTATGATGATGGAGCGAGCACTAGCACATGAACGCATCATGAGATTTACCTGCAGCTAAGGTATGGGTTTGTTTCTGTACCTACGCTTGGTACCAAACCTCAACACCAGTCATACAAATTCTTGTAGCCTCTCTCAGAAAGAACAAGACAAGATCTCAACAGACATGATACGACACAGCTTTCCTCAAGAAATGGGCCTGAAATATTGACCCCCTGCCCCAGAGAGAATCAGGAAGCTGATGCTGCATGGGAAAGATCAGTCTAAGCGACTCCTATGTTAATTTTGTTGCGAACTTCCTTTGAATATCAGGCACCAAAATGGAGAGAGAGTACAATACAGCCTTAACTTTTGTACATCTTTGGAATTAAGAGCCAGGGATTTGGCTCAGAAAGAAAGCTCTTTTGGATTCTGAGCTGCAAAAATGGTATTCAGACACCTTTTATTTTTCTTTTTGTTTGGCAGTTTTTGACAATGAAGTCAACCAAACGTTGGCTGAAAGAGAGAAATGCAGTATTTAACTTACTCAGAGGCTATTTTCCCTGCAGGTATTGTCCTGTAACATTCCAGATTTGTTTTCTTAAATCTGTAAGGAATTCAGTTATCTAAAAAATAGGTGGAAAATTCCTACCAGGGAGCCTACAGCTGAGAAACGTTTTAGATATATGAGAGAGGTAAGAGTAGCTGCTGTGTGTAAGAAAAATTTAATGTGAGAACATTGGGAGGAGGGGGAATTCTAAGCAAATGCATTCGAAACAGGGGTGAAACTCTCCTGGCAACAATAAGAAGATAATGAAAAAGTCAATTTTTCCTCCAGTAATGGCCACTACAGGACATCTAGCAGAGGAAGATTACTTTAAGCATAGCTTATCCTAGTCCTGTATTGCTAAGCAACATGCTCAGACTTTAACTGTTCTGGCTCAGAATGGAAACAATAAAGAAAATGTGTGCATTGTACACAGGAGGGAGGAAGAGGAGGAGGCAGATGAAACAGGTCTTCTTGATGTAAAGAAAGTGTATCACAAGCAAGCCCGAAATGCCAGATTCTGTGCTATACAATTATGGCTATTGAAATGGAGCTTGGGGAGAAATATGGGAGTCAGAATGCTGGATTCTTTGTGCCTGCCTCTGCACTCAAGTCCAGCTAAGCACAGCTTAGTCCCAGCACCATCTTTCACCCACAGGTCAGCATCCTTCCATCTCCCAGCTGAAAAATTTTTCTCCTGTGGGAAATGGACCACTGGAGTGGCACAGAGGGAGCAGCCCATGGCAAAGGTTGCACACATTAACTCATTGAAAGTACTATTTTTTCCCAGCTTACATAGGAATATTTTAAGGTGGCCAGCTTTTGTCAGGGTAATTTTAAAACTCAAATTTCACTGTGAGAGCTAAAGTTTGGTTAAAGCCTTGCTGCCTGTGGTGGGGAGGAGCATCTCTTCTGGCCTTCTTCCTTTTGCAGAATGAGATCTGAGAGGGAGAGCAACTTTTCCCCTCTCAGGGCAATGTCAGGCTGAGCTGAGAGCTCTCTGGGGTGGAGTCTCAAGAGTTGCTAAACGTTCTCCATTGCTGACAGACCTGACAGAGACTCTGCTGAAATCCCAGCATCTGCCAGTTGCTCAGCTATGGACACAATGCTGAGAGCTATTAGCATGACCAGTAGCAGTTTACAGAGTAATAAATTATGGAAAGGAGGTTTTCCTGCCAGGACAGCATGTACAGAGTGGCTTTATGGCACAAAAAATCCCTTGGCTTTGACTTTAGGGGAGCTTTGTTTAATTTCTAGATTTGTCACAGACATATCCAATTGTAGTTACGCCTAATCTCTATTCGTAGAACAAATGTGTTCCATAAATAATATCATTAGCTAATCTTGTAAAAGTATAATCTTTTCTGTGACCTTTAAAGTGGCTATGAATTTAAAATCACCTTTTCTTATTCTTTATTTTGATTTTGTAATGAGAATAAGAAGATGCAGTACCCTTGCTAGTCCCTGGGAGTCACAGTTTTAATACTTATTGCAGCTGCAGAAGCATCGACTGGATGTCAGGAAGGAAACAATGGCTGGGACCCTTCCTTGTAGAAACTCTGCTGAAAAATATTACCACTTCTACTAAAAATATAATTTCTGCAAGAGTAAACATTTTTTCCTCCATCAAAAGCTAAAATTGTGCAACATGCTGCAGATTTTCTGATAAGATTTTCAGTTTTTAATTTTGTGTTGGTTTCTTTTTGACTCTGCTATGAAATGGCTTCAAAACAAGCCAGCCTACTACATGTTCTTAAGAGCAGCTTCAGCTGAAGTAGCATCTGGGTGTTGGTACATCTGAATGTAACTGATATTCACTTAACTCACTCTTGTGCACAGATGAGTTTGAAAATTTTTATGACTGTTTCTCCACTTAGTCATGTGTTCTATGGAGCTGTGCTAAAGTAACAAATTTTGATGTGAAAATTATAAATGCTTATTTTTTACATTATATTACTATGCTTTAAAAAACCCAAAACACAAAAAAACCCACAAAACAATAAAACCAAAAATACAACTGTAAGGTATTTTTATATTATGACAACATTTTTATCCCAGAATGAATTTTCATCTTTTCAATTTGTATAGGAGTTTGAATAACTTCAGTGCTGAATTTTGCTGTACTGGGACTTTTGTAGTGATAAGATCATGGAATATTCTGATTTGGAAGGGATGCACAAGAATCATTGAAGTCCAGCTTCTGGCCCTGAACAGGACAACCCCAAGAAAGCCACCAGCATGTGCCTGATGCGTTGTCCAAACACGTCTGGAGCTCTGTCAGGCTTGGTGCTGGGACCACTGCCCTGGGGATCCTGTTCCAGTTCCCAACCACTCTCCAGCAGAAGAATCTTTTCCTGATATCCAACCTAAACCTCCTCTGAATCTTGACAATTGTAATTAGAGCAGTTAGAAAACTAATGATCTTACTGTAGAAACTGCAACATAAACAGCTAGTGCTGCCCTTTTAAGAAGGGTGAAATGAAATGCAGCGTTTTGGTCACTGTGACCTGCAAAGCTTTGACTGTAGCCAGGAGTTAAACCCAGCAAAATTAAAACCCAGCAATGCTAAATATACTTTGTTGTTGGAAGACTGCAATCCTTCCCTGGAGGCTTTAGCAAACTGAGGTAGGAGATCTGACTCTTTGTTTTTCCAGTGGCCAAAGGGCTGTTTGGGCAATAGGTCATAGTGTGAAAACACTGTTAATCCTGGTGCTTGGCAGGAAGAAAATGGTGAAGTGTGTTTGGTGACTTTTGGCAACAGTGCTGAGAATCTTAGTTGTAAAGGAAAAACTTTCTAGCATGGATAATACAGTAACCACTGATGATTGCATTCCAATGGAATAAAAGCTAAATATCTGGAGATCAAGTATCACAAACATTACTTTCCTGTGGAAAACACAGCAGCAGCTGTTCAGTGCAATCCATTGAAATCCTGGGGACACCTGAAATGCCAGATGGCTCTATTATGTATTTAAAAAATTGTATTGTAGAGTATTTAAAAGTATGAATTATAGGAAGTTTTCTTCAATATTTAAATTAAAACTGGTATACTTCAAGAAACTTCTGTGACTTAATGTAAAAATTCTGCTTCTGTATCTGATATTTGAATCAAAGATCTTCATCTATAACACTTGAATGAAAGGACTGGATTTGTGACACTCTTTCGGATTCTAGATCCATAGATATGGTACATCACTGGAATAAGAACTTTATCAATAAAATAAATTTGAAATAAAAGTGAATAATAAAATTGAATTTGTTGTCTATAGGCTCAAATTGCTAGACTCCAGGCTCATATTAAAAGATTCAAGATTACTGTCTTTTCAAAAATATTTTGGAAACAACTGTTAGGTACAAAAAATACTGCATTTATTTCAGTGCTTTAAAGAGCAACTTAAGCACAGCCAAACTGACATTCTGCTATAAACAGATACAGCCATCCCCTCACCTTCCTCCAGCAGCCTGAGCAGATGGATGAGCTTTGTGCTTTGCCCTGGAGGTGAACCAGCTTTAGGATGTGTCTCAGACCATGGTGCAAAGTGGCTTGATTTAAAGGCCCTCTACTGACATTTTTTGTCACCAGTCCATATTCCCAGTAGGGGTTTAGTGCCATCAATCCTGAAGATAGGATGGGATTGGATGGGAGAGTCCCAGTATGTATTGGGCCAGATGATCTTAAAGGTCTTTGCCAACCTAATTTATTCTGTGATCTCCATTATATCCTCCCAGTAATGAAAAGCTGGTGGAGGTCTTGTGACATTGTACCCCTGAATCAAGGTAGGAGATGATTATTAATTTAGCAGTGAAACAAACAACACTCTACCAAAAGAGAGTTTATGGTGTTTTATAGTGACCTTTAAAAATTTCTGTCAGTTTTTTGCAATGCTTCCTAAGATGCAGCTGCGCATTTTTGGTTAAAGGGTCTTCCTTAGAGGCAGATTATGTACTTAAGGAAGCAAACCACAGAAACCACAGAAAGCTTGTAACACAATTGTTGAATTAGCAAAACATGCATCACATGTACAGTGCAGTTGTAGGTATGTGTGTATACAAGTATGATTGTTTCTATCACCCGTGACTGAATTTGGAGCAGTTGTCAGAATCCAGCTACATGTGTGGCCAGCACAGGGATCTCAGTCCCAGGACCAGACAAGTCAGGGCTGTCACCAGGAGCTGTGTCACAGCTGCAATGGTTTCTAGCTTCATTTCACTGCTTCACAGTCTCCACCTCTGTAGAGATTTCTGGCCTGGCCTGCCCTTCACCAGAACTGGGATACATGTGTATGTCTTTGGATTTCCTGCACATTCATCGCTTTCATCTGATCTGTTACCCTGGATTAAAAAAAACAAACCCCATAAAATTTTACTTGAAGAGGTATTGAAATTATTTCTGTTAAATATAGAATTGGTTAGACCTAAAGGTGATGCATTTTCTTAGGAGAGAAGACAGAGAAAGGAGTTCTGCTTCATTGCTGGAACTTTTCTAAGAATTTCTGTAGAGAGGTTGATTTCTTTTTTCATTTTGAATGGTGTTTTTTGTGCTGGAAGCAATGGCAGAAGCCCTTGATTCCATTTGTGACCTCAAGAACTTGTGGCAGAAGGCCCAATAAGGTCCTTTCCAGCTAACTGCCTTCCCAGTTCCTAGTGCTAGTCTGACCTTTTGGGATTTTCCCAAGAAAGGAGAAATGGATTTGCAGATACATTTATGCAAAAAGCAAAGTGATTTGTATATAATATCTCTTAAAGAGAGAAATCCATCACAAACCCCTCTGTCCCTGTAGAAAAATTGGATCGTGGAGTAAAAGGTTGAAGAGGATGGTTCCTTCCATTTAGAACTCTTGGCTTCCAGGATGGAAGTCTCTGGGGACAAGAGTGCACTGCAAGCTGCCTGTTATGAACTTCACGTCTCAGAGATTTTGGAATGAAAAGTGGTGCTGGCAGGGTAGGCTGAGGCGTGTGGTTCTGTGCAGTGACTGGTACCTGCACATAGATCTGCTTTGCCTCCAGCTGCCTGTGCAGTAGTGTCCACGGACTGGATGGACTTGTGTTTACTTTGTGTTTGGGAGGAAGCCTGTCAGAGTTACAATGCTCTGTAGCCTAAATAACCTTTTACTTTACAGGTAGGAAAGAGAGCTATTTCTAGCGGAAAATAAGGGCTCTTCAAACTCTTGAAGAGAGATGTTTTTGTTTGTTGGTGGAAATGCCTGTTGGGAGCAGATTTGGTAAGGGAAACATG
>VRYO01002184.1:13971421-14010645 GCA_009812075.1 Sialia sialis | reverse complement strand
AAAAAAAAAAGGTGCAGCTTCTATTCAGGTGCGGCTTATATATGGACAGATCCCGTGGTCTACCCAGCTACCGGGGGGTGCGGCTTATAATCAGATGTGGGTTATAATTGTGAAATTACTGTACCATCTATTCACTGGGACTGTGTAGTCAGGGTAGACTGCTGTACCCACTCTTCCCTTGGAAAGCAAAAACAGTTTTAATTGACTTTTCTGAGAATAAAATCTGATTTGGCCTCTGTGAATCACCTCGCTGGCTGCCGGTTTCCTGTGGTAGAGATCCTGTGATTCCTTCATGGATGCTGACACCACACCCCTGAGGTACAGGTACCTGCTGGCTGCGTGAAGAGCTGTGCCCTGGGAGTCTGGCTGTCTCTTGTGGCAATGCTCAGTGCTGGCCTTCCCCAGAGAGAGCAGTGGACCACACTTCAGAGTGGCTTTCTCCTGATGGGCAAAGTACAGGGAAGGGAGAGTAACACAAATCAAAGGAGAAGCTGTTATGCCCTGTCCTCTGTCACAGAAAGAGGAGCAGGTAGGGGCCGGGCAGTGTCCAACACCTGCAATGGCAAGTGATTGTGTTCTGACTCTACATTAGCTTGGTTTTCAAGGTACTGCATCATTCTGATAAAAAGAGAATTTAACTGAAACTGCATTTTACTAAAACATCATGAACACGGTGGTGTATTACAGCTGTTACCTCAAGCTTAGCTAGCAGCAATTTAGTGATCAAAATAATGTAGATTAAATAAGGTCTCATTAATAACATTTCATTTAAATAGAATAAAAGGAAATCAGGTATCAATATGGTTTATGGTTTATTGTTTTTTGTTTTTAATAAAACAATTAAATTGTCAAGTCACATCTGTATTTTGTTTTGTGCCATGACTTTACTACCAGACAGTAGAGTTTTTCATCAGAGCAAATGTCTTGGGAAGGGCATTGGAGTAAATCAGTAGCAAAACGAAGAGCCATATTTGTGTTTGTAGTTGGAGGCTGCTATGAATTTTTCTGAACCATCTAAGGAGAAGCAGCTGCAGCTTCTTTGGGAGGATATTTGCTCTGATATTAAGGGAATGGAAAGTGGAGGAGAACAATGAGCTTGTATTTGGCTAGGATTTACCAGGCTCTATTACAGTTGTATGATGTATATTAAATAGATCCAACTTGCTGATATAAGTTTGTCCCTCCAGTAATAGAAAGGAGCCCATTTAATGCCTGTATTTATTGTTGTTGCTTCATCCTTCTACACCATGTGGAAAAATACCTGTATGTATTAAGAATCTAATTAAAATTCTTCCCCTGCTTTCAGTGGATGAGGCTTTTGGTGAAGCCAAGGGTTAATTACAGCCAGAGCACTACCAATTCCTGGTAGGCTTATAAACCTGTGAGAGCTCTGGTGAGGATAAAACTGTGGAAAAAGAACTTCTTCTCAGCAGCAGAAATGAAAATTCTGCTTCATTGATTTTTGTCCACTCCCAGCAGTAAAACAAGGCCTTGAGAATTGTAAAGCTTTCTGCTGAGCAATATCTGAAGTTGGGTAGCCTGCTTGTCTGGGAGATGGTAGAGTCCGAGGCCCTTTAAATGCCACTGCATTGCCTTTTTATTTATTATTCATTCAGTGAATAAATCAAATAGCTGCAGGCATCCATCTGTCATTTTGAGACCTGTCCCATCAATTCAAATATGCATCTGCACAAAGGAACGGCCTCTCAATATACTCACCTCTGTCCACAGCCTCCTCACCCGTCTGGAAAATAAAAATAAAGGCTGATGGATGAGTTACCCGAACAACCAGCTATTTTGGTTCTTTCCTCTGGGTTTTGGGATGATCTTTTACCCTCTCCTTTCTCTGGGAGAGGTAAGAAACAAGTGACAAGTGCCTTGCAGGGTGTTCAGTGAAATGAAGCTCTTGATGAATCCATATACGCTCCAGCACCTTTGAACCCCGAGTGCTGTGATGCCCGTGCCCCAGCTCCTGGTTCCCGAGGGTTCTGGCATGGGCACGCTCCCCAGGCATGGCTGGGGCAGAGCTCCTCAGCTGTCATCAGATGTTGCTTTCAGATTCTGACTCTGAAAAGAAGTGGCCAGACTTTCCAGTGTTATTCAAAAGCAGCATCTCTCTCTTTTTATTTTTTTTTTTTCCCCTGTTAGTGAAAACTCCCTTGACTGGTCTCTGTCTCAGACAATTGTTTAGTTAACCTGGGAGATTTCAATCAATTTGCATTTTTTTCCTCAGGTTTTATCATAACTTGCTTTCAACTGAAGCTCTCAAGGTGTTTTTTGCATTGGAAATGAGCAAAGTTCAGGGGAGAAACCTTCAGTGTCACATTTGTGCTCTCTGTTTAGAATACATTTTTGTTCAGAGCTCAAGGTACAAAGTTAAAGGCAGAGTTCTTTTAGTTCATCTCTCCCTCCCTCCCTCTCAAATGTGCAAGTGCACATGAGAACAACTTCACTGCAAGCTGCCAACTGTTAAAATCTTCTTTTAAGTTTTAAAGTAATTCATCCAGATTTCAGTCTTGTTGAGCTTGTATGAGGGCACAGGAGAAACGCATGAGCCACAGACAAAGATACAATTTAATGTGCTTCTAAAGTGCATATTCACAGTTAAAATTGACTTTGTGATTCTCCTTGCCTTTCTAATCTTTGCCTAAAGAAATAGGTTTTCAAATACATACAGTCTAGCCAATATCTCTGTTTAGATCTGGAAACCTATTCTAGGGAGAATTTTTTCCAGTTGCTTGGTCCTGTTACCCAGAATCATATCTCTTTTGGAATACCCTATTATTTATGACAACAGGCATGATGATCATCCACATAAAGCACAGAACCAATACAAATGCATCTTACCAAATATATGCTGAACATATCCTCAGGCATTAAAGAAGTCAAGTGGATCAAGGAGTAGCTACTACTTTGCAGACATCTGGTAAAAGCCCAGATTGTTACTGAATGTCCCCCAGCAATGAAGTAGTGCTACAGATAAATAACTAGTACTGTGAAAACATCTGTTAATTTTTAAGTTCACTGGGGAATTCACACCACAAAAATGTTGCTCCTACTTTTGCAGTTACCTGGATTGCTTTTTAATTAGGACTAGATGTTGCAAGCTGGATATTAGCAAAATTATTTTCAGTTGACACAGTTGTAAAAAATATTAATCCAATTTTATTGATTGTGAGAACCAGTGTGAAATGTCTGACTGTGTACTTCCTGATGGCAGCCCACAGGGGTGTGTAAGTCATTTGTTCCTTCCTTGTGCAGTTTTGCTTTGCTGGATGAACAGTCTGTTTCTGCAGCATTAGGGATCTCTAGTGTGGCTGGATCAGGCTGCATTTTCAGGAGCAAACTCCCTGGCTCTCCTGCTGTTCTCATCTTCTGAGGAAAATGAGGGAGAAGATTGCAGTGTTACACAGATAGGTCAGGATATGGAAATTTTACAAAGAAATGTCTGTGGCCTGGGCCTCAAGGAATAGGGTACCCATGGGGTAATGCTCCCCTGGGCTATTAACTCCCTTTCCCAAAATTTATCATTCTTAGGCAGCTCCTGCAGAGCTTGCAGGCTCTGCACTGTGGCGTCTCCTAAACTTCATTGAGCAGAAAAGATGAATTATGCTGTTTCTCTTTGGTATGAAACATAAATTCAGAACAACTCAGTGGGGTGTCATCACTGGTGGCACTGGTGTGCACCTGGGGCTCCTTGTACCTGATGAGGATCCAAAGCATCTCAGCTCTGCTCACTCTGCCATTTCTGCTTCGTGCTCAGTGGTGAAGGGAGCATGGAGCCCATTGTTCTTCAGTGGTACTACTCAGGATGAAAATATCTCCTGCTTTTTGTGGGAGGTTGGGCTGTGTCTTGCAGAGGATACAGGAGTTGTAAAGCATCTGGAAGGAGCAGAAAAGCGAGGGTTTGTACTGTTGGGTAGGGGGATTTTCTCTGAATAACAATGTGTTTGCAAAAGTTTTGAGGTTTTCAATGGGAACTGCTTTTTTTGTTTTGTTTCAAGTGGAAGTCAGCTTTCAGTTTATATAGATTTATCCACTTTGGGGTACAAAATCCTGCTTTCTGCTCTGTGCTATTTTTCCTGAATGCCACAGGAGGCTTGATTTTTCCCTGACAGCTAGCTAAAGGGCACGTTCATTTGACAACTCCTTCATCAGTGAAAAAGTAGAAAAGACATTAATCTAAGGCCATGCGCAGCACAGTAATACCAAGAAGCTTGATTTTACATCAAAAACAATAGAGGAAGCTTCTTACAGTGGTGTAGGGTTACTGGGAAATATAATTTCTCTAGGTAAATTCTAGCATGTGATCTGTGTATGGGGAGAATTGCTTTCCAGAAATAAGTCAAGTGACAGGGGATAGGACAGCAAGTAGGAGGACAGTGGGGAAACTCCACATGTGAAAGAAATACGAGAAGTTGGGGTGTTCTTGGATCATATAAGATTAGCTCTACTTGCTGGGAATAACTATTAATTAGCTCCCCATTGGTTTTAAAATTATTTCTATTGTAGCATTGTGTAGAAGCTTGGCTCAGGGTATTATGCACACACAATTCAAAGGCAGTCTTTGCACTGAAGAACTTTGCAGTGAAGGGAAACCAGACTGGTATTTTTTGTGTGCCATTTGTGACTGGCCTTTGTGACAGTTTTCATGGTCTCAATGGGATATTGTATGGTGAGATGTGGAGGGGACAGAATTCCTCAAGTGAGCAAAATACATACGTGCCTGCTGCAGTTAAACAGGTAAATGGCCCCTGGAAGCCATAAGACTGTGAGAATATCTAAGTGTAGGCATGTGGCTTAGGCTGCTGTGAGGCAGTAAAGTCATCGGAGAAGGGCGGAGAGCAGAGGATTGTGAACTTCTCGTGTGCACTGGCTCCAGGCATAGCTCCAAGTACCAGGAATGAACTCACAGCTCCTCTGAAGGTTTTGTAGTTCTGTTACTGACATCAGCTGAGATGAGGTTTCCCAAATCTTCCTTTTCATTTTATAGTCTTCTATTATGATCCTAAGCAACTGAAAAGGTTTGGGCTTGTGCAGATGAATCCTTCTCAGACATTAAGTTTCCTTGACAGTTTTAAATGTCAGTCTGTTCTTAGTTGATGGATTAATGAAGCTTATTACAGGTTATGTTAATTGGTCTGTATATGTAGATCGGCATTTGTAAGTAGCATAGGAATATGTTTTAACAGTTTTACATAATGACAGGTGAAACACTTGTCAGTCAATGACAGGAGTGGAAAACTTGTCCAAAAATTTTTTCCTGGGAAGACAGAGACTTCCTATTTTGTTAGGAGATTTAGGAAGACCTTTCCGTGTGGAGAAAGGAAGGAAAAAAAGGTAAATTGCCAGCACATCCAGTGGGCATTCTGTGTGCAATGTTGACAAGTGCCATCTAGTATGAGACCAGTCTAATCTGATTCCCATTAAAATGCAGTATTTGAGGTTTTATTTATTCTTGTCTGCACTTGAGGCAGACTACAAGAAACTGCTTTACTGTTTAAAAAATCCAAACAACCCACAGACCAATCCCCAGACTTTAATTACATAGAATGGTAGAAATAAACCTTGAGAGAGAGAGTAATTCATGCCAGCTGTGGGGAAAAAAAAGGCAAAATGATAAATCTTTTAGTGACAGGCCTAAGGACATTTTTAAAAACTGAATTCCTTTGTCAGATTTTTTATACCAGGAAGAAACTCTGCCTTTTAGAGTTATGCTGGAACTAGTCTGTGTAAGATGGTATTTCTGTTATTCATGAGAAAGCAGACGAAACAGAAAACATAAGTTAATAATTTCTGCAAGCTAAAGAGGAACAATCCCTTTTCACACTTCATTAGATTAAGTGGCATCTTTACAATTTGAAGTACTTATTTGCAATATGCATGAGGTGAAATCATATTTCTATATTTGATTTGAGCAGTTGTCTTATAAAAAACTTGGTTGCAAATAAATATATTCTAATTTTGGAAATTAAAAAGACTGGCAGGCAAACTGAATGCTGGGCACCTCTTGTTTGTACATATTGGAAATAGTAAAGTTCCTCATTGTTAGATGAGTGCAATAAAGAGCTGAGCATCTATTGCTTATGGAAGAGCCAGAGAAGAATCCAGATTTCCCTCCTGTGACTTTGAGATAACAAGAGTGAAATGCAGAAATGTTTGTTTAACTTTGAACACATGAAGAGAACAAATCTGACTAATGCAGTGAATATGGAGTTTTTTGGTTGTTTTTTTTTTTTTTCCAAAGTCACATTGCCTGAATGGGCTGTGAATTAAAGGCAAAATGTTTTTACTAAGCCTGTTTGTAAGGGATAGGCAGCTGAAATCCTTGTCCCGTTTTGTGTGTGACAGTACTAAGGAATGACTCATTTTGGTGTAGCATTGAGCAGCTTACACCAATAAGGCACCTGGTTGCATTTTAAAGTCATATCCTCTGCTCCACTTAAGATTCCAGGACTGTTTGTTTTTTTTTCTGCTGCTCTAGGAATCTGTGTTAGAGTTTTCAAGAAATAATACACATAGTGGCTTTAAAGAAGAAATCCAGTAATGGTTGTTTTGTTTGTTTAGATGCTGCCCTGCACATTGCAAGGGAAATTATTGAAGTCAGTGTTTTGCTGTCTGTAGCAGTATGGAACTGGATGCTGAATGCTGCTACCTCTCCTAACATCTTCTGGGAAAGCTGCAAGGATAGGCACAGACAGTCATTGAATTCACAGTTACACAACACAGAGAGTTCAGTGAAGAAAGACAAGAAGGGTCTCCTGTATAGAGTTCCAGTGAGGTTTATTGCCAAGGAGTCCAGGGACAAAAAACAAAATCACTGCAGTGTCTCGGGTTAAGTATAGGGTCAGGGGGTGCTACAGGGGCAGGGCAAAGGGCAGTGACTTATAGGAAATAGAGGTAGATCAACATAGTGCTGCAGGGCACCATGAGGAAAGCCTTTATGTCTCATTACAGATAGTGAGGCATTCTCCAAGCCTGTGCCAGACTTTTCCAGGGCATTCCCCAGAAATTCCCCTGATAGGCTCAAAGGCCTCCCCCACTGTCCTTGTAGCCTGTTATAAAATTGTAGTACGTGTGGCTGGATTGGAGGGGTTGTTGCCTTTAATAAAAAGCTTGGATTACTTTTGTAACTTTGGCTTCACGTTAGAGTGGCATCTCTGTGTTAAACACCTATTCCCTTAGAAGATAGAAAAGTGTAGTGGGGGAAAAAGGTATGTTATTAGTGCTGTAGAATCAAGTGTTTGTGGCCTCTGTTTTTGACAGGGTGGCAGAGAGTGACACCAGATCTGCAGGGTTGTATGGGGCTCTGAACTGTACTTTTTGTCAAGGACAGGTAGTGAAAGAGGAGAGCACAGGCTGTGCTGAGGCAGAAAAGATGCCCTATGCAGCATGTCTGGATGTAGGTCCCGTGACTTCCACACATCCATAGGTGTGGTTGTGTACCAGGGGCAGTCCTTGGCAGGTCAGAGATGCAGTAGGAGCAATCTCAGATGCAGCAATTCCACTATTCAGATCTTCTCTTTTCAGATATGATCATCAGCTCAAAGCAGGGGACAGGTCTGCTGCCTTGCACCCTCTTAAATGAGGTTTCCATATGCCTTACTTTTGGTGTCAGGGCTGAGGACAGTGTCTTGTTGTGGGTTGTGTCTCTGTTGCCTTCACCAATTATGGGATGTGACACCCATTCCTACTGAGGTTCAACTCTTCTAACTTTAGAAAGCTTAATTTATCTGATAGGTTATAGTTTGTTTTGATTTTTCTAGTGCTAATGATGCATCGCTTTGTGTACAGAGTAGCAGTGGAGCAGCATGTTAAATGCAAATCTTCAGAAAACCCATCTTTGTGGCCATCTAAACTTTGTACTCACAGCCCAAGAGTGTGAAAATTACCCTAGGGTTGTGTAATGCAACACGATGAGGTGCACTATAGAACACAGATAGTCTGAGAGGTGAGTAGCTGAGCTGGAAATCTAGCTGCTGAATTCAAGCTGCCAAATTATTTTAGTGGGGGGAGATGTAAACTGTTTTTCACAGATTGAAATGAATTGCTGTAGGTTGTGATGCCCCTGACCTTTAAATATTTTTGACAGTAGAGCATAACCTGTTCTCATGAGAAGAAAATCCCCATCACAAAAGGACATCTTACATTATTCAATTCTTTGGTGTGTGTGGATAAGTAATTTTATTTGGAAAAGTTGGTATGATTTCATCACGAGGATGCCCTCTGCTTTAATTTAATCTCCCTGACCTGAGTTCAAACCCATCACACATTGTATCAACTGCAAATAATTCCTTTGTAAAGATTGTCAGGAAGGAAATAAGGTTAAGTCAAAGCCCTACAGCTCTGCAGAATGCATGACTGGCACATAGGAAAGGGTGATTGGCAATAGCTGGCCCAAGGGTCAGTTTTAAATTGTCCTTGCAAGAGTTGTCACCTTCAATCAAAGCTTCAGCTCAAAGACAAGGAAATTAGAGAAATGCCTGTATGACTTGATCTCAGCTTGGAAAGTCTCAAGACTATAAAAGTTGGAGGTGATAATTTAAGAAATACTAGAAATACTCCACCTGAATGTTAATGACCAATACCACAAGCTACTTTCACACTGATTTTTATCTTCTGATTTATCTTCCAGCTTTAAGTCCTGGTTTCAGCT
Source organism: Sialia sialis (assembly GCA_009812075.1). Classification (NCBI taxonomy): domain Eukaryota; kingdom Metazoa; phylum Chordata; class Aves; order Passeriformes; family Turdidae; genus Sialia; species Sialia sialis. Next base: position 14,001,989 of record VRYO01002184.1, on the reverse strand, counting down.
GGTATAGAGTTAATTTTCTTTTTAGTAGCTGCTGCTGTTGTATATTTTGAATTTAGTGTGAGAATTATGTTTTTAACACACCGATGCTTTAACTGTTGCTCAGTAGTGCTCAATCAGTCAAGGACTCTCAATGTCGCCTGCAGGGAGCAGATGCACAGGGAGCCAGGAGGGAGCATGGCCAGGACAGCTGACCCAAACTGGCCAAAGTATTTGCCACACCACAGAAGCCCTGCCCAGGTTGTAAACTGGGGGAGTTGCTCAGAGACCACCAGGGCTGGGCTGGGCATTGGCCAGCATGTGATGAGCAACTTTATAGCGCTTCACTTGCATTTAATGGGTTTTATTTCTGTCTCTCAGCCTCCTTTTCCTCATTATCATTATATTTTAGTTTATTTCAATTTTTAAACTGTTCTTATATCAGCCCATGGGGTTTATATTTTTAGGTTCCCCTCCCCATCCCACTGAGGGCAGAGGAATGAGTGGCTCTGTGGTATTAAGTTGCTGACTGGGTTTAAATCACAACAACTTATTAAATCAAATTTTAAAAATAGTCAGGTACTAGGAATTTAGGTGATATATTGGTTTTCAAAGCATAGCAGAAGATAAACAACTAAGTCTGTCTACCTACCAGTAGGACTTCAGCCTGCTTGGATGTTAGGGCTTGTCAAAGTAAAGAAGGTTCTTAGCTTGTACCTTTGAGATGCCAAAAGTCATTCATCTCTGAGCTGTAGAGTCTTGTAAATGCCTTTGTTGTTGTGGTTTTTCAGTTTTATGTTGGTTTTTTGTTTGTTTGTTTGTTTTTGGCCTTTTTTTTTTTTGTTAGTTGGTTGGTTTTGTTTGTTTTGGGGTATTTGTTGTTTGTCTCTTGGTTTTGGAAGTGAAGCATTCTGTGCGTTTATTTTGGAATGTAAATTTTATTTTGAAGGAGAATTTTGAAACTCATGGGTTAATATAAGGTGTCTTTACATAACAAATAGTCAATATAGGCTCCAATATGTGCTCCAAGTGGAAGTATCAATGGCATTTTGCATAGACTCACAAATGATGAGTTTGCATTTAAAGACAGCTTCTTCCTGGCTTTTAGTCAAAGGTCAATACTAAAAGATCTAAATCCTGCCTGTATTAGGAAGTGGAAGTACCTCAGCATAATTATATCACTGCACTTGCCCTGGTGCTGTCTTTCTGAAGTCACCTCCCTCTCTTGCCTATTTGTGCAAGAATTAATCTCCCACCATGTCTCTGGAAGAGCACAAAAAGGCACCAGCTACAATGAGTTATCAATGAGCTAAATTTCAGCAGCCACTAATACCAAACAACAAACAAACAAACCCCCATTTACAGAGCTCAGTTTCACTAATGTAATAGTTATAGAAACTTGACTCTTAAGAAAGGGGAATCTAAGGGATAGGAAGTAATAAGAAGGACTAAACTTTTCTCTCACACTCTCTATTTTTGAATATTAATAGAGGAAATCAAATGAGAAAAAATATTCTTTACCATATTCTTTCTGCATATATGTAAGATCATTGGAAATGTCTTGTGCAGCTGCTTTTATGAGCTTCCCTTCAATGTCTCTTTCAAAGTTAAATCTAACTTGACACCTTTCTCAGTGACCATAAATTTAGTTTGTAAGAGAGTCTAGAAGCCTTTGATACTGATATTGTGTTGCTACAATTACTGCCCATGGTCCTGAGGCCATTCTAAAATAAAAAGGTCTCCATACTTTGCTTTTAAGTAATTCCCTTAGAGGCTCAATCAGTTTGATTTCTGAAACTTGTGCTTGGCAGTGAAGCTGATTAAATTCTGCCTGTATCAGGGCTGTGCACACTGGGATCAAAACCTAAGTGCAATGTCATGTTCTCATAGTGAAGTTTATGATAGCAAATTTTGATTTTTCAGAATCCAGGTTTCACCAAACCCCAAATGCAGTCTTTCAAGAATATGAGAATATAAGTGTGGAACTGGGCAGTAAGTTAGGTCAAAAAAAAGTAGATCCAGAGGCACAAGACCTTTAGGACACATCAAGTTACTTCTTTAAGCATATTTTTGTATAGGAACAGAGGTTGCATCTAGGAAAATGATCCCAGGCAGCAAAGGGACTTCAAATTGAAACAGATGTGGACTGCATTAGCAAATTAATGCCCACAGTTTGATCCACATTTCTGTTACTTTTTTTGCAGTATAAGGAAATGCAGTAAATTGCCCCAGAATTAATTGCTTGCAATTAGAACACAGGGGAAGTAATGCTGACTGTCCTGTAGGCTACCAACAGCCTATGCTTAGGGTATAATGTTGCATCTAGTTTTCAAGATGAATGATAAAGAATCCTGCAGACCTTTCTCATCAATTCAGAATAAGTTTCCAGGACTCTCATGATCTTTCTTGCTTAGAGATTATCTGCATTAGTTTTTATATGACATTTTCAGGCTTGTCTAATATCCTCCACTTCCAGTACTACAGACTCACATGCTCCATCCTCCTGTTATATCAGACTGTCTAGAAGTGGCCTAGATTACTGTTATTATTTTGTTTTAGGAAAGAAACATGCTGTTTTCCCCCAAATTGCTCTCATGAATTATACTAGGAAATGTCTGTCAAGTAATAGGAAGCAATGTATCCTTGGAAATTAAAGGGACGGAACTGTTAAAAATAATCCACTCCTCAGTAATTGTGGTGTACATCTCTAAGCCTTGCAGTCATAGCCTTAAGCCAAACAAGAACAGGAGGTGGGTAAATAGGAAAGAAAAATTTAAACACTTTTTTAGTTATGGTAATTCTGTGGAAAATGATAAACCCATACTAATTTACCCTAAAGGAACTCTGTCTAACAGAGTCCTGCCTTAAGATAAATTTTGCTGATTCTCAGCAGTTCTTGGGTTCTGAGAAAAACTTAGTTCAGTGAGTGATCATGGAGTTCAACAAGCATCTTCTTGAGAAGTTGCTCAGTAGTGCAGTGATCTTACTTGCCCCAAAACAGACATATTGAATTAATACCCAAAGATTTTCTTGAGTGAATTCTGAGCAGCTCTGAGCATGAAGGGCACTGAGTTATCTTTCCTGAGTAAATCCTTGCACTAGTGACTGCATATCTGGTTTCTGTTTTTGCATTAGCTTTGTAACAGAAAACTTCTTGGCTGAGATATTTTCATCACTAAAGTGATTTTAAACATATATGAAGGGCTATCAAAAAAAACGAATGGCATTCTTAAAGGTAATGACATACCTGAAGATAACTAGCTGTAAGCCTTTATTGCTGTCAGTAGAAAAGACAAAATGCTTTCCAATAATAATAATAATAAAAACAAAAGTAACCATTTGGTATTCACTATGGGTGTGAATAGAATTAATTGATAAATATTTCTTCACTCAGGTAATTGAAGAAAATATGAAGGACAGGCTGTTAGAAAAAGCAGGGGAATTGCACATTATTGCCTTATATGAACTGTCCTGGGTGACCAAATCCATGAATGCAGCTGTGCAATAACAAAATGGTAACTATATCCCTTGCAATAGTTTCAATATCTAGGGCAGCCGTTGAAGGTTTTGGCTTATTTTTCTGCAGTGTAAATGGGTGCCCAGATTTATCCAGAACACTTGCAATTTTTCAGCTCTGAGATATTACAATAACTGTTGGTTCCTTCAAAGCTTACAATTACTTTCTGTGAAATTAGTGAAACAGCCTTACTGATGCCACAGTTGAGAATATCTGAAGTAGGTCCTGGAATCCTGAAACTCACAGGGGAAGGAATTCTTCTCCACTACAGGAACTTTAATTTTAGTAACTGTAGTTATTTGAATTATTTTCTTCTTAAGATTGTAAGGAAACACAACATGATTCTGGATGAAGGTGATGTAAATCCTAACTAAGCAGGGTAATATGAAACAAATGTTAACCACATGACTGCATGCCACTGGTGAGAGAGGTGCCCCTGATTTGCCTGAATTATTCTGAAAGATGGAATAAAGAAGTACAAAGCATTATTCTAAGCATGAGAAAAACCATCACTGAAATTATTTTATGGGAAAACAGATTATATTATGGGAAAACAGATGTGCGTTTCATGCTACTGCTTTGCAGAAATGAAATTAAAAGGCAGTTCTTGTGTAGTTGTGTATTTGCTTTCCAAACAAATGGGATCCCATTAAGTCTCAGTTCTCTTCTAATTCTGTCTCTTGCTAATGCGGATGCAGATTGACCTTTTGCTCTAAAATTTAAAATAAAAATGCAGCTCCTCTCTGTGGACACAGTTGGATCCAGAATGGATGATAAGGTACTAGGAAATAATAGCACAGTTTACATGAGATTGTACGTAAGAGATATAAGGTCAAAGCAGCATCTAAATTCAGTTTCTGGTTCGGGGCTACATCAGACATCTGACAAATACAGCATTGGAAGTTGATTTTTCATGTTCCTTCATTTTTTTCATTCCCCAATGTAAAATGATTTTGAAACATGAATAACTAAAAATACAGTAAGCAATTTTTCAGTGTAACACAGTACGTCTGGCTTTCTAAGGGCAGGCAAAAAGCAGCCATGTTCACAAAGTGTTGCGTGAAGGGCATCTACAATACATCCCAGCCCCACTAAATTCTTAACAATTAGAAACCAAGTAATGACTCACTGTGATGTCAGGGCTAAGCACACAAGAATGTTTTCAAGCCTGTGGGGGGTATGTGAGGATTTTAGTGTCTCTTACTCATGTTTTTGACAGCTATGACAATTGCTTATACCGCTTTCACGACCTCATGTCTTGGTTTGGGTACAGCACTGCAAGACCATTACCACAACTACAGCACTCAATTTTAGGGATTTGATTGATTTTATTTTTATGCAGTCTTGAAATATGAAATCTCATATTCCACTCTAAACCTGGGACTTCTATTCTTTGAATTCTATGAACTCTCGATATATAAATGAAAATATTTCTGCCCCTGAGCTGATTAATGTCTTTCCATCTGTTTTCTTTTTCCTGTAAGAATGCCCTGAGTATTTGCTGCATCAAACATTTTAGTTTGATTTTTATTAAAGCAGGAGTGAATAAATACTCTTTGCTAACATAAATCTGAACCTTACACTTCTCCATTTCCTTATATAAGTAATATTTCATATGCCTTATATCCTTGCTAGCACTAGCCCTGGACGGTATGGACAGATGAGCATTGTGGATGGTCATCATTATTTCTCTCTGGCTTTGCTGCCAAGTGTTGGAGGAATGTGTAGGATGTCTCAGCAATGATGTAGCAGATAGTGAGCCAGGGGATATGACAAACCTGCAACCAACTACTACTGAATGGATGTGGGAGGAACTTTTCATCCTGTGAAAAGTGGCTGAATTTTTTTTATTTTGTGGGGGGTTTTATCTCCCTCCTACATCTCTCCTCTTCATTTGTGTAACAAATGTCAAAGCTTTGTGGTGTGTGTATGAATTTCTGGGGAGGGTTTTTGTTGTAAACACATTTTCTAGGTTTAACTAGTAGTATTTAATGGTTTCAGGCTGTAGGATTTTACTGCTATGCAACTTATTTTGATGCTCTTTTCCCTAGCATTTAATGCTTATTTATGAGTTGATGGACTGACCTACAAGCGAGATGCTCAGCCTTGCCCTCAGCTATTGTCAGGATGAAGGTTCTGCTTGTTCTCTTGTGCTCTTCCTGTGGGTCAAGCAGGCTGGCTTCTGCTTTGGATTAGCAGAATGAGTAGAGGAGCTGGCCAAGGGAAGAGATCCAAGATTTGATGATACAGCTGCTTCCTTTTGCTGTGTCACTGACACAGGGCAATAGGAAATACCTCCTAGTTCAAACATGTAGACTGGGTACTGGAGATCAAATACAGACAGAAGTCCCAATGTTGGGGTGAATTATATTTAACTGATAATTGTTCTGTAGGTTTTAAATACATAAGCAAAAAACTTAGGAATTTCTTATACTATGCAGAATTGTGTCTATGCAAAAGATTACTTCTAGAAGCTGTGCCTCTTAATGGAAGTAATTTGACTCTTGGTTATTGAAGTAATCCTCAATTATGCTTAATTAAGATGTTTTTACATCTGCTATTTCTTGACCAATTGTATAAAAGCTTTTTAGGTGTAGCCTTGGATTACAATGTTCTCTTTTTCATTAAGCTATTTAGCTTTTGGTTTAAAAATAGTGAAGTGTGGATTACACATTTAAATTCATGAGAGGAGATATTGCAAAATCAAATGTTTACTGTAAGCATTAAGTATTTCAGGTGCCTATCAGGACTTCTGGACTGGAGACATGTTTTTAAGGTATTTTATGAGCTCTTAATAGAACAAAGTCCTTATATGATTATATGCTTCTTTTCAGTGATGTTTGCTTTAATTTTGTTTGCAGGGTTTGTTTACTTGGGTTTATTTTATACAGTAGTTTCACGATTATAAACCGCACCTGAATATAAGCCGCACTTCCGGGTAGCTGGGAAGACCACAGGATTTGTCCATATATAAGCCGCACCCGAATATAAGCCATGCTTTTTTTTTTTTTTTTTTTTTTTTTTGTTTAACTCCACACGGCAGAGGGGGCAGGGCGCTCCAGCCCGGCCCCACACAGCCCGGCTTCCCAGCGGCAGGGGCCGGCCCACCCTTGCGCAGGCCCCGTTCCCGGCCCTCCTCCGTTCCCACCGGCTCCCGGCGGCACAGGGGCCGGGCCGCACACTTGCAGCCCCCGTTCCGGGCAGTCTCATGCTCCCGGCGGCTCCCACTTGCCACTCTGCTTGGCCGGCTCTCACTTCTGGGTTGGCGTTTCGCTGGGATTTGTCCATAGATAAGCCGCACCTGAATATAAGCCGCACCACTGGGGTAGGCTGGAGTCTTCAATGAAAAAGGTGCGGCTTATATTAGTGAAAATACTGTACTCTTTTTTTGGTTTTTGTTTGTTTGGGCTTTTTTTCTATTTACTGTAAAGTACAGAATTTTGTTTATAAAATTAATCCTTAAAACAGAACATTTGTATAAATGCCACATGAAAAAATTCACACTGAATTTGTCTCAGTATGTTTTATTCAAGTTGATTACCAGTCATTTTCTGGATGATCTACTTAGAGCAAAGGTGTAAGAAATGTACTTTTCCAGAAATACTATTTTGGTTTGTAGAGCTATGCAGATTTTGATTTGGTGTCACAGTAGTGTCTCATTTATGGAGTGTGGCTAGCATTTAAGATCTAAGCAGAGTAAAACCTTAGATTATTTCTTCTAAGCAATCCTGTGAGCACCACCCCGTTTGAATTTTACAGTAAAGCAGGATGAGAATACCACACCACTTGCCACAGGCAGGGAGCAAGTGGTAAAGTGGGGATTACAGCTTGAAAGCTCCTGGCTCTCCAGCCTGCACTCAACCCAGCAGACATCACCAACTCTTCTAATCAAACCTCTGAAACTACAATATCTTACCATCTGTTGTGCAGACTTCCTCGGGGAACTTCAAGAGTCTCTTTCACATTTCAGGCTCTCTGAAAACTGTATTTAAAGAAAAAAAAAGACAGAAATGAACAAAAAAGGTTGTAGAAGTTGTGCATTTATTTTTTAGGGTGTTGGTTTGAGTGTTGGAACTGGCTTATTATTGAGGAAAAGGAAAGGTGGCTCCTACAGGGCACTTCAAATTGCACTTTGGCAAAATGTTTCTTTTTCATGATGAAAGGGAAAAAACCACAGTTTAATTATTTCCCTCTTCCAATCACCTCTGTCACACTCCTCTTGATTCAGTGACTTGCCAGAATTTACCCATTGGCACAACATTTATTTTTAGACATGTCACTAGATTTAAAGCAAAGCTTGCTGGTGCATACAAATTATCCATTTAACCATTGATTTGAAAACAATAATAATAGCAACATACAGTTTTTTAACAATTTGTCAGGAAAGCATTCAATGCAGTCATTCTGGAAGCAGTAATTGTAAGCAATGTTTCATTGTTGACCATTCAGATTTGAATGACAGCAGATAATGCAAGCTACAAATAATGAAAAGCAGGAATTGAAGTGCTTGTTCTGCCCTGGCATGCAGAGGTTTCCTCAAACACTGGCTGCCTGCAGCAGCCACAGCTCTGGAGCTGGATGCTGGAAAGCACTTTCTCCATCTCCACTGCTGCTTTGCAGCACTTGTCTCACAGCCAGTCTGCAGTTCATGTGCTGGGGTTAGGAGATTTTTTACCCCTCATTGCTCATTAGCAAGAGGCAGGTGATCTCACTTCTCTCTTGATCTGTAGCCTGTAAGATGCTGATAATTCCAAGATACCCAGATGCTTTAACATCTTTTTCTATGCAGCATCAAAAAACAGTGTGCATTTGATGAACTCTTCCTAGCTTTAACACTGAACAGTGTACCTGCATGTTGTGATGCTCCAACACCTCTGCAATGGTGGTGTCTCCACATTTTGGATTAAGTTCTGCATCCGTGCCTGGTTATAAGTAACTTAACCCTCCTGCCCCTCACTTTGCTGAGGCCTCTCATTCATCATATCAGCTGTAGGAAGCTAATACTCCATGTTTCCAGCTAAGACAGCACTGAGCAAAGTTGTTTCTCAAGGACTGCCATGCCTTGGCTAGAAGCCTTGTGCTCAGTCTGTACAGAATGTAGGATGAGAAGGATGTGGTCTGTGTTTGGAGCTCAAATGCCTTCTGTTTTACACCTGCAGATTGGTACCTACAGGAGGCACCTAGAACTCTGTGCTGCAAGAATTTGTTAGTATTTTTCATATCTAGTGGGAAACCTTCTCTGGATGTAGCTGTCACCTAAATACCATCCAGTCTTTGGGGACTATCAGATAGTGACTGTTCGCATATTATTTGTACAGTGTGCTACATAATTAAAAAAAATTAATATTTGATAGAATCCACAAGGCAGGGCACATGGGTTTTTTAAGGGGATGGTCTGTACATATGTATTTCTGTTACTGCTGTTAGTTATTTATGTCACTTACTGGGTGGCCCCATATCAAATAGCGACTGACTAGCCTTCTTCCAGGTTTTTGTCTAGTGGGGTTTTTTTTGCTCAAAGGTGTAAAGCAAACCACTTTCTTAGCCAACCAAAATATTTTGGAAGGCTATCCTAGTGACTCTGCTGGAACACAGACCTCTAAATAAGAGTTCTTCCTTGTGATCTTTCAATAAAGAAAAAATAAATTTTAAAAAAGGGGAGGAGCATGTCTCCCTTTCTCTTAAGAAATAATGATCTGTGAATTCTGTGATAAAAGCTCTATCCTAATCAGGAGTAAAAATCAAATAAGAGATGTGCTACAACAGCTAAAATGTAAGAGGGACTTTCTGCAAAAGGAGTGGGATGCCAGAAATTTGTGCCTGGTCCTCAAAAAAAAGTCCAGGAGTTGTCATGCTTATGTGTAACTGGTCTACCAACAGACTGTACCCAGACACCCCTCAGTGTTGTATTGAGATGCTCTGCATTTTGGTAGCTTGTTTTCAAACGTGGTTATCAGTTCTGACACAGAACTGCAGCTTCCATCTCCGTCTCACTATTGGACAGACTCAGTGGATGTCACAGGACTTTGTGGCAGATTGCAACTGACCTGAGGGGTTGGTGTGTACAAAAAGAGGTGGTGTACTTTATTCATCCCAGTGCCTTATGTGAGTACCCACTGGGAGGAAATAGTTTTGCTGTAAAAACCAGAATCTCATATTTTGGGGATGGGAGAGTGAGATGGGGAGTGGGGAGCAGGGTGAAAGGCAAGAGAGAGGAAGAAAGAGCATGTTATAGGAGAGTGTGCATTTCTCTTTGGGATGTTCTGAGGGGCCTCTACCTTTAGGAAATTATGCTGTCTCCTGACTAAAAAAGAGAGCCTTAGAACAATTTCAAAGCCAAAGCTGAAGTCATAATATAATTATGTAGGAGTTTTGGTTCCCATGACTATATGTGCCTGACAATAATATTCAAGTCCCTTAGAAATGGTACGAGTGGAACTGAGAGTTGGAACAGCTCTGCCATCCTAGGTGCCATTGTTGCTCAAATTTTAGCCTACAGGAGAGTACAAGAATGCTGGTATATCAAATATTTTAACAAATCACATTACCAATGAAAATATTTTCATTATTCATATTAAAGAGATGGTACAGCACCAGCTCTCTATTTCCTCCGTTAATAGAGGCTTCACTGTCCTCTTGAAGAGCTGCCAGTAATTGTCACTGCCATTTTGTCAAGTTACTCCTGCTAGAATTTAGGGGAAATTTTATTTTTTCTATAGAGAGGCAAAGCAAAAGCTTCTGACTTAAATTTCATTGCATAATTATTATGGAAGTATTGTTTTGCTTCATAGCTTTGTGTTGGAGATATTTCAACAAATCTGCTGTAAGGATTTAAACAGGAGATGACTTTGCAGAAAAACTTGTGGAAAACCTTGTTAAGAATTTTATTTGGCAACCATTCTTATCATACTGAAGGACCTGAAGGGAACCAAATATACATAATGCATTGGGTTATTTGCATTTACTGACAAATGCTGCCTAATATAGTTTTGAAAGAAATAACTCAAATGTAATGTTAAACTACATTAAGGAAACATCATTAAGGTTGCAAAATTAAGCAATCAGACATAAAGTTGTCAGTGCAACCCTGATTCAGACCCCTTGTGCGTATACATCATGATACAGTCATTAATTACAGGATCATATACTATTTCTTTTCCTCTTGCCTCATTCAGTAAGCAGGATGAAAAACACTCACTAAATGAGCAGCTATTCAGTATTAAGTTTTCTCCATTGTTCAGGGTGTGGTCCCATGCTTTATTTATGGCACACTATTGAAACTCTTCTTTGAAAAGGAAATCTAAATCTCCTCACAGGCTTTTTAACAGCAGTCACCACTGCAGTGTCTGAGAGCTTCACAAGCACTAATGATGACTTTATCTTCACAACAAGCCTGTGAGATGAAGCAGTGACAGCAACTCAGGGAAGCTGAAGCTAAAGAGAAAAGGTCAGAAGTCTTTTGCCAGTTTGTGGCATTCAATTCAAGAACTGTAATATGTGATATTGCAGTGGCAGCACTGCACTGTGACTGAGAGTAGTTTCTGCAGACTGAAAACCTGTGTCTGTGTCCCTGCCAATCTCTCAGCCTTGTAGCAACATTCAATTGCCTTTCTTTTCCTATTCCCTTGGGTCTATTAATTTCTCAACTACTCTCTCAGATGAGATTCAATGCTGGCACAGGTGTCAGAGTTCTGTAGAGCTGTGTATGTCATGGTTATGTGTAGGAAAAGATGGAGCACACTTGGTGAGAATAAGATTATGCCGTATTTTAAGGACTAAAATGTAAGGCTTTTGTTGACTGTGTTCCATTTATTCTTCAAAGCTGTGTCTGGCCAGCTTCAATTGTCTCTTATGAGAATAATATAGGGACTATCTGGCTGTATTGTATGCCTACTGAATTCCACAATTGTTATCTCTAGGGCTTTGAAAAAAATTATTAAGAAGTTGATGGTACTGGGCTGATGGGGTGAATAGGAGAACTGAGCATACAACTAATTTCCATCCCATATTTTGGTAGCCTTTTTGAGTTTTTCTCTATTTAAATGAAGTATCCATACTTTATTCTAATAAAAATTCGACTTTGGGTCATTTTGGGAGACCTCATAGTAGAGAAAACTATCTTGACAGATCTCAAAGCTCCAGCTGAGAGTCACAGAAAAATATCCGTATGTGCTTTCTTTACTGTGAAGAATTATTTTGGCTGAAGTTTGTGTGTAATTCAAATCAGATAAAATATAAGACCTGCTATAAATACATTCAGTATTGTGTACATTAGCTAACCCTATGAGGAAAGGGCAAACAGGCTCTTAAAATAGGAAGACAAGGAATCTTACTAATGCACTGAATTAGCAATCTTAGCAATGCAAATGCCAGGTTTTCAGCTGGCACAAATGACAATGAGTGTGGACTCAAAGCTGGAATGTTGATACTGTAGATGACAGTCTTGATAACATATTTTCAAATAATATTTGTCAAATATGTAATGGAGTAAAAAAGATGTTGCAATGCCATCTGTATACTGTCCCATTCTGGACACTTGAAGTAATCAGCACTTTGACAGGGTCCTCTTGCATTTGTCAAAGATAGGGAAAAAATAGAATATGTCACATTTTTCCACAGCTGCTAAAAAAAGTATTTATGTACATTCTCCTCTTCAGTGTAAATGCCCAATATGACTCTCCCAAATTGCTCTTTTACTACACTGTGGGTTATTGGCAGGGTCATGTTGGTGATTTTTAGCATTTCTGAGTGGTTGGTGATAAGAGATCTGTAGATTTTGCTGTTATAAGATACTGTGCCATCGTTCATTTGTGCTGCAGTCCCTTTCAGGATTTTCTCCATTATTTAATCCATTATTGAAATCATGTGCAAACCCATGTAAGAAGGCTTCATAATTTGCCTTCTGGTGGAAAAAAAAATCAGCTCAATGTTCCTCCTCACTATTCTCTCCATGAGCAATCCATTTCTGTAGGGCTGCCAGCTTGGAGAAGGATAGAGACAGGTGAGCGAGAAAGAGTAGGACTTCTCTCGTGAGTTTGGTTTGTGGCTGACTTGATGTATTCTGGAGATATATGTGTAAGTTGTCGACAGAAACTCTGCTGGTAGCTGGAAGCATAATGGAGTTGATAATGTTCCCTCCTTGAAATCAGCCACTCCTGCTTTGGCTGTCTCATTCCAGCCTTTTCTAAATACTGTGATAAATTATCATAGCTGTAGCACACACATTTGCCCTCTTTGAACAACAGTGTGACTTTTTTGTTATATAAACAGATAGGCTGGCAAAGATCATCTTTCTCCTCTATTATGCATAAAGTTGAAGCCTTGCTGAGCTGCATTTGTGGATTCTCCAGTGTTTCTTACCAAACTCTTCTGTTGTGGCGATTATGCAACGAAGCTTGGGGGTGAGAGTGAATTGAACTAGTGCAAGGACAGCCAGATTCCTCATTGACTGAGTGCTGTGTATTTTTGAAATTGGTTTTTGGTCTGATTGAAGCATGTTTTGTACTGGTAACCATTACATAAAAGCAGTTACACTGCTTAGGTAGAAGTGGACACAAAGCCCTTTAAAGTGGTGTGCTTGTTAAAAATATCACCCTGACTTAAGACTTGCAGATTTTTTGTGGTTCATTAATTGCGGTTGTAGTTAACTAGTGCAGCAGTAGCACTTAGCTAAGGGTTTTGTTGGTCCTGGCTCACAGGTTTATGTTTATGTCCATGTCTTTGTGGTGTGCCTGCTGGACCTCCTGTGCTTGTCCAGCTATGAGCTCTGTAAAGTCCATCAAGGAGTTCTCTTTTTGAAGCCAGTAATAACCAAGAAACTTGGGCAGGGGGTCCCTTAAACTCTGCTTCTCCATCTGCTTGTATATTGTACAAACTTAACTTGTACATTGCAAAAACCTCTGTTCTAGCAGTCAGTAAAAGTCATTCTAACCTGCCAGCTGTAACGTGCTCTTCCACCCTGCACGTCCTAATGGGCTCTGTCATTTTGGGCTGCTTGTCATGCTTTGCATAGGCAAAGCTGCTGCATCTTGCCAAGAATTTCCAGGCTGGATATATGACATTAGAAGCCTGTTAGTAGAACAAACCTTGTGTGTGCTGCTGGCAGGAGAGAACTATGAAGTTTTTATAGTACAATAAATTACTATCAAGAAATTCCTTTTTTTGAAAGTTGTTTGAGTTCTCTGTGATGTGTACTCTGGATACTTTGCCAAGCACTTTTGCATTTACTTAGTATCTGTTTGGAGAATGTGGAAAAAAAATTGTGGTATTTGGAGCAGAGCTTTGGGCCATCTGCTCTCCCTGTACCCTGCATTTAGAAGCAGAAAAATTCTCTTGCCATGGTACTTGATCAGAAGAAAAACTGGATGGTCCCTCTTACACTGGCCTGCTCCTGGTACTGACTATTTTTTTCTCAGTAGCCTCTGGCGACAGGATGGTCAGCCTTTAGTGTCCAATATCTTAGATGTAGGACATTTGTCATGGTATCTTCAGACAGTTTGAGGTGAGGGCCTTTTGGCCCACTCATACTTTTCCCAAGTCTTGTCCCATAATTCTCACAGCCAGGCATTTTCTAGTTTCCCTAAACTGTCTTTCTCCTTCAGGAAGAAAAAATGTCCAACTCTCCCTTTTCTGCTAAGTACCTCTGTAAAAACTACTCCTTTTCTCGGTGAGATGGGGGAATTTTGGTAGCACTTTGATTTTTAACACCTCTCTCTGAGGAATTCTCATCTAGCCACAAATGCAAAGCACCTCTTGCACTAAGTTTAATTTTAGTTAGTGCTGCTACAGTCAAGAGATTTGCAGCAGCAAGGAAGGATCTTATTTGATAGAAGTAATCTTCAAAGTTAGGTGGCCAGAAAAGAGATAGCAGAGAAGAGCTGCTGCCCTCAAAATGTCACTGCCCCATGAGCAATAAAATCAGAAACCTCTTTGAGTTGTGCAACACTAACAGCACCACTGGCAAAATTAATGGCTGTGCTAGTAGCAGCAGCAGAGAAGGCTAGTGTATTGTGACTCAGTAGGAATTTGTCTCCTAAAATGCAGTGCAGGTACATACCTTCACTGACTGGGAGACAGCTTTCTCCCATGATTCTGTGGCAAACCTCTCTGCACCCTCCTTTAGCAGTGGGGGTGGCTGGGGTGGTGCTGGCAGGACTGGAACAGAGCTGAGAGGAAGCTTTGCTGAGCAGCCTTCTCAAAACCTTCTCAGCAATTGCTCAGTTTCTGGCTGTAGCCTCATATCTTCTGCTTATATCCTTTCTTTTGGGGTTCCCCAGAGTGTAAAAATGTATCTAAGTCACCTTGAAATAGCAAAGAAGGGTGAAAAGTGTTTAAAGTGTGTATTTATGTGGTGTTTGAGAACCTTCTTCACAGGTTTATTTTTTTATTCAGAAGGTGGCTCCAAATGGTCTCTTTTGAAGATGGTATTTGCTATCAGACTTTTTTTTTTTAGTTTAAGGTTTAAGAAAAGAGCAAACTTCTGCAGGAACCATACTGGGACAGCTTTTCATATGTCTTTTGAAATATCTTCTCTTATTAGCTGTCGAGTTTCTCCTGCTGGGTTCATAGTAGGTTAAGCAATTTTAAAGCACTCTTTTTTCCCCTACAAATGTAATTGAGAACCCTTGATAGGAGATTAGCAAAAGATGTTGCTGCTATGTTTTGCTCGAAATACTTGGGCATCAAGATGGAGAAAAATTAATTTCTTGCATCTACTGGATGGCTGGTACTTGGTCTGGGACAGCTGTCTCTGAGTTCAGAGTGCATCTGACTTCATTTATGTGAGATTAAATTCATTTGCCTGCTAACTTCTCCTGTGGAGGAAAAAAAAGAAGGAAGATTACAGTAATTTCACACTCATAAGCTGCACCTGGTTATAAGCCGCACTTCCGGGTAGCTGGGAAGACCACGGAATTTGTCCATAAATAAGCCACACTGGATGATAAGCTGCACTTTTTGTTTTTGGGTTTTTTTAAAGAGAGGATTCATGTGCAACAAAGTAACGAGTTAGTAACAGAATCGTGCTATCGCAGGGTTTGGTGTCAGGTGCTCAATTTGCAAATAGTTTTCATAGACCAGCAAAGCCTTTAAACGCAGCCCCAGGCACCCTCCCCGTGCTGTGGGCGCAGGCACTCCCACCCCTGGCGCTGGCTGCCACAGCTCCCCGCCTGATCGGCAGCAGAGGCGGCAGCTCCCCGTGCCACTCAAAAGTGGCAGCGCCTCGCCACCTGCTTGCCAGTGATTCCAGCTCACCACCCACCCAGCAGCAGCTCCGCGGCAGCTCCCCGCCTGGCGTCCGGCTTGCACTTCTGGGTTGTCCATAAATAAGCCGCACCTGGTGATTAGCCGCTCTTCCGGGATTGGCTCGATTCTCCAGTGAGATGGGTGCGGCTTATCAGTGTGAAATTGCTGTATATATTTGAGAGGTGGATCTTGGCATAGAGAGTTATTCTGCTGAGAGGTGAAGGTGCATGGTTGTCAGCAGCACGTGTGAACCATGCCTAGAGTCTGCCATATATGAATTGGGGGTTGTGGTTTCTGTAGCAATATGTTTGGGGACCTGGTAGAAAGGTATCTGAGCTCCCTTTCAAGCTGCACTTCAGGTTCCCTCTTCATGGAGACCAGGTGTCCTGCAGGTTGGGTGGAGGAGCCACAAAGCTCAGAAATGGTTGGCATAACTTGATCTCTCACATAACTGGAAGGGCAGACTATCTCAAGGAAGAATTTCTTTGTGCAATCTGCTCCTTGGAACAAATAAAAGATAACAGATATTTTCTGTGATTTTAATTTGGGTCACTTACTAGTGATTGTAAGGAAGGATAATGCTGGATCAGCCAATGTTCTGCTTTTCTCTTTCAGTGTTATAACTTTATTTTACTCATGGCAGTTACTATATATCACTGTTTTTTTTTTTTTCAGTGAGATACACAGTAAAATTTTTTGTATTGGTCATTGGCAGTAAATTGGACAAGAATATTAAAACAGAAGAACAGAGAAAACAGACACTAACTTCATTCAGATGAATGTGTAAATCCTCAGCACAAAAGGCATCATACCCCATCCTAAGAGCAGAATTATCAAGCTGCACTGGTGAATGGAACAAGCTAATTACCAGAGCAAAAAAATCATAATTCTGATCAAATCTTTTGAATTCTTGTGTCAGGTATCACCTACTGTTCACTTTTGGGAAAAAAGATCTTGTTGTGCATGAATAAAAATCACTTCATATTAGAAAATAATTATTATTCACCCAGAGTAAGGTCAATACATCAGCTATATTTAATATAGGATTTGCTTTTAGAACTGGGCAGTTCATTGCTGACTGTTTGGGCATATCTTTCTGGTTTTCATAGACAACTCTTTTTCTCCTATTAGTACAAATGTATTATTATTACTTTCTCTGGCCTCTTGGGAAATAAAAAGTATTTTAAGCACTTTCAGGTAATGGAATTTCCCACAGAATCACATTATCAAGACATTGGAGAGATTTCGGTACATTTTCCGCTTTGTTGCATCTCAGAGGCATGATTAGCTTGTGATAAAAGTTCTCTTGTGAACAATTTCTGTTCTCTATATACTGATCTCTTACCTCCTTCTTTATGATAAAACTCTGAACATACTTTACCACTGCCCCTTTTCAGTATCAGCCTGATCAGCTCAGTGAACCAGGAGCAGATACTCTTTATGTGGTTGCTGTTTTTGGTGAAGCACTGCCAACCTGGTTAACCAGGATGATGGGCAGGCCTGGAAAACCGAAAAAATGAGCAGAGAGAATGCGTGCCAAAGGAAAAGAAACTGGAGTCCTTGAGGAAAATACGTTGCAGGAAGATGAAATACCAGTACACCTGTTCTCATCTGATCTGCTCCATCTATCCAGTTGTGGAGAAAGGCAAATGACAGCTTAGCTCCTGGGAAGGCTCAGGGCTGTTCTAATTTGGTACAGCAAGACCCTCCAGACAGAGGCTGTTAATATAATTTGAGCCCTCGCGAAGGTTTGCAGCAAACAGGTTCCTGATGCCCAGTTAAATATACATGTTTAAAGGAGCTCCCTGAGCTTGCTGGTTCTGTCTATTGCAAGGATTTATCCAATGATTTAAGTTTTTAGGTTGGAGCGCCATTGCTAAGGAGAGAGTTGGCCCTCTGTAGTCTTAGCATCTGAGCCTTGAAAAGTAGTGCCATTTTTGATGAAGGAAGAGAGGATAAGAAAAAGGATAAGTCTGCTTTTGCTTAAATATATCAGACTCTCAGTAGGGCTTCTTTCACATCCTGTGTCAGATTGTGACCTGGCTTTAAAGTGACTTTGAAAAGCCTGGGCCCTTTTATGGGTTAACACTAATGGTATTATGAATGCTGACCACAAAGACCCGTCTTGTATTTGTATTGGGCTTAAATCTTATTTCCACTGAATGCTATGTATCATCATGAAATAATTGATCATTCCCCTTGTGAAAAGGAGCAAGCACATGGAAAGTAAGGGACAGTATCATATTTTGAGGGTGTTTTCAGGGAAATTTGATCACTGAATCACAGAACAATTTTGGGAAATACTTTTATGATCATCAAGTCCAGCCATTAATCCAGCACTACAAAGTTCACCACTAAACCATGGCCCCAAGTGACACATCTACACTACTTTAAATGCCTCCAGGGATGATGATTCCACCACTTCCCTGAGCAGGGTGTTCCTGAGAAGAAACTTTTACTAGTATCCAATCTCTACTTCCTCTGGTTGAACTTGAGGCCATTTCCTTTTGTCATAGCACTTGATATTCAGGGATAGAGACCAACTTCCACTGTGCTACAGTCTCCTTTCAGGTAGCTGTGGAGAGTGATGAGGTCTTCTCTTTGATGCCCATTAATATCTCATATATTTTTATCTTATGTGTACCTTTGTATTCAACTGCAATAAATTTACAGTAATTTCACAATTATAAGCCGCACCTTTTTCATTGAAGAATCCAGCCTACCCCAGTAGTGCAGCTAATCATCAGGTGCGGCTTATTTATGGATAAATCCCAGTGAAATGCCAACCCGGAAGTGAGAGCTGGCCGGGGAGAACACCTGGGGCTGCCTTTGAAGGCTTCGCTGGTCTATGAAAACTGTTTGCAACTTAAGCACCTGACACCAAACCCCGCTCTGGTGTGATTCTGTTACTAACTCGTTATTTTGTCGCACATGGATCCTCGCTTTAAAAAAAAAAAAAAATGCGGCTTATATGCAGGTGCGACTTATGTATGGACAAATCCCATGGTCTACCCGGCTACCCGGATGTGCGGCTTATAATCAGGTGCAACTTATAATTGTGAAATTACTGTAAAGTTATTATTTAAATAGTCATTTAATATGGGTTTTTTTATGGCTTTGTCTTAGTTTTTTTGATAATAAAGTTCTGTGTAGGTTCAGCTGAAACTGTGACCAAAATTATTCTTTAAAGAATAAACACATCAAAAGGTTTTGCTGTCTGTGTACCAAGGAAAATCTTTTCTTCCTGCCTTTAACATAGGCTAAGATAAATTATATATCTTATGATTGAGAACTGGAGTTTGGAGGTGCAGCATGCAGCTATGTTCCAGTATAAGCCTTCAGGAGCACATTTGTGGCTCTGCATGATAATCCTCATGCAGAAGATCTTTCTCTAATTGTTGCAAACTGAAGCTCCTCAGGATTGCTTACAGTTTTTGAAAAGTCAACAGTTTTTATTCCATTAGAAGAAGGTCACTGAATGATATTATGAAAGAAAAGCAATCACTATAATACAATCACAGAAAAATTCTCTCCATAGTCCTTCCCTTGCAGTGTTGATTCAAAAATAATTTCTATCACTCTGAAAACTCTGGGGCTTTTTTGCTGTAAAATATAGAAATAATAGGACAGTAAGATGAAGAAATAATCACCCTTAGGGGCCATGCCTCAAGTCTTTATGCATTCAGGACTAATAAAATTAAGTATGTCCTCAAATTGTGAAAATCTTTTTGTAAATCATCAAAAATGACTGAAAATGTTTTTCATTTTCCAAACTGATGATTTTTCTGTACCACAATTCATTGCACCATCAAGAAAATGAACTGTGTAGTTTGAAGCAAGTGTTTATATTGATTTTGTGTTTATTTACTGTTAGAGGGCTGTCTCTGAAATATACTGTTGGAATTATCTCTTGTAACTGATACTTTCAAAAGTTTAAATAATTTGGTTTAGCTGCACTTTTATATGTCAAATATTTCTAAAAGAGCTTTACTGTTTAGTGACAAATATTTATCAAACTTGTATCAATGTTTCCAGGATTTGAGTATTAGGAGTTAAAAAGTTTACTTCTCAGCCAAGTCAATAATTGTTTTCTCACTTAAAAGAGTAACTGGTGTATTGCTGGCAGTACACAAAGATTTTGTTTTGCTGCAATGTATCATTTTTGTTCTCTTGTGGAGAAGGGGGTCTATTTAATTTTCAGTCTCAGTTAAGGATCTGTATGAATAAGTGTGGATGATACTGTGATACACTTTGGCTGTTTCTGTAGCAACCACCTATGGGTTTTTGTCTTTGCTTTCACATCTCTTTCCAAGAACTTTTTTTTTTTTTTCCTGCAACAGTTTTGTTCTCAGAAGCGTTGCTTGGATTATTTTTATGTTCTTCATTTGCACGCTGTCTTATATGTGACAGTCCACCATGAAAAACTGAGAAGTTGTTGTATAAATTACAGAAAGAACTATGGCAGTCATGACGATCTTTAGTGATCCTTACACTTTCTGTAATGAGTGGAAAATTGATTTTTGTAATTCATCTTCTTTCTTTTGAAGATGGTAAATGAAATGCTACTTTTGCTCCGAATATAAATGAAATTTAAATTGAACTTTAAACTGTGATTGCTGTTTGCTTTGCATTGTTTTTGTGCACTGGGATAATAGGTCCCAGATATTTGAGTGTTTGATAAATATTTGGTTCAGAACTTCCTTTTTCCAGTGACAAAGGCCAAATAATTCATTATAGATTTTAGTCTGTCATCTGGATACAGTAAAGTAGTGGGGTTTGGTTTGTGTTTGTTTTCTTTGGAAAACATCCTAGGTGTGTGAGTGTGTGCATGAGTGGTTTTGCATGGTTTTCTGAAGCTGTAGTTTCATTTTATCAAACCTTTGAAAAAGCCTGAAGTACCTCCCTGGATGATGGCAAATAATCTGAACATGTGCTTCCCTCCCTCCCAGTTCTCTCCTGCTTTCGGAGTCTTAATCCTCAGGAAGGAGGTGTGAAGATTTGTTCAAGACAGCTGTGCTGTCAGATTTGGCTGACCTTGTATGGCTGCCAGACCCCCTCCAGCTGCTCTCTTACATCTCCTCCTGACCCACTTCAGCAAGATTCAGGACAAAATCAGATAAAAAGTCTTGCAGGTTGAGACAAAGGCCAGTACATTACTTATCAGTTATTGCCACAGGCAAAACATACCTGACTTGGGGCAAGTTAATTTAATTTATTGCCAGTTTAAACTAGAGTAGAATGGTAGAAGCAAAGACAAAAATCATCCCGTTTGTCCCAGGCTTGATCTCACTCCCTCCCTGCCAACCTCTGTGCCCCCCCAGACCTGCGAGGCACAGGGACAGTGGGAATGGGAGGGGGTTCTGCTGCAGGACAGGCTCTGCTGGGGCCTGGGACAACTCCTCCATCCTCCTTGGTGCTGCACAGCTTTTCTCACAGTTTTGCCTCACTGACCAGTGGCATTTTGCCCTTTATTAAATACACTTTGCCTAAGGCACCACCAGAGAGGGCACCTCCAGCTCTCCTCAGAGTGGCTCCTGCAGCCCCAGGGCCAGCAATGGAGCATGGGCAACCCAGGACAGTGGTTGATGATTTCTTTTTTCCTTCCCTTCTTTTAAACAAGACTTCCCCTCTGATTTCCCCTCTGGCTGTACCCTGGAAGATGTCTTTGACTGGTGCAGTTGGCTTCTGCTTTCAGAGCTGTTCCTTGGCACCAGGTCCTCCTCCACACTTGAGGCAGCAGGTCAGACTATTGCACAGGGTGTTGTGCAGCCTGTCTTGACTTTCTTCATTCACAAACTGTTAAACAGGAGATTTACAAAAATACTTATGTACCCCCTTATATGCTAGGGATAATAGTATTTTAATAGGCTAACTCTCAAATGTGGAGAATCACCAGCTATAAAGACAAGTGTGCAATTGAGTGCATCCTTTGGGCTGTGGGAAAGAAAGGACAATACTCAGCACTAGTTTTCTTCAATGGCTTCAAGTGTTTTAGCCTGTTACTATTTTTGAGGTGTTAATTGGTCTTAATATTCTCTATCTATAAATCTTTCCCAAAAAGTTATCTATGCATTTATAAAAAGGGAGATATGGAGAAAGTACAGATTACAGGCTTCAGAGTGGTGACAGCTTTCCACAAAGGGCAGGTATATGATATCATACATTAGACATCTGGGGAAGCTGAGGCTTGCAGATAAATAGACAGAGCAAGTATGTAGCTGGGGTACGTGCTATCCTGAATTAGAATTGATCTGCTTAGTACTTTCATGTTAATGAAGTTAGGAGCTTTTTGGTATTCTCCTGCAATCTAACAAAGCATCAATATTTTCAGTGACAAATGGGTGGTGATTACCTGGTGAAGATTGATTACAGGCTTTAAATTTGCTGGATTGAAGCTTGTGTTCATGGCCCCCTCTAATAATCATTCAATTTACTCAAATCTACTCTAATTTTAGGCCTATGATACCAGTGTTTCCACTTGCTGGTGACAGTTAAATCCCCATTGATATTGGTTAAGCCATTGGGACAATGTGGTGCAAGAAGAATGATGGATGGGTTTAATTTGATATTCGTAGACTGTCTTTGATGTTGCTCCTACACCACTGAAAACTTGTTACAGAATTAAATTAACACTGCATCTGCTTTTGTGTTTGTATTCCAATAGCCAGGGGCATATAAGCCTGCATTAAAAAAATAAACAGAAACTTCTTTCCACTGTGGTATAGGGGGACGGGGGTGGATTTGGAACTGTCGATTAGAATGACAATGCTGATAGCCAAGATCTCACTTTTTCTCTTTTGGCTGCATCAGATGTATGTTTTGCTAAGAGATAAGAGTATTGTACTTGTGCACAGAGATATATTTATTTTAATATATATTTATTTTGCTGAAAAAGGAAATAATCCTTTGAGGTAAATGTTTCCTTTTTGTGCAGAGGGTCTGAAAATTTCCTGTATTACAAGGAAGAGATTAAATAAAAGTGTGTGGGGCGGTAATATCCACGTGTGGTTATGTGTTCTTTACTTCATAGTGGTTTTGTCTTTCATATCAGCAACTTGAACTTCATCAGTCCTGAACTCTGAATTCTTAAATAACACCGTTATTGATCTGAAAGAACGCATTAACTTTTCTTTCACATGACTGCTCCCGAGAGCAAGGGCTCCATCCCCGTGTAAACAAACATGGCAGGATGCCTACATCCCTTGTGGCCTTTTGACACAGATGAGGGGACTGTTACCAAGTGCAGTGAGAGGTTCCAGTAACTTATTAAAAAGGACCTCAACTTATTGAAAATGGTAGTTTGTGATCACAGCAGTCAGGAATAACTGTTTAGTGGTGATTACAGAACATGCCCTTCTATTCTTTATTCTGACACCATTCTGGCTGGGATTCTATTTGTTTTGACTTACGTGGTGATATGGGAGGGGTGCAGGTGAAGAGCAGTGGATAAGCCTGCTGCTCCACAAATAACAGCAGGAGGCATTTTCTTACTTTCCTTTCGTTTTCCTTGTGTCCTCTTCTGCTTGCTATACCAATTTGCTTTTCTCTCTTCATCATGGCAGCATTACTCCAGGAGTACAGAGATTTTCTGAGGCACAAAAGAAGCCATTTCTGGATTTTTTCTTGAACCATGAGATGACCAGCAAATATATCCAGCCTGTGTGTGGTCTTGCTGGTGGACTGATCTCATCTGGCCTGCTTGGTAACCTCTTATGTCCCTAGCAGAGGTCTCCAGAAAGGTAAAGTTCTTGAGGTAGTTACTGGTAACACAGCATTATTTAACTCGCAAACGTTTATGTAATCCTTTTGATACCCTTGGTAATTTTTTAATCACTCACCTATCCCCTTTGCTAATGCCTAAAGCCTGAGATGCATAATATAAACCAAAAATATTTCCTCAAGAATCTAATAGGAACAATTTTCACATTGAAATATCTTAATTAACCTCCTAAGTTTTGTGAAATTTCTACCAGCTTGTAATTGTGAAAATGAAAATATTTGCTATGTTACGCAAAGAAATAAACAAATCTGTTTCCAGCCTCTGATGCTGAAGCAGTTGAATTCTGGTTTTAAGCAAAGATTAGAGTAAAGGCAGAGGTACATATTTGCTGTTTGTTGCTCTGGGACAAAAATCAAACTTAAATAGCAATTAATACATGATCTGCAATCTGCTCAGGACTGTGAGGCTGTTTTTGGATCAAGATCCTTTTTGGATCAAGCCCTGGTGCACAAATTATAAATAATGTATCTCAGACATTTTATTCATTGTGGGAGATAAGAAATCCTGTTGAATTCTGTTTATCCTTGCTCACCAAAAAGCACTCTGGGAAAGGTTCAGCTAACAGGCAGGTGAAACAAGGGTTCTATAAGCAGAGAACTGGTTCTATGGCTGGCGTGTGGTCACCTCATGGGTGAGGCAGTGATGGGCTCAGACACAGGGACACTGATCAGAGAGCTGGGAGGATAAAGGGACACATGAACAGGGACACTGATCAGAGAGCTGGTGGGTAAAGGGACACATGAACAGGGACATGGTGTGATCAGGGAGCTGGTGGGTAAAGGGACATATGAAGAGGGCACCAGTGACAGGCAACCAGTGCCTGCTCATTTTGGTTTAGAACATAAAAAGGCTTGGTTTTTTGCAATAAATGCTCTTCTTTGGAAGCAAGAAGGAGATCCATGTGTCTTTGTTTCCCATTGCTACAATTCAAACAATGCACCAAGCTTGAGACAATTTCATTTTCTACTAACATACGCACTTTTAAGATCCTCAAAAAGTAACATACTCATTGACCTAAGTCCAGACTACTTCACTCTGCAAAGGCCACAAGATCTTGCAGGACTCTCAGCATTTGCATTAGCCTGTTCACACAGTTTAAATTACTCAACTTCAATCCTGTCAAGTACCTCAATAGATCCATATCAGTAGAGAATAGAAAATGAGTTTTGCACTGTTGAGGCAAAAGTAGAATTTACAAGATTCAATAAGGTCTTTCCAAAGTTTAGCCTTTCTTTTGGTTGCTAAAATATATTGGAGTGACAGGGTGTTCTGTTTGGGGTGGGTTTGGTTGCATACTTTGTCCATCACAGCCAATGGATGTCTGCAGGTCTAGTTATGTAAATGTATTCCTGTATCCCATAAAAGTATTTTTTTCTAAAATATTCAAATAGGCAAGTTATTGAAATACTTGTCACTTCACAGTTCGTGTGGTCTCACACTGACAACATTACAGGGGTTAGCCTCACTTGAGCTGTCCAAAATATTGTGGTTTTTTTTTTTTTAATTTCACTATATATGTGAGAAGGTTGCCTGTAGGAGGGAGTCACTGAATCTCTGCTGAGTATCTGCATTGGAGGAATTTTAACTCCCCTCCTCTTGGCTCCTCTTTCCCCCCAGTGGAGCTAAGCTATGACAGAATAAACCTGTGTGGCTTTGCGGCATCTGTGAAAGTTAAATCCCTCTGAATTGGAGACCTAGGATTTTGCAAGAAAATTGCAAATGCTTGGCATTCAAACAATGTAACTGTTCTTGCTGCTTTTAATCACTGTGAACCAAAAAATCTTTATTCTAAACTTGATTTTCAAGTGACTTGGTTTCAGGAAGGAAGCCATAAGGGAAAGTACATTTCATGGAAATATTCACAGCTGTATGTTGAATAAGGCTCTTTTTAAAGACAGGATGAGTCCAGATAGATTTAGACACTCTGTATCTTTTGATAAATGAATTCCAAAGAAGAAGAAAAAAAAGAATTAATTTTTAAAATAGCTTTGGGATTTGTACAGATGTTTTCTGAAGAAATGAGTGTACTAATATTTCCTCTGAAAACTTAGAAAAGAATAGTGCTAAACCCATTAAATACTTGGACTGCATTTAGATTTATGTGGTATGATAGCAAACACAATTAATAGGTGGAATAGTGCATTTATATTGTGGGTGAACAGCCCAAATTCTGGGTGCTCTGGCACTCAACCAGCAGAGCATTTGGGTGTCTGCTTAACTTCAAGAAAAAGGGACTTGGGGTTTTGGGGTTTTTTTTAATGAAATCTGCTTCCATGGTGCAAGTTTGGAGCTGATTTGAATTATCCCAATAAAGCTGCAGGGTTTGTGTGCTGGGGTTTGTTTTTTGCTTTTTGGGGTTTTGTATGTGTGTGTGTTTGCTTTGTTTCTTTGGTTTTTTGTGTGTATTTGTTTTTTCTTTGGTTTTTTTGTTTTTTTGTGTATGTGAACGTTTAAAGCTAAAATCAGTGGACAAGACTGCTCATGTCTTTAATGCACATAGAGACCCTTAATTTGGTAATATCAGAGGTCTCACTATCTTGCATGAATGAACCAATTGAAAGGATTCCTAACAAGAGAGTTGGAACCTCTGCTATTTTTGGTTTAAAATGAGTGACTGTGTATGGGTACTGTGGATAATTATGCATGCTTTGTTATTGCATGCTTTACTTATACATTTATTTTAAAGTGTTTTATGAACTTGAAATAATGCACTCCTTCCTGGCATCCAGCATGATTTGCCCTACTTAATCTATTTTGCTTCTCTTCCTTTCCCCCTATCTATTTTCAGATTGACTTTGTCCATTTTTTAATAGCTATTTTTAGAGCTGAATGTCCTTTGTGGTGTATTTTTAATCATGCTGAGTTGGTATATTATGGTAAAGTCTTATTAACGACTGACATGAACTGAGAATAATTCATTGTACTGGGCAGTAGAGTGCAATAACTTCTGAATTCTTAAAATAACTGGCTTTTGATTTCTCATTTTCTACTTTTGAGCAAGATCAGAATAAAAAAACCAGGACTTTAATCCCTCCTGTTATAACATCATAAAATCCTCAGCTTATCTGAACTTCATAATTAGCATGGCATGATAAGGAAAGGAAGGGGGAAAATTCCTACTACTTGTCCTAGCCCTCTTCCACTTTCATTTGTGAATCAATTGCATTTATGGGTTGAATCTTTTGGAATCAGGATGGTTATCTAGTGGATACAAGGTGCTCTGTAGCAGACACATCACTGAATCCTGTACCTAGGGAAGTGCATAGGAGACCTTATTGTGCTGTCCCCACTACTTGCTGGACAGAAGAGAAGATGCAGATGACCTTTATGGGGAAGCTAAGTGCTTCCCATAAACTGCTGGCTGACTCCAGTCCATGCAGGGACAACCTGGAGTCAGAAGCCTCACTATTACATTATGTCACTCCTGAATACTTGTTTTCTAGCACAAACGTCAGTGAGGAATAAAACTATCCTCTGTTTCAGCACTATCTAGAGGCTTGTGGCTGTGAGAAAGCATCAAAGTTAACCTTCACTTTCATTCCACACTCTCCTAGTGCTAATGGCAATCATGTTGGCTACTTGAACTGAGCATGAAACTTAGGGTGCCTCACAAAGCACACTGGAAACTTTGTTTTTGCAGTTGTGAATTCAGGGAGCTGATTTTCCTGGGTTTGGAAGAGTTACAGTGAAGCTGCCTAGGCAGAGTGAATCTTCTGTGGGCAGTGGTGCTAAACTGAAATAAAGGCCTTAACTCTTTCTGTCAGTGCTGCATGGGGACGTTCCAGCCTGGCTATCACATGTGAAGTGCCATGGTATTTGGCTTGGTGTCACACACCAGCATTCCTACAGCTGTTGCCACTATTCCACTTTCATTTCAAGAGATTTTCAAAATTATGTGTCTGAAGAAAAATATCAGGAGAAAGACATTCTTTATCCCATTTCCATTCCTGTTTCCATCCGAGAGAGGCTGGTTTTATCTTGCTCTCCTAGTTGTGCTATTAGCTTGGTCTAATCCCTCTCTGTTATCAGGCTGCCCTTTTCTGTACAGACTGGCTTGATTAGTTTTCAACTCAAGAGGAATTATAGGTATGGGTATGAAAGAAAAAAACAGGGCCTGTGAGAAGGATTAAGGAGCTGAGAAGGCTGTGTCCTCCTCCTCAGCCCCAGAGCGATGGGGAAGATGAATGCTCTGCTCACTGGACCTTTGCAGCAAGCTTTGCTGTTATTTTCACTAAGTCAAAATGTTTAGATTTTATAATATTATAAAAGTTTACTACACAGCATGCTTACTTATGGTGTGGTGAGATAAGTGCCATATGTGAGGAAGGTGTGTAGATTTTGAATTTGGAACCTGGAGAACTGTGCTGTGATATGAGGTTGGACAGAGCTTATTTGCATAAATCCTTCTTTCTTTTATTGCCTTGGAGTTTGGGTGAAAAAGTAAGAAATTGATTGGTTGTGGCCTAGAGGCTAAATATCAGAAACTACATTTAATGTAGTGATTTAATACTCAAAATTCAGGGAAAGTGTTTCATTTGGACTACTTAGATATGATTTGCTCTTCCTATCAAAAAATATCCAGTGTGATTAATTTGCATTTAGTGATGAAAAAAGCTTAAACTAAACTATCTACAAGTGATATTCTTCTTCATTTTAACATTTTAATCTTCCGCCTTCATGCCTTTGGTGAGTGAAGCTTGTTGTGGAATGGCTTGGTGAAGGTACTGAAGGTTCTCTTGCATTGATTCACAGATAGCTCTATCAACGAGCCTATTCATCCAGCTCCAGATCACTATGTGGTTTTCTCTGAGGTCAGAATGAGTGTGTAGCTTAAACCAGTCAATCAGATCCATGTGTTTAACCACACTTCGGCAGTTTTGTTGGCCTATTTGGTCAGTTTTCAGCTCCATGGATGCAAAGCAGTTGGAGCCTTCTGGTGAAAGCTTTTCTGATAAAATGTGCTTGTGGTTTTCCAAGACATTTGGTTGAAAACCATCTGAAAACCTGCCTTTGCTACTCTGGTTTATTATTCCCAAAGAGTACCACCATTTCATGGATCTGGAATAAAACAACTGAGCTCTCTGCTTTCAGGTCCACTGCAGGAATGTATTTAAAAAGAGCTGAAGTAACTCAGCGCAACAACTGGCAAAGCCAAGTCCAGGAATGACCCTGGTAGGGTTCTTTAACTGGCTTCTGCTACATGCTGCTGCATGTGAATTATTCACCAGCTTACACTTATGAATAAAATACGTGCCTCGGGAAATCCAGCTGCTAAGTTGTCTTCTTTTCTTCTCCTCTCCTCCCCCAACATTAAGTCTACATTCATGTTTTCTGCATTTCCAGGCTAGGACAAGTTTTGTGATTTAGTCATAAGATTCCAGGGAACATCTGCTATACTCAAGCCCATTTGGAAATACAGCCATGCTTATTCAGCTTTTCACTAATAACTGTGGTTTTATAAGTAAGGATTTTCTGCACTTGCTTTGTGCATGTTGCAGAGCACACTTTGCATAAGCTACCCGTGCCCCTTCACCATAATGTCGGGTGCTGCTGCAAGACAAGTGAACATTTTGCTTTTTTGTGTTTTAATGTCTTGTCAACTTCCATTCCCAGTATGCAGTGCATTTTGGAAATTTTTTTGTAATCTTTTAAAATACTATTAATTCTCTTAAAATGTTGCATGAAACATGATATTCATTGATAAAAACCACTACTGCCATCACCCAAACCCATAACCTCCCAAAATAAAATTCAAATAAAAAGTAAAATCACATACCTGCAGCTGTCCCTGCCCTTCATCTGTCGTTGATTTAAATGTGTCTCATCTGTCACTGGAACTTCACTGATTGACTGAAATCTTTTAGGTTACAGTAATTTCACGAATATAAGCTGCACCTTTTTCATTGAAGAATCCAGCCTACCCCAGTAGTGTGGCTTATATTCAAGTGCGGCTTATCTATGGACAAATCCCAGTGAAATGCCAACCCAGAAGTGAGAGCCAGCCAGGGAGGGCGCCTGGGGCTGCCTTTAAAGGCTTCACTGGTCTATGGAAACTGTTGCAACTTGAGCACCTGACACCAAACCCCTTGCTCCTGCTCTGTTACTAATTTGTTACTTTGTTACACATGGATACTCGCCAAAAAAAAACCAAAAAAAACCAAAACTCAACAAAACCAAAAACAAAACAAACAAAAAAAAAAAAAAAAAAAAAAAAAAAAAACAGAAAAAACCAAATGTGGCTTATATTCAGGTGTGGCTTATATATGGACAAATCCCGTGGTCTACCCGGCTACCGGGACCTGCAGCTTATAATCAGGTGTGGCTTATAATTGTGAAATTACTGTACTTGTTTGTCATAAAGGACAAGAATTAAATCACAGACTTTTTTTTTTTCCCATTTAAAGGATTTTGTTTTTATAGAAGGGGAAAAACAGTGCATTAGCTTCTTAATGAAACCTGTTTATTTTTTTTTCCTCTCTCAACTAGAAATATGCCTGATTCATTTGATAAAACATTCATTGGATTTTACAAATGTCATTTTCACTAGACTCTAAACAGATGCTAGTTCAGTAATTGACTGATGCTGCATTCATTTGACTCCACAGGAGCCAGATATGGAGGAGTTGCAACAGCCTGAAAACAAATGTAGGCCTTCATTAGGCTTTTGAGTGTTGGTGAAAGGTCTTGGGTGATCCAAGCTTTAGGGGTGGGCCTTATAAGAGTGTTATAGCCCTAATAATCAGAATTATAAAAATGATACTAATGACATAACCAGACGGTAACTCTGACCTGCTCAAATTCAGATTCTATCACAGACTTTGTTGTGCATGTATGTATTGGTTTTGCACAGCCTGGTTTTTGGTAGGGGGCAGGGCCGAAGTGAAGCTGCTGTGAGAAGCTGCTGGGAGCTTCCACCATGTCCTGCAGAGCCAATCTCTGATGGCTCTGAAGATGGACGTGCTGCTGGCCAAAACCAGGCCAATAAGAGAGGTTGGTAATGCCTCTGTGATGACAGATTCAAGAAGGAAATCAAAACAATGTCACAGATTTTG
>VRYO01002184.1:13941966-13970237 GCA_009812075.1 Sialia sialis | reverse complement strand
GGGCAGTGTAACACGGGGCTGTGTGCTTCTACACAGCCCTTTGCCCCAAAGGTTGCAAAGTACAGGGCAAAACTTGGAATGTTGGCAGGAGCTAAGGATCTGACCACAGTCTTCTCAAGGGTGTCTTTCATGGAAGTTCTTTTGACAGTAAAGCCCAAGTAATTGTGGTTTGGTCTAGCTCAATGTGCTAGGGAGCAGTAGCATCCACAGTTTATGTATCTGCAGGGTAACTTCTGCTTTCTATCCCTTCTGTGTTGGGATCTAAATCCCTTTTCAGGCTGGACAGTGAAGGACTGGAGCCACCAGGTTCATTGATGGGTTTATACTGGTCATCTGCTGTGGACTACTCTGGGTCAGAGAAAAACAAATGTGAGGAAGAAAGTACAAAGCAAATTTCTGAGATACTTTTCCTCATTCTATTCCCAGTTTGAATTAGGTTTTGGACTTTTCATGCATCTTTTATAGTAAAGAGTTCATAAAGAATGGAACAATGGTTGAGAAGCACCATCTCATTTACAAAGGGGTCCAATAGCATTGCAATGTACTCTTCATGTTTTGTCTCACAGTAGAACACAGTGCAATGGCATGTTTTCTTGTGGAAAAGAGAAACTTGAATGATCAGCAATATATTTTTGTTCTTCTTAAAATGGTTTCCTCTTCTTAGTATCTGTAGAGAGCTTTTTCAATCAAATATTATCGACAGCAAAAACATTATCTAGTGTATAGACAGATGGCAGGATGATAATTGTTTCAAGAGACAGATGGTAGTTTCTTGTACCCACTTTCTAGTTTCTCTGTTTTTAAAGCTCAGCAGTTGCATTGTGCAGCATTCGTGGTGTCATAAAATACCAGCCACTTTAAATAACTCTGAACCAGGCTTTCTAGTGATTTGTTTAAAAGAAGCCAGCCCTATTTAAAACATGATCAGCTGAGGATGCCTAGATATTTGACAAGGCAGATTGTAATTTAGAGAAATTGTGCCTAGCTTGGTGCTTGTATTCCCAATAAATGCAGAACCCTTCTGCCTCCTTTCTGTCAGAAAGAAGAAGTCTGAAATTGTAAAGAGGAATATTTCTCTTTTTTAAAGAAAAAAACCCAGAAGTCTAACTTGATACTAAGGAGAGGGCACCATAAGAATAAAAATAATGTATGAGTTGGAGTGAGCTGCTAGAGATATTTTTAGAGACATGCCTGGAATTCCATGCTAGTTTCTTCCACAGACTACTGTAAAAGTGATTAGATCCACAACATAAAGAATCCTATACATAAATAGCTTACAGTAGAAAAACAAATATTTAGTTCCCCCATGAATCTGAGGAAACACCTTTATTCTCTACAAAGACTAAGATCTTTTCAGGAATAATTTTGTGAAACACATGGGGATGATTCAGACTGAATCCTGCATGATTTAACAAATCTTTTTTCTCCATCTTTTTATTTTAAGCTGTGTAAAGAGAAAGGAGAGATACCTGTTCAGCAGGTTTGCTTTTCAAAGTTAGGTTGATGTGGCCAGCTTTCAGTATGACTGATGAAGCCCTCATCTCAAAGGGGATCAAGGGCTCACATCATATGATTGTGGTTTCTGGTGGGCTTTTAGACTCCAAATAGCTCTACTTTATATAGTACATTGAAATATTTGCAGGCTCTCTGGGGTGGAGGCTTTCATCTGAAGGTGCATTACAGGGATTCTTGTCTTTGCTCTGATACTTACTGTTTGTATAAATATAATGTATTGTATATGAAAGAAGTCTATAAAGTTATCAATACAGTAACTTTAAAGATAGCAATAGCCATAGGCAAGGTGGCTGCATACCCCCTGTGGCTTCAGGGGTGATATTTTGCTTGGGTAGGGAAAAAAATTAAGCACCTGTGCATTCAGTAGTCAGCCTTCAGGATGCTATGCCATGAGAAACTGTACAGTCCAAGATAGTAATTTAAAATGTGAAAGCAGCTGAAATCATAGTCTCAGTGTTCTTTAAAAAAACCCCTTTTGTATCTCTGTTCTTTGTCACTTAGCCACTTGCTAAATGATTTTCAGCACTAGAAGCACAGAATAGTCAGAGCTGGAAGGAACCTAGAAGGATCATTGAGTCCAGCTCTTTAGTGAATGACACGTAGAGGGATGAAACCTGCAACCTTGGTGTTATTAGCACCACCCTCTCACCAGCTGAGCTCCTTTCAGGGTCATTTTATACAGGATGTATGGAGAAAAATACAGATTTAAAATCTGCATTTAGAGAAATGCATGAAAACTGAACTTTCAGCCAGTGGACACAGACTGCCCAGTACTGAGATTAAGTGCTATCCAGCCTGGGAAATGAAAGTGTGCTGTGTGAGCAACACTAGGCAAACCAGACAGGCCAATTTATTTATTTATTTGTTTGTTTTAATCTTGCATAATCACAATGAAGAACAATCTGGACTATCAGAATTATTTGAAAAAGATGTTTTGCAAATGACTCTGAATGAGGAGTGCGTGTGAAAACTGCCAAGTGTTGTTGGACAATTCGCAAACAGGAGGAGGCTTAACTCATTAAGTAAATGATTCATTACATATTAGCTCAGTCTTCCTTCTGAGCTTTGAGGCCTGTTGGAGCTGAGAATCAGTTTTGTTGTCTTTTATTAAACATTTTTTCTTGTTTTCCATACTGTAATCTTGTTGTTTGAGTCATTAGTGTGAAGGCAATATCAGACTTACTGTAAAATTAAACCTCTTAAGGAATATCACTGTCTGCATGAACACACATGAAACACCCTGTAACTACTGAGAGGCTGAATTGTGTGGAATTTTCCCTTTTAAAATTGTACTATTCAGATCAACGTGATTCTTGCCCACCTGCGTGTTCGTATGCATGATCAAACCAACTGAAGCTGTGGGGGGCTAATTTTATTTTATTTTATTTTAATTTTTAAAGGACGATCACTGATATAACTGTCATCAGTTTCTCTGAGGGTCAGACTTCTCTGTCAGACTCCAGTGGGCAGAGTGGTGCCAGGGCTGGGCCCTGTCTCCAAGTGCTGCTTTGCAGTCAACAGGTTGAGCCCATCTTTGCTGTGTGCACTGATGAGAGTGGCAAATTCATTCTGAGCCTGCTTGGGCTCTCTTGCAGCTGACGCTGTCCAGTGGTTTTGTCCTTCATTTCCACTGCTCCAGTTAGCTTAATGCTTTTCCTTAACTGCTTCTGAATTCTTTCATGATAGCAGATATATAGCCAGTGTCATCTGATAGATTTTTAGGCATCTTTGTTGTAAACATGTAAGTATTCATTTAATGCTTGAATAGCTTTACCATCCTTTGTGACTGTATTTCTAATTCCTTTCTGAAATGATCTTTCTTCATCCTTGGCTGAGTCCTGTTCTTTGCTTTGAGAAAAAGCTGCTTGATATCTAGCACTGCCAGCTATACCTCCAAATTTATTTCAGATTCTTCCCTGACTCCTGTATCCTTTTTTGTAAAGTTTTTCTTCTTGCTCTCTGTTGCCTTGGTTCATATTTTTTGTGTGACATCTTTATTTTCAACTCGGTTGGTCTTCATAAAGTCTTTGTAAAGTCTTGCAGTTCCTCATAAAAGTTAAAAAAGATTTATTGAAAAATTACAAATGTCTGCTTAGGTTGGTCATGCCCTGGCCCAGGGAGGAGAATCTGAGCTAAAAAAATCTCAGCTTCCTCTCTGTTTCTCCCCTGAATGACAACACAGCCACCAACAAAACCAGGATTCTTTGCAGTTGGCATTTATTTCTATGCAGTGAAGGAGAAGATGCAGTTAATTCACAGTGGCTGACAGGGAAAATGTCAAGTGTTGGACTGAAGAGCCTGGGCTGCAGAGGGGGTGGTCACAGCGGTGTCCTGGCCATGTCACACTGACCCACCACATCCCACCCCAGTGCTGGAGGTGGCACCTGGGCTATGGGTGCCTTTCCCAGTGCTGGTGTGTTTGGTGAGCTCTTTTCAGGGCCATGCAGTGCCCCATTCAGAAACAGAAGCATTCTTGTTTGTAGGCAGAACAGGCACTATCTTAGAGCAGCAGAGTTTTGGATGAATTGTCGTGGTGACTCTGAATCTTTACAAGTGGATGTCATGAGACAAAATAATTTAGTGATAGGTTCTAAAACTCCTATGAAGAGGAAAGCATAGTCCTTTGAACTAAGTGGTGAAACCTACCCCTTGCAGAGACTGAAAAAGTGAGATTATTTCCTTATTAATAGGAATTCTATTATTAATCAGGCAATTCAAAAATCTGTTGCACACATATAAAACTCTTATTTCTAAGTAAAAAAAAATAAAAAAATTACTCCTGCCTTAAAAATGGCACAAATCACATCCCTCACTCTAAACCTGCTGCCTACACGAAAGTGGTGGTTTCTGTTAGCTTTCAAATGTTATGCAAAACACACTTCAAAAATAAGGAGAGTTAAGTGTCAGTTTATCAGAAAATAATTGTTTCTTCAAAATCCTTTGACTTCCCCCCTCTCCTCCCCTTCCCATTAATCTATACTACTGTGAAACAAATGTTTGCATTAATTGTGTCAACTTTTGAATTAGCAATAGATGAATCTCTATTGGTTTAAAATTTTGCTAAAGTAAACAACCAATGAATCACACATTCCTCTAGGGTTTTCGGGAAGTAAACAACTACTTTTTTCTCAGTGTGAAATAGGACATTTCTATTTTAAAGATAGGGTCTCAGCTTCAGGCTGGAGCTAGACTTAACTTTCCTAATGACAAAACCTGGTTTTTTATAGAATTCTGAAAAGGTAGATTTCTAAGTTTGACGAAATCCTGCTTTGAAGGATTTGGAGAAGGGCTCCCCTTTCTGCTTGTACTTTGCTTTACTTTACTTTGGATTGGCTTGATTTTGAATGCGGAATCAGGCCAACTGTAGCAAAGGAACTGGCATTGGGTAAATGTCATATTCTCCTCAGCATGTCCAGTGTTGTGCTGTCTTCTTTGTGCTGCTGAAATATGATGGTACAAATGATTAATCTTTCTTTCTAGCAAGGCACGTAAAAAACTAAAGCCAATTTTGAAGTATATGACTGGATCACTTTAAGAGATTTTCCAGGCCTTGTGTGAGCTGAATGTTCTCAGTGTGCCACGTTTTTTTGCCTAGCACTGCATTAGTCACATCATTTGGCAGCAAAATACTTATTGACAGACTATTTTCATCAATTATCTCTCTGTTTTTCACATTTGTCATAAAACTTAGTAGCTTTTCTGCTACATGTTGGAATGAAACAAGTGGTGTTCAGGTGAACAGAAACTCCCTCTCTCTTTTGTTCTTAATGAAAGATGTGCTGAAAGCCGCAGCAGTAAATAATTGTCACTTGGTTTGCTTCAGTGCATAGAATTTTACTCTTTCCAGTTCAAGTTAGACTGAAGAAGTACTCTGTTACTGGTATAATTGAATAATTGCTTTAATGAAGAAAAAGAAATGCTTTAGCATTGGTGTCAAGGTTACCTGGAACAAACAGCACATTCAAAGTAAATGCACTTCTGCATCTACATTTTTCTTATCCACATGTATTTTTTAATGAAAACAAAATTAACTAATCTGAACAAAGTGTAATGTTGTTCTCACCCAGAAAAGCTCAAGTTCTTAAGTGAAGACATGTGAGTGAAGCCCATTTTAAAGGCAGAGATCCTTTTGTAACATAATAAATTACTCAAATCCCTTATTTTTTAAATTTTGTGCTTGACTAACCAACTGACATTTTCAAAGCTTTTACAAAACAGCTTTTTTAGGGATTGTGACATTCAAGCATCTTGTGCTTTGCTGTTTCTTAGCCATTATGTAATTATGCTCAACACAGGTCATACAGCCAGGTAGGAAAGCATGTTAGCTGAGAAGGTGAACTGCATTGACACAGACTGGAGAGCTGACACACTTGGTTTGATGCCAAGTATTAAACCAGTGGGATAGTCAGGGGTGAAATGCTTTATTAAGCACAGTTTTGGCACAGAAAAATACAACCAGCAAGTAGTTTAAATTTTTCTGGTAAACAGAAGTTATATGTAACCAAAAAAAGCTCACCATAAACTGAACACTTCATTAACTTAAAGCCTAAATTAAATTGTAGGTGAAAGTTTATAGGAAAAAATTAACAAAATTACAACAATGAAAAAAATAAATTGATGGGAAAGAAAGGAAGCAGCTATACAAAAGCCTGAGCGGTACATATTACAGGTAACACTCTAGAGATGGTGTTAACTATAGAGGAGGTGGATGGAACAACAGTCACTCAGAAGAGCATATTCTGTGCTAACCACAGAAGATTGTAAAAGATGCTGAAGACAGAGCCACAGTGGGAGAATACATCACCATCAGGAGGCTCCAGTCTGAGGACTGTGGACCCGAGGAGGAGCTCCAGGACTTGTCCCCCCATAGAGCTGCTTCCCAGGAGCCTGCCCCATGGGTAGGCCAAACTAGCTTGAGACAAGAGAGATTAGAGCCTAGAAACCAAAGGGGAAAGAGAGTAGGTGCTGTTGGCAGAGTTTGGATCAGCTACATGCCAGTGGGTGCCTGTTTCAATGATCCGTGCAGCAGGGTCTTGCCCAGCTGGAGGTATCTGGTAAACCCCTATTTCAGCACAATTTCTTCTGCAAATAGTCACGATTGAGTGGGGAAGGGTCCATTCATTCTCCTGCCTCTGTAGCTGATTCAATGAGCCATGATTTTTGAGTTCTTTCTTTACAGCTGGATGACATTGCAGAAGGCTGAGATAAAACAATATAGTATGAGCAGGTACAATTTTGGTCTCATTAGGTCTCACATTTCTAGATGTTTTCCTTTGCAGCAACAGGAATGTGACATAAAGATATCTGAGTTAGCTCAGCTGCTGGTAAATGGCTTAATTTCAATACGATTTCATTGGTACAGTATCTTCTAGTCAGTGTTGGCTATTAATGTTGATGCTAATCCTCTGCTGCTGTTGTGGAGTAAGGAATGGTCCCATGTGTACTTAAATGGTGAGGTGCCAGGGCTCATCTGTTCATTCCTGTTAACCTTTTCTGCTCTCAGTGAAGACATAAAGACATTCTTTGCTCTCTATAAGGAAAAAAAAAAGACTTTTAGAGATTGATGTTTTGGAAATCATTAAGACAGAACTCCTGGGGGATGAGATCTCAAGCTTTGTTGAATAACACTGAAACTATGAGTTTTTTTCTGCTGGATACTCCCTTTAGATACCCCTGATAATTTCCAGTGATCTGGCCTCATTGGTGTGGGGAACTCTGAGTGTGAGCTGTGTGTGGAGCTGCTGTGGTGGGAAAGCAGCCCCTGCTAGCAAAGTGTGAAGTGTGAACAGGGTCTGAAGCTTGGGCATTTCTCCTGAGAAGTTTATGCTCTTCTCACCAGACCAGAGTTTCACAAGGGCCAGCAGCATCTCTGCTGCCTCTGCTCAGTTTGAAAAGCCATGATGGTTGTTGTGTCTCTTCAGTGCTTGCTCAGGCTGATCTGGCTTATTTTACAGCTGTTTTATTCCTGACAGCTTTTCCTGGCTAGGCATGGCAAGTGACAGTGAGCCACTGGACTTTTCTCCTGCCCTAGAATGATAATTCCTTTACAGTGACTAATCAGTTCTCTGCCTCTCATTTTACATTGGGATATAACATCAAGTGTTTCATCTTGTGTTTAAGAGGAGGCAAAGTCCTTACATAAACAATACACAGTTCTCTTTGCTTGAGTGTATAATCATTAAAGGAAATACAGCTAAACTCTGGGATACCATGGGCAGCAGAAACTTAATCACTATTTCCTCATGTTCTGTGTATCTGTCTCTTCTGGTACTCATTAAAAAAGGACATCAGTTCCCCAGTAAGTACCACACCAGCTGCTACTTATTCTGAATGAGAACTGAAGGAACCATCACGAAGGGAAAATTCACATCATCTAAATGTGCAGTGAAACCAATTTGCAGTTATGTAGGGAAATACTGTTTTAGAATGGCTATTAATGAAGTTTCACAGGGAGGCAGAATATGATGGCGAACTCCAAACAAATATGTTTGTTTTCACAGGGTAAGGAATTAATATCTCAGGGTAGAATAATCTAATTGCAACTGATGCTAAATGATGAGTCACTCCCTATCTTTGCTTGAGAAGGTTAAGGACCTTGCAGTGTTGTTAAATCATTTTGACCAAAGTACTGTATGAGTTTCAAGGATGATTCATTATTAAATTCAAAATCATCACCTTCTTAAAATTGTTTTCTTCTAATGTTATGTGCTTGTGCTTTCACCTCTGACCATAACTAGTTTCTTACTAGAAACTAGTAGACTGAGCTTGGGAAAAAACCATACTTATGAAATGCTGTATACCTGAGGGTTAGGTTCATATATGAATTTTAACTTAGGTATAGGTAAGGTGAATTTCTTTCTGAAAATGCATGTTTCCCCTCTTTATGATAAAGATAGCCTAAGGTGACAAGCTTAGGTGACAACAAATTTCACATGCCTGTATTAGATTAAGAGAATCCTAAAGAGAGCACCTGAAGAGACTGACTGACAGGCTGGAGTATAGACTGAGGGAAGAGTTCCCACAAAACAATCCAATGTTTGATCCTTTGACACGCAGGATTGAAAAAGAAATTAAGAACTTATGCCTGTTTAAAATCCATTTTACTGAAAATGTTGTAGGTCTATTTCACTGAGCAGAAATACCTATTTTTGCCTGTGGAGGCCCTGTCCTGAAGGGCATTCATGGTGAAGACACCAGCTTTCTAAGAAAAGCTTTCTTAGCTGGTGTACTATTTTTTGTTTGCTTCAGGCATTCTGGTAATTCTATAGCTATAAACTCAAGAAAAATCCAACACCTATTTGTACTCTTGTTCAGAAAATTTGCTGCGGAGTAGTGCTCCAGCATGTAATTGATGAGTAATAGTTTTATTGCAAACTGTTGAGGGTTTTTTGCTCTTGTTGTTTTGGTGCTTTAGTTTTTTAAAAATCTTGTAGCATACTTGTCCAACATTAAAATGTTCCTGTGAAATATATAGGAACAGATAATACTGGATTTCTCAACTAGAGTGCTAGAAATGCTTCCTTGTATTTAAAGGAGCAATGTGGTTTGGGATAACATTCTCCTTTTCTGAGCCACTGGGAAAGATGTGACAGAATGTTTGTAGATCTGAAGACACTTGCAACTAACAGTGGAGGAACACTGACCATAATGTATTTCTCCCAGTCAATATAAATTTGCCAGCATGCTATACAGTACATTTAAAGCTAGAAGTTCTCTTTCTCCTTCCCCTGTGAGCCTAGGAAATAAATTCAGTTAAAACAAACATTTCCCTGCTGAGAAGTCTGTGCAGTGGCTGTCAGAAAGGACAATTTAATTTATTGTCTATCAAGAAGCTGGCTGGCCCTAGAACTCCAGTAAAGTGCTCTCTGCTGCAGTTGATCCCTATACAAAGTAAACTCAAATCATCTTCAGTGCTGCTGGTAGCATTTTTATAGTTCTGGCTTCGGAGAGCAGGCACTGCTGAGTAGTCTCTGTTTTTCTGCTTTTTCTTTGAGAAAAATGGAAATCTTCCCAGGCTATACATCTGTCTCTCTGATTTATAATTCTGAAGATAAGATTGACCAATGAAGCTACTGCAGAATGACATTCAGTTATGGAACAGGCATACTCTTTCTCATTATTTTTGTAAGATAGGCAATGCTGATTAGATCTAAAATTTTGCCTCTGGATAGCAGAAGATCACAAAGCTGCATGCTAGATGATGCACTCATGCTGTGATCTGTCTGCAGAGGACACCCCAGAACTGACAGAAGGATGCTGGGGGGACCATGATACCCTGCACAGAGGAAGGTCAGCAGCACTCTAAACATTTTCTCTACCATCTTCCTTCTCATCCTTATTTGCTTCACTTTTGTTCTGGTTGTCAATAAATCCCTTGATATATGATTGTGATTTGTTTTTCAGGGGAAAACATACTGCAGTATTGGTAGTGCATTGCAGTGCACTAGATGAAACTACTAATTTCATGGGTATTTTACTTTATCTCACTTTAGAGCTTATGCTTGTCTTATGATATTAAAAGGTTAAGAGGAATACTAACACCATGTCAGTGTTAGAAAACCTCTGGAGAGACATCATCCAATTAGTGCAGACTCTCTAGTAACTTTTGCTTTTTAAAATAGCACTGCTTTGACAATCCTGAAAATCCCTTGAAAATGAAAGAGGCATGAATGAAAAATGGTAGCATGAAATGAAAAAGATAACAGAGAAGGTCCACATAGATACATCTTTCTTTCCGTCGGCTATCTGGAGACCTTAATGGCCTCTACTTGGTTTTCCAAGATGTACAAGTGTTGAGGGTTGGAGGCTTGCAGGCAAAAAGTGACTCCTGATCTTTCTCAGAAAAGTTTCCAGAATTTGTTGCTTTATCTCAAAAATAGAACAAATGGGCTTGGGGTCTTTCAGCATTTTTTTTAAAAAGAATTTTATTTTATGTTGTGACTTGGTCTCACTTCACCTACTGGGGGAGGTTTCTGGCCTTCTTTGGGTGATCATCTCCTGCTCTGTCTATGTGAACCTTGTTCATATCATCTTGTACTCTATATTGTCATAGCACTGTCATTTGGAGCATGGACCCTTGGTGGGTCCCCAGGCTCAGGAGCAGGGCAGCAGCAAGACAGGAGCTGTTTAACACAGAAGCCAAACTTGCTTTTGTTTGTGGGAGCAGGATTTCACCAAACAAGATTCGTTTGAGGAACGTGGTGGAATGTGACCAGCCCCAGGCCATGTAACCCACTCTGCCCTGCTGCACTGCCTCATGGGGTGCTGCCAATTCAGGGTGCCCACAGAGGGTGCATCAGAGTCCCAGAGCAGCTGCAGACACCAGGTCCAGCTGACCCAAGGCTGTTTGCTCCCTCCTAGGGCTCCTGCAGAGCTGTGGTGACATGGGACCTCAATGGCAACTGGAGTCTCTTCTGCCTGGGAGAGAAAAGCTGTGCACAAATATCCTGGCTTTTGGAATGCAAACTGCAGTCTGGGAGGTTTCTTGCACAGTCTTGTTTCTTGTGCTTTTGTGGGGAAGGTGTTGGCTTAAAAGATTTCCAGCAGAAGGAAAGGAGAGGTCATGGACTGGGCCATCCGGGCATCAGCACTGACAGATGCTTGTGAAATTGTGTTTTCAGTGCTCTTCTATTTCTTTTGTTTCTACTTTATGCTGTGTCTTTCTAATAAAGTTCTTTCTAATAATGTATTTCCCTCAGTCTGTGTTTGATCACTCCTCAGATCAGCAGC
The DNA here is from genome assembly GCA_009812075.1 of Sialia sialis. Classification (NCBI taxonomy): domain Eukaryota; kingdom Metazoa; phylum Chordata; class Aves; order Passeriformes; family Turdidae; genus Sialia; species Sialia sialis. The sequence goes on along the minus strand of VRYO01002184.1, from coordinate 13,958,993 downwards.
ACCAAGAGGTTGTATCTTGCTAGATGGAAGGCTGTTTAGTGTTGCCGTGGGGTTTTTTTACAGCTGCATGATTCTGTCCCCCTTTATGCCCAGTAATTCCTACTGAGCTCTGCAAAGTTCTGTCTTTGCACTAATAACTCAAGGGTATGCAGATAGCTGCTGTGGTTGTTCCTCCTACCATTCTTTCTGGATCCAGCGATTTGATCACAAGGGAAGTCTAAAGAAGCCTGTCAGCACAACCACCCACACAAACACACACACACCTGCCCTGCAACCAAACCAGAGCCCTCCCAACAGTGTTTTCAGTGACATGCAGGCTCTGTCATGACTATCCTTAAGGGAGAACATCCATTCTTGTCCCTTCACCAGTTAACTCCTCCTTACAGCTTTGCTTTCCTCTCGGGCATGCGATCACAGAGCTGCCTTGTTTCCTGATGTTCTGTGTGATACATCCTCAGGGTTTTGAAAAGATCTGTACCTTCACCGACCTGGTTTTTCTTACAATGTTTCTCTATCCATTTACCATTCTTCTCATGTTCTATTTTGCTCAACAGTCTTGCTTTTTCCTCTCTGCTACATGACCACCCTATTTTGTGCTGTCTCATAGTTCAGGCATGAGATCTGATGAGCATTTCCCATCTCCTTATCTCCTTTCCCCTTTCTGTTTCCCCTGCAGACTTTTGCAGACTCACTTTGGTTAATTGTGCTTGTGTTTGGCAAGAGCTGCTGGCACAGGCTCTAAGACAGCTTCTTGAAGATTCACAGCTTCTTGAAGAAGCTTACGTCTTTCAGTTCTCTGGCTGCTTTGTGCTTTTAACTAATTTATCACCTTCACCTCAGAGGAATAGATCCTGTCATGAAGAACAAAAATCCATGATTTCTGGAGGGATACATCACATCTGGCCTAACTGTTATAAAAAGGTTTGCTTGGTCTTTGCTAATGCTAACCTAGATTTTGAATGGAGCCTGATGTTTATTGATTATCCAGATCCTAATGCTTGCCTGTTGTATGAACTTACTCAGCATCCCTCTCTCTCAACATACATTTCTAAATAACATTGTTATTTTTTACAGAATTGTATAAAAAAAATTTGTGTAAACAAACAATTGTATAAGCAGCTATTTTTCATTTGTTTTCATCAAGATATTTTGCCAGCTTTCTTTCTTTGGTTTCTGAGGTTTTGGTTGTTTGTTTAAAAAAAAATAAATGCAAAGAGTCTCTTTCCAGGATGAAAACCTGAGAGGTGAGGTCAGTCCTTCCAGGATTAAGTTCTTATATGCAGACTCAGTAATGGAAGAAGTATTGCCATCCATTCTTGGAAGGAGCAATGTAAGATGTAGAGGATTTGTTTTTGCCTGGAAGCACATATTTTAAAGCAAACAAAATCTGAAAGTGGTATTTGCTTCCAACATAAACAGTACCATTTTTGGTACTACACCTGCTCTCAGTGCTGTAAACTAAACATTTTAGAGAAAAATCTGCTGTAATGAAAAAATAATTGATGTTGACTAATAATATATGCTGTTTATAACTTTGGACAAATTCCCATTTAAAAATACGTTAGTAAAAACTTTCCCACTTTCTTCTTGCAGAATATCATCAGGTTATAACTTCTTGTGAAATACTGTATTACCACTAGAATGATTCTACTTTCCTCTCCAATGTCACTGAGAGGCCCAGAAGTTTTTTCTTTAGCAATAGCAAAAATAAAATCTCTTCCAGTTCTTCTGAATTACATCTATATGGAGAACATCAACAGTTGGCTGGAATTTAAAAAATACATTGTGAGACTATTCAGAGACAGAGCCATTAATGGAGTAATTTAATGTGCTTTGTTACGCATTTTATGAGCTTTGTGTGTGTGCTATAGGACATCCAGCATTAACACATGGAGTTCCTGGGGGCAGTAGTAACATACAAATAATTTTGTGCCAGTATCCTTTGTGTTCATCTATGTTTGTGGTGAATGGCGGGTTGATTAGTCTAAACCTTTCCACTGTGCTTTTGAGATTTGCAATAGATTTAAATGCATGTAGGTTCAGGCCTTATCACAAGTTGTCTCCTTCCCACTTTCCTGGCAAGATAACATATACTTACTCTTCTGTAAGTCATTGGCCACATGGGTAGGGAGAAAGTATTCAGAATGCAAAACTATTTAGAAAAGCTTATTTAATCAACTGTGCTCAGCAAAAGTCTTCTGTGCTTCACTGGAAGAAGAATTGAATCACATCTAGCTCCAATTTGGAAAAAGGACTGTTAGATAACATAGAGCCTTTACCTGGCAAATATCCAAGCTCAATTTGAGTCACTGTCTAGCAAGTCTTAGTGTCTAGAAGTTTGTGAGACATTAAGGAATATTTTAGAAATTAATTCTCTCATGCTTGTCACTTAATACTGCTATCTTCCTAGACCTTTCTTTGCAAACAAGACGTTTATCTCAGTAATAATAATATAGTGTAATTAACTGGATGAGTTTATTAATTAGCATTATAAAGCTTTTTAATTTAATGCAATGGTGAAAGGCCTCCTAAGGTCTAGCCTTGCTGGAGATTGTTGTGTTTTCATACATCAGTCTAAACAGATAAGAGGCTGCAAAAAGATTAGTGCAACTGGTGCCTCTATATTTCATCTCTTTACAATCCTGTGATTTGAGTCATCAGCTTTATCTGCATTAACAGGTGGATTTAATCCTGAATTTTACCTTTTAGCACTCAGTTTTTGTAGATTTGGGAAGGCAGTCCTATATGACCCAAATCCTGAGTCTTCATCATCCTCAGAATGTATTCCAAACCGTACATAACATTTCAGACCACCCCATGTGTATCTCTGGTGCTACAAAGAGCATTCTACTCTTCCTATAGTTGATTTTACATTTGTGAAGTCTTTTTCCTTGGACTCTATTTCCTGTTGGACAATTTCTGACTGACTCTGAGAGGATGGTAAAGCTTGGCTGGCTTGTTCCCTAATCCAAAAAAGTTTCTCACTCAAAAGATTACCTAGACTGAACCCCCTCAGCTGCCCAACCCTTAGGCTACTACTGTGCCCTACTTCTACTCAGCCGTGCAAGAAGACAGGGCACCAAAATATCTAGCATTTAAGCTTGGCCTTGGGGCTGCCCTCAATCTGACTTGTATTCCACCAGTGTACATCCCATTTGGATATTTGCCTCCTTGGAGTGGCCTTAGTTTCACTGAGATAATACATTTTTGACAGAAGTGACATCAGCGCAGCTAGGACCATTACTCCTGTAATGAACTGGCCAGAATTTATGTGAGACCCCAAGGGAGAGTGTGAAGTTTGAGGCCCTGGTGTGGTGGGCCTGTGTGATGACATTCTTCTCTATATCTCTTGTTTGATGCTTTTTTGGGATGTCATGTTTACCTGTACCAGAAAGGTGTTGTTCATATCTGGAAATTGCAGTGAAAAAGGTCAGTACATAGCACTGCTGAAAATGGCTCTAAGGGGTAAAATGGTATCAATTACTGCCTGGCAATCACAATACTGGAAATTGTAGAAAACTATATGTTGGCACCCAAGGGTTCAGACCAACATAGAGGCAAGGGTGTGGTTGTACCAGGTATGTAGGTGTGTGCTCGTACCAGGTGTGTGCCTGTTCCAGGCATGCAGGTGTGTGTCTGTAGCAGCTATGCAGGTGTGTGCCTATTCCAGATGTGTGCCTGTAGCAGCTATGCAGGTGTGTGCCTGTACCAGGTATGCAGGTATCCGGGAGTGTGTAAGCCCTGTGCCATCCAAGGTGCCTGCACAGCTCTGCTCCATATTGCTGGCTGCACTCACTTGCGTTCAAGGTGAGAGTGTCTCGCCCCCATGCAAGCCCCAAATCTCCTGCCAGCTTTATGTTTGGGATTTGTTACTGTCCTAACAGTGGAGAGTAAGAAGAAACCTGAGGTTGGTGTGGGTGGGGCTGCAGGTTGTGGAAGGATGGGGAGTGGAAGCCCTGTGTTTCCTGGCCTGAATTGCTGCAGTTGCCCCTGGGGATTGCAGCTTTACCTGCCCCTGTAAGCTGTGGTTCAGCTGTTGCAAAAAGGTATTGGTGGCAGTCACCATTCAAAGCTCGGTAGGGACTGCTCCTGTGAGCAGCTGCCTGTGCAGGATATTGGATATTGCCTATGCAGGGAGAGCAGCTGGCATCCAGAAGAAGGCAAGGATGTGGGTTTTCTTCTAATAAGACTATATAAAAAACTCCATTCATAATGCTTGCTAGGAGGAGGTGGTTTTAATATATTCTTTTCCTCTTGATGGGCTTTCACTTTGCTACTACTTTATGGCTGTGGAGAAACCCCTGTTTTGCCTGACCCATCAGTGCAATAGCAATATATGAAAAGGTTTGAAGTTCTAATAATATTGGAAATCTAGCCATGAACTCAATTCTGCAGAAAAGAAATCCAGACAATTATTCATGGAGGCTGATCTAAACTTGACCACTATTAGTATTTTAAACTGGTGTTTCACGAATAAAAGCATTTAGTGAAATTCACATGCCCTGTGTCTTCAGGCATCTTGATTCAGGCAACCCCTGTGAGCAATCCTTTCTCTGTGGCTATCTCTGTTCGAGGTTTGCATTCCCACAGGGATCCATGCAACACACCATATGAAATAATTTCATGCACCACTGCAGTCTCTTGAAACTAATTTAACATCCTATTTTGTTGCAGCCCTTCTTTGTGGTAACAGGCACAGCTTACAGTCTCTATCACATGCTGGCTACCTTCTTCCTTCTTTGTTTGCCTTCTTTTTTTGTTGTTTTTATTTTTTTTTAATTTTTTTTTGTTTGTTTTGGTTTCAGTGCTTAGCATTTAACTGTTTATAGTAGGAGTGCTGCTAATTAATGAGGTCTAGTCTTAGTAGGTAATCATTATCTTTTTCCAGGTGGTTAATGGGGGCTCCTATTAGTATCAGCAAGGACTATGCAGGAGTATTTGCTTACACACATGAAGCTGTCCTGTGGGGTGCTCTAAAAAGAATGCAAAATGACATTTTCGAGCGTCTAATCAAAGCCTGTTTTACATAGGTTAGTCCTCAAATAATGCCAAATAATACAAAGGGTCAGTATTTCTGGGACACACCTAGTTTATTTATATTCTGTGAATTAACTAAGAATATCATCACAAACTCTACATCTGTGTATCTAAATTTAATCTTAATTGTTACTCATGTATTAATTAAGTTGTTGCTGGCAATGTTTGTTGGTCCAAAATTCCCCCCACCCCTATTTCAAGTATTTTTATCTGGTCTCTTTCTGTGGTCTCAAGGGTTTTTCAGAATTCTCTGCAGGGGAAATCGGCTGGCTTCTCTTCAAATTTGTGCTGTTAATCACTTATGGGATGGATTAAAAGGAATGCTTAAGTGAGATTTCAGCAGTAGGTACTTGACTCCAAAACCAAGTTGCTAAAAAGCCTTCAGCTAATACTAATCTTGAAGGCACTTAGGGAGGCTGAGTGTGAGACAAAGCCCCCTTTTCCCATGCATGGAGCAGGGCTTTTCACCAAGGAGCTATACCTGAAAACTTGTTTTCAAGAATCAGGTTTTCTAAAGGTAGTATTCATGACCTAGGCTCTCTGCAGTAAAAGAAAATGGATTCTCCTGCCTTTGGAAAATCCCTGGCCTTAAGTTGTATATCAGAGTTAAAACAGGGTTCTCAGAATCCTGGTGTGTGGTTGCCATGAGAAATGATTCCACTTCACAACATTAGAATGTTGCTGTATGGAGCTGTAGAGCGGTGAAAGGAACACAGCAACAAGACTTCCTCCATGCAGAAGAAGCAGCTGAAGAAGCTCTTTATTACAAACCAGTCTTATATTTATAGGAAGGATCAGAGACAGGGAAAGAACAGCAGCTCATTGGTCCAGAGAAAGGAGCACCCTTTGTCTCATGCATCCAGCAGGTGTTTATCTTTTGTTACAATTCTTTCCCTTTTTATGTTTACCTTTGAGAAACCTTCAAGACTGGGAAAAACCCGAGCTGGGACTGAGAAAGCTCTCAGCCTGGATAAAACCTGTTAGGACTTTTCCCCAAGCCTTTAATAGCACCCACATGAGAACATCTTCTTGGGGAACCCTTCCACAGCCTTGCAGGTGTAACTGGGCTGCGCGAGGCTGCAGAGGTGTCTCTGCGGCAGGCACAGCTTGCTGTGGCTCATTGGAGGTCAGCCTGGGTGGACAACTGTGCCCCTCTGGGCTGCTGGGCTCCCAAGGTCAGGATGCTGACTGGGCCACCCTAAACCAACAGTCGTAGCTACAGAGAAACATTTACCATACGTTTTTATCTGAGGTGATGTATAATGCTGAAGATAGATAGAAGCTTGTGGACAGAGAGTTGTTTGCTCCAAACGTTTAAAATACCTGCTTCATTTTGGCAAAGATCAATACTGTGAGTGTAAGGTCAGTTATATGAGCAGGAAAATGGGGTGAGAAGAAGATATTAGGTTGTTGATCTATGTATTAAGAGTGGTTTTAAGTCTTTGTGGTCAGCTCTCATCTTCAGTTAGTTTGTTCCTTTTATAAAACTTGTTCAGTTATGGGAGATGACATAGAATATCATTGCAAAAGAGCTAAAAATTCATAATCTATTAGTGGATTTCATAGTTAGTGTAGTAGTAGGGTCATAGCACTTCCCATAAATGTCCAAGATCAAAATAAAATGGGTGAAGAGCATTCAATAAATTCTGTACTATTAATGTATGACGCAGCTGTGCCTTATGTTTTATAAGGATAAGTAATATGCCAGGGTGTAACTTGCATAAGGAGTTGGTGAAGTGTTATCATTGCTTCATCTTTAAGTCTAATGAGAAACATTTTCTTATTTGAAGGAGTGGCCAGTTGACTATTTTTCTCCATCACTAGAGGGCTCAGATCACTTTCAGAATGTTGTGCATTTTAGCCAACTTTGGTGTTTTAACAGTTCTTCCTCTTAGTGTAACTCAGGTACAGAGGGAGAGGTGTTTCAGCTCTCCATGTGCTGAAGTGTTGCCATGCTTCTGAATCGCCTTTCTCCTGCTACTAGGAACAGCAGCTGAGGACATGGCTGTGTTCTGCTCTGTGGCATTTCTGTGTTCAAGTTCTTTTGGATTTGCTATGATCTCTTTAAATCTCTTGCATCTTGAAGGGATATTTTGAGGTGTCTTCAAAAATACATTTTAAAGCTAGCAGATGTGTAAGCATATCAGAACATTTTAATCTCTGTGCAGCATCAAGTTTATACAGTTTAGTCAAGATTAGGAAGCAGCTCTTTGTTGAGAGGGAAATCAAGAACTGAAACAGGCTTCCTAGAGAGGTGGTTGATTCTCCAAGCCTGTCAGTGTTTCAGAGGCATTTGGACCTTGCTTTAACTTTTGATCAGCCCTAAATTGGTCAGACTGGATGATCACCACAGGTCTCTTCCATCTGCAACAGTCTGTTCTATTCTAAAATGAGAGATGCCTCCCTGGTACATGACAGAATGAGCCATTAGTGATGAGACAAGTTTTCACAGGTTCACCAGCGTGTTGTGTTGAGAGACTACCCAGAAAGGCAACATTGCCCCTTCACTGCAGCATGTGCTGGGGGCTTCTGAGAGGTTAAATGATCTACCAAATGACCAAGGGGGAGAGGAAAATGAGATGGGCTGAATCTAGCTCAGCTTCCATGAAGACAACTAAAAATACCTGGCTATTGAAATGGGAACAGGAGTGAGCTCTCAGGAAAAGTATCACAGATATGGCTCAGCTCCTTTCTCTTGGAGTCCCAGTGCTGGAAAAAGAAAGGAAAGGACAATTGACACAAATTCCTTTGACAGCTTCTTTATATGAATTCTTAGACTGTGGCTACAATACTAATGAAGTAATGAATGGAGCATGGGAATCAGTGTGACTGCTCCAGACTTTATTCAACCTCTCTTAAACCCATGACTTTCAGGGTCTGCACATGAGCGTGACTTGTAGGAGTTTCTACTGAATGTGTAGGCTTAAATAGCCTACTTTCTAGCAAAAAAAAAAAATCCTAAAGAAGCCTAAAATCTTGATGGCTGCATCACTTTCAAATCTCTTATGTTCTTAGGCATTGAATCTAAAAGAAATTGAATGAATCAGTGACTGTTATAAATACCTTTAGTGCCTCATATAATATGAGTAGCAATTAAATGCGTCATAAATGATACCTAGGTATTCTGTAGTGTGACTGAATTAAATTAATAGTTTTGTATTTGTCTCCTATAAGTTCCTGGCTTATTTCACATCTGGAGTATTGTTGAACCCAAGTAAAAATTATTTTTATTTTTTATAATAATCCTATTGGCCAGAAAGCATGAAGTATTTTGGGGATATCTCAGAGGAAAATGAAGATTTGCTGTTACCAAAAAAGACCAAAATGCAAGCAGTGCTTTGCTATGTCGGTGGTGAAGCTGGTCTAAAATAGCAAGTGAGGAAGGTTTCCAAGCTTGGCATGATTGCCAGTTGTAGCACTAGCAAGTGAAAAGAAAATCCAGCAAATAATTTATTTATCATTACCATTGCTTTATTGTGAGCTTTCAAGGAGCTAAAGTGCAGCCTGTCTGAGCTCATATTTAGCTACAGGATGTGTGCCAGTGTGGCAAAGGCTGATCCTGACAGTGTGTCATCCCCAAAGCACGTTCCCAAGTAAAATTGCAAAAACCTGTCTGCCCATGGATCAGAGTTTGAAGGTGCATATTTTGCAGTCCAGTAGTCACATTCTGTCTCTTGGAGAAATTGTGATGGCCATTTCATTTTGTTTTACAATATATGCAGATGAATGTTATTTTTGTCCTATACACTGGATTCTGGAAGGCCTTTTGAAGAACACTTCCCAGTAATAGATGGCCAGTACCTTGCCATGAATTATTTTGAGTTATAACCTGATTTTTTGAGAATATTACCCTACAGTTGCAGACTTTTTAGTTATTCTTGGTGTTTTCTAGAACATCTAGAGATGCATTTTCAGTTACCCATTTTCTCTGATAATATCAGTAAATGGATTACAAGGGTTTTCCATCACAAAACATATTTCATCTTGGTATTAGATTATTGGATACAGGAGTGCTTAACAGAAGTACAGGTATCTGTATTTTCTTCTAAGTCTAACAAAGATAACCTCCTTTACTTTGCAGAGTCAGAGAAGCTGTGTCTTAAATTATTTTTCTATCATTCCATGGTTAGGGGTGTGCTGTCAATGATTTTATGGCTCATCCCCCAGAATGGATAACTTCTGCTCCAGGTGAGGATGAGACACTCATTGTAGGAAGCTTCATAGCCTGAGCAGTTTTTAACTTTATAATGATAGTTTTTGTTTTGCCTTTGCTCTTTCATTTTAAACCACTGAAACATGTCCTAAGTCTTGTCTTGTTTTCTGCACAAATTAAGATGATGGATTTTTCTGAAGTTGTACTTTTTATTAAAGTGACATTCAAGTAAGAAAGATTTTGTTCAATGATTTTATATTATGATGCACAGGAAATTATACATTGAGACACTGGATAATTTTGTCTGCTGCTAAGGCTGGAATTGAAGTGTTGAGAATAGTCCTTCCTTGCACCCTCCTACTTACTGTTATTCCCTCCTACTAGCAGGAAGCGCTCTTTTGATTTTTTGAAAATTTGCTGTCACTGAGGTGCTGATTCACACTACCGCTTATTCCATCAACAAATTTTTATTGGTATTTTTGTAATTCTTGTAAGGTTACTATCATATCATTTATCTGTAGTTAAGAACCTTGTTTTGTATTTCTGAATATAATCACCCTGTGCTGATTTGAATAAATTATGCCACAGTGTTCAGACAAGAGCCAAAGCTGGCCAAAGACTTCTGAATGCAGATAAATTTATTTTGTTGAACCAAAGAGTGGAGGGATGGATCTCTGACTCAGATCCCCTCTCTGCTGACAAATTGAGAGCTTGCAGCTGGGAAAGTGCTATGAGAGGGAAAAATGAAAGCCAAAGTCATCATGTCTGTGGACCCTTGCCAGAATTCGTGAGGATAATCTACCTAAGATAATGTGGGAACTTTACCTCAAAAAATGAGAGGAGAAGAAGGATTGCTAAAAGATGAAACTTCAAGAGTATCAGCTTGGTCATGTATGGTGCAAGTACTGGACACAGCAGTGGGAGCAGAGTGGTGTTTCTGAGACCTGAGTGAGACTGTCATTCATCTTGATTAGAACAAATTCAGAAAAATGCCAATGAGGGATAGAAATAGGCAGGAAGTGTATTAGGAAATGCAGTGGGAGAGCCAATCATAGTTGAAGGTTAGGTGCTTTAAAATGGGAACTGAATCATGCTAGTTTTCTAAGGGAGAGACTAGAAAATGCCAAAAACAGATGAAACTAACTGCAAGGAAAGAGCAAGCAAGGAATAGAAATTAGAACTTGACATGAGCTTAGTAAGCACCATGAGCACCTCTCTGAGGAGGGCTGGAGGACTGACTGAGGGGAAGAGAAGGGGCAAGCTCAGAGGTGAGGTGGCATGTATATAGTTTGACATGCAGGGAAAGGCACCACAGGTAACTTACCTGAATGGCTGACCTGTTTACATCTCCTGTACTCCTCCACCATACTCCTCAGTCTTTCCCAAAATCTGCACTCTTTTATAACACTTTCTGTGTTACATTATGTTCCTATAAAATTACTTTCAATGATGTAATGGACTGTCTCTGTAGTTTTCCTTCTCTTGGCCCAATTTGATGAAAAAACAAAGCTCCAGTTTTGCTGTCATTTGGTCAAGAAGAGAGAGGGGATGTGTCTTGTGCTGGTGACATTTTTGTACTCTGTAGGCTTTGTCCTTTCTAATGATGCATCAGAGTGTCATGCCCCAGTCTGCTCTGATGAGACATATGCAAACAAGTGCCAGGAACAGGGCAGGATGTCATAGAACATCAGAAGAATGAAAATTATACGCTTTTAAATTTTATATTTGATTGTGTTCTCACATGAAAAGTAAGGGAATAATTTTGGTTTGATTTAGACAGCATTTCTCATACCTGTGTCTGCTACTGATGGTTCTGCTGCCTTTTCTCTGCTGCCTTTTCTGCTGCCTGGAGCATTCATTCCCAAGCTCTTGCCCCAGCCTCTTCCTGCTGCTGACAGCAGATACTGGCAGCAGGTTCCTGCTTCTCTTTCTACCTCCAACCACTAAATATATTTTCTGTTTTCTACTAGAACAAATGAGCAGGGAGTTTGATCCAGTTTGGGTTTGAGTTGCTTACTCTGTTGTACCATAAGCCATCTGTAGGTTCTCAGTGTTGCTCACAAAATGCAGTCTGTCCTTCCGTGAGCATTTGGATGTTACTTTCCATCAGATGAAAAATACTTATAGCTATGTGGACTCTCCTGCTTAGCTGCAGTACAGACTAATTATAGCCTTGCCTCGGCTGAGTGTGCTTAAGCCACAGGCTGAAGGACACTACATTGAAAATCATGGTGGGAATAGGCTCTTACTGTCTTCTCCCACCCTTGAAAGTGACTGAAAAAATTCTAAGAAAATACCCTTTTGATAAAAACCTTCTACTTCTAGGTTAATACATTTTTTTTTTTCATAAAGGAATAACCTACTAAGAAAAAAGTTAATTCTAGGTTCAGAAACTCTGCTCAAAAGAGCTGTAGTTTGTATCTGCCTGATGCCCCCATTCTCCCCTAGCCTGGGTTCTCTGTGGTGTTTGGTTCTTTGCCGTGCACCACAAAGTACCCTGTGAGCTGGAGCTGTATCAAGAAACACCTGTCATTAGGAAGTGAGAGGCGCTGAGAGGCATTTTTGAAATTTATGATTTTATCTCTCATGATGATGTATTTCAGGTCTCATCCCAAGTATGGAACAATGCTTCTAGTTCCTACTCTAAGCAGAATGTTCTAATGCCATATTCACCGCAGTCTTCTGTCCAGGTAGAATTGGAGCATTTCTGGTGTCTAGTGAAAAATGGCAGGTAGTTTAACCTCCTCCAAAACACAAGTGCAAAGATGCCTCCCATTCTTTTCTGACCCAAGAGAAGTGAGTTTATCTAATGACCTAGTTATACCACTTTCTGTAGCACTTTTATGTTCCTCAAACATCTAACATCCTTATTTATTTATTTATTTATTTATTTAAGGTCAAGTGAAGCTTGGAGCTTTGTGTGTGGGTGTTTCCCTGAAGGAGTTGCCAGTGAAATAGATACAGCTGAGCTGACTGCAGCACTTCTTTCTAGAGCATAGCTGTCAAGAGGATGAATGAATAGTATGGTAAAGATGCAGTTTATCTTTAGTTCAAGGAAGAAAAGCCCTCTGTTTGTGATCAATCTAGAATTGAAAGTGTCAGTCACAGAGTACACTACGCTAATCTATGGTTGCACAACTGCAGCTTCTTCTGATTAGTTATGGTCTGGAGCAGGCTTCTAAAACAAATTCCAGGGCAGTTCTGTTAAAATGAGAGACTTAGGAATCTAAGATGGAGCTGATTGCTCTGAGCAGTACTATATAAAGCTGAGCATGTATGCTAGGCTTAAAAAGGAATTAATTTGCATGAGAAAAGATTAACTGTGTCCACATCTAATAAAGATATCTTTTCCCAAGTATTTTCAGAGCTACAAAATTCTCAGGTCAAACCATGCTTCATCCTAACTATGCTCAAAAATGATGTTCAGGCTAGTAGAGGTAGCAAAACCACCTTGCAAATGGGCATTCATTTGTACAAAGTTTCTCCATAGTGCAGTTTATCTAAACCAAATGTCCATTGTGGGAGAGTTGTGTGTTCTCTTATTTCATTTCAGCTGAATATTGAATATATGCTGTTACTGATTACTAATATGTAATTATTACCACAAGAATCTAATCTCCTGAAACCATTGGTCACTTGGTGTATGTTCATTTGGCCACAAATGGTTGTCGTTTTCCATTTGTATTTTATCATTTAATTGCTTTACTCCGTTCAACCTCACCCTTTTTTGATCTCCTGTTAATCATTATTTGGAATGAGAATTAGCCCTTAAGCAAACAGTGCCCCAAATCTGTCTTGCTTCTTTATGTGTAGCAATGACCTCATGTTGAACAGAGAAAAAAAAAGCTCTCTCTCTAGATTTATAATAAAAACTCTCCTAATTATATTTGAAAATTGCAGTTGAAAAATAATCTAAACATTTATTCATATTCTAAATCAACAGATTCTGTATTTGAAGGACCCAAGATTCTACAAGGTCTCAATCTTCTGAAAGCCTAGTGGAAACCTTTATTTAAAAATAAAATTAAGTCAAGATCTCATTTGCTGAAAGAGATCTAGGCATCTAATATGCCTCCAGTCTTTGAAGGGAATCAAGTTTTTAAGCATCACTTTTCAAACCGGGAGTTGGCAACAGGGCAGTGATATAGCTGGACAATTTGACTCCCAAAATCATGTGACAAAACCAAGCCCAGATTGCACCCTGGAGCTGTTTGAACTGGCCTATAAAACAGCACCAGGAATAAAGGACAGCGATCAGGGAGCTGTCCGTGGTACACTAAGAGTAGTTCTGCAATGTCGCCCTGGCCTGGGTAGCTGTTTTGTTTCCAGAGGAGATGTGGATGTGAGGGTGAGGCGGTATCAGGATTTTCCAGAGTTCTTTGGAGAAGGGCAGCACAGACATGCGTGCTTTGGGTTTGCAGGTTGCACTGCCATGGTAACTCTCTGCACCATTGAGGCAACAGATGCTGCTTGGTGCCCACTTCAGAGGCAATCCTGTTCCTCCTAGTCAGTAGCATGGCATTTTCTTCGCTGAACTGGATTTGTAAGCCCTTAATGTTTACATTTTTTTGTCTAAAATTAATGAGCATCCACCCCCTTAAAAATCTCATTAAAGTTTGTTTTTGGCAGGTTGCCTCCCAGAGTCTTGACAGCACTTTGGGTGCTGATGATCTGATCAGAGTGTCTTCTCATTCCCTCCTCCTTCCCCATCTGCTTGCATCCACCTCTTGTGTTACAGGAATAAACTGTTTGGGGTGAGAGCTGGTATTTCTCTTTCTGCTTGGTGCACAATTTCTCTGCAGTATGATTTAGCCTCTGCTGGTTGCTGCTACACCACCTCCTCAGCCAAGCCAGCTCCTTGAACAGCAGGCTGCCTGCTGCAGCACACGGCAGTGCAAGTGATGGCCATACTTACCTGTGTACAACCTGCATCTCAGACCCTCCACTCATAGCAATGACTCTGGAAACTTGCTTAAAATCTGAGGCTGAAGCAGGGGGAGTATTGAGAAGGTGAAAGAAGGTATGGAAGATGAGAATCTGTGGATCTTGGAGGGAAAAATGAGTCCCTCCTCTTCAGTATAATCTGCACTGCTGCCAGATCATAAAGTGGGGAGTGATGGAAGCTTGAGCACAGTAAATATGAAAATATAGCTGTGTTTTAAGAAATTCTAAGATACTTCTTCAAATACTGCTGTCTACTGATTTACCATGATCTGAGATGATAGAAGGAGCAAAGGAAAGAAACTGGAGGCTCAAACAGCCAACACTAGCAAATGCTGTACTTATGTGCCTTTGAATATATTAAAGTTAAGATTCATTAAACAGAGATTTAGTGGTTGCAGCCATCAATTAAATATACTTCTTTTAAACAAACAAGAAGTAATAGAGCCAAATGCAAGATAAAATACAAATCAGTGGTTCTTCAGTAGCCCTTTATTAAGCATTTGTCTGTAAGCAGTTTTACAGCAGTCTGCATAGTCATGTCTATACAGTAGACTTTTAGAAATTAGGGAGATTGTTGTTGTTTAGTAATATCAAAGAACTTTTGTGTCATTATATAGCTTTTGTGAACAAATCATTAATCATCTTAAAAACCACTGGGGGCAGATAACATAATGAAGTGCTCCTAGGATTTGTGTCTGCTTTATCAGCCAGCAGTTATAAGTAAAAGGCAAAAATAGGGCTTCTATCTAGTTTTGTTTAAAACAGCAGGAATGAAGAAAGAATTATCAGGATGCAAAATGCATTAACTCATGGCAAGAAAATTCCTTTCATCTTGAGTTTGACTGCTGACTGTCAATAACTGCGATTAATGCTACAGGAAACAAAGCAGAAGTGTTAGATATAATGACATTTAAAGAAGAGCAACAAATGACCATTTTAGTAAAGGAAAGTGGTTTGAACTCTGTGAGGTTTGCAAATGGAGTTTCAGAAGCATTTTAAGATACTTTTGACTCATCTAAATCACCACAGGACTAAATTAAAACATATCCTGTAAATAAAGTCTGGTATCTGTATTATCTTCTCTAACAGATTTACATAGTCCTAATTTTTAAAATATCCTGATTGTGAAATTCTGTATCCACAAAAATTGCTACATTAACAACTTTCCTGTATGAATACACTGAAATAGATGCTGCTTTAGCAGTGCATGTTCCATTAAGAATGAAATTGAGCTCTATGTTTCTCTAGCTTTCTTTTCTGTCTCATCACTTTCTCTTTTTCCAGATTTAATTGCAGCTCTGACAATGCTCAGTGCTGCTGCTCACTGGGAAGTGCAGAGCCCTGCTGAGAGCAGGGAGAGTATGTAACAGTTTAGTTTAGCCCCTATTTTGGTCATTAGCCTGGGCCACTCTTCAGTCCAGTGAATTACATTCTTACAAGTTCTGCAAAAATTATCTTTATGAATTCTAAGGCTCATTACCTTAGGAAAACTGGCCAGAATTATCTCATGGTGTAGCAACTTTGGCAAAGACTCAAGTCAAAGGCTCAAGTCCCCTGTTAGGGGGGAGATAGATGGAATTTCACCTTGAAGAGCCTGGTTGTCAGAGGTGTTGATTAGAGGCTATGGATGATGATTTCTGTAGTTCAGTGTGCTCCAATAGTTGAATGTATCCTACTTTATAAGTTTCTGTGGAACCCTAAGGATGGTAGGGCCCATCTGAGTAGAGGAGGTGACTGTAGGGGGACCTTTGGTCTAAAATAGTGCTTGTGAAGTGGATGGCTGAGGATCTTAGGGGTCACAGTGTCTTTCACCACAGGCCTACTCCTGCTGTCTTCTCCTTCTTACTTGATTGTTGGATTTACTCCACTAGTGTTACCAGTTTCTGTTACAAGCCCAACTGTGCATGTCAGTCTCTTTGATGTGCTCCTGTTTCTTCTAATGCATTGCTCCAAGGCTAAATATGATCATCTTGCCTGTCCTTCCATGTAGCCGAACATACAGCTTTCCTGAAACGATTCAGTGATGAGAGGGAGGCATTTCTCTATAATGTTTATTTAATTGGGTGTAATAAACAATCTTTTAGTCGATCGTTACTTCAGAAGAATGCCCACCATAACCTACAATTAACTGGGAGCAATAAACTCATGGATAGGAAAGTTAAACCTAATAGATTCAAACAGGCTTTTGAAGTGGATTAGTAGCAGTATAACTATTTTCTCTGGCAATGTCTAGTCTTTAGACACAAGTCTTAGAGAGACTCTTGGCCTTTTTTCCTGCCTAATACAGGCGTGGCTGTTAATATAAGCAGGATGTCTTTAGTGTAAAGCTCCAGTGTGGCTGTGGGTACACCTGTGGCAGTGCAGATCTGTGGTACCTCCACAGACAGCGTGGGCCACCCTGTTGTCTTGGTTTGAAAGGCAGGTGTCTGCCAAGGAAGGCAGGAACTTCCCTTGGAATTGAGACTATGTGCCATCACATAGCACCTACAGGATGGTCAGGGTATCCCCAGCCAGCATGGGTTTAGGAGAAGCAGGTCGTGCTTGACCAACCTGATCTCTTTTTATGACCATGTGACCCACCTGGTGGATGCAGAAAAGGCTGTGAATGTGTACCTGGACTTCAGCCTGGACAGGCCTTTGATGCTGTCTCTTACAGCAAACTCCTGGAAAAGCTGCAGCCCACAGCTTGGACAGGAGCAGTCTTTGCTGGGTTAAGAGCTGGCTGGATGGCCGGGCCCAGAGAGTGGTGGTGAATGGTGCTGAATCCAGCTGGTGACCAGTCACCAGTGGTGTCCCTCAGGGGTCTGTTCTGGGGCCTGTTATGTTCTGTATCAGCTCTGTATCAGCTGGGGCCACTTCTACTGTATCACCAGTATCTTCACTGATCATCTGG